>OU343163.1:45935763-46539713 GCA_910595825.1 Philhelius pedissequus
TAAATTACTGGCTATTATTTTTTCGATGGAACTACGTTAAAAGAAAAACAAACAAGCACAACAAATAAAAACAAAGTACATGTCCAAATATTTTTATATGAAGTACAGACGTATGAACATACGTATAACACGTTTCGGCCACCACCATTGAATGTTCATTCAAGTAAACCAAAGGTTTTAGTTTTAGTGAATTTGAACCAATTTAGTTCGCTTTGGTGATATTTTTGACAAAAAAAAACACGTTAAACAAGGTTCCATAAAGTAGAACCTTTTAAATTTGCATGCTTGCCGCTAAGAAATTAGGTCAACCAGAGAGCAACCATCTTTATGCTACTCCTCGCCAACAAGTTCCAAGAACCATTTGTAGTTTGTAGATTCCAAGTACCTATCTCCTTCTTATTTTCGAAATTGTGAAAAAGTAAAACCAAAAAAAAGAAAAGTTAAGTGTAACAGAGGCTTTAAATATTTGGCAACCATCCGTCATCTTGGGTTACAATTTACAAAATGTCTGCAAACGACAAACAAACAAAAGAATAAAGTAACGCCATCTATCCACGTCTCTTCTTACTTTTCATATACTTTGCTTATACTACTATAAATTTACTACCAACAGAGGAGTGTGTTGTGTTACCTCACTGACTGAAACTGAATGTTTTTTTTTTTTGAAAAATTATACCTCGACTGGAACACGAAGCTCATGATGATGATGATGAAATTGAGTCACACATAGAATTATTTTGAGGAAGAGAAATAAAAAGAAGCACACACTGAGGGAAGAGTATCTAAATTTTTTTTTTAAATATTTATATCGAAATGTAAAATGTAAAAAAAAATATAACAGAAAAGAAAAGATAGTGCAACTTTGTTGGAAGATCGTGGCGTTGGCGTGCACAGCGTGATCTGTGATCCGAACAAAACAGATTGTCGTGGTTAGTTGGATTCATTTCGTGGATGTGGAGTAAATGGTGTGTGCATTCAAAATAGTGGAGAAACTTGTACCACCACAGTGAGATATTTGATACAGAATTAAAAAAAAAAAAAAAAAACAAGGAGCTTTATGTGATGGGTGATGTTTGTTTGTTTGTTATTTCTGAAGTGCCTCAGGTGGGAGTTTTAGTTCCTTAGTCTTTTTTTCCTTGAGCTGTCAAAGAGCATTTTGAGGTATTTAAGCATATAGTTTTATTAACTAGGCTCAGATCACGTAAGACCTACACGATCGCTCCATCAATCGAGATCCTCGTTTCCACGATTGGCCTCCCTTTCATATTAATAAACAAATACAGAGAGGGCAATAGTCGACACCATGCGGTTTGATCGAAAGGTCGTTTAGGTATTACGTGATATGGGCCCTGAATTTTAAGACTGGGTTCAGCGTACAGTTCGACTGCTCAGTAACATGACATGACAAAAAAACTGACAATTCACATAAAGTTGGTGGCGAAGAGTTGCGTGCTCTATCTGATCGGCCATTTTAAACAGAAATACATAAGATCAGCCCTCTGATGTCCACACTAAGAAAAGCACAGGTGCCGTATCGCGAAAGACAAAAACGATAGCATTATATATTTCCCCATATATATGATAGAGCCATCTATCGTCAAGAAGACTATCAAAAAAAATGACAATCAACTAGCACCTCATCTGATTAAACCCCCAAGTATTGTATCCTCACATGCGGCCTCAATTAGCGATTAATTCAGAGCAAGCTTAAAAGTATAATTTTACTATCGCAAATGAAAACCGAAATCGCTTTCATCGCTTGCTTTATCGCAAGGAGAACAACAGTCATTTTGTTTTGGCGTTTCCAAATATCATTTGTTGTTGTTTTCATCATTACCCTAGGCCTCCACTTGAAATAAATGATTGCAAGAAATGTGTCATGTAGTCAATATTTCTTGTGGAGGCCCCTTATGTCTGGATTTTTTTTATTTTTAGACATAAAAATCTGTATTTATTTCTTGTCTTCTCGGAAGAAATAAACGGAGAAATAAAATTTGACGTTTCATGACATCTCACATAAATCGTGCAGATGACACAGATTATACCTATTCTAAAGTACATAAAGCGCTTAGCGCTTCTTGGAGAAGAATGAAATTTCACGATTTATTTTTGCCCACATAGCAAAGAAGTATAAATTTTTAGTAGTAGTTTCTGCAATAATGGCCGAAATAAATATATCTAATGGAGTCGCGGCCTTATCAGCAGATGCCATTCCCATCGACTTTCTTCACTAACTTAAAAAATGGTGCTATGCAATGCCCACCTAAGAAAATTTAACAGTTCTTCTGCTATCTGCTATTGCTATTGCGATTGTCAAAAATGTATCGCCATTAGACCGCATGTAATGTGCAGTTGAACTAAAAGTTAATCTGAGGTTAACTGGCTTAAAATAATATGTGCCTACCTATTTGTGTGTTTAATTGACAAGTAATCATCCCATCATTATGGCACTTATTGCCATCAAATAAAAGACAAACAAAAAGAACTTAATACCCAAACGGGGTCTTCAAAATAAATTTCTCTCATCTAGATATTAAACCATATGGTGGTTTTTTTTTGTTTGCTTTAGGTATACAGCAACAACTATAGTAATTTTAGCAATCTCATGACAGATGGTGAAGAAAAGTATGACAGTTCACAAGACTGAAAGCAACAACAAATTAAACACGTCTATCGTATTTCATCTCCGGAATATTAAATAAATTAAATAAAACAAAGAAAAAAACAATCAAAAAAGAATGAGGGTGAAGGTGAGAAGACCAAAACATTTGGTATGGATGATACATAATTATTGAAAAATAAACACTATATGTTGGCATTTGTGGGTTCTTGTAAAAAACTTGAAGTATTCTCTTTAGACATGGCTTGCACTAAACAAAGAGAATAAGAAAAAGAAGAAACACTACAAAATATAATTAGAGAATTAAAATAGTAATAAAGGAATATCTATATGTAGCTACGTATAATATAAATATAACAAAATAATTGGTCCAAAAGAATTTTAGGGAAAAAATGTCACTTCAGAAACAATGAACGAAGAAATGGGAGCTTCTTTTGGTATTTTTTTAATGACCATGTAAGAAGGTCATAAATAGATTAGGTTGGTCAAAGCCTTTGTTGTGCAAACAAAGAAGTAGAAATGACAGTGACAGGTTAATGAAAGAATAATGAACTTACAAAACAATGGACAATGACGGGACATTACATGTGGGAGCAATGAACAGAGATAGAATGGGAGGCCTTTCTTAATGAGTGCGTAGTGCGTAGGTGCTAGAAAACAACTATTTGTGTAGGCATCTCTTTTCAATGCAATAATAGTATACACTGGTTCAACATATATACCTACTTACCTATAGGTTAATGACCCGTTATTTAAGTAGCAAACTAATTATGATAAATAGGTTTATCTAGGTTTTACTAATAATTGATAAAAAGAGTAGGCGTTCTGAATTCCAAAACGTCAAACAAAAGGTTTTGATGCGGTAACACCAGTTTTTCAAACAGCATCTGCAACGAAGCTTTGATAGTGCAAAAAATGGATGCGTTGTCTGCTCAGTGAATACGCATCAGTAATGCCGGTCGTCCACTAGGCGTTCAACGCACAAATTTCAAGTTCAACACACTCAACTCTAATGTACGATATCCTCAATTCCATCCAACCAACGACTTTAATGCGGTTGGAGATCGTTGCTCAGCGAATTATTCAACTAGTGTACGGCTAGTATACGAGCTCGTGTTGCTCGTTGAAAATGGTGGTTCAACGCGTTGAGCAACGTTTTCAAGATAATGTGTTGCACATTATTTGTTCAAATCGTTGATTAACTTTTTTAATTTTGTTTGGTGATGGTTGCCGTTGACGTGAAATTATTTGTTGTGCGTTGCGTTGGACGAGACAAAATATGTATGCGTGCGTATTGTATTGTATTGTATTTTATTGACATCAACTTGAAAATTGGTACAGTGTTTTTAATTGTGTTTTGATTTTTCGTCATCGTCTTTTATCTTTTTTTGTAGTTAATTTTCCAATATTGTTAATATGGCAGCCACTTTTTTTGCTTTGAGAGGAAATCATGATTATTATAGATAAAATTTAATTTCAATATTTTTCAACAAAGATGAGTGTGACACCGACATTAAAAATGTTTACAAGTGAAAATTATGTCATCAATATCTGAGACTTATAGTGCGTGCGTTGAACGTGTTCCTCAACGAGTGCGTCTTGGTTAGGTGTACGGTAAAATCTTTTTTTTTTCAAAATAGAACAAGTTTATCAACTAGTGTACGAGGTTCTTCAACTGTTGACTAAGTTTGTCAACTATATGTACGAAGCTATTCAACAATTGAATACGTTTATCAACTAGGTGTACGGAGTTCTCCAACAATTGAACGAGTTGATCAACTAGGTGTACGAGGTTATTCAACAATTCACTAAGTTTGTCAACTATGTGTACGAGGCTCCCAACACGTTTTGTTCAATTTTTTCTTCTGGCTTCATTGCTCAACGTGAAGAACGCAAGTTTGCGCACTAGTGTAAGAGGTTGTAAGTTTTGACATCCAACGATGGAGTTGAATGAAAAGTTGAATGAAGTTGGTTGAGCTTGTTGCGCACTTAGTGGACGACCGGTATAACGTTTCGGATGAGTTGAGAAATTCTTGGCCGCAGATGAGAAATACGTATGTAATAGGTATATCTCACCTGTGCTCTTGACTTTGTCAACATTAGCTTTGTTCACTGAAGTAAAGATAACAACAGAGTAGCACAACAGAACAAGACAGGACGAAAGAGATTAAACAATAAAGAGAAAGTTACAAAAAAGATAAAGCTGGATTTATGTGTTTTTCTTCTTTTTTTTTGTTGACAATGTAAATAATTATTAAAACAAAAGAGTCGATTAACTCTAAAAACAAACCGAAAAGTAAACATACCAACAAGTAAACAAAACACACAAATCATTTTGACTGATTCTTAGTTTTTTCTTTTTCATTAATAAATAAATCGTTATAAAATGTTTTTGTTGTTGTTTTTTTTTTTTTGATTTAGTAGTATTTATGCGTAGGATTTTTCAAAATTGTCAGCGGCAGCACTGATGACTAACACTCTGTTCTAATTTGATCTTACGCAAAAGCCAGAACAGAAAATCTTGTTCTTTGCTGTTCTAACCAATTCTAAAAGACCACTTACTGAACATCAAATCAAAGCAATTTAGAACAGACAATTTCTCACTGAACATCCAAATATTTCAGATATTTCAGAGCACGTCACTGAACAAAGTTATTTTCTTTTTCGATTTTGGAAACGCATGACTGCATTAAATGCGCATTTGATTCGTTTTGGAACTCAGCCATACTGGTAAACAAGAATGATGTCAATTTTGTCAAGTTGCACGTTGAGTTATTAACTTTCCATTTGTGTTTAGTTTGCTTATATTTGGTACAAGTTGAACAGTTGTTATTGCTTTCAATATACATACCTTAAACTCAACTTTTATCAATATCTATTCTACACAAGTCGTATGCCTACTAAGGTGGACAGTTAATTATGCCTGCGAGTGTAAAAATAATTTCGACCGTCAAACACTGGACATTACCAGAGTTACCGCTGATCAATGATAAATCCTTTTCAAAATTTAAATTAACTAAATTAAAAAGAATGCAAATAAAAACTTTTAAGAAGTTGGTATATACGTTTAAAAATTTAGTTTAAAAGAAAACAAAATTTCCGTGAGTCCTATTTACTATTATTAATTGGGAAATATAATTACTATGTATGCACATTTATGTCAATTTTCGGATTTGTAAAGAAATTGAACTCGACATTTTTATCAAACTTGACATTAATTGATAGCGAAGACGAAAAAAGTGGGACCCACAATTCTGTCTGTCTGAGAGGGAATCTACAACCTAAACGGGTGTATGGATTTTCTCCAAACTTGGTACATAATATGCCCATTGGTTTTTTAGCGTTTTTTAACCGAAAAAGGTAAATCCTATTTTATTCAGATATGGCTCCAAAGGTTTTTATAACAAAAATTAGCTACTTAATAAAGGAAAAGGTACTTTTTAGTATTTATTTTTTCAAAAACTGGAACGTATGGAACAATTTTTTTTTCTGTTTTTTTTGAACAACGGTTTAGTTGATTTTTTATGGAGAAGCTTCTAACAAGCCTAAACATTATTGTAAGCTAAAATTTTTGTTTGAAAATTTAAGCTTTGGAAAACGACTTAGTCAATTTTTCGAAACTCTGTATTTTTTTGAACAACGGTACCTAGCTACTATACAAATAAGCCTGTTTCCTTACTCACCTTCGGGATCCCAAATTTGCCCAAAACTTGTTTCTTTACTCTTTTCTGGCACGAAAATGCCAGAGCTTTTGACTTTTCTTTTTTTTTGAATTGCTTGTCAGCTGATCGAATAATTTGAATTTGTGAAGTAGTGTAATTAAAACTCTTTTTTACAATTTTAAGAAGAAGAAAACCTAAAGGTTGAAGTTAATATAATAAATATAATAATAAATGTATCTCCTGGTTCTTTTGGTAGAGCCCAAAATGATGAAGTAGGTAGGTACATACTTACATGCAAATTAAACTGTATTTCGTGAAAACATTTTCATACAAGTTGAGTCCACCACACCTAATTTCTGTTGTTAAATGTAGCAAGTACGAAGAAACAACCCAAATGTGTTTCTTTACTTTTCGTTTCTGGTTAAAAATTGAAAACCAACATGAAAAAGCTTGAGCCCAAACTTTTCCCCAAACTTTACCCAAAAAGTAAAGAAACAGACCTAATGTTAACAAAAAACGTTTTGAGTATAAGGTCTGTTTGTTATCTTTTGAATTTGTAAAAATTTTCACAAAATTCTATTTGTTAACTCTAAAATATTATTACAAAAACTGTCAAAGTAGAGGAGAAAAACTTCCCCTACGTTAAAAAAGTTGCGAATTCTTACTACAAGAATTTTTGTGGGTAACTGATGCAAAAACTGTCAAAGCAAAAAGACGGCAAGGTTGTTCTGCCATTTGCTGGTGTTAGTGATGGGTAAATTCGAAAGATATGAGATCTTGAGCGAAAAGTCCATTATTTGTGAACCAGAATGAAATGTTTGTATGGAAAACTAGAGACAAACAGGAATAAGGAAAAAAACGCAGTAAGGAAAACACAAATAACCGAAGAAGAAATTTTTAATTTTATACTATAGAATATATTTGTCGTGTGTACTATTCTATGTATTGCGTGTTGTGTTTCTCTTTTTCTATTACTTGTTTAGTTTATTTTGGTTTGTCTGGAGTGTTCATTCAATTATGCCAATCGCTACATTCTTTATCTTTGTGTCCACTGACGTTTTATACACAAATGTGGCCAATTTGCGTTTCTTTACTTTGTTGCAAGATTTACAAAATTTCCCCCATTCTTGAAGTTTGACAGTTGTTACACTTCTTACTACAAAAAAGATACCAAACACACCTATAAAGAAAAGCTTAATTAGGTACTGGTTTAAATGTAATATGGCAACACGGAAAGAGCTTTTATAGCCTTACTATACTGGAACAAAGCTGAGATGCTATAGTCCTATCTACTCTGTGCTGACAATTTTTGTTGGTCAGAATGAGAATATACTAGATAAAGCATTTATTAGGCAATGTCGTAAGTTTACAAATTATGTTACATTCTTACATTTTTGCAAAAGTTTGTTAGACTGCCTCTTCAGTGATTTGAGTAAAGACTATGTGATTGGATGAGCTTTTCATTATAATTTATAATTGCTGCGTTTTATTATTTACGCGTCTGGGTCTGGGTTATGTTTTAACACGTATTACAAAAACAACACGAGATCCAGGTTTCTATCGGGGTTTCTATCTAGGTTTGCAAATATTAGTATTAAATTCGGAAAAACAGAGTGTACATGTAAGTACATAACCCAGATCGTTTTATTTTCACGGGGTGAACCATATGGGTTATTGGCGATAATAAAACACGGCTAATAAGTCAAAATGGCGAATTTGTGAAAATTATTTGGCAAACAAATTTTGACAGTTCAATACGTAAATTGTAAACTTGATTTTGAGGTTTACGTGATATGTAATTTAATTAGTAATGCCATCTTTGTTTTACAAACTTATATCGAAACTAAAAAACAGATAGGTATAATTAATTATTAGAATTAATTATAATTAAAGGTTAAAAGATTGAAAATGGTATTTATAATAAAACCTATTCCGTAAAAGGCTTGTTTCCAGCATTTGTTTGCAGAATTATGCAAATTTATGAAAATTGCGTTAAAATTGCTCGTATAGAAATAAAAAGTGCGGAAAAGTCATCAGATTTAAAATTTGAAAACAAAAATTATTTAGATACAGACGAATATGAATGGACGAATACAATGGGTATACTCCAATGTCGGAATAATAAGAATAAAACCTAAGATAGGTTAGTATCCACTTAAGTTCCTGAACAACTAACATCGGATAGGTTAAATTTGTATGGGTTTGTGAATACTTGTTTTTGACATTTCTCTTCGGATACAAAAGTAGGTATACGAAAATTTATCAGATACCTAGCTTATGAAATTTTTTTTTGCCAGCAGCTGTTTTGTCATCAGCTATGATCTTACACGAGATCCAGGTTTCTATCGGGGTTTCTATTTGGTTTTAGAAATATTAGTATTGAATTCGGCGAACAGAGGGTACATTTAAGTACATAACCAATATCGTTTTATTGGCCTCATTCAATAACAGAACTATTAGTTATCTGGGTAGGTTGGTGCTGTTGTATTCCAACGTACGATTTTTTTTTGGCAGCAGTTGCTTTGTCATCAGCTGTGTTCCTCTACATGGGAATACAACAACACCAACTTGTCCAGATAGCTATAGTTCGGTTATTGAATGTGGCCATTTTCACGGGGTGAACCATATGGGTTATTGGCGATAATAAAACACAGCTATTGACTCACAAAGCTGCAGGAATCATCGAACAAACCTAAAAATAATCATAGGGTAGGTTCTTTATTTTAGTGACAACCTAAAGCTTATTTAATTATATAGGTAACTACCTACCTATGTTTATATGCCTGTGTACTTAATTTATTGACCAAAAAAACTATTGCCTGGCCCTAAAGAGTTTCATTTCAGTTTGATACTTTCATACCCTTCTGTTTATCCCCATCCTAGATCACTAGATATACATACATTACCAAATGGAATGAAATTCGTACTTTATATACCTACAACAATAGACAGTGATTCACTACTCTATTGATTAAACATTAATATGTATTGCGTTAAGGATTATTCTTGTTATAATAATTTGCTTACCATTTGCACTGTCCTGAACCATTGTGGCAGCTCTGGATAATACTTCCAATGGTGACTCCATGATTTGTAGTTCGTTAACCGGTTTTTCGAAATAAAGTTGATACAGTTTGTATAATTGTTCCGCAACAATAACTAATTTCTAATTAGAACACAAATGTTAACACTCACGCACTGAAATTAAGAACAACTTTCTATATACCGGCAGCAGCTACCAGAAAACGGCAAAACCAGACAACAACGAAACAAAAACAAACACGAAGAACAGCAGGACAGAGGACTAGTTTGGCGATTTTTTTTTTGTTTGCAGTTTCTCCTGGCAGATGGTGAAAAACGGTTTTATTCCGTCACACCTGGATACTTTTAATATGTCCTTCTCTTTTTTACCAACAAGGCAAGGACAAGCCTGGATGGGTTTCAATCGATATTTTGGAGGCGTCAAACAAATTCCAGACGTCAACCCAATTATTTTACATTTATAGATAATTTTTTTTTGTAGAAAATGGGTAATGATTTACAATTTCATTGGATGGAAAAGAAAAAAATGTTACTGTTACCACAGTGAGGTTGTTTGAAAAATGATGGAACACCAGAAAATCCAAACCCAAACGATGGTGCTTTTGCTTTACAAAGAAGACGACTCACGATAGTGATAGTGCTGATGGGGACGACCGCATTCCAAGCGAAACAAACGAAAAGAACCAAACAACCAACAACACATAAGGCAACAACAAAATCGATGGCGGCGGGACAGTCGATTTCTGCGGCACACGATTTTTTTTGTAGGTACAAAAATTCACGAGACGGATCTTTGCACTGCCAGTGGCCGGCAAAGGGGGCAGAAGAAATGATTCGAAAAACAACAATAAATAATTCATACGATACGAAAGGTAGGACGGTAGGAGACCAACACACTAAACATCTATTTAACAAAATAACGCGATAGATCCACGAAAGAGCAACAGAGATAATGTGGAATTTGATTTTATAAATAATTAATTTGTTGGTTGTGACTTGTGAATTCGCTGTACTTCACTGTTCACTTTGTTGTAAATCAAATCAAATACTTTTACTTTGTCCACTTGCGAGCTCAAAAGGATTTACACTCAATTACATTCCACACCACTTTTATCTTGTACCATTTTTTTTTTATAAAACACTCGACTGTGTCCTCTTCCTCTCATGGATTTGATTTGCAACTCTCTCCAGCGGCACACTCGCCAAAATTTGTGTCTTCTTTTATTGGAATTTGTTTAATTTTGTTGGTGTTGCAGATAATAAAAAGCACCAAAATGGAACTATGATTGATTTGTTAAATTTCTTAATTTTACAGCAATTTCTCTGAGGCTCGGCTCGCTGTATAAAACGAACTTGAAGCAAGCTCTCTTTTTTTTTAATTATGTGAACAATTAACTTGCTTGCATTAACAACAAAAATTCTACAGTGACAACGAGAAGACGATTAATGATGATAATTAATTTTTTTTATTATTTTCTGTGTTATTGACAATGACTTGGTAATCTTCATTTATTCATGAAGAAATTTATTGGTTTTCTATTGGTATTTTTAGAATATCTACAAAATAATATTTTTAGATAAAATTCAGTGATTAATATAAAAGACCAACCGCAACGCGACGGCAGTTTTTTTCACTTTGAAAATTTCGTCAAATGGAATGCGAAAGGAATTTGTGGAATGCAGTCGAAACGTGTTCAGTAGCGACATGAATAATGACGGAAATGTGGAGAAGTAGGAGAAGACAAACAGAGACAGAACAAGTGTTTTTGTTGTTGTTTGATTTTGATGTTAATTATTTGGCAATAGATGGCGCTTATAGTGCTACAGTTGGAATGATTAATTTATTTGAATTTTTATTTGTGGATTTGAATTTTGTATACCTTTTTCTATGTATCTGTAGAGTTAGTAGAAGTAAAAGACAATAATGGGGCATATTCATAGTCGCTGATAAACCCAGGTCTTACTAAACTGCAGCTTAGGACAATTTTGGCTCAATGAATAAAGACCCATTTTACTTACAAATTGTTTTTTTCTTTTTTTATAAGATTATTCACTTATGAATAAATGCAAAAACAAAAACAATACAAACGCATTTAAATACGTAGGTATTGTTTTTGTTCCTTATTTTGTGGACTGTAACTATGATTTTAATTGAGTTTTTTGCTACCTTAAGTCCAAATTAATATGCGTTTCGCCCAGGTACTACTTTTGCATTTATTCTTTAATTTAAACAAGCCATACCACGGGTATTATTTTCTAGGTGTCTGAATTCGACCGCATTCCCCTAGAAGAATATAATTCACAGTGCTTTAAAGCTGTAAATTTTATTTGCGTCGGTAGCCATCGACTAAATAAATAAAAATATAACTGATGAGCCCATCTAGTACATGTGCCAAACGCATATTAATTTGGACTAAAGGTCGCAAAAAACCTCAATTAAAATTATTCACTTATTATACTCTACAAATAGATTCAAATACATATATTTTGGAATGATAAACTTAAAAACATAGAATCAACGTCTGAAAATTCAACCAAACCTAGGTTTAACTTAGAGTTTAAGAATGACTATGAATACGCCCCAGTATTGCGTAAAAAGAAGGGTACCTATATATAGGTATCTACTAAAAATCGCGTTGACCGTGGTCACCGCGGGAAACTGCTTTTGAAAAATTATTGTGTATTGTGGCGTTTTTATTTGGTAATCTGGAATTCTTCTCCGATCCGGGATACCAACTGAACACTTTTGTGTGCTTTTGACGATTCTGAATTTTAATGAGATAATGAGATGAGATGTGTGAAAAATAATTGTGTACGTGTACATATTCAAATTCAAAAAGAAAAAAATACCGTTCCCGTACTCCCTAAAACTGCGAAAATCTACGAATTTCTACGAAAACAAAATCATGTTCTGTACTCCAAATTTTTGTAGTTTTTCTCAGAAGAGAGCGCTCATGAGAGAGTAAAATATTTCCCCAAGCTGCGAATTTTAGTCAAAAAATTTCTTTGGACAAAATTATGAAGACTGTCAAATGAAGGAAAAAACACAATACATGTCAGTTGCCATATGTGTATATCGTTATAAAAGTTGAAAATAATGGAATTTATAGTCTTATCTGGCTTATTCGTGCAATAAATTAAAATTTCTGATATCAAATTGGTTATTTTAAGAAATAATTTCATGTAAATCTAACATTTTCAAAAATACGCTTTAACGTTGACGTTTAAAAAATGGCAAAAATTGTTGTTCAAAGCGTGCCCGTACTTGTGTGAAACATTGTTGCGCTCTGAGAGATTTTTACCCCCACTCTTGGAAAAATGGCAGTCTTCACATTTGTATGCACAAAGTACGGGAACACACTGCTTATTGCACAATTAATGACCTTTTCGATTGCCGTCCGGAACTGTTCTGAACCCCACAAAATGACAGTTGTTACTCTAAACAGAACAGAAAACGATTCTGGATTTCATTTCAGAATCGAGAACAGAATCACTAATACACTCACATAATTAAAATGTCAACATCATCGGGTTGATTTGTTGTGTAATTTCGATGTGTTTATTGGACTTAAACTACTTTTCTGGTAAAATAAAATAGAAACAAGTTATAAATATTATTACAAGAAAATATGTATCTAAATTGAAATCAAGTGTTTTGGAAATTCTTTTTAGCCGGTGTGATTTTTTTTAAATTTAATTTTCACAAAAAAAGTGATACATACAATTCAGAATCAGTCAAAACCTGCATTGAGTTGAATCACGATCGGATCGGTGCTCGGTGGCGTGATGCGTAGTGCGTTGGCTTTTAAGCAGCTTGGTCATGGTTCAGTACACAATGAAGGCACAAAAAGTTTTACATTTATTGCTAACTATGTTGGGGTACATTTCGAAAGATTTGACTAGTGCCTTGAATCACCGTTGTATTTCCCATGAGGTTGTATTTACCATTGTGGTTGCATTCACCATTTTAGTTGCATTTACAATTTTAGTTGCGTTTTCCATTAAGGTTGCATTTACCATTTTAGTTGTATTTTCTATTTTAGTTGCATTGACCGTTTTAGTTGCATTTACCATTTTATTTAATTGCTTTTACCATCTTAGTTGAATTTACCATTTTAGTTGCATTTATCATTTTAGTTCCATTTACTATTTTAGTTGCATTTACCATTTTAGTTGCCATTTACCATTTTAGTTGCATTTACCATTTAAGTTGCAATTACCATTTTAGTCGAATTTACCATTTCAGTTCTATTTACCACTGCGGTTGCATTTACCATTTTAGTTGCATTTACCATTTTAGTTGCCATTTACCAATTTAGTTGCATTTACCATTTTAGTTGCATTTACCACTTTAGTTGCGTTTACCATTTTAGTTGTATTTACAATTTTAGATGCATTTTCCATTGGGGTTGCATTTACCAATTTAATTGCATTTACCATTTTAGTTGCATTTACCACTTTAGTTGCATTTACAACTTCGGTTGCAATAACAATTTTAGTTGCATTTACCATTTTAGTTGCATTTACCATGTAAGTTGCATTTACCATTTTAGTTGAATTTACCATTTCAGTTCTATTTACCACTGCGGTTGCATTTACCATTTTAGTTGCATTTACCATTTTAGTTGCCATTTACCATTTTAGTTGCATTTACCATTTTAGTTGCATTTACCATTTTAGTTGCATTTACCACTTTAGTTGCGTTTACCATTTTAGTTGCATTTACAATTTTATATGTATTTTCCATTGCGGTTGCATTTATCAATTTAATTGCATTTACCATTTTAAGTGCACTTACCATTTTACTTGTATATACCATTTTAGTTGCATCTACCATATTAGTTGCATTTACCAATTAAGTTGCGTTTACCATTTTAGTTGTGTATACCATTTTAGTTGCATCTACCATTTTAGTTGCATTTATCATTTTAGTTGCATTTACCATTTTAGTTGTATATACCATTTTAGTTGCATCTACCATATTAGTTGCATTTACCAATAAAGTTGTATTTACCAATTTAGTTGCGTTTAACATTTTAATTGCATTTACTATTTTAGTTGAATCTACCATTTTAATTTCATTTACCAATTTAGTTGCGTTTACTGTTTTAGTTGCATTTATCATTTTAGTTGCATTTACCATTTTAGTTGCACTGACCGTTTTAGTTGCATTTATCATTTTATTTAATTTAATTGCTTTTACCATTTTAGTTGCATTTACCATTTAAGTTGCATTTACCATTTTATTCGAATCTACCATTTCAGTTCTATTTACCACTGCGGTCATTTACCATTTTAGTTGCCATTTACCAATTTAGTTGCATTTACCATTTTAGTTGCATTTACCACTTTAGTTGCGTTTACCATTTTAGTTCCATTTACAATTTTTGATGCATTTTCCATTGCGGTTGCATTTACCAATTTAATTGCATTTACCATTTTAGTTGCATTTACCACTTTAGTTGCATTTACAACTGCGGTTGCAATAACAATTTTAGTTTCATTTTCCATTTTAGTTGCATTTACAGTTTTAGTTGCATTTACCATTTTAGTTAATTGCTTTTACCATTTAAGTTGCATTTACCATTTTAGTTGCATTTACCATTTTAGTTGTATATACCATTTTAGATGCATCTACCATATTAGTTGCATTTACCATTTTGGTTGCATTTACCTATTTGGTTACATTTACCATTTTAGTTGCATTTACCATTTTAGTTGCATTTACCATTTTAGTTGCAATTTACCATTTAAGTTGCATTTACCATTTTAGTTGCATTTACCATTTTAAATGCATCTACCATATTAGTTGCATTTACCATTTTGGTTGCATTTACCATTTTGGTTACATTTACCATTTTAGTTGCATTTACCATTTTAGTTGTATTTACCATTTTAGTTGTATTTACCATTTTAGTTGCATCTACCATTTTAGTTGCATTTACCAATTAAGTTGCGTTTACCATTTTAGTTGCCATTTACCATTTTAGTTGCATTTACGATTTTAGTTGCAGTGACCTATTAAGTTGCATCCAACATTTTAGTTGCATTTACTATCTTAGTTGCATTTAGCATTTAAGTTGAATTTAATTTTAACTGCATTTACCATTTTAGTGGCATTTACCATTTTAATTGTATTTACCATTTTAGTTGAATTTACAATTTTAGTTGCATTTATACCATTGTATTCTTAAGAAGAACGCAAAAAAATAATACAAACGCATTTGCATACGTAGGTATTGCTTTTATTGATTTTTATTTTGTGGACTGTGCTTTTGAATTTAGTTGAATTTTTTTGTGACCTTTAGGCCGTGTGTGAATTGCGTTAAAATGTTGGTTAAATTTTGTACCTTGGTTAAAATTTGACACTAGCGTGGTGAATAAAATGGGTTAAAATGTAGGCAGCTGTAGAGCAGGCTAAATTTGCGTTAAAATTTAACGTTTCTCAAGATAGAGTAATTTGAAACTGTAAGCGATAACCGAAAAGAAATATGAACTCCAAAAAGTCCAGATCTACTGGGAAACCATATAATAAATGTAAGTTTTAATTTATTCAATTGAAAAATTAAATTACATTATTATTTTTGTTTGTGTAGGGTCTCAAGAGGAAAAAAACAAATATCAGAATCCGTTGATATTTTAACAAATATAAAATAATTAATTAAAATACTCATTGTATTTCATTTTGCAAATTGAATACAAATAGATTTATTTGTCAGCTTGTCAAATTCTTCAGCTGTGAAAACTAGTGTTTACATACTAAATCAACAAACTAACCCAAATGGGAATTGTTTTGAAAAGATTTGGAATTGTTGTTTTAAAATATTAAATTAACGATGTAAAACCGAAACATATTAGTAAAACTGAGAATTCGTTACTTTTTTGGTGCCAAATTATTAACTTTATATCTTCTAAGTCAGATTTTGGGAAAGAAATTAATTAATTTGAACAAAAAAAAAAAATGTTAGGGAAATTTCTTCAATCTTGAAGGAATTTTAGCCAAAAATAGTGTTTTAATAAATCCCTTTTAACGCAATTCACACAGCAAAAAGCTAAATTTGATCCCACCACAAACCAAACTTCAAAATTTAACCAAGGTAGAAAATTTAACCAACATTTTAACGCAATTCACACACGGCCTTAGTCCAAATTATGCGTTTCATCAGTTAGATATATGCTGTAGTATCTTTCTAGGACGCAAAATATTAGTCGATGGCTATCGACACTAATAAAATGTACAGCTTTCAAACACTTTGAATTACATTTTTCTAGGGGAATTCGTTTAAATTCAGACACCTAGAAAATAATAAAAATATAATTCAGTGTTTGAAAGCTGTAAATTTTATTTGTGCGTCTTTGAAAAACACTACAGGAACTATAACTGATGAGCCCAACTGTAGTATCTGGGCGAAACGCAGAATTTGGACTAAAGATCACAACAAAATTTAATTAAAATTTACCATTGTACAAAAACGTCGTTCAAATATTTTATCCTTTGGTTGAACTTAATAAGATCACGTTAAGTTATCAAAAACTATTATGGACATTTCCCTCTTCAACTATGCTTCTGAATTGTGACAATAGTTCGATTTGGCATCATAACAAACACACAGGTAGTACGTGCAGTGCATGTAGCCAACTTAATTTAATAGCATTATTCTGTCAACCTCACTAAACCCTCACAAGTCACAATAACCTCATAACTTGAAATCATTTTTGAGACTTTTTTGTTATTCTGGTAAAAACCTCACAGCTTCTGAGCATTTTAAAACATAAAAAATAATGATCTGCTTCTTAGCACATCACAACTCACCCACTTGACATATCTGTGAAACAAAACTATACAAACAAAAACGAAATAAGAACAAACATGATTATATCTACTGTATAATCCAAACTTAAACAATCATAAAATAAATTAGTTGTATGCTTCCATAGAATATACTTTACGTCGCCATCTATTGGTATAAAAATACAAATGGCAGAGGAGTACTGCCAGCAAAAATGAAAAGTCAATTTATGTTTATCAACACACGAATACACAATACTTACCGCACTCAGCTTGGTCTGCTCTAACACCAATTGAAATTCCAATTACCCACTTCAAAAACAAAGATAAAAGACTCTACAAAGACGAAATGATAAAATTACTAAAAAGAAATGTCAAAATGCAGCAAGCAAGCAAGAAAATAGAAAAGCAAACACCTTCCATTTTCATCACCACGCAAAACCCATCATCTTCATCGACTTCGACTTTGACGACTGTGTAACAAAAACCCAACATTCTTCTCACCATTCAAGTTCATATAACAATTCCAACAAAGTACGAACAAAATAGAGTCTAATAATTGGTTAAATATTAGTAATTCTCATCTAAACTTTGTATTTTATTTCAACTTTAATTCTACTTATTTTGGTTGCAATTTTTCAATATATAAAAACAATCGATTTGCAAAATCTCAAACCAGGTGAGCAGAAAAAATCAATTCTATATTCAATATTTTAAAAAGTTGAACATAAAAAGCAAAATTATTAAAGTATGAGTTGATTACCTAGAAAAAATTCGAAAGAACGAAATCCAAGAAAAAGTTTGTCATCAGTTGAGTAATTCCACTGCAGCCGGTTGGAGCAGCAACCAAAAATTTTTACAACTTCAATTGCAATTCGATATAAAAGAGAAGAACCAACAACATGGCCATTAGCTTCGAGAAGCATCGCGAGAAGATCATTGCCGCATGGAAGGACGTTCTGGATGACAAAAGCACTACAGATTGGTATGATTGATAGTTCGTTGATCTTTAATTGTAACAAAATATAATTATCTGCTTTAGGTCACTTTATGGTTATGAGGGCAATTCAAATGACCTCAAAGTAATTGGTAGTGGAGAGGGTGGCATTGAGGAGCTAACCGAGGAGCTAAATAGCGGCAAGATCATGTACGCCTTCGTGCGCATCGAAGATCCCAAGACTGGACTGAATAAATTTCTTCTAATTAACTGGCAGGTAAGTGAATGCATTATACAAATAAAAATATCACTGGGGAGAGAACGTGGGAATTGGCAAAAATGTCTTGGCTGCGGGAATTTTCCCAGAATTATGTTGCTACGTTTGCAATGCCTCGTGCTGTGGGATTTGTGCAAATAGCATTTCCAATCACAAAAGCCAGTATATCTAGCTGGTATGTGGTTATTAAACTGTGTCGTCGTAGTCTGTTTTTTTTTTATCTAATCAGAAGAGGTTCAATGTTTAATTTTAATCTAATTTCTCACCTGCACTGAAGTGAATACATTTTTCAGAAGATAATGATTGGAAAGTATGTTCACTTTCAAAAAAAAAAACAAATTACAAACACCGTGAAATTAAGTCCCAAAGCCTTTCAGAAAGAATGGTATAGGTTTTGTGATTGGTGATGTGCGATGACTGATGAGTATGACACATTGCAAGTAAATATGCGTGGGTATCATAATCTGAAAAAATAAAATTTAAACAATCAATTTGAATGTATTAAAATCTTATTTGTTAATGTCAAGATTTGATTATTTACGCAGTTGGTTTAAAATACGAATTTAAAAATACATGTTGCACATATTTTGATTTTTGAGAATCTAATATCGTTTTTCTATTTGCCAATAGGGATTTTGAGCAGGGATTGTCGATTTTTCTTGCATATTGCGATATTATAGGAAATAGGTCTTATAGGGCAAGTTTTGCATTTGGAAAAAAAATCGAACTCGAGATCTTGATCAAACTTGACATTATGATGATAGAATTTGCGTTTCCGTCTGTCTGCCTATCTGTAGGTTTGTCCTTCAAACTTCGTACTTACGCCTTTGAGATGCCTGGCTCGATTCTTTTCTTAAGATCCAAAAATACTGTCGAACTTCGATAACTCGAACCATCCCACAGAAACAGTTCGAGGTATCGAGATTTCGAGTTATTAAGTAAAATACAAAATTGATATAAATACATACACTCCCAAAATTGAACGTAAATCAATACAAAAACAATTGGAAGTAGAAATCTGCCGGTAAATTTAACTTTTCCGCTGATTGAACCATATTTCTTTGGAGAATTTCAAGAAATGTCTACCTGTCCATAATCATTTTGATAAATTCAAAATGTCCGGTACCATTAGCAGCCATAGAAACCCACAAAATAACACAACCTCCTCTATGTTTCACATTGGGGCACTGATTCATTTTTTTAACTCAGTTTTAGGCTGCCTACCATCAGAACCAAAGATGTTGTTGCAGCGGTTAACAAAACACTCTCCCAACAGCTTTGTGGCTTGTTAATATGCCTTGTTGCGAACTCTAAACGTTTACGTTGATTGATCACGGAAATGAATGGTTTTGTTTTTTTTTTTCCAACAAGACAACGACCAACGAATGGTTGTTGTATAATGCAAAAATCATCTAAAACCTCCACCACAATCACCGGATCTAAATCCACTAGAGAGGAAGAAATTAAGAAAAGACTTAAAAATAGAGTTAAAAGCAATGGTAAAGAATGTCTGGGAGAGTATTCCTCCATCATTCAAGAAAAAATTGGTGAAATCGATGCCTAGTCGCTTGCAAGCAATCATTGATACTAAGGGCGGTCACACAAAATATTAAAAATGAAAACGTCCGAGATTTGCATTTATTTTTTTTAAGTTTTACACCAATGTACGCTCAATTTTGTGTGTTGAAATCAAGATATGTATAGGTTTTTTAGTTGTTTCTTTGTTTTGCTTATCATTTTACTAGTTTTTATCTAATTTACCTATTATCAAATATTTAAAGCATAATAAATTCACACAAAAAAATTAAAAAATATATTATCTGCTTAACTTAAAGAGGAAAACTTAAGTTCTTGTATTGATGTACGCTCAATTTTGGGAGTATTTGTATATTTATGTATTTGTTTACTAACATATCTATATATATATATAAAAATGAATCCCTGTTTCCCTTGGTCACGCCATCACGTGTGAACGGCTGGACCGATTTCGCTAATTCTTTCTTGTTGTGTTTGTTATTGTCAGGAGAAGGTTCTTATGAAAGAAAAAAAAATAAGAAAATTGCGTGGAAAATAAGAAAATTTATGAATACTTAACTACAATATAAAATTATTTCTAATCTAAGTTTTCTTTAATTAACATTTGAATTTTCGATTTTGAAAATGCCAGCAATTAGACGTACAAATTTAAGTCGCAGATATCGCAATGCTGCGAGTCAAAGATATATAAGAGCAAGTCAAACCGAAATAAACAATATAGAAATGTTTCGCTTAACCCCTATAGAGCTGCATTGAATTATAACGTGGAAATCTATTACACTTCACAGCAAATCGTTGCTATTGGACCAATGACCGTTTTGTTTAAAAATGAAGCTCCTGGATTGTGTTTCGCGAGCGGTCAAGTCAAATTTACGCCATTAATAAAGCCACCCTACCACCACTACATTCATTGGTTTCCGATTCTAAACACTTTTTGATTCATAATCCAGCAATACAAAAATTAATTTCAAATGACGTGATTTGGTGTAACAAAAGTTATTGAAGAAAAGTTTATGACAACTTTCAAGATTCAGGGTCAAATATATCATCTAACAGGTTCCTTATTGCCAACGCCCAATAGTGACTAAAAATGTTTGCAAATTTTGTTATGGGTGATTTGGCGTTGTGCACACAACAATTCGGTGAAAACACCAATAATTGTGGAACAACTTTAAAGGTTTCTGTAACAACATAATGAATTGGTTGCATTATTCACGACCGCTTTGGACCGCATGCCGTCTGATAATCACAAAATTGTCATTAAAGTTGATAGACTCCTGCAGGACAACACACGAGACGTTTTAATGGGCCAACAATTGACGAAGTCGCTATTGTCGTGGTGGTTGAAAATTTAGAAAATCGAGATATCAATTGCAGCGTGTGCCTAAAACACATCGATCATATGACGCGTTACAATATCCTATCTTATTTTAGCAAGGTGAAGATGGATATTATTTTTCAATGAAGATAATAAATCCAGTTACAGGTTCCGAAACTAACCAGCAAGTTAGTTCAATGAAATATTATTCATACAGACTGATGGAGTTTTTAGATTTCCTGGAATTGCCTGGATTACCACTTCATAATCTGCAATTAAAAATCGGATCGGTAATCATTATGTTGCGCAATATAAACCAGCCGCGTCTTTGTAATGACACCCGAATTGTGGTGAAGAAATTAATGAACAATGTCATCGAAACCGAAATTTTGAAAGGGAAGTATAAAGGCGAAGACGATTGATTGCGCGGATTCCTTTGATTCCGAACGACATGCCCTTCAATTTTAAACGTTTGCAATTTCCAGTGCGGCTAGCATTTTCAATGTCGATAAATACATCTCAAGGGCAGTCGCTAAGTGTTTGTGGCATTATCTTGAAAATCCATGTTTTTCACATGGCCAGTTATATGTCGCCTGCTCACGTGTTGGAATCCCAACAAAACTATTTATAAACACGCAAAAAAAAAAAACTAAGAATGTTGTATATCAGAATTAGCATTAGAATAATAAACACTTTTTTTTTATATTTTTCTTATTAGTTAGGTACACCGCTTCGAATTCAATATTGAAAATTAACACAGGATAACGTCTGTCGGGTCAGCTAGTGTATATTTAAAAAAACGTACACAATTACATTTGTGTAAAAGAAAGTAAATTAAAATAGTCTTTTATACTCGTTCATGACTGAAGAGTGTTTGGCTTATATACAGAATCAATTGTTTCTTATTAGTCCTTAAATATAAACGAAAAATGCTTAACGAATTTTGCATTGCAAAAGATAAGGCACTATACTTTGCCCTAGATAAATATGAGAAAAAACAAAATAATTAGTTAAAAAAAACTTTAAGAATAACAAAAAAATAAAATTTATAAAATAGTTCACGTCTAAATGATATTATTTTTAATAAAAAGTTTCACTTTTCTTTTAAATTGGTTTATTCGGTTTTCATTCTTTACCGCACTTGGAAGATTATTAAAATCAAAAAAAATACTACGATGAGTACTGCTAAGCCGGTCGCAAGTTGTTGTTGTTTCTCACATTGTAAGTTTGAGCCTGAGACACTTTCAAGATTCCATAAGACACATAATCAGTAGCATTCCGTTACGCATTTTAAATATACACACCATATCATCATAAGTCAGTTTCTGTTTAACATTCATTCAATTGAGGCACTCTAGCATAACACGAATCTCATACCCTTATTCTGCAGTCTGCTGTAGCCTTAATTTAACATCAGCGTTACAACCACAGAGTAGAGTTGAACAATAATTAAAGTGCGGTTACCAAAGACCATTATACAAAAGAAGAGACGTCTCAAATATCAGATGTTTTCGAATTCTACTCAAGAAATAAACTTTTTTTGAAATTTTTACACAAACATGACTCGCGTGCTCTTTAAAGTTCAGTTTTTTATCTATTATTACTCCCAGATATTTTAAACATTGTATTGTATCGATTGAAACGTTATCAAGAAACACATTAATTTCATTATCTACTCTGAATTTCATACACTTAGTTTTGTCTACATTAACCTTTAATTTGTTCATTTTTAAACAATTGTCAACACTTTTCAAGTCCTCATTCAGCTTTTGGCACATTATTTCGCTATTATCACCACAAATATAAATGAGGCTATCATCAGCAAAAAGCTTTATGTTTTAAACACTTTTTGACATCGTTTATATATAAAAGAAAAAGAAAAACTTCCAACACTGAACCCTGAGGAACATCCAGATCATTATTATATGCATTCGATAGTTCATCATTCCCTTTTGTTCTCTGGCTTCTATTAACCAAATAAGATTCAAACCATTCCATTCTTGACCACGTACACCATACAAGTATAACTATTTTAATAAGATTTGTTTATCAATTGTTTCAAATCCAAAAAGATCGCTATCACTGATTTTCCACAGTCAATTTGTCTTCCACTTTCACACAATGCAGTTTATCGCGGTTTCACATGAATGACCCTTTCTAAACCCATATTGCTTCTTGATCAAGGTATTATGGTCCTCTAAGTAGCACTGAAACTGATCTGCGACAAATTTTTCTAACATTTTCTCACAAGTAGGTAACATATTGACTGGTCTAAAGTCTTCACAATTATTCGAATTTTTTACTTTTTCTACAGGAACAACTATTGACTGCTTCCATATTTCAGGAAACTTGCCAGTTTCTAGCGAGGCATTGATTAATTTCATAAGGACTGGTCCAATGATTTCTATTGATTTAAATATAATATCTCTATTTAGTCCAAAAACATCCTTTTTATTATTCAAATTTTGAATTAATCTGTAAAGTGTAATTTCACTAACATCTGGTGACACAAATGAAACAGCTGGAATTGACGTATTTATTTCCCGAATACTGTCCACAAAGTATACATTTAATTTGTTCGCAATTTCATTACCCACAGTTGATGTCACTTCCCCAAATTTAATCCTTTCAATAAAATTCGTATTGGAATTCTTTAAGATAATATTTTTGTATCCCTTTGTTTTTTTAGCGCCTACTATTTTGCTCGTAAAATAAAAACTAAGTCTTCAGTTCGTATCGACTAATATACCAATCTAGTAATGTGTGTTCTAACCCCTACTTACAAGAAATTTAACAATTTTTAACAAGGTCATATGAAAAATATAAGCTCCCGCAGGCAATGCTTTATAAAACGAACATGTAAAAACATGCAGAAGAGTTATCAAGACATTAGAG
Organism: Philhelius pedissequus; assembly: GCA_910595825.1. Lineage (NCBI taxonomy): Eukaryota > Metazoa > Arthropoda > Insecta > Diptera > Syrphidae > Philhelius > Philhelius pedissequus. The sequence continues at coordinate 45,959,840 of OU343163.1, forward strand.
TAATAGAAGTTCGAGTTATCAAATAAAAATTAGGTACCTACACGTAAATTTCAGTCTTCGCGCTATTGCCAGGCAATTTCATTCGAGCTATTGATTATTCGAGTTATCGAAGTTCGACTTATCGAAATTCGACTGTAACGGTAACTCCCATCAAAATTTGGCGCAAAAATGGTATACTTCGATTTTCTTGAAAACAGATCTAATGATATTCGAAAGTAAAATTAAGTGAACTATTATTTTTAATTGAAATGTTACTAACGGTATCTGCAGTTTTTTTTCGATTTTCGACTATCTATGAACGGTTCAACGGATTTCGATTAAAATTTGTATACAAATTCTAAATGAAACTGCATACCAAATTGTCCAAAAATATGTTTTTGGATTTTTTGAAAGAATTCAATGCATATTTCGAAAACGGATGGAAGTTTATTGTTTGAAATTATGTTTTTAAGTTTATACATATTATTTATATAATTAAAGTTGCTGTATCCAAATTTCCTTAGAAAATAATAAAGAAATTTTGTAGATACAAATTATAAATTAAGTAAAAAACGACTAAATATAGTTTAGATTAAATTTTTTTAGATTCGATATTTATTCACCAAAAAGAACAATTTTACATTAAATATTAACGTTAACATTTTGAGTATATTAAGACTTGGCAATTAATGCCGTCAGCCTGAGTGGCGACATAATTATTAATAAATTTTATATTTAACAATTAAATTATTTAACGAATAAATTAAAAAGTTTTTTTTTTTTTTATGGAAATGACGTAATAAAAAAGTTTACTAAAATGATTCCAGAATTATTTTGGATCTATAAAGATCAGCATTTTTTATAGTATAAATAAAATTGCATCCAGTTGGATCCATTCAACAGATTGAATATCTCAGTCTCTCCCAATACATTTTTGCCAAAGTGCAGTCCTCTTATTTCTCTCAGGACAGGACAGACTCGAAGGAAATGACTGCAGGTATTCGAGATATCATTTCTAAGTGGCATGAAATTAAGTTGCAACATCTCCCCTCTAACTTTGAAAATAGTTCCAACGGCTCCACTTGGCAGATCGGTGTTGAAATAATTGAGTTCGTTGAGGTTGGAATTAACTTTATTGTAGAAACTTCTTTGTGTTGAGGATCTAGCTTTTTTATAAAGGTACACCTTTCATTTTCATCTGTCACTTGGATTATTTCATATAACATTTTTCGTATCTGCACAGCATATAGTTATATGTAGCGTTACAAATATTTTATATAAACATTTTCTTGAACCAAAATGTAGACTACCTAAAATAGTGCACTGCTTTTTGTTTATCAAATTCGTTAGTCATTTCGAGATATTAATTTTTATCATTTTTTGGTAAAAACAAATTGTGTGGTATGTACCGTTATTTTTTGGGCTAAAAAAGATTAAAAAAATAATCGAGCCAATCGCCTAAATTGCTTAAGTACCAAGTTTGCAGAAAATCTCTTCAGCGGCTGAGGCTGTAGTTTGACCTCCAGACAGGCAACCGGAATTGCGGGACCCATTTTTTTCGTGTTTTTTGTTATCCTTTCCAAATGCAAAACTTGCCCTTTAGTGCCTAAGTATGTACATATGTATACCGCACGTAAAAAAATCAAATCGATATACGAGTATTAATACCTATCGACAATGGTGAAAAAAAAACTAAAATCTGAAAGAACTCAGAGACCCTGACTTCAAAATCCTATTGAAGGCTTCATTTGTGTTCACAGTTAACGGTGAGAAGTTTACATTATGCTGGTTATTCTGTTTGAGTCTTGTCTTAACTGATCTATAAACAACAGAAAGCAACACATAATTTTCAGTTTTAAGTACATAGATTGCTTGGTTAATTTCTGAACTGTTCTGTATTATAAGGGGTTATTTTTTTTTTGAAAAAAAAAAATGCAAACTGGGCAATTTAACCATTTAACCATAATTTCTGTCTGTGTGCAGGGAGAAGGTGCTCCCGTCAACCGTAAGGGCAGCTGTGCCAATCACATTCATGATGTTTCAAAAATCCTCGGAGGAGCTCATTTAACAATAAATGCACGCAATGAAGATGACATGGACGAAGAGCGTATTCTTAAAAAACTGGGAACAGTTAGCTCAGCGTATAGTTTTAAAGAACCCCGAGCAATTGTTGAGGAGCAAAAGGCACCTGTTGGAACTAATTACACTCGAGTTATTCCAACTAAGGAATTGAATGCAACAGTTATGCAGGACTTTTGGAAGAAAGAAGAGGAAGAAGAAAAACGTCGTCTCGAAGCTGAGAAGGAACAAAAACGAATTGAATTGCTGAAGTTGGAGAAAGCAAGTTTTTGTTTGAGTTTTTGTATATTTTCTAATTTTTGTATTTTTTTTGGTTTAGGAACAACGCGCTCGAGAAGAGAAAGAACATTTGGAAAGAGAGAAACAAGTTGTCAATAAGTCAAAATTACAATCAGCACATGTGCCCATTAAGACGTAAAGACCATCTGAAGAACCTTTGTGTTTGATTGTAATTTATTTTTTATTATTTTTATTCCAACAGGTCTCCTCAGCCTCTGAGTCCAGAAAAGACACTCAATAGTCTTGATCAGGGTATGACTGAAGCTGAACGCATGCGTCAGCTACGTAACCAAGAAGCCCGTGAATTAATCGGATCTAGAGTTGGTGCTGCTAAAGCGATCTTCACAAGAAATACCAGCGAAGGACAATTGCAATCTAAGTAAGTAATAAAGCTAGTATTAGACGGTCCTTTTAATGTATCATTGCCGTGACACTGACGTCACTATGACGTAGTTGTCTGTCCTAAAGGTGTCACGTCGTGTGATCGTCAATGTTTTGCATGTCATTGCCGTGACAAAATGACAGGCACCGTGACACGTCACTTTTAGGTCATTGGAATGAAAAATTGCCTTGACCGTGTGATAGCCATTTCATTGTTGATGGGACACCATGACACGTTGCCTGCCGCTGCAAGGACTGTGTCCCAACCGTGACACGGCAGGAATTTCTGCCATGTCATTATTTCTCACGGTTGGGCATAGTTGCATAGGTACCTACCTACAAATGTATATTTAAATAGATTTTAGTTATGTAAACGTGGAGGGTAATTTGTACATTTCTACATAGATGGAACCTAGGTATGTAAATATGGATATATATATAATGAAAGGAAGGATATAGGTGGGTAGGTAATTATTTATATGTGAAGTTTGCAAAAATGTTATAGTTATAGCTTGAGGGAAAAAAAGATGCCATTTGAATTCTTGGGCAAATTCTGATTAAATGATAGCTAGTACCAATTCTCAAAATTTTGTATCAAAATCGATGGAGCCGTTTTCTAGAAAAATAAGCTTTTCCTTAACAACCAAGATACAATGACTCGATTGATCGACGCCGTGTGATCGTCACTGCTAAAAATGATAAATGTCATTGCAGTTTAGGCTCACCGCCAATGATCAGCTGTTGGAGAGTTGTCACGACGCGACGTGTGATAGTCATTGTTTGGCATGTCATTGCCGTGACACCGAGACACAAATATCACCGTGACAGACTTTGACGTTCATTGTATTTTGGGACAACAATGACATACATGTGTCATTCGTGTGATAGTCATTGTAGCTGGCCATTACACGATTATCTTTGTCACGGCAATGACGGTGGTAGGACCTATTTTGTTGTGACGTCAGAGAGTCACGGCAATGACACATTACAAAGACCGTCTAATACTAGCTTAATAATTGAATCATTATACCAAAAATTAACTCTTTTTCGAATTGTAGATTAAGTTCTGCACCACCAGCGAAGCCAGCTCGAGCATCAATCGCACAAAGAATAAACGCCCTCAATAACCAACAACCTGCAGCTTCACACCAAGAACCAGCGCCAGTTCCAGTAGTAGTAACACCAGCAGCTATTTCTGCTCCGATTGAAATTATAAAAGAAATTGCTCCATCTCCAGCTCCCCAACCAGTAATTGAAGTCATTCAAGAGGAAGCACCAGTGAAACCAGAAATGACAGCAATAGCGAATGAAGAAGTTCATTCTTCAATTACAGCTACTGAAGATTACATGGATCAAGAAGAGCAATATTCTACAATTAAGAGGTCGCCACATAGTAAGTCTAATTCGCTGCAATCACCAGATGAAGTCACAGTAGTTCACCAAGTGTCGGAACCTGTCCAACAGCAGCAAAAGCAATCTGCATCAAATGGGGCTCTTCGGCAGGTGAATGAGAGTAAGAAAAATATATTTATTATTTTTTGATGAAAATAATGATACAGGTGAAATACTTTCAGTGGCTGATATAGTAAATGAGGACGATCTAATTTCCCAGATCTTGAACGATAATGGCTTAAAGGCCAGAGCTCTCTATGATTATCAAGCTGGTAAGATTCTAAAATTAATATTTTTTTTGAGTCCATTCAATATAATTCACCTTTTCAGCTGATGAATCTGAGATAACCTTTGATCCTGGCGATATCATCACACACATCGATCAGATCGATGAAGGCTGGTGGCAGGGACTTGGCCCTGATGGAACGTACGGTCTATTTCCGGCCAATTATGTTGAACTGATTAATTAAAAAAAAATTGGCGTTATCGTCTTCTTCTTACCATTAACACTCTTAGCGCAGAAAACACACCCCCCATTTAGAATTCATTGTTCTTCTCATAGAATTTTATACCTTTAACTAGATAACTAGGATAATCAATTAAACCAGTCCTTTTGATACCATTAGATAAAATTTCGAAACAAACAAAAAATCACACGCTGAATGTAAGATTTAACACACTTTTTAGATAAACCTTTTCACACCAAATAAATTGACACTTTTAAGGAAGGGATCGAAAGAGACAGGTTGAAATGAGCTATTTTCATTAAGGGTAGATAATTTCATTATCTGTCATCGAAGGCCTAAACAATTTATTTTTTCTATGGTCCTTCTGACTCTCAACCGAAACTCTTACCCAACAAAAAAAAAATAATAAAAATCAGTGGCAATAATAAAAAAGAATACAAAATTTTATAAATATTTTGCCAAAAAAAGCGAATAAAGTTTAGTAATATATATTTCAATAAGTATTTTTATGCATGAGAGCGAGTTATTAATAATATAAAAAATTAAGAACAAAGTTCTTATAAACCAGTGTAAGGTATTATTAGTTTCAATTTTTCGTCCATTTTTTTAATTAAAAACATAAATATATATTTTTTTCTCATATTTTAAAATAATTTTCATTTTTTTAAATAGTAACCATTTTAACCATTTATGTATTTACATTTTATAGAATGTAAACCTTAGTGCCAAGCATTTATTATACATATATATATATATTAAATAAAAAAGAATAATTTCTTTCTCATTTCAAGGCAGCATTAATTAATTAAATTTATGTTTTAGTATCAAAAATGTAAACCTGCCTTTTTAACTTGTTTTTATATTTTTTTTTAAATTTGTCACGATAGCCAAAAAGTATTTGATTATTTTTGTTTTGTTAATTTAGTTTTAATCTTTATGAATTTTTGTATTTTGTATATGTATTATTATCTTCGAAAAAAATTCCAATTAAAAAATAAAACAGTTTTTGTTGATTGCATATGTTGATGTATATCTGTAATTTAAACAATTATAAAGACAAAATAAAAACTGAATGAGAGATCAGAGTAAATGTTTTAAACTATGTACAAATTTGTTTCCATTTTTGCTCACTATATAAGAAGAATTTATTTCGATCATTAAACTTAAGTTCTCTTGCTACTACACATAAACATGCACATAAAATTGATTGATATCAAAACTGTTAAACGAATTTAGATTATATCCAAAGCTAAGTAACCTATAAAACCTAAAGGTGTTTAAAATGCAATCTGAATTGTAAAACTGCAATCATTATTGAATTCCAGACAATTGATAAATTGATAATTTGACATCACCTAAGTACTCTAACTTATTTTTAAGACTTTTAATGCAATCATTTTGCGAGGTCCAAAGAAAATTTTCAATTTTCAAAGCTTTAATTTTAAGTCTTGATTTCATTTAATGGAATGCAGTTTTTATTACAGTTTTAAGTCACTTGGAAGTATTTTTACTGCTAGATTTCTCAGTTTGCTTAGCGGAAAAAAGAAATCTTTCCTGGCAAGGATCATTTCTGGAGGAATTGCTTCATCATTAAACAAATAACGTTGTAGTGTGGTAAGTAAGTAAGTAAGTTTTCATTCATTTTATTAATTTGTTATGTTGATACATTTGTTTACAATTCAATGAATATAGAGCTATGGTATTGCCGTTAGTTCTGTTAGCAATTTTGAATAAAGTTTATAAATGATTCTTTTAATTACAGAAAAAATAATAATAATAATAAATAAGTATTATTATTTAAATTCTGATATTAAACACCATCCTATACTTGGAAATATCTTTCAAGAATGATGCGAGAGTTTTGCAGTCAGTTTCGTTCAAAAGGTTTATTGTTTCTTCCACTGTTAACGACCTTTTTCCGCAATACGGTTATCGTATTGCAGATTCAAATATTGGGCATATACTAATTAAATGAAAGTAGTCTTCTTTGGATTTCAGATTACATAATGAACAGAACTGATTGAAACTCCCATTGTAAGGTGTAACGTTGAGTCCTATGAGCTAACATCTTGCTTTAAAAATAAATGAAATTTCGTTGTAGCTTAGTGAGTCTTGGAAGTAATTTGCTTGCTTTAAGTTCATATTGAGTTGGGAGTACAGTAATCTAGCTAACTTTAAAACCATCTCTCACAGAGTTTTCGTATTTTCCAATAATGCGATAGAGCTGCTCCTTCAAATCAACCCAGTTTCTTCCATCCATCGATAATTCCTCATCAAAACCGATTGCCATATTTTTCCATTTCCTCATCCACCAATCCTCATTTCTTATTTCGTATCGAAACATTTTTTTGGACAGTCGGTCATCTGGTTGATCAAAAACTTTTACGATATAGTCCGCTTGGGTCATCAATGTGCTGGTGAAAAGTTTAGGAAGATCTGCCAGGGGTTTTTTTTTGTTGTGTGGTAAATGGCATTGGACCCTATTTTTCGGAGATGAGAAGGGAAATGTAAACGGACTGATTATTTATGGCCAGAACTTGGAATATCGATTTGATTTTACCGAGATTATCTAAAACAAGACGTCACTATTAATTATTTCATTGAGCGTTATCGATAATCTAGGAAATTTTGTTTCCTGGAATATCCCCCCTGATCGTATGAAATTAAAGTGAAATTCCCTTGGTAATTTTACTACCGATACCAATAAATTCACTTTTGGTGAATTTGTGGAGCGAAAGTGAATTTAGATGTTCTATATTCCATATAAAATAAAGTTTTCAAATAGCTCATTCCGAATGTGGAATTTTAGGGTTCTGAATATGAAAATTCAGAATATGAACCGTTTTTATACAAACAGGTGAATTCGGATTGAATTGGAAGGAGTTGAATTCACTCGAAATTCAGACCACATTATTTCATTTTAAGTGAAATTGAAATTCGTTTTGAATTCATTTTCACTCGGAATGCACAACATGTGTGACAAGTCGAGCAGTTTTCATGTTCCCTACACTCGAGGGTTAAAATTATTTTCAGCAAAATTTTAATTCATGATTATGAACATTAAGCTGATTTGTTGTTGTTTATACCGATAAACTTTAAGGTTTCTGAAAAGAACATAGCAACGTGGTACGGGTGGGTATATTTTCGCGCCTGATTGCCTATGAAGCAGTGTCCGGTTATGACACTAATAACGGAGCTGATGTGCAATCTATTTAAGGATATCAAACACTTTCAGATCAAGACCAGAACCGTTTTGTCGTCAGACAGGTGGTTGTATTTTTAAAACAAATTCCACTAGACATAGATATTTACATACTATTTTATTATAAATTTAAATTTAAAATATATTTTATGCATACGAATAGAAAAAGTCGGTTAGGAATAAAATTCAGAATGTATCTAATAGGTAAAACGTTTTTTTTAAGGACAAATTTTGAAGTTTTTCAATGTATTGCTATTTCATAATTCTGGAAGTGGAGGTATCTACATGTAACAAAACTAAGAGTTTGTTACGGCGGCTTTCGCCGCCTATGAAAATTAATCTGAACGAAATAAAACTATTTAATTTTGGGAAAACACCTTTCGGTGAAAAAAACCTAACTCTATTGCTAGCTGTTCGTTCAGAGACTGAATAGCTGGCTTTAGAGAAATAATTACATTGCAAACAATTCAATTCAATTCAAACTTTATTGAGACTTTTATAAAATATTACATTGATAGTTAATACTGACAGTATTTAATTTGTTATAAAAGTGGCTATAATGTATTGCCTTCTTTACAGTTTTCTGACTGATGGAGTAAGAGCTAAGCCTCGTGGCTGACTATTTATACAATGAATATTGTGGTTGGACTGCTTTTGCTCAGAAGAATTATTTGAGTAGTGCGAGACGAGAGTCTCTACATATTAACTTATTCTAGCTTATACTAACTTTAAACTAGGTACGATAATGAGAAAACAGTCATCTCGTCTCTTTTTTGAAACACGAATGTGGGCAATTGCGGTTTGGGATACATAAACGTATGCACGTCTTATCTTTCGTTTGTTAGAGCGAGAGCTGAGTACTAATTATTGGGTGTTGAGATGACCAGAACTGTTGTCTCCCCATTATCGATTCCGTTACAGCGTATAACGGAATTATGCAGTTTCTGTCTATTACGGGCTGCGACATAAGCGATCCTTGCGATGCTTCTAGTTTCTGGGACGATACGACGTCCCTGTACTTATGCTTTGTCCATGTGCATTACCAAGAAAACTGGGAGTAGGTGGAATTCGGATGGCTTCTATACACGTGGATGTCGTTCGTTTGACTCCCTCTCCAAATTTCAATTTCCCTGGTGTTGTCGACTTGTACAGCATTCAAATTCAGTAACTATTGCATAATTGCAATTTATTTATGTTACTATAACACACTTTTAATTTATTAAATTAAACTTTTAATTTTTTCTTTTTCTTTTTATTACTTAACGACATTCGTTTACACGAAGCTAAAATAATGACGGATAAAAATGAGCAAGTTCATTCTTTATTGCAAATTGTTATTATTTGAAAATTGTTGTCAGTACTGAATTTACACGATGTCAGTATAATGCCTCAACTTAACGATAATTCTTCTTAATGACAAATATACTGCCACATTTTCGACCATTTACACGACAAACAGAATATTGCTAATTTGGCAGTCGTGTAAATCCGGCATACGTTTAGGACTTATTCCGTGGACTAATTGCGAAGTGATATTAATAAAACAGAATGTTTGCTATTTGACGTTTAGTAACTAAGTTCATCGCTTGACCATATATGACTGTGGTCTAGAGAAGGACTAAGAATTGAAATTTAAGAACAAAATTTACAGGGACATAGAATAAAAAGAGATAGAGTTCATATTTATTGTAGTAGATTCTGTTCGAGTTTTTATAAATAGGATATTTTAGTCCATGGACTAACTCTTATTCCATTGTTTTGTAAGTCCATGGACTAAAGGTGGACTAAGCTGTTACAGCCCTATTAATAAAAACCGCTTAGTCCATGTTTTTTTTACGAAATTCTAAAATTTTGTATAAATTTAAGCAATTTTCGAAACAAAACAAAAACTTTATTGATACATATCTCAAACAGTTTTAATTTTATTGATCATTTTCTACGAAACACTTTTATATTTGTATTAATTCAGTTAAAAATTTTTTTTTTTTTGAGTAGGCTAAAGGTTAATTATTCATTTTCAATCAGAATTATGTAAATCGGACGATCTGCTAGAGTTTCATAATTTATTGTGTTATTGTGAAAACAATTTGCTTTTGAGATTAAATTAAAATCAAATAGATACAATTTAGCTAAAATTTTAGAATTTATAACGTCTATCACACAAAATAAGTTTTGTAAATCAGAACTTTGAAAAATAAATTCTGAAATAGTTTCCATTCAAAAATTAGCTAAGTAGTTTCATTTAAAATTTTCTAAAATAATACTTCTTCCTCTTGCTCAACAAAATTGTACTTTTCGTGTTCTTGACGTTTCTTTTCTTCTCGGGCTTCACGTTCTAATTTTCGTTTGTCTTTGAATCTTTGATGAATTCTTTTCATTTCTAGGACTTCTTTCATTTCTTCTTTGGCTTCTTCCTGCAAAAAGAATAACTCTTTTATATATTTCTTTTAAATATTTCATATTTCATTTTTAATCACTCACATTCATATTTAACCTCAAAACCAATGCTCTCCTTCCATCCGACATAGGTTGGCTGTAATTCATAAAATTCTTAAGCCTCTCAGCTGGTGCAACACCTCTCTCAACAACCAAAACAATCCTAGCCCATTGGCGTTGCCATTCATTTCGTGTTTCAGCTATTTTCTGATAAGTGTTACCCATCATAGCAATCAACATGTTCACCAACAATACTCCGACAATAACCATAAAAAGCACGAATAGAATCTTTGCTTCAACTTCGTGTTCCGTCGACGCCATTGCTCCATAGTAATCACCGAAATTTGTCAATGACATTAAGAACATAGCTACAATGGACTCCATCGGTGATGGCATTGGATTCGATTGAGTATCATCGATATCATCCGGAGTAGCAGGATTATCGAATGTCAAAAAAATTATGTAATAAGCTTGAGAGAAACCCATCACGAAAACGAGGTAAATTGAAACAAATCGTATGAGATCTCCCATTACCATGCGATAAATCATCACGACGAAAGGACCAACTGTTTTAAAACCACTTAAAAAAAAAAGGAATGTTAATAAAAATTTCACACAGATTAAACTATAGACAGCGCTAGGAAACATCTTACCGACAGAAAAACAGAAAGTAGGGGGCAGTAGTGAGCATTATAACCACGGCAACGTGGTCATCTACTTCGGTCATGCAAGATAACCGCAGCCAGGGAATTGTCATCATCAAACAACAAGAGAAGAGGAACATCACACGAGAGGGAGCTGTCATCTACTCAGAAATACATTGATCGTTAAACAAATGTATCCAAAATTGCAAATATGTATCAATAATAAAAGAGTCTTTCGAAGTAGGGAAGCGTACAAATACCCGACAAAAAAAAAATGTCGACTTTTAAAATGTCGACTGAAAATTAACCGACAAGAAAATGGTTGACAGTTTAAAACCCAGAATCATAAGATGTCGAGTAAGAAGGTGTCGGTAAAAATGTCGAATTTAATCCAAATTACAGTAAAATAAATCAAGAATTCTCTCTTTTAATGTAGTTCAACTTAATTTTGTTACAAATTCAATTTCATAAAGTATAAATCTCTTAAATCCCAAGTCCTATATTTGGTGGATTTTTGGGATTTTGGGTTTTCAGGATTTTAGTTTTAGGGGTAGTGTCCCCATACCGAAAAATCGTTTACTTTGCTAATATCGGCCTTTATGAGTCAATATTTACAAAATAGACTATAGGAGCGGGCATTTTGACCGGCCGGTATTTTTACTTTTCGAAAGTCGACATTATGACGGTAGATTTTTTCAAATTGACATTTAGAATATGGCCAATCCTTCAAAGTATTATTGTTGCATTGAAATCTTATTCATTTTTATTGCATACATCTAAAAGAATTCGAATGCGAAATTGAATTGTTGGGCGCAACTTTCTATTATCCAAATTATGAGTAGCTTTATTGTGGTTTGATGTTTGTGTCCTTAAAAAGCGCGAAAAGTTATCTCAATCAATGGACAACAATTTTAAATGCAGAAATGAGGGATTTGCCCACAAGCAAAGAAAACTTCTGCGCAGTTTATAAAGGAAAGACTGCCAAAACAAAAATTAAGTTAAAACATTTTTATTTTCGGTTAGTCTGTTCCATGTTTATAAGCTTGCCAGGGATTAAATTGTTGGGCGCCACTTTTACCACACGTTTTTTTTTGTTCCAGAGCATTTAAACGCCTCTTGTTTTTCTTTTTTAAGTCGTTTTGTTTATATATGAATAACACACAAGAAATGGTGTAATTATTTTATTATTTAAGAAGGTTAAGGATGACTATATTTAAATCCAAGATCTCAATAGAATTTTAAATAATTTGATCTAAGTCATGTAGGTATTCAATAACTTACCAAATTTTCAACGAACATCTTATAACCTAAAAATCTCGACTCCCGCAGTGCTGCAACAATGTAAAGTATTGATCCAAGAAATATGGAAATTTCTGCAACAACTCGAATCTAAAAACAGGCTGAAGATGTCATCAAGGCTAAGAGGCTTAAAATACATTTAGCTTTCTACCTTTGCTTTTGTCGTTTCCAAATGCATTAATGGACATTCTTCATAAGCTGTCCACCAGGAGGGCCCTGTGTCTTCTTCTTCGAATTCAAAATATTCCGTTAGATTTAACCAATCTGTAAATAATTACAATCAGCCATCAGAACCTTAAGTTTAAATTTCTTGTATTACCATAATCACGAAATTGTTGGGTCTTTCTATCTTCATATTTATTCCTTAAATCTATTCCGGTGTTATTCCTTTTCAAAGCAGTTTTGTTCATCAAATTGCTAGCAACGCCCTCTGTTGCATTTCCCTTCATTTTTTGGTCATCACCGTCATCATCGTCTTCCATCGGTGGTCCCGGTCGAAGAGTATAGCTCACCAATGAGAACATAAAATACAAAGAAAAAAGATGAAATTGTTTGTAGAACCGAGATTTAACAAAAGTATTCCATTTGGTCTTGAGAAGATCAATTAAAACACCATCCAAAAGCTCCAAATGCTCGTATTTATCCTGAAACAAAAATCTTACTCTTAGGAGGCCTGTCTAAAAGTCTCGACAAAAAACATTACCCCAAATACGACCAAGTTTAATGCTGAATCCTTATTAATGTTCCCAGTTTCCCGGTCAATGGTATCAATTTTTGACAACGGATAAGCAGCACAAGTTATACTTCCAAGCTGCCAATAGATTTCTCTTTCAATGTTCATTATATGAAAAAACATTTCAACTCTGCCCAGCTTTGCAGCTAAAGTTAAAGGTGTCATATTTTGAACGTTTCTTATGTGCAGACTTGATCCAACTTCATAACCCACGTCAAACATTTGGGTTTTTTCGTATACAACCAGCATGTGGAGAACTGTATTGCCATTCGTATCTTGGAGATCTGGGTCAGCACCCCGAGCCAAAACAAGACGAAAGCAATCTTCCTGGCTCAAACAAGCTGCAAAACTTAGGGGATATTCTCCCCAGTAAACATATCCTTCGTAGTTGCTGAAAGGAGCAACTCCGACATACTCGTGATCTGGGGAGTCGTAGCGAGATGGCTTTTGATCCTCAGCACTCATGAAACTTCCACAGCACCTATTTGAAGAATTTTAAAAGGTCTAAGTGAGATTTTTTTTTATTAAAGGAAATAGCAGCTCAGTTATTAAAAAAAGTGTGAGGGTTGAGTCCACCATTAAACTATTCATCATACCTCTCTTGAACATCTGCTCCTGCATCCAAAATGTACTTAACCATGGCTGGGTCCTCATTAACGATGGCAATATGTAAGACAGATTCACCATAGTATTCATCGGAAACATAAATATCCAAAATCAGTTTTGGGTAAAATCGCAGAAGCCTTTTCGCCAAATCTGCATGCAATGATGTTGCATTTAAAAGGCACAGATGAAGAATAGTTTCTCCCACAGCACCTCGAAGCTAAAATGAGACCATTTTTTTGTTTTGTTTTGTTATCAAAAGCATACAAATCTTTTTTTTTTACATTCAAATTCCAGCAAACTAATCGATAGAGACTCGGATTGGCCATGTATTCAATTTCTGACACCTCCGGACAGTGTTCATCGATGTTAAAATCCTCATCGGGATTTTCCAATGCCCTTATTTCCGGAAGTTGTTTGTGTCGTGCCCGTTCTTTGTTTCGTAATAGAACCATCTTTGATATTGGGATATATTTGCCAGCACCCTTATTGTACAGAAAAGGTTCTACTTTTGTCTTAATGGCATGGTCGATTTCAGCAAATTGTTTACTTTGGCATGCACGTTTCATCATATCTACTAGAAGTCCACCACCTTTCAAATTTACAAATTTGTAGAGGGCTTGTGTGGAGACTCCAGCTTGTTTTTTGACACCACTGGTTACGTTACTTTCGGTATTTCCCATATTCGGAAGCTAACACTCTCAATTCATTCTTAAAACTAGAGATATTTTTTTTCTGTTTGACTTATTTCATCGAGGCTATAACATAATAGTTAATTAATTGTGTGGATTAATTTCAGTGCATGGAAAAAATATGTTTACATTTTTATTGATTTAACAGACGGACTAATGTCGATTTATGTTGCTAAGCTGCTTACTAAATGGGTGTTACAAAAATGTCAAGGTAAAGTTGGGTTTGTTTGACAACACCCAAGAGATTTTAATTTTTATATAAAAGAACATCCGATTTCAGGCATATTGTATAATTCAACCTAGACGAAACTGACAGTGAAAAAAAAATCATTGAGGTAATCCGAACTAGGGCTGTTTAAATTGGTTGACTTGATTTACACGGTATGTACGGGTTAGGGATCAGTCCAATTAATTTCGTCTGGAATCGAGTTTGTCAACAATCATTTGATTGGTCTTAAGATCTTGCTGATCTTGTAAAATTCAACAGCAGCTTTTTATCGAGGTAAAGGCCGCACAAAGGTAAAGACCGATTTATTAATTGGCATATTCGAATGAACACATAGTTATGACAATGGTTATGAACCTAAATATTCTACGGAACGTAACTATATACAGCTTGACTTCAAGTTAACTAGAAATTTGGTCTATCTGAGATCAAACGATATACTTTTTTTTTTTAAATGCAACATGAATTGCACGGCACGAGTTAGAAGGAATAGAAGTAGGTACATAAAGGAAAGATTTTTTTCGGCACAGTAGATTGGGAATTAGGTGTTTATTACCTCATTATAACCCACGGGTGGAATCCAGTTAAGACTGGGAGGTATAGAATAGAATGATCCATTTGTGTATAAATTGTTGTGACAATCATTGCCAATTTGTTTAAAGATTTCTTTTAAGCAAATTACAGAAAATTGAAAACACGAATTAAAATTTCTATAAAATCACCAATGTATCTAACACCCATCAATATATACGTTTTAAGAAAGATCTAGCTTATACCTATCCGCCCATGAAAACCAAAAGTTTCTATAATGTTTGGTTCTCGAAATATTGGCATCCAAAGTTATAATGTGCATTTGCTATGCCAAATTCGTACTTTCTCCTTCGGATGTTGATATCTCGAAAATCAAAAGGTACAATGAGATGCAACGTATAGTTCTAGAAAGGTATTAAGAAGTGGGGTGGGTGGAAAATCATCCGAATAACTTTGGATTAAAATAAAAAATAAAAAATTACACGCCAGTTGAAAGGGCTGTGCAATACCTTTCCAGCACTGACAGCCGCAGATTTTTGCAGGGCTTGGTTGCCGAGATATCACCATCCAAAGTAAGTCAAATGCAGTTGGGTGGCAAATCATGCGAATAATTTTGGATTGCAATATCTCAAGAACCAGACCCGGCAGATACTGTTTGTTCTCAGCTGTTGATAGGTACTGAACAGACCTTTCTTTTGACGTATACATCGATGTGTTTGGGGAACATTGTTGAAAATGTAATTTTTTTCCGCAAGGGGTTAGCCTTGATTTTTTTTTAAATGTCGAAAAAAGTGAAGTGAAGAATTGTACAACAAATTGTACGCCAATTGAAAGAGCTGTGCAATACCTTTCAAGCCCTGGCAGTGGCAGATTTTTGTGGGGCTTGGTTGCGGAGATATCACCATCCTATGCAAGTGAAATGCAGCTATGTGGACAATCATGCGAATAATTTTGGATTGAAATGTATCTAGAACCAGACCTGGCAGATAATTTTTGTTCTCAGCTGTGGATAGGTATTGAACAGACCTTTATTTTCTTGACGTACATATCGATTGGTTTAGGGAACATTGTTGAAAATGTAATTGTTGATGATAGAAAGTAGTAACTTACACAATTTATTTGTATTTTATTTAAGTCTTAGCTTTAAACGTCAATTATGTTTTATTTAATTTTAATTTGGAATTTTTTTATTTTTAATATGGAGACGAAGCTGAATAGTCGAGAAGGAAAAGACTCTTTAATTTTTTAGGTATTTTCCTGTTTGTTTTAGATTCATTGTTTAATCCTAATTATAATTTTTCTTTAATAAAGTTTATTATATTCAATGCAAGAAAATATTTCACTAGAAAAATTGTCTCCTCGATATTCGTCTGTAATAATTCTAAAAAATAAAAAAAAATAGAATTTATATATTATATAAATATAAGGAACCCAGCATATACATAAATTTGAAAAAAGATGTCTGACGGATATGACTGTGTGATATGCAAAAGAAGGAATGATGCCGAAGACATGGTAGATTGTACCAAGTGCAAAAAATGGTTACATTTCAGCTGCGCGGAAGTCGACTCATCTGTTGAAGATAAAGGTTGGTTTTGCAAGGAATGCATAGATCTTATTTCATCGATAGGAAATGACATAACAGTGGCGAATGTTAAAGGAGCACCAATAATGGAACATATTAAGAAGGCATCTCAATCAAAAATCAATGCGCGTTCAAAACAATCAATAACAGAAGTTAAATCGATTGCATCTTCAAACAGAAGTCGTCGAGAACTTAAATTAGAATTGATGCGCTTGGAAGAACATAAGAAAATTGAAGACAAATTTCTCCAAGAACGAGAAAAAAAGGAACAGGAATTCATTCAAACAATATTAGTATGCGACTAAGCCAAACTAAAGTATTGGTCGAAAAATCTAAATCTGTGAATAATACTATAAAAAAACCTGAAGATTTCTTAGAAGAAAATAATTTGCAATGGAGATCTAAAATTTCTGGAACTGAAGAGCCTCAATCAAAGACAAATCGCAGCACGCCAAGTAATGACAAAGGATCTTCCTATATTCTCTGGAAGGCCTGAAGAATGGCCACTCTTTATTAGTATATTTCAAAATAATACTAAGATCAGGAAAATTTATCTCGATTACACAGGGCTTTGAGAGGAAAAGTACTGGAAGCTGTTGGTACTCGTCTAATGATGCCTTCAAATGTGCCGGAAATTTTATTGAGACCCTTCGAATGCTTTATGGACAGCCAGAATATATAGTTGACAATATACTAAAGAAGATTAAAATAGAACCTGGCCCAAAGGCAGATCGTTTGGATACCCTAATAACTTTCGCTCTTCTATTCGTAATGTTCATTGTATGATACAAGCATCTGATTTAAAACATTACCTGTGATTGGCTAACATGGCACAAGCAGCATGTAAGGTTACGCCATGTGCATTGGCTGAAACAAGAATTGAAAAACGTCAGAGTCATTTAAACGCGCACACTGAAAATCAGACAATAACAAAAGATAACTTACCAAATAAAAATAGTGGTTGTTATCTCTGTGGAAGAAATCATAAACTTATTAAATTCGTTAAATTTTGTGCATTATCAGTCAAAAACAAATGGAATTTGGTAAATAGTCGAAGAATCTGCGAAGGTTGTTTAAGTCATCCAAAAAGATTTAAATGCCGTAGACAAGCAGTTTGCGGAATAAACGGATGTGAATCAAAACATCATCAATGTATGCATGATAATCATAATGAGTCAAACGAAACAGGACCAGTTGTTGGTTGCTATGGACATCAATCACTTAGTGCTAATGATATGGTTTTTAGCATTATTCTTGTAACTTTGTATGGCAAAGAAAAATCGTTAGAAACGTATGCCTTCCTAGACAATGGATCTTCGCTAACCTTAGTAGAAGAAGAGATTGCGAATAGCTTGGAACTGGAGGGGATTCCTAAGCCATTGGGCCTTAAGTGGACTGCGGATACGGTTAGACTTGAGAATGATTCAAAGATCATACCATTAGAGATTTCAGGCGACTGTGATAATTCGCAACTTGAAAAATACTTGCTTAGAGATGTGCGAACCGTAAACAAACATCAATCAAGTCGCATTGGCTGATAAGTATTCTCATCTCAGAGGAATTCGCCTAAGATCATACAATGAAGCAAAATGTGGAATATTAATTGGTATCAACAATCAAAAGCTGTTGCTGGACCACAAGTTACGAGAAGGATCTTGTGATGAACCTGTTGCCATTAAAACTCGACTCGGTTGGTGTGTTTCAGGCAATAATATAAAAGATAGTAACGAATTTGGAGTCTATCATGCTTGTGATTGCAATAAAGATCTTCATGAGATAGTAAAACAACATTACATATTAGAAGATTATGGAATGGAGAAAGCTTTAATGAAATCTACTGATGAAATTCGTGCTACTCAAATCTTAGAAGAAACTGTTAAAAGAGAAAATGGTAAATTCAAGACTGGATTGCTATGGCGGTACAACGAGTTAGTTCTTCCAAATAGCTACCATATGGCTCTCAAGAGCAATCAACAATCAAATAAACAACTTGATATCCAAAGGATATGCAAGGAAACTCAATTCGTCCGAGTTGAAGGAATATGATTCAAGAGTTTGGTACTTACCAGTTTTTATGGTTCAGAACCGCAACAAAGCAGGAAAAGTTCGGATGGTGTTGGATATAGCTGCCTCCTCACAAGGTACCTCTCTAAACGATATGCTGCTTAAAGGACCAGACGAGTTGACAATATTAACGGATGTACTTTATGGTCTTCGCTTAAAAAAGATTGCGATATCTGGAGATATTGAAGAAATGTTTCTGCAGGTAAGAGATAGTGAAAAAGATAAAGATTGTCTTAGGTTTCTGTAGAATTTTGGTAACATCAATAGTTTTCCTGAAATATGCAAAATGTTAGTCCTGCCATTCGGATTAAGATGCTCTCCTAGTATTGCGCAGTATGTAAAACATCAAAACGCAAAACAGTTTGCGAAAGCATATCCTGATGCGGCCAATGTCATTAAACACCATTATGTAGATGACATGCTATACAGCGTTGACACAATTAAAAAAGGCAATTCAAATATCTAAGGAGGTGAAGCAAATACACTCCAGGGCTGGATTCAACATTCGAAATTGGATTTCCTATTCACCTGAAATCCTTAGATCCTTGAATCAAACGGATACTAGTTTGGTAAAATCTTTTCAAGATCATCTAGACGAAACAAACTCTACAACAAAGGTGCTAGGACTATGGTGGAATACATTGGAAGACACATTAACTTTTTCTCTGAAGTTGAATAAAGGGCATACTGATGTCTTGAATGGAGCAAGAATACCAACCAAACGAGAGCTATTGAGAGTGCTAAAGTCAGTTTTCGATCTCCTGGGATTTCTATCGTTTTACCTGGTAAAATTGAAGGTGTTACTTCAGGATGTATGGAAGTATTCAATTGGTTGGGATGAGGTAATTCCTAAAAAATTACATGCTAATTGGGAAAACTGGCGCCTACATTTGCCACAAGTAGAGGATGTGACGATTCAGAGGTGTTATTATCCATACGGATATAAAGATTTGTCTGTTCAGTTACACGTATTCGTTGATGCCAGTGAAGATGCAATGGCAACAGTCGCGTATATTAGGCTAGATAATGGAAATGCAGTTGATTGTATTATAGTGGATGCAAAAAGCAAAGTAGCTCCACTAAAACCGTTGTCAATATCTCGATTAGAATTACAAGCAGCTCTGATTGGTTCCAGATTTGCATAGAAAATTATTAGAAGCCATAATATTAAAATATCACAAACGTTTATGTGGACCGATTCTCGAAATGTGTTATCTTGGTTGAAGGTAGATCCGAAGAAACTCGAACAATTCGTAATGTTTAGAGTTGGAGAAATTCTTGAAATGACAAAGCTGGAAGATTGGAGATGGGTTCCGACGAAAATTAATGTCGCAGATGAGGCAACAAAATGGAGCAAACAACAAAACTTCGATAAAAATTGCCAATGGTTCAAAGGACCGTCATTTTTATATGAAGATAAAAGATATTGGCCTTCTATGACAAGTGAGGAAGTTGATTTATTAGAACTGCGATCACAGTATATAGAACTTCATACAGGTAATATTTTTGAAAAACAATTAGTGAAATATGAAAGATTTTCTAAATGGAAGCGTTTACATCGATCGATGGCCTATTGTTTTCGATTCATAAATAATATTAAGCCTAAACGACTTAATTTACCAAAGATAGTAGGTTTGTTTTCATCGGAGGAATTATATGAAGCTGAAAAAGTGTTAATAAGAATGGCTCAGAGAGACAGTTATGCAGATGAATTGGCGATGCTAATGAACTCCAAAATTTTACCCAAATCAAGTCAGCTTTACAAATGTTCACCATATATAGACTGCGATGGCATTTTGAGGATAAAGGGAAGAATCGATAGAGCTTGGTACGTAAAGGAAGCAACAAAACGTCCTATAATATTAGTAAAAAATCACCCAATTAGTTTTTTAATCGTTAACAATTATCAAAATGAAAATGTAATTTTTGTTAGCAAGAGGTTAGCCTTGGTTTTTTTCTAAAATGTCGCAAAAAGTGAAGTCAAGAATTGTACAACAAGTTGTACACCAATGGAAAGGTCTGTGAAATTCCTTGCGAGCACTGGCAGTAGCAGATTTTTGCGGGGTTTGGTCCCGGAGATATCACCATCCAAAGCAAGTCAAATGCAGTTGGATGGAAAAACATGCGAATAACTTTGAAATGAAATATCTTAAGAACCAGATGTCGCAGAAACTTTTCGTGTTCAGCTGTGGATAGATATTGAACAGACCTTTCTTTTGATGTCTATATCGATGGGTTTGGGGAACATTGTTGAAAATGTAATTTTTTTGGAAAGCGGTTAGCCTTGGTTTTTTCTAAAATGTCGCAAAAAGTGAAGTCAAGAATTATACAACAAGTTGTACACCTATGGAAAGGTCTGTGAAATCCCTTGCGAGCACCGGCACTCGCAGATTTTTGTGGGGTTTGGTTCAGGAGATATCACCATCCAAAGCAAGTCAAATGCAGTTGGATGGAAAAACATGCGAATAACTTTGAATTGAAATATCTCAAGAACCAGATGTCGCAGAAACTTTTTGTATTCAGCTGTGGATAGGTATTGAACGTACCTTTCTTTTGATGTATATATCGACGGGTGTGGGGAACATTGTTGACAATGTAATTTTTTTGGCAAGGGGTTAGCCTTGGTTTTTTCTAAAATGTCGAAAAAAGTGAAGTCCAGAATTATACAACAAATTGTACACCAATGGAAAGGTCTGTAAAAGCCCTTGCGAGCACTGGCAGTCGCAGATTTTTGCGGGGTTTGGTTCCGGAGATATCACCACCCAAAGCAAGTCAAATGCAGTTGGATGGAAAAACATGC
Organism: Philhelius pedissequus; assembly: GCA_910595825.1. Lineage (NCBI taxonomy): Eukaryota > Metazoa > Arthropoda > Insecta > Diptera > Syrphidae > Philhelius > Philhelius pedissequus. The sequence goes on from OU343163.1 coordinate 45,981,232, forward strand.
GAATAACTTTGAATTGAAATATCTGAAGAACCAGATGTCGCAGAAACCTTTTGTATTCAGCTGTGGATGGGTATTGAACGGACCTTTCTTTTGATGTCTATATCGATGGGTTTGGGGAACATTGTTGAAAATGTAATTTTTTTTGGCAAGGGGTTAGCCTTGGTTTTTTTCTAAAATGTTGCAAAAGTGAAGCCAAGAATTGTGCAACAAGTTGTACACCAATGGAAAGGTCTGTGAAATTCCTTGCGAGCACCGGCACTCGCAGATTTTAGCGGGTTTGGTTCAGGAGATATCACCACCCAAAGCAAGTCAAATGCAGTTGGATGGAAAAACATGCGAATAACTTTGAATTGAAATATCTCAAGAACCAGATGTCGCAGAAACTTTTTGTATTCAGCTGTGGATAGGTATTGAACAGACCTTTCTTTTGATGTATATATCGATTGGTTTGAGGAACATTATTGAAAATGTAATTTTTTTGGCAAGGGGTTAGCCTTGGTTTTTTCTAAAATGTCGAAAAAAGTGAAGTCCAGAACTATACAACAAATTGTACACCAATGGAAAGGTCTGTAAAAGCCCTTGCGAGCACTGGCAGCCGCAGATTTTTGTGGAGTTTGGTTAGGGAGATATCACCAGCCAAATCAAGTCAAATGCAATTGGGTGGAAAAACATGCGAATGATTTTGAATTGAAATATCTCAAGAACCAGATGTCGCAGAAACTTTTTGTTCTCAGCTGTGGATAGGTATTGAACGTACCTTTCTTTTGATGTATATATCGACGGGTGTGGGGAACATTGATGAAAATGTAATTTTTTTGGCAAGGGGTTAGCCTTGGTTTTTTTCTAAAATGTTGCAAAAAGTGAAGCCAAGAATTGTGCAACAAGTTGTACACCAATGGAAAGGTCTGTAAAATGGCTTTCGAGCACTGGCAGCCGCAGATTTTTGTGGGGTTTGGATACGGAGATATCACCAGCTAAAGCAAGTCAAATGCAATTGGGTGGAAAAACATGCGAATGATTTTGAATTGAAATATCTCAAGAACCAGACGTCGCAGAAACTTTTTGTTCTCAGCTGTGGATAGGTATTGAACAGACCTTTCTTTTAATGTATATATCGATGGGTTTGGGGAACATTGTTGAAAATGTAATTTTTTTTGGCAAGTGGTTAGCCTTTTTTTTTCTAAAATGTTGCAAAAAGTGAAGCCAAGAATTGTGCAACAAGTTGTACACCAATGGAAAGGTCTGTGAAATTCCTTGCGAGCACCGGCACTCGCATATTTTTGCGGGTTTGGTTCCGGAGATATCACCACCCAAAGCAAGTCAAATGCAGTTGGATGGAAAAACATGCGAATAACTTTGAATTGAAATATCTCAAGAACCAAATATCGCAGAAACTTTTTGTATTCAGCTGTGGATAGGTATTGAACAGACCTTTCTTTTGATGTCTAAATCGATGGGTTTGGGATACATTGTTGAAAATGTAATTTTTTTTGGCAAGAGGTTAGCCTTGGTTTTTTTTCTAAAATGTCCCAAAAAGTGAAGTCAAGAATTGTACAACAGGTTGTACACCAATGGAAAGGTCTGTGAAATTACTTGCGAGCACCGGCACTCGCAGATTTTTGCGGGTTTGGTTCCGGAGATATCACCACCCAGAGCAAGTCAAATGCAGTTGGATGGAAAAACATGCGAATAACTTTGAATTGAAATATCTCAAGAACCAGATGTCGCAGAAACTTTTTGTATTCAGCTGTGGATAGGTATTGAACAGACCTTTCTTTTGATGTTTAAATCGATGGGTTTGGGGAACATTGTTGAAAATGTATTTTTTTTGGCAAGAGGTTAGCCTTGGTTTTTTTCTAAAATGTCGCAAAAAGTGAAGTCAAGAATTGTAAAACAGGTTGTACACCAATGGAAAGGTCTGTGAAATTCCTTGCGAGCACCGGCACTCGCAGATTTTTGCGGGTTTGGTTCTGGAGATATCACCATCCAAAGCAAGTCAAATGCAGTTGGATGGAAAAACATGCGAATAAATTTGAATTGAAATATCTCAAGAACCAGATGTCGCAGAATCTTTTTGTATTCAGCTGTGCATGGGTATTGAACAGGCCTTTCTTTTGATGTCTATATCGATTGGTTTGGGGAACATTGTTGAAAATGTAATTTTTTTTGGCAAGGGGTTAGCCTTGGTTCTTTTTCTAAAATGTCGCAAAAATTGAAGTCAAGAATTGTACAACAGGTTGTACACCAATGGAAAGGTCTGTGAAATTCCTTGCGAGCACCGGCACTCGCAGATTTTTGCGGGTTTGGTTCTGGAGATATCACCATCCAAAGCAAGTCAAATGCAGTTGGATGGAAAAACATGCGAATAACTTTGAATTGAAATATCTCAAGAACCAGATGTCGCAGAAACTTTTTGTATTCAGCTGTGGATAGGTATTGAACGTACCTTTCTTTTGATGTATATATCGACGGGTGTGGGGAACATTGTTGAAAATGTAATTTTTTTTAGCAAGGGGTTAGCCTTGGTTTTTTTCTAAAATGTTGCAAAAAGTGAAGCCAAGAATTGTGCAACAAGTTGTACACCAATAGAAAGGTCTGTAAAATCCATTGCGAGCACTGGCAGCCGCAGATTTTTGTGAGGTTTGGATACGGAGATATCACCAGCCAAAGCAAGTCAAATGCAATTGGGTGGAAAAACATGCGAATGATTTTGAATTGAAATATCTCAAGAACCAGACGTCGCAGAAACTTTTTGTTGTGGATAGGTATTGAACAGACCTTTCTTTTAATGTATATATCGATGGGTTTGGGAAACATTGTTGAAAATGTAATTTTTTTTGGCAAGAGGTTAGCCTTGGTTTTTTTTCTAAAATGTCGCAAAAATTGAAGTCAAGAATTGTACAACAGGTTGTACACCAATGGAAAGGTCTGCGAAATTCCTTGCGAGCACTGGCAGTAGCAGATTTTTGCGGGGTTTGGTCCCGGAGATATCACCATCCAAAGCAAGTCAAATGCAGTTGGATGGAAAAACATGCGAATAACTTTGAAATGAAATATCTCAAGAACCAGATGTCGCAGAAACTTTTCGTGTTCAGCTGTGGATAGATATTGAACAGACCTTTCTTTTGATGTCTATATCGATGGGTTTGGGGAACATTGTTGAAAATGTAATTTTTTTGGCAAGCGGTTAGCCTTGGTTTTTTCTAAAATGTCGCAAAAAGTGAAGTCAAGAATTATACAACAAGTTGTACACTTATGGAAAGGTCTGTGAAATCCCTTGCGAGTACTGGCAGTCGCAGATATTTGTGGGGTTTGGTTCCGGAGATATCACCATCCAAAGCAATTCAAATGCAGTTGGATGGAAAAACATGCGAATAACTTTGAATCAGACCTTTCTTTTGATGTCTATGTCGATGGGTTTGTGGAATATTGTTGAAAATGTAATTTTTTTTGGCAAGGGGTTAGCCTTGGTTTTTTTTCTAAAATGTCGCAAAAACTGAAGTCAAGAATTGTGCAACAAATTGTACACCAATTGAAAGGTCTGTGAAATCCCTTGCGAGCACTGGCAGCCGCAGATTTTTGTGGGGTTTTTTTCCGGTGATATCACCATCCAAAGCAAGTCAAATGCAGTTGGATGGAAAAACTTGCGAATAACTTTGAATTGAAATATCTCAAGAACCAGATGTCGCAGAAACTTTTTGTTTTGAGCTGTGGATAGGTATTGAACAGACCTTTCTTTTGATGTATATATCGATGGGTTTGGAGAACATTGTTGAAAATTTAATTTTTTTGGCAAGAGGTTAGTTAGCCTTGGTTTTTTCTAGAATGTCGCAAAAAGTGAAGTCTAGAATTGTACAACAAGTTGTACACCAATGGAAAAGTCTGTGCAATCCCTTGCGAAGTCTGGCAGCCGCAGATTTTTGCGGTGTTTGGTTCCGGAGATATCACCATCCAAAGCAATTCAAATGCAGTTGGATGGAAAAACATGCGAATGATTTTGAATTGAAATATCTCAAGAACCAGATGTCGGAGTAACTTTTTGTTCTCAGCTGTGGATAGGTATTGAACAGACCTTTCTTTTAATGTATATATCGATGGGTTTGGGGAACATTGTTGAAAATGTAATTTTTTTTGGCAAGGGGTTAGCCTTTTTTTTTCTAAAATGTTGCAAAAAGTGAAGCCAAGAATTGTGCAACAAGTTGTACACCAATGGAAAGGTCTGTGAAATTCCTTGCGAGCACCGGCACTCGCATATTTTTGCGGGTTTGGTTCCGGAGATATCACCACCCGAAGCAAGTCAAATGCAGTTGGATGGAAAAACATGCGAATAACTTTGAATTGAAATATCTCAAGAACCAAATATCGCAGAAACTTTTTGTATTCAGCTGTGGATAGGTATTGAACAGACCTTTCTTTTGATGTCTAAATCGATGGGTTTGGGATACATTGTTGAAAATGTAATTTTTTTTGGCAAGAGGTTAGCCTTGGTTTTTTTTCTAAAATGTCCCAAAAAGTGAAGTCAAGAATTGTACAACAGGTTGTACACCAATGGAAAGGTCTGTGAAATTACTTGCGAGCACCGGCACTCGCAGATTTTTGCGGGTTTGGTTCCGGAGATATCACCACCCAGAGCAAGTCAAATGCAGTTGGATGGAAAAACATGCGAATAACTTTGAATTGAAATATCTCAAGAACCAGATGTCGCAGAAACTTTTTGTATTCAGCTGTGGATAGGTATTGAACAGACCTTTCTTTTGATGTTTAAATCGATGGGTTTGGGGAACATTGTTGAAAATGTATTTTTTTTGGCAAGAGGTTAGCCTTGGTTTTTTTCTAAAATGTCGCAAAAAGTGAAGTCAAGAATTGTAAAACAGGTTGTACACCAATGGAAAGGTCTGTGAAATTCCTTGCGAGCACCGGCACTCGCAGATTTTTGCGGGTTTGGTTCTGGAGATATCACCATCCAAAGCAAGTCAAATGCAGTTGGATGGAAAAACATGCGAATAACTTTGAATTGAAATATCTCAAGAACCAGATGTCGCAGAATCTTTTTGTATTCAGCTGTGCATGGGTATTGAACAGGCCTTTCTTTTGATGTCTATATCGATTGGTTTGGGGAACATTGTTGAAAATGTAATTTTTTTTGGCAAGGGGTTAGCCTTGGTTCTTTTTCTAAAATGTCGCAAAAATTGAAGTCAAGAATTGTACAACAGGTTGTACACCAATGGAAAGGTCTGTGAAATTTCTTGCGAGCACCGGCACTCGCAGATTTTTGCGGGTTTGGTTCTGGAGATATCACCATCCAAAGCAAGTCAAATGCAGTTGGATGGAAAAACATGCGAATAACTTTGAATTGAAATATCTCAAGAACCAGATGTCGCAGAATCTTTTTGTATTCAGCTGTGCATGGGTATTGAACAGGCCTTTCTTTTGATGTCTATATCGATTGGTTTGGGGAACATTGTTGAAAATGTAATTTTTTTTGGCAAGGGGTTAGCCTTGGTTTTTTTTCTAAAATGTCGCAAAAATTGAAGTCAAGAATTGTACAACATGTTGTACACCAATGGAAAGGTCTGTGAAATTCCTTGCGAGCACCGGCACTCGCAGATTTTTGCGGGTTTGGTTCTGGAGATATCACCATCCAAAGCAAGTCAAATGCAGTTGGATGGAAAAACATGCGAATAACTTTGAATTGAAATATCTCAAGAACCAGATGTCGCAGAAACTTTTTGTATTCAGCTGTGGATAGGTATTGAACGTACCTTTCTTTTGATGTATATATCGACGGGTGTGGGGAACATTGTTGAAAATGTAATTTTTTTTAGCAAGGGGTTAGCCTTGGTTTTTTTCTAAAATGTTGCAAAAAGTGAAGCCAAGAATTGTGCAACAAGTTGTACACCAATGGAAAGGTCTGTAAAATCCCTTGCGAGCACTGGCAGCCGCAGATTTTTGTGAGGTTTGGATACGGAGATATCACCAGCCAAAGCAAGTCAAATGCAATTGGGTGGAAAAACATGCGAATGATTTTGAATTGAAATATCTCAAGAACCAGACGTCGCAGAAACTTTTTGTTTCAGTTGTGGATAGGTATTGAACAGACCTTTCTTTTAATGTATATATCGATGGGTTTGGGAAACATTGTTGAAAATGTAATTTTTTTTGGCAAGAGGTTAGCCTTGTTTTTTTTTCTAAAATGTCGCAAAAATTGAAGTCAAGAATTGTACAACAGGTTGTACACCAATGGAAAGGTCTGCGAAATTCCTTGCGAGCACTGGCAGTAGCAGATTTTTGCGGGGTTTGGTCCCGGAGATATCACCATCCAAAGCAAGTCAAATGCAGTTGGATGGAAAAACATGCGAATAACTTTGAAATGAAATATCTCAAGAACCAGATGTCGCAGAAACTTTTCGTGTTCAGCTGTGGATAGATATTGAACAGACCTTTCTTTTGATGTCTATATCGATGGGTTTGGGGAACATTGTTGAAAATGTAATTTTTTTGGCAAGCGGTTAGCCTTGGTTTTTTCTAAAATGTCGCAAAAAGTGAAGTCAAGAATTATACAACAAGTTGTACACTTATGGAAAGGTCTGTGAAATCCCTTGCGAGTACTGGCAGTCGCAGATATTTGTGGGGTTTGGTTCCGGAGATATCACCATCCAAAGCAATTCAAATGCAGTTGGATAGAAAAACATGCGAATAACTTTGAATCAGACCTTTCTTTTGATGTCTATGTCGATGGGTTTGTGGAATATTGTTGAAAATGTAATTTTTTTTGGCAAGGGGTTAGCCTTGGTTTTTTTTCTAAAATGTCGCAAAAACTGAAGTCAAGAATTGTGCAACAAATTGTACACCAATTGAAAGGTCTGTGAAATCCCTTGCGAGCACTGGGAGCCGCAGATTTTTTGGGGTTTTTTTCCGGTGATATCACCATCCAAAGCAAGTCAAATGCAGTTGGATGGAAAAACTTGCGAATAACTTTCAATTGAAATATCTCAAGAACCAGATGTCGCAGAAACTTTTTGTTTTGAGCTGTGGATAGGTATTGAACAGACCTTTCTTTTGATGTATATATCGATGGGTTTGGAGAACATTGTTGAAAATTTAATTTTTTTGGCAAGAGGTTAGTTAGCCTTGGTTTTTTCTAGAATGTCGCAAAAAGTGAAGTCTAGAATTGTACAACAAGTTGTACACCAATGGAAAAGTCTGTGCAATCCCTTGCGAGGTCTGGCAGCCGCAGATTTTTGCGGGGTTTGGTTCCGGAGATATCACCATCCAAAGCAATTCAAATGCAGTTGGATGGAAAAACATGCGAATGATTTTGAATTGAAATATCTCAAGAACCAGATGTCGGAGTAACTTTTTGTTCTCAGCTGTGGATAGGTATTGAACGTACCTTTCTTTTGATGTATATATCGACGGGTGTGGGGAACATTGTTGAAAATATATTTTTTTTGGCAAGGGGTTAGCCTTGGTTTTTTTCTAAAATGTCGAAAAAAGTGAAGTCAAGAATTATACAACAAGTTGTACACCTATGGAGGGGTCTGTGAAATCCCTTGCGAGCACCGGCACTCGCAGATTTTTGAGGGTTTGGTTCCGGAGATATCACCACCCAAAGCAAGTCAAATGCAGTTGGATGGAAAGACATGCGATTAACTTTGAATTGAAATATCTCAAGAACCAGATGTCGCAGAAACTTTTTGTATTCAGCTGTGGATAGGTATTGAACGGACCTTTCTTTTGATGTCTATATCGATGGGTTTGGGGAACATTGTTGAAAATGTAATTTTTTTTGGCAAGGGGTTAGCCTTGGTTTTTTCTAAAATGTCGAAAAAAGTGAAGTCCAGAATTATACAACAAATTGTACACCAATGGAAAGGTCTGTAAAAGCCCTTGCGAGCACTGGCAGTCGCAGATTTTTGCGGGGTTTGGTTCCGGAGATATCACTACCCAAAGCAAGTCAAATGCAGTTGGATGGAAAAACATGCGAATAACTTTGAATTGCAATATCTGAAGAACCAGATGTCGCAGAAACTCTTTGTATTCAACTGTGGATATGTATTGAACAGACCTTTCTTTTGATGTCTATATCGATGGGTTTGGGGAACATTGTTGAAAATGTAATTTTTTTTGGCAAGGGGTTAGCCTTGGTTTTTTTCTAAAATGTTGCAAAAGTGAAGCCAAGAATTGTGCAACAAGTTGTACACCAATGGAAAGGTCTGTGAAATTCCTTGCGAGCACCGGCACTCGCAGATTTTTGCGGGTTTGGTTCCGGAGATATCACCACCCAAAGCAAGTCAAATGCAGTTTGATGGAAAAACATGCGAATGACTTTGAATTGAAATATCTCAAGAACCAGATGTCGCAGAAACTTTTTATTTTGAGCTGTGGATAGGTATTGAACAGACCTTTCTTTTGATGTATATATCGGTGGGTTTGGAGAAGATTGTTGAAAATGTAATTTTTTTTTGGCAAGAGGTTAGTTAGCCTGGGTTTTTTTCTAGAATGTCGCAAAAAGTGAAGTCAAGAATTGTACAACAAGTTGTACACCAATGGAAAGGTCTGTGCAATCCCTTGCGAGGTCTGGCAGCCGTAGATTTTGGCGGGGTTTGGTTCCGGAGATATCACCATCCAAAGCAAGTCAAATGCAGTTGGATGGAAAAACATGCGAATAACTTTGAATTGAAATATCTCAATAACCAGATGTCGCAGAAAATATTTGTCTTCAGCTGTGGATAGGTATTGAACAGACCTTTCTTTTGATGTATATATCGATGGGCTTGGGAAACATTGTTGAAAATGTAATTTTTTTTGGCAAGGGGTTAGCCTTGGTTTTTTTTCTAAAATGTCGCAAAAAGTGAAGTCAAGAATTGTACAACAAGTTTTACGCCAATGGAAAGGTCTGCGAAGTCCCTTGCGAGCACTGGCAGCCGCAGATTTTTGCGGGGTTTGGTTCCGGAGATATCACCACCCAAAGCAAGTCAAATGCAGTTGGATGTATAAACATGCGAATAACTTTGAATTGAAATATTTCAAGAACGAGATGCCGCAGAAACTCTTTGTATACAACTGTGGATAGGTATTGAACAGACCTTTCGTTTGATGTCTATGTCGATGGGTTTGGGGAACATTGTTGAAAATGTAATTTTTTTTGGCAAGGGGTTAGCCTTGGTTTTTTTCTAAAATGTCGCAAAAAGTGAAGTCAAGAATTGTACAACAAGTTGTCCACCAATGGAAAGGTCTGCTAAATCCCTTGCGAGCACTGGCAGTCGCAGATTTTTGCGGGGTTTGGTTGCGGAAATATCACCATCCAAAGCAAGTCAAATGCAGTTGTATGGAAAAACATGCGAATAAATTTGAATTGAAATATCTCAAGAACCAGATGTCGCAGAAACTTTTTGTCTTTAGCCGTGGATAGACATTGAACAGACCTTTCGTTTGATGTATATATCGATGGGTTTGGGGAACATTGTTGAAAATGTAATTTTTTTTGGCAAGGGGTTAGCCTTGGTTTTTTTTTTAAATGTCGAAAAAAGTGAAGTCAAGAATTATACAACAAGTTGTACACCAAATGAAAGGTCTGCGAAATCCCTTGCGAGCATTGGCAGTCGCAGATTTTTGCGGCGTTTGGTTCCGGAAATATCACCATCCAAAGCAAGTCAAATGCAGTTGGATGGAAAAACATGCGAATAACTTTGAATTGAAATATCTCAAGATCCAGATGTCGCAGATACCTTTTGTATTCAGCTGTGGATAGGTATTGAACAGACCTTTCTTTTGATGTATATATCGATGGGTTTGGGGAACATTGTTGAAAATGTAATTTTTTTGGCAAGGGGTTGCCTTGGTTTTTTTCGAAAATGTCGAATAAAGTGAAGTCAAGTATTGTGCTACAAGTTGTACACCAATGGAAAGGTCTGTGAAATCCCTTGCGAGTACTGGCAGTCGCAGATTTTTGCGGTATTTGGTTCCGGAGATATCACCACCCAAAGCAAGTCAAATGCAGTTAGATGGAAAAACATGCGAATAACTTTGAATTGAAATATCTCAAGAACCAGATGTCGCAGAAACTCTTTCTCTTCAGCTGTGGATAGGTATTGAACCGACCTTTCTTTTGATGTATATATCGATGGGTTTGGGGAACATTGTTGAAAATGTAATTTTTTTGGCAAGGGGTTAGCCTTGGTTTTTTTCGAAAATGTCGAAAAAAGTGAAGTCAAGAATTGTGCTACAAGTTGTACACCAATGGAAAGGTCTGTGAAATCCCTTGCGAGCACTGGCAGCCGCAGATTTTTGTGGGGTTTGGTTCCGGATGTCTATATCGATGGGTTTGGGGAACATTGTTGAAAATGTAATTTTTTTGGCAAGGGGTTAGCCTTGGTTTTTTTCGAAAATGTCGAAAAAAGTGAAGTCAAGAATTGTGCTACAAGTTGTACACCAATGGAAAGGTCTGTGAAATCCCTTGCGAGTACTGGCAGTCGCAGATTTTTGCGGGGTTTGGTTCCGGAGATATCACCACCCAAAGCAAGTCATATGCAGTTAGATGGAAAAACATGCGAATAAATTTGAATTGAAATATCTCAAGAACCAGATGTCGCAGAAACTTTTTGTCTTTAGCCGTGGATAGACATTGAACAGACCTTTCGTTTGATGTATATATCGATGGGTTTGGGGAACATTGTTGAAAATGTAATTTTTTTTGGCAAGGGGTTAGCCTTGGTTTTTTTTTTAAATGTCGAAAAAAGTGAAGTCAAGAATTATACAACAAGTTGTACACCAAATGAAAGGTCTGCGAAATCCCTTGCGAGCATTGGCAGTCGCAGATTTTTGCGGCGTTTGGTTCCGGAAATATCACCATCCAAAGCAAGTCAAATGCAGTTGGATGGAAAAACATGCGAATAACTTTGAATTGAAATATCTCAAGATCCAGATGTCGCAGATACCTTTTGTATTCAGCTGTGGATAGGTATTGAACAGACCTTTCTTTTGATGTATATATCGATGGGTTTGGGGAACATTGTTGAAAATGTAATTTTTTTCGCAAGTGGTTAGCCTTGGTTTTTTTCTAAAATGTCGAAAAAAAGTGAAGTCAAGAATTATACAACAAGTTGTACACTTATGGAAAGGTCTGCGAAATCCCTTGCGAGTACTGGCAGTCGCAGATTTTTGTGGGGTTTGGTTCCGGAGATATCACCATCCAAAGCAATTCAAATGCAGTTGGATGGAAAAACATGCGAATAACTTTGAATTGAAATATCTCAAGAACCAGATGCCGCAGAAACTCTTTCTCTTCAGCTGTGGATAGGTATTGAACCGACCTTTCTTTTGATGTATATATCGATGGGTTTGGGGAACATTGTTGAAAATGTAATTTTTTTGGCAAGGGGTTGCCTTGGTTTTTTTCGAAAATGTCGAATAAAGTGAAGTCAAGTATTGTGCTACAAGTTGTACACCAATGGAAAGGTCTGTGAAATCCCTTGCGAGTACTGGCAGTCGCAGATTTTTGCGGTATTTGGTTCCGGAGATATCACCACCCAAAGCAAGTCAAATGCAGTTAGATGGAAAAACATGCGAATAACTTTGAATTGAAATATCTCAAGAACCAGATGTCGCAGAAACTCTTTTTCTTCAGCTGTGGATAGGTATTGAACCGACCTTTCTTTTGATGTATATATCGATGGGTTTGGGGAACATTGTTGAAAATGTAATTTTTTTGGCAAGGGGTTAGCCTTGGTTTTTTTCGAAAATGTCGAAAAAAGTGAAGTCAAGAATTGTGCTACAAGTTGTACACCAATGGAAAGGTCTGTGAAATCCCTTGCGAGCACTGGCAGCCGCAGATTTTTGTGGGGTTTGGTTCCGGATGTCTATATCGATGGGTTTGGGGAACATTGTTGAAAATGTAATTTTTTTGGCAAGGGGTTAGCCTTGGTTTTTTTCGAAAATGTCGAAAAAAGTGAAGTCAAGAATTGTGCTACAAGTTGTACACCAAATGAAAGGTCTGCGAAATCCCTTGCGAGCATTGGCAGTCGCAGATTTTTGCGGCGTTTGGTTCCGGAAATATCACCATCCAAAGCAAGTCAAATGCAGTTGGATGGAAAAACATGCGAATAACTTTGAATTGAAATATCTCAAGATCCAGATGTCGCAGATACCTTTTGTATTCAGCTGTGGATAGGTATTGAACAGACCTTTCTTTTGATGTATATATCGATGGGTTTGGGGAACATTGTTGAAAATGTAATTTTTTTCGCAAGTGGTTAGCCTTGGTTTTTTTCTAAAATGTCGAAAAAAAGTGAAGTCAAGAATTATACAACAAGTTGTACACTTATGGAAAGGTCTGCGAAATCCCTTGCGAGTACTGGCAGTCGCAGATTTTTGTGGGGTTTGGTTCCGGAGATATCACCATCCAAAGCAATTCAAATGCAGTTGGATGGAAAAACATGCGAATAACTTTGAATTGAAATATCTCAAGAACCAGATGCCGCAGAAACTCTTTCTCTTCAGCTGTGGATAGGTATTGAACCGACCTTTCTTTTGATGTATATATCGATGGGTTTGGGGAACATTGTTGAAAATGTAATTTTTTTGGCAAGGGGTTGCCTTGGTTTTTTTCGAAAATGTCGAATAAAGTGAAGTCAAGTATTGTGCTACAAGTTGTACACCAATGGAAAGGTCTGTGAAATCCCTTGCGAGTACTGGCAGTCGCAGATTTTTGCGGTATTTGGTTCCGGAGATATCACCACCCAAAGCAAGTCAAATGCAGTTAGATGGAAAAACATGCGAATAACTTTGAATTGAAATATCTCAAGAACCAGATGTCGCAGAAACTCTTTTTCTTCAGCTGTGGATAGGTATTGAACCGACCTTTCTTTTGATGTATATATCGATGGGTTTGGGGAACATTGTTGAAAATGTAATTTTTTTGGCAAGGGGTTAGCCTTGGTTTTTTTCGAAAATGTCGAAAAAAGTGAAGTCAAGAATTGTGCTACAAGTTGTACACCAATGGAAAGGTCTGTGAAATCCCTTGCGAGCACTGGCAGCCGCAGATTTTTGTGGGGTTTGGTTCCGGATGTCTATATCGATGGGTTTGGGGAACATTGTTGAAAATGTAATTTTTTTGGCAAGGGGTTAGCCTTGGTTTTTTTCGAAAATGTCGAAAAAAGTGAAGTCAAGAATTGTGCTACAAGTTGTACACCAATGGAAAGGTCTATGAAATCCCTTGCGAGTACTGGCAGTCGCAGATTTTTGCGGGGTTTGGTTCCGGAGATATCACCACCCAAAGCAAGTCATATGCAGTTAGATGGGAAAACATGCGAATAACTTTGAATTGAAATATCTCAAGAACCAGATGTCGCAGAAACTTTTTGTCTTCAGCCGTGGATAGGTATTGAACAGACCTTTCTTTTGATGTATATATCGATGGGTTTGGGGAACAGTGTTGAAAATGCAATTTTTTTTGGCAAGAGGCCTTGGTGTTTTCTAGAATGTCGCAAAAAGTGAAGTCTAGAATTGTACAACAAGTTGTACACCAATGGAAAGGTCTGTGAAATCCCTTGCGAGCTCTGGCAGCCGCAAATTTTTGCGGGGCTTGGTTCCGGAGATATCACCATCCAAAGCAAGTCAAATGCAGTTGGATGGAAAAACATGCGAATAACTTTGAATTGAAATATCTCAATAACCAGATGTCGCAGAAACTCTTTCTCTTCAGCTGTGGATAGGTATTGAACCGACCTTTCTTTTGATGTATATATCGATGGGTTTGGGGAACATTGTTGAAAATGTAATTTTTTTGGCAAGGGGTTAGCCTTGGTTTTTTTCGAAAATGTCGAAAAAAGTGAAGTCAAATATTATACAACAAATTGTACACCAATGGAAAGGTTTGTGAAATCCCTTGCGAGCACTGGCAGCCGCAGATTTTTGTGGGGTTTGGTTCCGGAGATATCAACATCCAAAGCAATTCAAATGTAGTTGGATGGAAAAACATGCGAATAACTTTGAATTGAAATATCTCAATAACCAGATGTCGCAGAAAATCTTTCTCTTCAACTGTGGATAGGTATTGAACCGACCTTTCTTTTGATGTATATGGGGAACATTGTTGAAAATGTAATTTTTTTGGCAAGGGGTTAGCCTTGGTTTTTTTCTAAAATGTCGCAAAAAGTGAAGTCAAGTTGTACACCAATAGAAAGGTCTGTGAAATCCCTTGCGAGCACTGGCAGCAGCAGATTTTTGGTTCCGGAGGTATCACCATCCAAAGCAAGTCAAATGCAGTTGGATGGAAAAACATGCGAATAAATTTGAATTGAAATATTTCAAGAACCAGATGCCGCAGAAACTCTTTATATACAACTGTGGATAGGTATTGAACAGACCTTTCGTTTGATGTCTATGTCGATGGGTTTGGGGAACATTGTTGAAAATGTAATTTTTTTTGGCAAGGGGGGTTAGCCTTGGTTTTTTTTCTAAAATATCGCAAAAAGTGAAGTCAAGAATTGTGCTACAAGTTGTACACCAATGGAAAGGTCTGTGAAATCCCTTGCGACCACTGGAGCCGCAGATTTTTGTGGGGTTTGGTTCCGGAGATATCACCATCCAAAGCAAGTCAAATGCAGTTGGATGGAAAAACATGCGAATAACTTTGAATTGAAATATCTCAAGAACCAGATGTCGCAGAAACTTTTTGTTTTGAGCTGTGGATAGGTATTGAACAGACCTTTCTTTTAATGTATATATCGATGGGTTTGGAGAACATTGTTGAAAATGTAATTTTTTTTGGCAAGAGGTTGGACTTGGTTTTTTCTAGAATGTCGCAAAAAGTGAAGTCAAGAATTGTACAACAAGTTGTACACCAGTAGAAAGGTCTGTGAAATCCCTTGCGAGCTCTGGCAGCCGCAGATTTTTGCGGGGTTTGGTTCCGGAAATATCACCATCCAAAGCAAGTCAAATGCAGTTGGATGGAAAAACATGCGAATAAATTTGAATTGAAATATCTCAATAACCAGATGTCGCAGAAACTCTTTGTCTTCAGCTGTGGATATGTATTGGACAGACCTTTCTTTTGATGTATATATCGATGGGCTTGGGGAACATTGTTGAAAATGTAATTTTTTTGGCAAGGGGTATGTCGAAAAAAGTGAAGTCAAATATTATACAACAAATTGTACACCAATGGAAAGGTTTGTGAAATCCCTTGCGAGCACTGGCAGCCGCAGATTTTTGTGGGGTTTGGTTCCAGAGATATCAACATCCAAAGCAATTCAAATGTAGTTGGATTTAAAAACATGCGAATAACTTTGAATTGAAATATCTCAATAACCAGATGTCGCAGAAACTCTTTCATTTCAACTGTGGATAGGTATTGAACCGACCTTTCTTTTGATGTATATATCGATGGGTTTGGGGAACATTGTTGAAAATGTAATTTTTTTGGCAAGGGGTTAGCCTTGGTTTTTTTCTAAAATGTCGAAAAAAGTGAAGTCAAGTTGTACACCAATAGAAAGGTCTGTGAAATCCCTTGCGAGCACTGGCAGCAGCAGATTTTTGGTTCCGGAGGTATCACCATCCAAAGCAAGTCAAATGCAGTTGGATGGAAAAACATGCGAATAAATTTGAATTGAAATATCTCAATAACCAGATGGCGCAGAAACTCTTTGTCTTCAGCTGCCTTGGTTAGCCTTGGTTTTTTTCTAAAATGTCGAAAAAAGTGTAGTCAAGAATTATACAACAAGTTGTACACTTATGGAAAGGTCTGTGAAATCCCTTGCGAGTACTGGCAGTCGCAGATTTTTGCGGGGTTTGGTTCCGGAGATATCACCACCCAAAGCAAGTCATATGCAGTTAGATGGGAAAACAGGCGAATAACTTTGAATTGAAATATCTCAAGAACCAGATGTCGCAGAAACTTTTTGTCTTCAGCTGTGGATAGGTATTGAACCGACCTTTCTTTTGATGTATATATCGATGGGTTTGGGGAACATTGTTGAAAATGTAATTTTTTTGGCAAGGGGTTAGCCTTGGTTTTTTTCGAAAATGTCGAAAAAAGTGAAGTCAAATATTATACAACAAATTGTACACCAATGGAAAGGTTTGTGAAATCCCTTGCGAGCACTGGCAGCCGCAGATTTTTGTGGGGTTTGGTTCCGGAGATATCAACATCCAAAGCAATTCAAATGTAGTTGGATGGAAAAACATGCGAATAACTTTGAATTGAAATATCTCAATAACCAGATGTCGCAGAAAATCTTTCTCTTCAACTGTGGATAGGTATTGAACCGACCTTTCTTTTGATGTATATGGGGAACATTGTTGAAAATGTAATTTTTTTGGCAAGGGGTTAGCCTTGGTTTTTTTCTAAAATGTCGCAAAAAGTGAAGTCAAGTTGTACACCAATAGAAAGGTCTGTGAAATCCCTTGCGAGCACTGGCAGCAGCAGATTTTTGGTTCCGGAGGTATCACCATCCAAAGCAAGTCAAATGCAGTTGGATGGAAAAACATGCGAATAAATTTGAATTGAAATATTTCAAGAACCAGATGCCGCAGAAACTCTTTATATACAACTGTGGATAGGTATTGAACAGACCTTTCGTTTGATGTCTATGTCGATGGGTTTGGGGAACATTGTTGAAAATGTAATTTTTTTTGGCAAGGGGGGTTAGCCTTGGTTTTTTTTCTAAAATATCGCAAAAAGTGAAGTCAAGAATTGTGCTACAAGTTGTACACCAATGGAAAGGTCTGTGAAATCCCTTGCGACCACTGGAGCCGCAGATTTTTGTGGGGTTTGGTTCCGGAGATATCACCATCCAAAGCAAGTCAAATGCAGTTGGATGGAAAAACATGCGAATAACTTTGAATTGAAATATCTCAAGAACCAGATGTCGCAGAAACTTTTTGTTTTGAGCTGTGGATAGGTATTGAACAGACCTTTCTTTTAATGTATATATCGATGGGTTTGGAGAACATTGTTGAAAATGTAATTTTTTTTGGCAAGAGGTTAGACTTGGTTTTTTCTAGAATGTCGCAAAAAGTGAAGTCAAGAATTGTACAACAAGTTGTACACCAGTAGAAAGGTCTGTGAAATCCCTTGCGAGCTCTGGCAGCCGCAGATTTTTGCGGGGTTTGGTTCCGGAAATATCACCATCCAAAGCAAGTCAAATGCAGTTGGATGGAAAAACATGCGAATAAATTTGAATTGAAATATCTCAATAACCAGATGTCGCAGAAACTCTTTGTCTTCAGCTGTGGATATGTATTGGACAGACCTTTCTTTTGATGTATATATCGATGGGCTTGGGGAACATTGTTGAAAATGTAATTTTTTTGGCAAGGGGTATGTCGAAAAAAGTGAAGTCAAATATTATACAACAAATTGTACACCAATGGAAAGGTTTGTGAAATCCCTTGCGAGCACTGGCAGCCGCAGATTTTTGTGGGGTTTGGTTCCAGAGATATCAACATCCAAAGCAATTCAAATGTAGTTGGATTTAAAAACATGCGAATAACTTTGAATTGAAATATCTCAATAACCAGATGTCGCAGAAACTCTTTCATTTCAACTGTGGATAGGTATTGAACCGACCTTTCTTTTGATGTATATATCGATGGGTTTGGGGAACATTGTTGAAAATGTAATTTTTTTGGCAAGGGGTTAGCCTTGGTTTTTTTCTAAAATGTCGAAAAAAGTGAAGTCAAGTTGTACACCAATAGAAAGGTCTGTGAAATCCCTTGCGAGCACTGGCAGCAGCAGATTTTTGGTTCCGGAGGTATCACCATCCAAAGCAAGTCAAATGCAGTTGGATGGAAAAACATGCGAATAAATTTGAATTGAAATATCTCAATAACCAGATGGCGCAGAAACTCTTTGTCTTCAGCTGCCTTGGTTAGCCTTGGTTTTTTTCTAAAATGTCGAAAAAAGTGTAGTCAAGAATTATACAACAAGTTGTACACTTATGGAAAGGTCTGTGAAATCCCTTGCGAGTACTGGCAGTCGCAGATTTTTGCGGGGTTTGGTTCCGGAGATATCACCACCCAAAGCAAGTCATATGCAGTTAGATGGGAAAACAGGCGAATAACTTTGAATTGAAATATCTCAAGAACCAGATGTCGCAGAAACTTTTTGTCTTCAGCTGTGGATAGGTATTGAACCGACCTTTCTTTTGATGTATATATCGATGGGTTTGGGGAACATTGTTGAAAATGTAATTTTTTTGGCAAGGGGTTAGCCTTGGTTTTTTTCGAAAATGTCGAAAAAAGTGAAGTCAAATATTATACAACAAATTGTACACCAATGGAAAGGTTTGTGAAATCCCTTGCGAGCACTGGCAGCCGCAGATTTTTGTGGGGTTTGGTTCCGGAGATATCAACATCCAAAGCAATTCAAATGTAGTTGGATGGAAAAACATGCGAATAACTTTGAATTGAAATATCTCAATAACCAGATGTCGCAGAAAATCTTTCTCTTCAACTGTGGATAGGTATTGAACCGACCTTTCTTTTGATGTATATGGGGAACATTGTTGAAAATGTAATTTTTTTGGCAAGGGGTTAGCCTTGGTTTTTTTCTAAAATGTCGCAAAAAGTGAAGTCAAGTTGTACACCAATAGAAAGGTCTGTGAAATCCCTTGCGAGCACTGGCAGCAGCAGATTTTTGGTTCCGGAGGTATCACCATCCAAAGCAAGTCAAATGCAGTTGGATGGAAAAACATGCGAATAAATTTGAATTGAAATATTTCAAGAACCAGATGCCGCAGAAACTCTTTATATACAACTGTGGATAGGTATTGAACAGACCTTTCGTTTGATGTCTATGTCGATGGGTTTGGGGAACATTGTTGAAAATGTAATTTTTTTTGGCAAGGGGGGTTAGCCTTGGTTTTTTTTCTAAAATATCGCAAAAAGTGAAGTCAAGAATTGTGCTACAAGTTGTACACCAATGGAAAGGTCTGTGAAATCCCTTGCGACCACTGGAGCCGCAGATTTTTGTGGGGTTTGGTTCCGGAGATATCACCATCCAAAGCAAGTCAAATGCAGTTGGATGGAAAAACATGCGAATAACTTTGAATTGAAATATCTCAAGAACCAGATGTCGCAGAAACTTTTTGTTTTGAGCTGTGGATAGGTATTGAACAGACCTTTCTTTTAATGTATATATCGATGGGTTTGGAGAACATTGTTGAAAATGTAATTTTTTTTGGCAAGAGGTTAGACTTGGTTTTTTCTAGAATGTCGCAAAAAGTGAAGTCAAGAATTGTACAACAAGTTGTACACCAGTAGAAAGGTCTGTGAAATCCCTTGCGAGCTCTGGCAGCCGCAGATTTTTGCGGGGTTTGGTTCCGGAAATATCACCATCCAAAGCAAGTCAAATGCAGTTGGATGGAAAAACATGCGAATAAATTTGAATTGAAATATCTCAATAACCAGATGTCGCAGAAACTCTTTGTCTTCAGCTGTGGATATGTATTGGACAGACCTTTCTTTTGATGTATATATCGATGGGCTTGGGGAACATTGTTGAAAATGTAATTTTTTTGGCAAGGGGTATGTCGAAAAAAGTGAAGTCAAATATTATACAACAAATTGTACACCAATGGAAAGGTTTGCGAAATCCCTTGCGAGCACTGGCAGCCGCAGATTTTTGTGGGGTTTGGTTCCAGAGATATCAACATCCAAAGCAATTCAAATGTAGTTGGATTTAAAAACATGCGAATAACTTTGAATTGAAATATCTCAATAACCAGATGTCGCAGAAACTCTTTCATTTCAACTGTGGATAGGTATTGAACCGACCTTTCTTTTGATGTATATATCGATGGGTTTGGGGAACATTGTTGAAAATGTAATTTTTTTGGCAAGGGGTTAGCCTTGGTTTTTTTCTAAAATGTCGAAAAAAGTGAAGTCAAGTTGTACACCAATAGAAAGGTCTGTGAAATCCCTTGCGAGCACTGGCAGCAGCAGATTTTTGGTTCCGGAGGTATCACCATCCAAAGCAAGTCAAATGCAGTTGGATGGAAAAACATGCGAATAAATTTGAATTGAAATATCTCAATAACCAGATGGCGCAGAAACTCTTTGTCTTCAGCTGCCTTGGTTAGCCTTGGTTTTTTTCTAAAATGTCGAAAAAAGTGTAGTCAAGAATTATACAACAAGTTGTACACTTATGGAAAGGTCTGTGAAATCCCTTGCGAGTACTGGCAGTCGCAGATTTTTGCGGGGTTTGGTTCCGGAGATATCACCACCCAAAGCAAGTCATATGCAGTTAGATGGGAAAACAGGCGAATAACTTTGAATTGAAATATCTCAAGAACCAGATGTCGCAGAAACTTTTTGTCTTCAGCTGTGGATAGGTATTGAACCGACCTTTCTTTTGATGTATATATCGATGGGTTTGGGGAACATTGTTGAAAATGTAATTTTTTTGGCAAGGGGTTAGCCTTGGTTTTTTTCGAAAATGTCGAAAAAAGTGAAGTCAAATATTATACAACAAATTGTACACCAATGGAAAGGTTTGTGAAATCCCTTGCGAGCACTGGCAGCCGCAGATTTTTGTGGGGTTTGGTTCCGGAGATATCAACATCCAAAGCAATTCAAATGTAGTTGGATGGAAAAACATGCGAATAACTTTGAATTGAAATATCTCAATAACCAGATGTCGCAGAAAATCTTTCTCTTCAACTGTGGATAGGTATTGAACCGACCTTTCTTTTGATGTATATGGGGAACATTGTTGAAAATGTAATTTTTTTGGCAAGGGGTTAGCCTTGGTTTTTTTCTAAAATGTCGCAAAAAGTGAAGTCAAGTTGTACACCAATAGAAAGGTCTGTGAAATCCCTTGCGAGCACTGGCAGCAGCAGATTTTTGGTTCCGGAGGTATCACCATCCAAAGCAAGTCAAATGCAGTTGGATGGAAAAACATGCGAATAAATTTGAATTGAAATATTTCAAGAACCAGATGCCGCAGAAACTCTTTATATACAACTGTGGATAGGTATTGAACAGACCTTTCGTTTGATGTCTATGTCGATGGGTTTGGGGAACATTGTTGAAAATGTAATTTTTTTTGGCAAGGGGGGTTAGCCTTGGTTTTTTTTCTAAAATATCGCAAAAAGTGAAGTCAAGAATTGTGCTACAAGTTGTACACCAATGGAAAGGTCTGTGAAATCCCTTGCGACCACTGGAGCCGCAGATTTTTGTGGGGTTTGGTTCCGGAGATATCACCATCCAAAGCAAGTCAAATGCAGTTGGATGGAAAAACATGCGAATAACTTTGAATTGAAATATCTCAAGAACCAGATGTCGCAGAAACTTTTTGTTTTGAGCTGTGGATAGGTATTGAACAGACCTTTCTTTTAATGTATATATCGATGGGTTTGGAGAACATTGTTGAAAATGTAATTTTTTTTGGCAAGAGGTTAGACTTGGTTTTTTCTAGAATGTCGCAAAAAGTGAAGTCAAGTTGTACACCAATAGAAAGGTCTGTGAAATCCCTTGCGAGCACTGGCAGCAGCAGATTTTTGGTTCCGGAGGTATCACCATCCAAAGCAAGTCAAATGCAGTTGGATGGAAAAACATGCGAATAAATTTGAATTGAAATATTTCAAGAACCAGATGTCGCAGAAACTCTTTTTCTTCAGCTGTGGATAGGTATTGAACCGACCTTTCTTTTGATGTATATATCGATGGGTTTGGGGAACATTGTTGAAAATGTAATTTTTTTGGCAAGGGGTTAGCCTTGGTTTTTTTCGAAAATGTCGAAAAAAGTGAAGTCAAATATTATACAACAAATTGTACACCAATGGAAAGGTTTGTGAAATCCCTTTCGAGCACTGGCAGCCGCAGATTTTTGTGGGGTTTGGTTCCGGAGATATCAACATCCAAAGCAATTCAAATGTAGTTGGATGGAAAAACATGCGAATAACTTTGAATTGAAATATCTCAATAACCAGATGTCGCAGAAACTCTTTCTCTTCAACTGTGGATAGGTATTGAACCGACCTTTCTTTTGATGTATATGGGGAACATTGTTGAAAATGTAATTTTTTTGGCAAGGGGTTAGCCTTGGTTTTTTTCTAAAATGCCGCAAAAAGTGAAGTCAAGTTGTACACCAATAGAAAGGTCTGTGAAATCCCTTGCGAGCACTGGCAGCAGCAGATTTTTGGTTCCGGAGGTATCACCATCCAAAGCAAGTCAAATGCAGTTGGATGGAAAAACATGCGAATAAATTTGAATTGAAATATTTCAAGAACCAGATGCCGCAGAAACTCTTTGTATACAACTGTGGATAGGTATTGAACAGACCTTTCGTTTGATGTCTATGTCGATGGGTTTGGGGAACATTGTTGAAAATGTAATTTTTTTTGGCAAGGGGGGTTAGCCTTGGTTTTTTTTCTAAAATATCGCAAAAAGTGAAGTGAAGAATTGTGCTACAAGTTGTACACCAATGGAAAGGTCTGTGAAATCCCTTGCGACCACTGGAGCCGCAGATTTTTGTGGGGTTTGGTTCCGGAGATATCACCATCCAAAGCAAGTCAAATGCAGTTGGATGGAAAAACATGCGAATAACTTTGAATTGAAATATCTCAAGAACCAGATGTCGCAGAAACTTTTTGTTTTGAGCTGTGGATAGGTATTGAACAGACCTTTCTTTTAATGTATATATCGATGGGTTTGGAGAACATTGTTGAAAATGTAATTTTTTTTGGCAAGAGGTTAGCCTTGGTTTTTTCTAGAATGTCGCAAAAAGTGAAGTCAAGAATTGTACAACAAGTTGTACACCAGTAGAAAGGTCTGTGAAATCCCTTGCGAGCTCTGGCAGCCGCAGATTTTTGCGGGGTTTGGTTCCGGAAATATCACCATCCAAAGCAAGTCAAATGCAGTTGGATGGAAAAACATGCGAATAAATTTGAATTGAAATATCTCAATAACCAGATGTCGCAGAAACTCTTTGTCTTCAGCTGTGGATAGGTATTGGACAGACCTTTCTTTTGATGTATATATCGATGGGTTTGGGGAACATTGTTGAAAATGTAATTTTTTTGGCAAGGGGTTAGCCTTGGTTTTTTTCGAAAATGTCGAAAAAAGTGAAGTCAAATATTATACAACAAATTGTACACCAATGGAAAGGTTTGTGAAATCCCTTGCGAGCACTGGCAGCCGCAGATTTTTGTGGGGTTTGGTTCCGGAGATATCAACATCCAAAGCAATTCAAATGTAGTTGGATTTAAAAACATGCGAATAACTTTGAATTGAAATATCTCAATAACCAGATGTCGCAGAAACTCTTTCTCTTCAATTGTGGATAGGTATTGAACCGACCTTTCTTTTGATGTATATATCGATGGGTTTGGGGAACATTGTTGAAAATGTAATTTTTTTGGCAAGGGGTTAGCCTTGGTTTTTTTCTAAAATGTCGAAAAAAGTGAAGTCAAGAATTATACAACAAGTTGTACACTTATGGAAAGGTCTGTGAAATCCCTTGCGAGTACTGGCAGTCGCAGATTTTTGCGGTGTTTGGTTCCGAAGATATCACCACCCAAAGCAAGTCAAATGCAGTTAGATGGAAAAACATGCGAATAACTTTGAATTGAAATATCTCAAGAACCAGATGTCGCAGAAACTCTTTTTCTTCAGCTGTGGATAGGTATTGAACCGACCTTTCTTTTGATGTATATATCGATGGGTTTGGGGAACATTGTTGAAAATGTAATTTTTTTAGCAAGGGGTTAGCCTTGGTTTTTTTCGAAAATGTCGAAAAAAGTGAAGTCAAGAATTGTGCTACAAGTTGTACACCAATGGAAAGGTCTGTGAAATCCCTTGCGAGCACTGGCAGCCGCAGATTTTTGTGGGGTTTGGTTCCGGATGTCTATATCGATGGGTTTGGGGAACATTGTTGAAAATGTAATTTTTTTGGCAAGTGGTTAGCCTTGGTTTTTTTCTAAAATGTCGAAAAAAGTGTAGTCAAGAATTATACAACAAGTTGTACACTTATGGAAAGGTCTGTGAAATCCCTTGCGAGTACTGGCAGTCGCAGATTTTTGCGGGGTTTGGTTCCGGAGATATCACCACCCAAAGCAAGTCATATGCAGTTAGATGGGAAAACATGCGAATAACTTTGAATTGAAATATCTCAAGAACCAGATGTCGCAGAAACTTTTTGTCTTCAGCTGTGGATAGGTATTGAACAGACCTATCTTTTGATGTATATATCGATGGGTTTGGGGAACATTGTTGAAAATGTAATTTTTTTTGGCAAGAGGCCTTGGTTTTTTCTAGAATGTCGCAAAAAGTGAAGTCTAGAATTGTACAACAAGTTGTACACCAATGGAAAGGTCTGTGAAATCCCTTGCGAGCTCTGGCAGCCGCAAATTTTTGCGGGGCTTGGTTCCGGAGATATCACCATCCAAAGCAAGTCAAATGCAGTTGGATGGAAAAACATGCGAATAACTTTGAATTGAAATATCTCAATAACCAGATGTCGCAGAAACTCTTTCTCTTCAGCTGTGGATAGTTATTGAACCGACCTATCTTTTGATGTATATATCGATGGGTTTGGGGAACATTGTTGAAAATGTAATTTTTTTGGCAAGGGGTTAGCCTTGGTTTTTTTCGAAAATGTCGAAAAAAGTGAAGTCAAATATTATACAACAAATTGTACACCAATGGAAAGGTTTGTGAAATCCCTTGCGAGCACTGGCAGCCGCAGATTTTTGTGGGGTTTGGTTCCGGAGATATCAACATCCAAAGCAATTCAAATGTAGTTGGATGGAAAAACATGCGAATAACTTTGAATTGAAATATCTCAATAACCAGATGTCGCAGAAACTCTTTCTCTTCAACTGTGGATAGGTATTGAACCGACCTTTCTTTTGATGTATATGGGGAACATTGTTGAAAATGTAATTTTTTTGGCAAGGGGTTAGCCTTGGTTTTTTTCTAAAATGCCGCAAAAAGTGAAGTCAAGTTGTACACCAATAGAAAGGTCTGTGAAATCCCTTGCGAGCACTGGCAGCAGCAGATTTTTGGTTCCGGAGGTATCACCATCCAAAGCAAGTCAAATGCAGTTGGATGGAAAAACATGCGAATAAATTTGAATTGAAATATTTCAAGAACCAGATGCCGCAGAAACTCTTTGTATACAACTGTGGATAGGTATTGAACAGACCTTTCGTTTGATGTCTATGTCGATGGGTTTGGGGAACATTGTTGAAAATGTAATTTTTTTTGGCAAGGGGGGTTAGCCTTGGTTTTTTTTCTAAAATATCGCAAAAAGTGAAGTCAAGAATTGTGCTACAAGTTGTTCACCAATGGAAAGGTCTGTGAAATCCCTTGCGACCACTGGAGCCGCAGATTTTTGTGGGGTTTGGTTCCGGAGATATCACCATCCAAAGCAAGTCAAATGCAGTTGGATGGAAAAACATGCGAATAACTTTGAATTGAAATATCTCAATAACCAGATGTCGCAGAAACTCTTTCTCTTCAGCTGTGGATAGGTATTGAACCGACCTTTCTTTTGATGTATATATCGATGGGTTTGGGGAACATTGTTGAAAATGTAATTTTTTTGGCAAGGGGTTAGCCTTGGTTTTTTTCGAAAATGTCGAAAAAAGTGAAGTCAAATATTATACAACAAATTGTACACCAATGGAAAGGTTTGTGAAATCCCTTTCGAGCACTGGCAGCCGCAGATTTTTGTGGGGTTTGGTTCCGGAGATATCAACATCCAAAGCAATTCAAATGTAGTTGGATGGAAAAACATGCGAATAACTTTGAATTGAAATATCTCAATAACCAGATGTCGCAGAAACTCTTTCTCTTCAACTGTGGATAGGTATTGAACCGACCTTTCTTTTGATGTATATGGGGAACATTGTTGAAAATGTAATTTTTTTGGCAAGGGGTTAGCCTTGGTTTTTTTCTAAAATGCCGCAAAAAGTGAAGTCAAGTTGTACACCAATAGAAAGGTCTGTGAAATCCCTTGCGAGCACTGGCAGCAGCAGATTTTTGGTTCCGGAGGTATCACCATCCAAAGCAAGTCAAATGCAGTTGGATGGAAAAACATGCAAATAAATTTGAATTGAAATATTTCAAGAACCAGATGTCGCAGAAACTCTTTGTCTTCAGCTGTGGATAGGTATTGAACAGACCTTTCTTTTGATGTATATATCGATGGGTTTGGGGAACATTGTTGAAAATGTAATTTTTTGGCAAGGGGTTAGCCTTGGTGTTTTCTAAAATGCCAAAAAAAGTGAAGTCAAGAATTGTACAACAAGTTGTACACCAGTAGAAAGGTCTGTGAAATCCCTTGCGAGCTCTGGCAGCCGCAGATTTTTGCGGGGTTTGGTTCCGGAAATATCACCATCCAAAGCAAGTCAAATGCAGTTGGATGGAAAAACATGCGAATAAATTTGAATTGAAATATCTCAATAACCAGATGTCGCAGAAACTCTTTGTCTTCAGCTGTGGATAGGTATTGAACAGACCTTTCTTTTGATGTATATATCGATGGGTTTGGGGAACATTGTTGAAAATGTAATTTTTTGGCAAGGGGTTAGCCTTGGTGTTTTCTAAAATGTCGAAAAAAGTGAGGTCAAGAATTATACAACAAGCTGTACACCTATGGAAATGTCTGTGAAATCCCTTGCGAGCAATGGCAGCCGCTGATTTTGCGGGGTTTGGTTCCGGAGGTATCACCATCCAAAGCAAGTCAAATGCAGTTGGATGGAAAAACATGCGAATAAATTTGAATTGAAATATTTCAAGAACCAGATGCCGCAGAAACTCTTTGTATACAACTGTGGATAGGTATTGAACAGACCTTTCGTTTGATGTCTATGTCGATGGGTTTGGGGAACACTGTTGAAAATGTAATTTTTTTTGGCAAGGGGGGTTAGCCTTGGTTTTTTTTCTAAAATATCGCAAAAAGTGAAGTGAAGAATTGTGCTACAAGTTGTACACCAATGGAAAGGTCTGTGAAATCCCTTGCGACCACTGGAGCCGCAGATTTTTGTGGGGTTTGGTTCCGGAGATATCACCATCCAAAGCAGGTCAAATGCAGTTGGATGGAAAAACATGCGAATAACTTTGAATTGAAATATCTCAAGAACCAGATGTCGCAGGAACTTTTTATCTTCAGCAGTGGATAGATATTGAACAGACCTTTCTTTTGGTGTATATATCGATGGGTTTGGCGAACATTGTTGAAAATGTAATTTCTTTTTGGCAAGGGGTTAGCCTTGGTTTTTTCTAAAATGCCAAAAAAAGTGAAGTCAAGAATTATACAACAAATTGTACACCAATTGAAAGGTCTGTGAAATCCCTTGCGAGCACTGGCAGCCGCAGATTTTTGTGGGGTTTGGTTCCGGTGATATCACCATCCAAAGCAAGTCAAATGCAGTTGGATGGAAAAACTTGCGAATAACTTTGAATTGAAATATCTCAAGAACCAGATGTCGCAGAAACTTTTTGTTTTGAGCTGTGGATAGGTATTGAACAGACCTTTCTTTTAATGTATATATCGATGGGTTTGGAGAACATTGTTGAAAATGTAATTTTTTTTGGCAAGAGGCCTTGGTTTTTTCTAGAATGTCGCAAAAAGTGAAGTGAAGAATTGTGCTACAAGTTGTACACCAATGGAAAGGTCTGTGAAATCCCTTGCGACCACTGGAGCCGCAGATTTTTGTGGGGTTTGGTTCCGGAGATATCACCATCCAAAGCAAGTCAAATGCAGTTGGATGGAAAAACATGCGAATAACTTTGAATTGAAATATCTCAATAACCAGATGTCGCAGAAACTTTTTGCCTTCAGCTGTGGATAGGTATTGAACGGACCTTTCTTTTGATTTATATATCGATGGGTTTGGGGAACATTGTTGAAAATGTAATTTTTTTTGGCAAGAGGTTAGCCTTGGTTTTTTTCTAAAATGTCGAAAAAAGTGAAGCCAAGAATTATACAACAAGTTGTACACCTATGGAAATGTCTGTGAAATCCCTTGCGAGTACTGCTAGTCGCAGATTTTTGCGGGGTTTGGTTCCGGAAATATCACCATCCAAAGCAAGTCAAATGCAATTGGGTGGAAAAACATGCGAATGATTTTAAATTGAAATATCTCAAGAACCAGATGCCGCAGAAACTCTTTGTATTCAATTGTGCATAGGTATTGGACAGACCTTTCTTTTGATGTACATATCGATGGGTTTGGGGAACATTGTTGAAAATGTAATTTTTTTTGGCAAGAGGTTAGCCTTGGTTTTTTTTCTAAAATGTCGCAAAAAGTGAAGTCAAGAATTGTACAACAAGTTGTACACCAATGGAAAGGTCTGTTAAATCCCTTGCGAGCACTGGCACTCGCAGATTTTTGCGGGGTTTGGTTCCGGAGATATCACCATGCAAAGCACGTCAAATGCAGTTGTATGGAAAAACATGCGAATAACTTTGAATTGAAATATCTCAAGAACCAGATGTCGCAGGAACTTTTTATCTTCAGCAGTGGATAGATATTGAACAGACCTTTCTTTTGATGTATATATCGATGGGTTTATGGAACGTTGTTGAAAATGTATTTTTTTTTGGCAAGGGGTTAGCCTTGGTTTTTTTTTTCTAAAATGTCGAAAAAAGTGAAGTCAAGAATTATACAATAAGCTGTACACCAATGGAAAGGTCTGTGAAATTTCTTGCGAGCACTGGCAGCCGCAGATTTTTGTGGGGTTTGGTTCCTGAGATATCACCATCCAAAGCAAGTCAAATGCAGTTGGATGGAAAACATGCGAATAAATTTGAATTGAAATATCTCAAGAACGAGATGTCGCAGAAACTTTTCGTGTACAGCTGTGGATAGATATTGAACAGATCTTTCTTTTGATGTATATATCGATGGGTTTGGGGAACATTTTTGAAAACGTAATTTTTTTGGCAAGGGGTTAGCCTTGGTTTTTTTCTAAAATGTCGAAAAAAGTGAAGTCAAGAATTATACAACAAGTTGTACACCTATGGTAAGTTCTGTGAAATCCCTTGCGAGCACTGGCAGTCGCAGATTTTTGCGGGGTTTGCTTCCGGAGATATCACCACCCAAAGCAAGTCAAATGCAGTTGGATGGAAAAACATGCGAATAACTTTGAATTGAAATATCTCAAGTACGAGATGTCGCAGAAACTTTTTGTATTCAGCTGTGGATAGGTATTGAACATACCTTTCTTTTGATGTCTAAATCGATTGGTTTGGGGAACATTATTGAAAATGTATTTTTTTTGGCAAGAGGTTGGCCTTGGTTTTTTTTTAAATGTTGCAAAAAGCGAAGTGAAGAATTGTAAAACAGGTTGTTCAATGGAAAGGTCTGTGAAATTCCATGCGAGCACTGGCGCTCGCAGATTTTTGCGGGGTTTGGTTCCGGAGATATCACCATCCAAAGCAAGTCAAATGCAGTTGGATGGAAAAACATGCGAATAACTTTGAATTGAAATATCTCAAGAACCAGATGTCGCAGAAACTTTTTGTATTCAGCTGTGGATAGGTATTGAACATACCTTTCTTTTGATGTCTAAATCGATTGGTTTGGGGAACATTATTGAAAATGTATTTTTTTTGGCAAGAGGTTGGCCTTGGTTTTTTTCTAAAATGTCGAAAAAAGTGAAGTCAAGAATTATACAACAAGTTGTACACCTATGGAAATGTCTGTGAAATCGCTTGCGAGTACATGTAGTCGCAGATTTTTGCGGGGTTTGGTTCCGGTGATATCACCATCCAAAGCAAGTCAAATGCAGTTGGATGGAAAAACATGCGAATAACTTTTAATTAAAATATCTCAAGAACCAGACGTCGCAGAAACTTTTTATCTTCAGCTGTGGATAGATATTGAACAGACCTTTCTTTTGATGCATATATCGATTGGTTTGGGGAACATTGTTGAAAATGTAATTTTTTTGGCAAGGGGTTAGCCTTGTTTTTTTTTTCTAAAATGTTGAAAAAAGTGTAGTCAAGAATTATACAATTATACCTTTCTTTTGATATATATATCGACGGGTGTGGGGAACATTGTTGAAAATGTAATTTTTTTCGGCAAGGGGTTAGCCTTGGTTTTTTTCTAAAATGTCGAAAAAAGTGAAGTCAAGAATTATACAACAAATTGTACACCAATGGAAAGGTCTGTGAAAGCCCTTGCGAGCACTGGCAGTCGCGATTTTTGCGGGGTTTGGTTCCGGAGATATCACTACCCAAAGCAAGTCAAATGCAGTTGGATGGAAAAACATGCGAATAATTTTGAATTGAAATATCTCAAGAACCTGATGTCGCAGAAACTCTTTGTATTCAACTGTGGATAAGTATTGAACCGACCTTTACTTTGATGTCTATATCGATTGGTTTGGGGAACATTGTTGAAAATGTAATTTTTTTGGCAAGGGGTTAGCCTTGTTTTTTTTTCTAAAATGTTGAAAAAAGTGTAGTCAAGAATTATACAATTATACCTTTCTTTTGATATATATATCGACGGGTGTGGGGAACATTGTTGAAAATGTAATTTTTTTTGGCAAGGGGTTAGCCTTGGTTTTTTTCTAAAATGTCGAAAAAAGTGAAGTCAAGAATTATACAACAAATTGTATCACCACCTGAAGCAAATCAAATGCAGTTGGATGGAAAAACATGCGAATAACTTTGAATTGAAATATCTCAAGAACTAGATGTCGCAGAAACTTTTTGTATTCAGCTGTGGATAGGTATTGAACATACCTTTCTTTTAATGTCTATATCGATGGGTTTGGGGAACATTGTTGAAAATGTAATTTTTTGGCAAGGGGTTAGCCTTGGTGTTTTCTAAAATGTCGAAAAAAGTGAAGTCAGAATTATACAACAAGTTGTACACCTATGGAAAGGTCTGTGAAATCCCTTGCGAGCAATGGCAGCCGCTGATTTTGCGGGGTTTGGTTCCGGAGATATCACCATCCAAAGCAAGTCAAATGCAGTTGGATGGAAAAACATGCGAATAACTTTGAATTGAAATATCTCAATAACCAGATGTCGCAGAAACTTTTTGTCTTGAACTGTGGATATGTATTGAACAGACCTTTCTTTTGATGTACATATCGATGGGTTTGGGGAACATTGTTGAAAATGTATTTTTTTTTGGCAAGGGGTTAGCCTTGGTTTTTTTTCTAAAATGTCGCAAAAAGTGAAGTCAAGAATTGTACAACAAGTTGTACACCAATGGAAAGGTCTGTTAAATCCCTTGCGAGCACTGGCACTCGCAGATTTTTGCGGGGTTTGGTTCCGGAGATATCACCATGCAAAGCAAGTCAAATGCAGTTGTATGGATAAACATGCGAATAACTTTGAATTGAAATATCTCAAGAACCAGATGTCGCAGGAACTTTTTATCTTCAGCTGTGGATAGATATTGAACAGACCTTTCTTTTGGTGTATATATCGATGGGTTTATGGAACGTTGTTGAAAATGTATTTTTTTTTGGCAAGGGGTTAGCCTTGGTTTTTTTTCTAAAATGTCGAAAAAAGTGAAGTCAAGAATTATACAACAAGCTGTACACCAATGGAAAGGTCTGTGAAATTTCTTGCGAGCACTGGCAGCCGCAGATTTTTGTGGGGGTTGGTTCCGGAAATATCACCATCCAAAGCAAGTCAAATGCAATTGGGTGGAAAAACGTGCGAATGATTTTAAATTGAAATATCTCAAGAACCAGATGCCGCAGAAACTCTTTGTATTCAACTGTGGATAGATATTGAACAGACCTTTCTTTTGATGTATATATCGATGGGTTTGGGGAACAATATTGAAAATGTAATTTTTTTTGGCAAGGGGTTAGCCTTGGTTTTTTTCTAAAATGTCGAAAAAAGTGAAGTCAAGAATTATACAACAAATTGTACACCAATGGAAAGGTCTGTGAAATCCCTTGCGAGCACTGGCACTCGCAGATTTTTGCGGGGTTTGGTTCCGGAGATATCACCATCCAAAGCAAGTCAAATGCAGTTGTATGGAAAAACATGGGAATAACTTTGAATTGAAATATCTCAAGAACCAGATGTCGCAGGAACTTTTTGTCTTCAGCCGCAGGTTTTTGTAGGTTTGGTTCCGGAGATATCAACATCCAAAGCAATTCAAATGCAATTGGGTGGAAAAACATGCGAATGATTTTGAATTGAAATATCTCAAGAACCAGATGTCGTAGAAACTTTTTGTTCTCACCTATGAGAATGGATGGAAAAACATGCGAATAACTTTGAATTGAAATATCTCAAGAACCTGACGTCGCAGAAACTTTTTGTCTTCAACTGTGGATAGGTATTGAACAGACCTTTCTTTTGATGTACATATCGATGGGTTTTGGGGAACATTGTTGAAAATGTAATTTTTTTTGGCAAGAGGTTAGCTTTGGTTTTTTTCTAAAATGTCGAAAAAAGTGAAGTCAAGAATTATACAACAAGTTGTACACCTATGGAAATGTCTGTGAAATCGCTTGCGAGTACATGTAGTCGCAGATTTTTGCGGGGTTTGGTTCCGGTGATATCACCATCCAAAGCAAGTCAAATGCAGTTGGATGGAAAAACATGCGAATAACTTTTAATTAAAATATCTTAAGAACCAGACGTCGCAGAAACTTTTTATCTTCAGCTGTGGATAGATATTGAACAGACCTTTCTTTTGATGTATATATCGATGGGTTTGGGGAACAATATTGAAAATGTAATTTTTTTTGGCAAGGGGTTAGCCTTGGTTTTTTTCTAAAATGTCGAAAAAAGTGAAGTCAAGAATTATACAACAAATTGTACACCAATGGAAAGGTCTGTGAAATCCCTTGCGAGCACTGGCACTCGCAGATTTTTGCGGGGTTTGGTTCCGGAGATATCACCATCCAAAGCAAGTCAAATGCAGTTGTATGGAAAAACATGGGAATAACTTTGAATTGAAATATCTCAAGAACCAGATGTCGCAGGAACTTTTTGTCTTCAGCTGTGGATAGATCTTGAACAGACCTTTCTTTTGATGTATATATCGATGGGTTTATGGAACGTTGTTGAAAATGTATTTTTTTTTGGCAAGGGGTTAGCCTTGGTTTTTTTTTCTAAAATGTCGAAAAAAGTGAAGTCAAGAATTATACAACAAGCTGTACACCAATGGAAAGGTCTGTGAAATTTCTTGCGAGCACTGGCAGCCGCAGATTTTTGTGGGGTTTGGTTCCGGAAATATCACCATCCAAAGCAAGTCAAATGCAATTGGGTGGAAAAACGTGCGAATGATTTTAAATTGAAATATCTCAAGAACCAGATGCCGCAGAAACTCTTTGTATTCAACTGTGCATAGGTATTTGACAGACCTTTCTTTTGATGTCAATAACGATGGGTTTGGGGAACATTGTTGAAAATGTAATTTTTTTGGCAAGGGGGGTTAGCCTTGGTTTTTTTCTAAAATGTCGCAAAAAGTGAAGTCAAGAATTGTACAACAAGTTGTACATCAATGGAAAGGTCTGTGAAATCCCTTGCAAACAGTGGCAGTCGCAGATTTTTGCGGGGTTTGGTTCCGGAGATATCACCACCCGAAGCAAGTCAAATGCAGTTGGATAGAAAAACATGCGAATAACTTTGAATTGAAATATTTCAAGAACCAGATGTCGCAGAAACTCTTTGTATTCAACTGTGGATAGGTATTGAATAGACCTTTCTTTTGATGTCTATATGGATGGGTTTGGGGAACATTGTTGAAAATGTAATTTTTTTTTTGGCAAGGGGTTAGCCTTGGTTTTTTTTCTAAAATGTCGAAAAAAGTAAAGTGAAGAATTATACAACAAGTTGTACACCAATGGAAAGGTCTGTGAAATCCCTTGCGAGCTCTGGCAGCCGCAAATTTTTGCGGGGTTTAGTTCCGGAGATATCACCATCCAAAGCAAGTCAAATGCAGTTGTATAGAAAAACACGCGAATAACTTTGAATTGAAATATCTCAAGAACCAGATGTCGCAGGAACTTTTTATCTTCAGCTGTGGATAGATATTGAACAGACCTTTCTTTTGATGTATATATCGATGGGTTTATGGAACGTTGTTGAAAATGTATTTTTTTTTGGCAAGGGGTTAGCCTTGGTTTTTTTCTAAAATGTCGAAAAAAGTGAAGTCAAGAATTATACAACAAGCTGTACACCAATGGAAAGGTCTGTGAAATTTCTTGCGAGCACTGGCAGCCGCAGATTTTTGTGGGGTTTGGTTCCGGAAATATCACCATCCAAAGCAAGTCAAATGCAATTGGGTGGAAAAACGTGCGAATGATTTTAAATTGAAATATCTCAAGAACCAGATGCCGCAGAAACTCTTTGTATTCAACTGTGCATAGGTATTTGACAGACCTTTCTTTTGATTTATATATCGATGGGTTTGGGGAACATTGTTGAAAATGTATTTTTTTTGGCAAGGGGTTATGCGAATAACTTTGAATTGAAATATTTCAAGAACCAGATGTCGCAGAAACTCTTTGTATTCAACTGTGGATAGGTATTGAATAGACCTTTCTTTTGATGTCTATATGGATGGGTTTGGGGAACATTGTTGAAAATGTAATTTTTTTTTTGGCAAAGGGTTAGCCTTGGTTTTTTTTCTAAAATGTCGAAAAAAGTAAAGTCAAGAATTATACAACAAGTTGTACACCAATGGAAAGGTCTGTGAAATCCCTTGCGAGCTCTGGCAGCCGCAAATTTTTGCGGGGTTTGGTTCCGGAGATATCACCATCCAAAGCAAGTCAAATGCAGTTGTATGGAAAAACATGGGAATAACTTTGAATTGTAATATCTCAAGAACCAGATGTCGCAGGAACTTTTTGTTCTCACCTATGAGAATGGATGGAAAAACATGCGAATAACTTTGAATTGAAATATCTCAAGAACCAGATGTCGCAGAAACTTTTTGTCTTCACCTGCGGATAGGTATTAAACAGACCTTTCTTTTGATGTACATATCGATGGGTTTTGGGGAACATTGTTGAAAATGTAATTTTTTTTGGCAAGAGGTTAGCTTTGGTTTTTTTCTAAAATGTCGAAAAAAGTGAAGTCAAGAATTATACAACAAGTTGTACACCTATGGAAATGTCTGTGAAATCGCTTGCGAGTACATGTAGTCGCAGATTTTTGCGGGGTTTGGTTCCGGTGATATCACCATCCAAAGCAAGTCAAATGCAGTTGGATGGAAAAACATGCGAATAACTTTTAATTAAAATATCTCAAGAACCAGACGTCGCAGAAACTTTTTATCTTCAGCTGTGGATAGATATTGAACAGACCTTTCTGTTGATGTATATATCGATGGGTTTGGGAACAATATTGAAAATGTAATTTTTTTTGGCAAGGGGTTAGCCTTGGTTTTTTTCTAAAATGTCGAAAAAAGTGAAGTCAAGAATTATACAACAAATTGTACACCAATGGAAAGGTCTGTGAAATCCCTTGCGAGCACTGGCACTCGCAGATTTTTGCGGGGTTTGGTTCCGGAGATATCACCATCCAAAGCAAGTCAAATGCAGTTGTATGGAAAAACATGGGAATAACTTTGAATTGAAATATCTCAAGAACCAGATGTCGCAGGAACTTTTTGTCTTCAGCTGTGGATAGATCTTGAACAGACCTTTCTTTTGATGTATATATCGATGGGTTTATGGAACGTTGTTGAAAATGTATTTTTTTGGCAAGGGGTTAGCCTTGGTTTTTTTTCTAAAATGTCGAAAAAAGTGAAGTCAAGAATTATACAACAAGCTGTACACCAATGGAAAGGTCTGTGAAATTTCTTGCGAGCACTGGCAGCCGCAGATTTTTGTGAGGTTGGGTTCCGGAAATATCACCATCCAAAGCAAGTCAAATGCAATTGGGTGGAAAAACGTGCGAATGATTTTAAATTGAAATATCTCAAGAACCAGATGCCGCAGAAACTCTTTGTATTCAACTGTGCATAGGTATTTGACAGACCTTTCTTTTGATGTCAATAACGATGGGTTTGGGGAACATTGTTGAAAATGTAATTTTTTTTTGCAAGGGGGGTTGGCCTTGGTTTTTTTCTAAAATGTCGCAAAAAGTGAAGTCAAGAATTGTACAACAAGTTATACATCAATGGAAAGGTCTGTGAAATCCCTTGCAAACAGTGGCAGTCGCAGATTTTTGCGGGGTTTGGTTCCGGAGATATCACCATCCAAAGCAAGACAAATGCAGTTGTATAGAAAAACACGCGAATAACTTTGAATTGAAATATCTCAAGAACCAGATGTCGCAGGAACTTTTTATCTTCAGCTGTGGATAGATATTGAACCGACCTTTCTTTTGATGTATATATCGATGGGTTTGGGGAACATTGTTGAAAATGCGAACACTGCCAGCCGCAGGTTTTTATGGGGTTTGGTTCCGGAGATATCAACATCCAAAGCAATTCAAATGCAATTGGGTGGAAAAACATGCGAATGATTTTGAATTAAAGTATCTCAAGAACCAGATGTCGTAGAAACTTTTTGTTCTCACCTATGAGAATGGATGGAAAAACATGCGAATAACTTTGAATTGAAATATCTCAAGAACCAGATGTCGCAGAAACTTTTTGTCTTCACCTGTGGATAGGTATTGAACAGACCTTTCTTTTGATGTCTATATGGATGGGTTTGGGGAACATTGTTGAAAACGTAATTTTTTTTTGGCAAGGGGTTAGCCTTGGTTTTTTTTCTAAAATGTCGAAAAAAGTAAAGTCAAGAATTATACAACAAGTTGTACACCAATGGAAAGGTCTGTGAAATCCCTTGCGAGCACTGGCACTCGCAGATTTTTGCTTGCGAGCACTGGCACTCGCAGATTTTTGCGGGGTTTGGTTCCGGAGATATCACCATCCAAAGCAAGTCAAATGCAGTTGTATGGAAAAACATGGGAATAACTTTGAATTGAAATATCTCAAGAACCAGATGTCGCAGGAACTTTTTGTCTTCAGCTGTGGATAGATATTGAACAGACCTTTCTTTTGATGTATATATCGATGGGTTTATGGAACGTTGTTGAAAATGTATTTTTTTTTGGCAAGGGGTTAGCCTTGGTTTTTTTTCTAAAATGTCGAAAAAAGTGAAGTCAAGAATTATACAACAAGCTGTACACCAATGGAAAGGTCTGTGAAATTTCTTGCGAGCACTGGCAGCCGCAGATTTTAGTGGGGTTTGGTTCCGGAAATATCACCATCCAAAGCAAGTCAAATGCAATTGGGTGGAAAAACATGCGAATGATTTTAAATTGAAATATCTCAAGAACCAGATGCCGCAGAAACTCTTTGTATTCAACTGTGCATAGGTATTGGACAGACCTTTCTTTTGATGTCAATAACGATGGGCTTGGGGAACATCGTTAAAAATGTAATTTTTTTTGGCAAGGGGGGTTAGCCTTGGTTTTTTTCTAAAATGCCGCAAAAAGTGAAGTCAAGAATTGTACAACAAGTTGTACATCAATGGAAAGGTTTGTGAAATCCCTTGCAAACAGTGGCAGTTGCAGATTTTTGCGCGGTTTGGTTCCGGAGGTATCACCACCCAAAGCAAGTCAAATGCAGTTGGATGGAAAAACATGCGAATAAC
Source organism: Philhelius pedissequus (assembly GCA_910595825.1). Lineage (NCBI taxonomy): Eukaryota > Metazoa > Arthropoda > Insecta > Diptera > Syrphidae > Philhelius > Philhelius pedissequus. Next base: position 46,018,789 of record OU343163.1, read on the forward strand.
TTTGAATTGAAATATTTCAAGAACCAGATGTCGCAGAAATTCTTTGTATTCAACTGTGAATAGGTATTGAACAGACCTTTCTTTTGATGTCTATAACGATGGCTTTGGGGAACGTTGTTGGAAATGTAATTTTTTTTGGCAAGGGGTTAGCCTTGGTTTTTTTCTAAAATGTCGCAAAAAGTGAAGTCAAGAATTGTACAACAAGTTTTAGACCAATGGAAAGGCCTGCGAAATCCCTTGCGAGTACTGGCAGCCGCAGATTTTTGTGGGGTTTGGTTCCGGAGATATCACCATCCAAAGCAAGTCAAATGCAGTTGGATGGAAAAACATGCGAATATTTTCGAATTGGAATATCTCAAGAACCAGATGTCGCAGTGAACTTTTTGTCTTCAGCTGTGGATATGTATTGAACAGACCTTTCTTTTGATGTCTATATCGATGGGTTTGGGGAACATTGTTGAAAATGTAATTTTTTTGGCAGGGGTTAGCCTTGGTTTTTTTCTAAAATGTCGAAAAAATTGAAGTCAAGAATTATACAACAAGTTGTACACCAATGGAAAGGTCTGTGAAATCCCTTGCGAAAACTGGCAGTCGCAGATTTTTGCTGGGTTTGGTTCCGGAGATATCACCATCCAAAGCAAGTCAAATGCAGTTGGATGGAAAAACATGCGAATAACTTGGATTTGAAATATCACAATAACCAGATGTTGCAGAAACTTTTTGTATTCAGCTGTGGATAGGTATTGAACAGATCTTTCTTTTGATGTCTATATCGATGGGTTTGGGGAACATTGTTGAAGATGTAATTTTTTTTGGCAAGTGAAGTCAAGAATTATACAACAAGTTGTACACCAATGGGAAGGTGTGTGAAATCCCTTGCGGGCACTGGCAGTAGCAGATTTTTGCGGGGTTTGGTTCCGATATCACCACCCAAAGCAAGTCAAATGCAGTTGGTTGGAAAAACATGCGAATAAATTTGAATCGAAATATTTCACAAACCAGATGTCGCAGAAACTCTTTGTATTCAACTGTGGATAGATATTGAACAGAACTTTCTTTTGATGTATATATCGATGGGTTTGGGGAACATTGTTGAAAATGTATCAATGGAAAGTTCTGTAAAATCCCTTCCGAGCACTGGCAGCCCCAGATTTTTTCGGGGTTTGGTTCTGGAGATATCACCATCCAAAGCAAGTCAAATGCAGTTGGATGGAAAAACATGCGAATAACTTTGAATTGAAATATTTCAAGAACCAGATGCCGCAGAAACTCTTTGTATACAACTGTGGATAGGTGTTGAACAGACCTTTCCTTTCGGGTTTGGGGAACGTTGTTGAAATGTAATTTTTTTTTGGCAAGGGGTTAGCCTTTGTTTTTTCTAAAATGTCGCAAAAAGTGAAGTCAAGAATTGTACAACAAGTTGTACACCAATGGAAAGGCCTGCGAATTCCGTTGCGAGTACTGGCAGCCGCAGATTTTTGTGGGGTTTGGTTCCGGAGGTATCACCATCCAAAGGAAGTCAAATGAAGTTGGATGGAAAAACATGCGAATAACTTTGAATTGAAATATTTCAAGAACCAGATGCCGCAGAAACTCTTTGTATACAACTGTGGATAGGTGTTGAACAGACCTTTCCTTTCGGGTTTGGGGAACGTTGTTGAAATGTAATTTTTTTTTGGCAAGGGGTTAGCCTTTGTTTTTTCTAAAATGTCGCAAAAAGTGAAGTCAAGAATTGTACAACAAGTTGTACACCAATGGAAAGGCCTTCGAAATCCGTTGCGAGTACTGGCAGCCGCAGATTTTTGTGGGGTTTGGTTCCGGAGGTATCACCATCCAAAGCAAGTCAAATGCAGTTGGATGGAAAAACATGCGAATAACTTTGAATTGAAATATTTCAAGAACCAGATGCCGCAGAAACTCTTTGTATACAACTGTGGATAGGTGTTGAACAGACCTTTCCTTTCGGGTTTGGGGAACGTTGTTGAAATGTAATTTTTTTTTGGCAAGGGGTTAGCCTTGGTTTTTTCTAAAATGTCACAAAAAGTGAAGTCAAGAATTGTACATCAAATTGTACACCAATGGAAAGGTCTGTGAAATCCCTTGCGAGCACTGGAACTCTCAGATTTTTGAGGGGTTTGGTTCCGGAGATATCACCATCCAAAGCAAGTCAAATGCAGTTGTATGGAAAAACATGCGAATAACTTTGAATTGAAATATCTCACGAACCAGATGTCGCAGAAACTTTTTGTCTTTAGCCGTGGATAGACATTGAACAGACCTTTCGTTTGATGTATATATATCGATGGGTTTGGGGAACATTGTTGAAAATGTAATTTTTTTTGGCAAGGGGTTAGCTTTGTTTTTTTTCTAAAATGTTGCAAAAAGTGAAGTCAAGAATTGTACAACAAGTTGTACACCAATGGAAAGGTCTGCGAAGTCCCTCGCGAGCATTGCCAGCCGCAGATTTTTGCGGGGTTTGGTTCCGGAGATATTACCACCCAAAACAAGTCAAATGCAGTTGGATGGAAAAACATGCGAATAACTTTGAATTGAAATATTTCAAGAACCAGATGTCGCAGATACTCTTTGTATTCAACTGTGGATAGGTATTGAACAGACCTTTCTTTTGATGTTTATATCGATGGGTTTGGGGAACATTGTTGAAAATGTAATTTTTTTTTGTCGAGGGGTTAGTCTTGCTTTTTTTCTCTAAAATGCCGAAAAAAGTGAAGTCAAGAATTATACAACAAGTTGTACACCAAATGAAAGGTCTGCGAAATCCCTTGCGAGCACTGGCAGTCGCAGATTTTTGCGGGGTTTGGTTCCGGAGATATCACCACCCAAAGAAAGTCAAATGCAGTTGGATGGAAAAACATGCGAATAACTTTGAATTGAAATATTTCAAGAACCAGATGTCGCAGATACTCTTTGTATTCAACTGTGGATAGGTATTGAACAGACCTTTCTTTTGATGTTTTTATCGATGGGTTTGGGGAACATTGTTGAAAATGTAATTTTTTTTGTCAAGGGGTTAGCCTTGGTTTTTTTCTAAAATGTCGCAAAAAGTGAAGTCAAGAATTGCACAACAAATTGTACACCAATAGAAAGGTCTGTGAAATCCCTTGCGAGCACTGGCAGTAGCAGATTTTTGCAGGGTTTGGTTCCGGAGATATCACCACCCAAAGCAAGTCAAATGCAGTTGGATGGAAAAACATGCGAATAACTTTGAATTGAAATATTTCAAGAACCAGATGTCGCAAATACTCTTTGTATTCAACTGTGGATAGGTATTGAACAGACCTTTCGTTTGATGTTTATATCGATGGGTTTGGGGAACATTGTTGAAAATGTAATTTTTTTTGGCAAGGGGTTAGCCTTGGTTTTTTTCTAAAATGTCGCAAAAAGTGAAGTCAAGTTGTACACCAATAGAAAGGTCTGTGAAATCCCTTGCGAGCACTGGCAGCCGCAGATTTTTGCGGGGTTTGGTTCCGGAGATATCACCATCAAAAGCAAGTCAAATGCAGTTGGATGGAAAAACATGCGAATAAATTTGAATTGAAATATTTCAAGAACCAGATGCCGCAGAAACTCTTTGTATACAACTGTGGATAGGTATTGAATAGACCTTTCGTTTGATGTCTATGTCGATGGGTTTGGGGAACATTGTTGAAAATGTAATTTTTTTTGGCAAGGGGGGTTAGCCTTGGTTTTTTTTTTAATGCCGCAAAAAGTGAATCAAGAATTGTACAACAAGTTGTACACAAATGGAAAGGTATGTGAAATCCCTCGCGAGCACTGGCACTCGAAGATTTTTGCGGAGTTTGGTTCCGGAGATATCACCATCCAAAGCAAGTCAAATGCAGTTGTATGGAAAAACATGCGAATAAATTTGAATTGAAATATCTCAAGAACCAGATGTCGCAGAAACTTTTTGTCCTCAGCTGAGGATAGGTATTGAACAGACCTTTCTTTTGGTGTATATATCGATGGGTTTGGGAAACATTGTTGAAAATGTAATTTTTTTTGGCAAGGGGTTAGCCTTGGTTTTTTTCTAAAATGTCGAAAAAAGTGAAGGCAAAAATTATACAACAAGTTGTACACCAAATGAAAGGTCTGCGAAATCCCTTGCGAGCACTGGCAGTCGCAGATTTTTGCGGGGTTTGGTTCCGGAGATATCACCACCCAAAGCAAGTCAAATGCAGTTGGATGGATAAACATGCGAATAACTTTAAATTGAAATATTTCAAGAACCAGATGTCGCAGATACTCTTTGTATTCAACTGTGGATAGGTATTGAACAGACCTTTCGTTTGATGTTTATATCGATGGGTTTGGGGAACATTGTTGAAAATGTAATTTTTTTGGCAAGGGGTTAGCCTTGGTTTTTTTCTAAAATGTCGCAAAAAGTGAAGTCAAGAATTGTACAACAAGTTATACACCAATGGAAATGTCTGCGAAGTCCCTTGCGAGCACTGGCAGCCGCAGATTTTTGCGGGGTTTGATTCCGGAGATATCACCATCCAAAGCAAGTCAAATGCAGTTGTATGGAAAAACATGCGAATAAATTTGAATTGAAATATCTCAAGAACCAGATGTCGCAGAAACTTTTTGTCTTCAGCTGAGGATAGGTATTGAAAAGACCTTTCTTTTGGTGTATATATCGATGGGTTTGGGGAACATTGTTGAAAATGTAATTTTTTTGGCAAGGGGTTAGCCTTGGTTTTTTTCTAAAATGTCGAAAAAAGTGAAGTCAAGAATTATACAGCAAGTTGTACACCAAATGAAAGGTCTGCGAAATCCCTTGCGAACACTGGAAGTCGCAGATTTTTGCTGGGTTTGGTTCCGGAGATATCACCATCCAAAGCAAGTCAAATGCAGTTGGATGGAAAAACATGCGAATAACTTTGAATTGAAATATTTCAAGAACCAGATGTCGCAGATACTCTCTGTATTCAACTGTGGATAGGTATTGAACAGAACTTTCTTTTGATGTTTATATCGATGGGTTTGGGGAACATTGTTGAAAATGTAATTTTTTTGGCAAGAGGTTAGCCTTGGTTTTTTTCTAAAATGTCGCAAAAAGTGAAGTCAAGAATTGTACAACAAATTGTACACCAATGGAAAGGTCTGTGAAATCCCTTGCGAGCACTGGAACTCTCAGATTTTTGAGGGGATTGGTTCCGGAGATATCACCACCCAAAGCAAGTCAAATCCAGTTGGATGGAAAAACATGCGAATAACTTTGAATTGAAATATTTCAAGAACCAGATGTCGCAGATACTCTTTGTATTCAACTGTGGATAGGTATTGAACAGACCTTTCGTTTGATGTATATATATCGATGGGTTTGGGGAACATTGTTGAAAATGTAATTTTTTTTGGCAAGTGAAGTCAAGAATTATACAACAAGTTGAACACCAATGGAAAGGTTTGTGAAACCCCTTGCGGGCACTGGCTGTCGCAGATTTATGCGGGGTTTGGTTCCGGAGATATCACCACCCAAAGCAAGTCAAATGCAGTTGGATGGAAACACATGCGAATAACTTTGAATTGAAATATTTCACGAAACAGATGTCGCAGAAACTCTTTGTATTCAACTGTGCATAGATATTGAACAGACCTTTCTTTTGATGTTTATATCGATGGGTTTGGGGAACATTGTTAAAAATGTAATTTTTTTGGCAAGGGGTTGGCCTTGGTTTTTTTCTAAAATGTCGCAAAAAGTGAAGTCAAGAATTGTACAACAAATTGTATACCAATGGAAAGGTCTGTGAAATCCCTTGCGAGCACTGGAACTCTCAGATTTTTGAGGGGTTTGGTTCCGGAGATATCACCACCCAAAGCAAGTCAAATGCAGTTGGATGGAAAAACATGCGAATAACTTTGAATTGAAATATTTCAAGAACCAGACGTCGCAGATACTTTTTGTATTCAACTGTGGATAGGTAGTGAACAGACCTTTCGTTTGATGTTTATATCGATGGGTTTGGGGAACATTGCTGAAAACGTAATTTTTTTGGCAAGGGGTTAGCCTTGGTTTTTTTCTAAAATTTCGCAAAAAGTGAAGTCAAGTTGTACACCAATAGAAAGGTGTGTGAAATCCCTTGCGAGCACTGGCAGTAGCAGATTTTTGCGGGGTTTGGTTCCGGAGATATCACCACCCAAAGCAAGTCAAATGCAGTTGGATGGAAAAACATGCGAATAACTTTGAATTGAAATATTTCAAGAACCAGATGTCGCAGATACTCTTTGTATCCAACTGTGGATAGGTATTGAACAGACCTTTCGTTTGATGTTTATATCGATGGGTTTGGGGAACATTGTTGAATATGTAATTTTTTTTGGCAAGGGGTTAGCCTTGGTTTTTTTCTAAAATGTCGCAAAAAGTGAAGTCAAGAATTGTACAACAAGTCTTACACCAATGGAAAGGTCTGTGAAGTCCCTTGCGAGCACTGGCAGCCGCAGATTTTTGCGGGGTTTGGTTCCGGAGATATCACCATCCAAAGCAAGTCAAATGCAGTTGGATGGAAAAACATGCTAATAAATTTGAATTGAAATATTTGAAGAACCAGATGCCGCAGAAACTCTTTGTATACAACTGTGGATAGGTATTGAACAGACCTTTCGTTTGATGTCTATGTTGAGGGGTTTGGGGAACATTGTTGAAAATGTAATTTTTTTTGGCAAGGGGGGTTAGCCTTGGTTTTTGTTTTTAATGCCGCAAAAAGTGAAGTCAAGAATTGTACAACAAGTTGTACACAAAAGGAAAGGTATGTGAAATCCCTTGCGAGCACTGGCACTCGAAGATTTTTGCGGGGTTTGGTTCCGGAGATATCACCATCCAAAGCAAGTCAAATGCAGTTGTATGGAAAAACATGCGAATAAATTCGAATTGAAATATCTCAAGAACCAGATGTCGCAGAAACTTTTTGTCCTCAGCTGAGGATAGGTATTGAACAGACCTTTCTTTTGGTGTATATATCGATGGGTTTGGGGAACGTTGTTGAAAATGTAATTTTTTTTGGCAAGGGGTTAGCCTTGGTTTTTTTCTAAAATGTCGAAAAAAGTGAAGTCAAGAATTATACAACAAGTTGTACACCAAATGAAAGGTCTGCAAAACCCCTTGCGAACACTGGCAGTCGCAGATTTTTGCGGGTTTGGTTCCGGAGATATCACCACCCAAATCAAGTCAAATGCAGTTGGATGGATAAACATGCGAATAACTTTGAATTGAAATATTTCAAGAACCAGATGTCGCAGATACTCTTTGTATTCAACTGTGGATAGGTATTGAACAGACCTTTCTTTTGATGTTTATATCGATGGGTTTGGGGAACATTGTTGAAAATGTAATTTTTTTGGCAAGGGAGCCTTGGTTTTTTTCTAAAATGTCGCAAAAAGTGAAGTCAAGAATTGTACAACAAGTTTTACACCAATGGAAAGGTCTGCGAAGTAAATTGCGAGCACTGGCAGCCGCAGATTTTTGCGGGGTTTCGTTCCGGAGATATCACCATCCAAAGCAAGTCAAATGCAGTTGGATGGAAAAACATGCGAATAAATTTGAATTGAAATATTTCAAGAACCAGATGTCGCAGATACTCTTTGTATTCAACTGTGGATAGGTATTGAACAGACCTTTCTTTTGATGTTTATATCGATGGGTTTGGGGAACATTGTTGAAAATGTAATTTTTTTGGCAAGGGAGCCTTGGTTTTTTTCTAAAATGTCGCAAAAAGTGAAGTCAAGAATTGTACAACAAGTTTTACACCAATGGAAAGGTCTGCGAAGTCAATTGCGAGCACTGGCAGCCGCAGATTTTTGCGGGGTTTCGTTCCAGAGATATCACCATCCAAAGCAAGTCAAATGCAGTTGTATGGAAAAACATGCGAATAAATTCGAATTGAAATATCTCAAGAACCAGATGTCGCAGAAACTTTTTGTCCTCAGCTGAGGATAGGTATTGAACAGACCTTTCGTTTGATGTCTATGTCGATGGGTTTGGGGAACATTGTTGAAAATGTAATTTTTTTGGCAAGGGGGGTTAGCCTTGGTTTTTTTCTAAAATGTCGCAAAAAGTGAAGTCAAGTTGTACACCAATAGAAAGGTCTGTGAAATCCCTTGCGAGCACTGGGAGTAGCAGATTTTTGCGGGGTTTGGTTCCGGAGATATCACCACCCAAAGCAAGTCAAATGCAGTTGGATGGAAAAACATGCGAATAACTTTGAATTGAAATATTTCAAGAACCAGATTTCGCAGATACTCTTTGTATTCAACTGTGGATGGGTATTGAACAGACCTTTCGTTTGATGTTTATATCGATGGGTTTGGGGAACATTGTTGAAAATGTAATTTTTTTTGGCAAGGGGTTAGCCTTGGTTTTTTTCTAAAATGTCGAAAAAGTGAAGTCAAGAATTATACAACAAGTTGTACACCAAATGAAAGGTCTGCAAAACCCCTTGCGAGCACTGGCAGTCGCAGATTTTTGCGGGGTTTGGTTCCGGAGATATCACCACCCAAAGCAAGTCAAATGCAGTTGGATGGATAAACATGCGAATAACTTTGAATTGAAATATTTCAAGAACCAGATGTCGCAGATACTCTTTGTATTCAACTGTGTATAGGTATTGAACAGACCTTTCTTTTGATGTTTATATCGATGGGTTTGGGGAACATTGTTGAAAATGTATTTTTTTTGCGAGGGGTTAGCCTTGGTTTTTTTCTAAAATGTCGCAAAAAGTGAAGTCAAGAATTGTACAACAAGTTTTACACCAATGGAAAGGTCTGCGAAGTCCCTTGCGAGCACTGGCAGCCGCAGATTTTTGCGGGGTTTCGTTCCGGAGATATCACCATCCAAAGCAAGTCAAATGCAGTTGGATGGAAAAACATGCGAATAAATTTGAATTGAAATATTTCAAGAACCAGATGTCGCAGAAACTTTTTGTCCTCAGCTGAGGATAGGTATTGAACAGACCTTTCTTTTGGTGTATATATCGATGGGTTTGGCGAACATTGTTGAAAATGTAATTTTTTTTGGCAAGGGGTTAGCCTTGGTTTTTTTTTCTAAAATGTCGCAAAAAGTGATGTCAAGAATTGTACAACAAGTTTTACACCAATGGAAAGTTCTGCGAAGTCCCTTGCGAGCACTGGCAGCCGCAGATTTTTGCGGGGTTTGGTTCCGGAGATATCACCATCCAAAGCAAGTCAAATGCAGTTGGATGGAAAAACATGCGAATAAATTTGAATTGAAATATTTCAAGAACGAGATGCCGCAGAAACTCTTTGTATACAACTGTGGATAGGTATTGAACAGACCTTTCGTTTGATGTCTATGTCGATGGGTTTGGGGAACATTGTTGAAAATGTAATTTTTTTTGGCAAGGGTGTTAGGCTTGGTTTTTTTTCCTAAAATGCCAAAAAAGTGAAGTCAAGAATTGTAAAACAAGTTGTACACCAATGGAAAGGTATGTGAAATCCCTTGCGAGCACTGGCACTCGAAGATTTTTGCGGTGTTTGGCTCCGGAGATATCACCATCCAAAGCAAGTCAAATGCAGTTGTATGGAAAAACTTGCGAATAAATTTGAATTGAAATATCTCAAGAACCAGATGTCGCAGAAACTTTTTGTCCTCAGCTGAGGATAGGTATTGAACAGACCTTTCTTTTGGTGTATATATCGATGGGTTTGGGGAACATTGTTGAAAATGTAATTTTTTTGGCAAGGGGTTAGCCTTGGTTTTTTTCTAAAATGTCGAAAAAAGTGAAGTCAAGAATTATACAACAAGTTGTACACCAAATGAAAGGTCTGCAAAACCCCTTGCGAGCACTGGCAGTCGCAGATTTTTGCGGGGTTTGGTTCCGGAGATATCACCACCCAAATCAAGTCAAATGCAGTTGGATGGATAAACATGCGAATAACTTTGAATTGAAATATTTCAAGAACCAGATGTCGCAGATACTCTTTGTATTCAACTGTGGATAGGTATTGAACAGACCTTTCTTTTGATGTTTATATCGATGGGTTTGGGGAACATTGTTGAAAATGTAATTTTTTTGGCAAGGGAGCCTTGGTTTTTTTCTAAAATGTCGCAAAAAGTGAAGTCAAGAATTGTACAACAAGTTTTACACCAATGGAAAGGTCTGCGAAGTCAATTGCGAGCACTGGCAGCCGCAGATTTTTGCTGGGTTTCGTTCCGGAGATATCACCATCCAAAGCAAGTCAAATGCAGTTGTATGGAAAAACATGCGAATAAATTCGAATTGAAATATCTCAAGAACCAGATGTCGCAGAAACTTTTTGTCCTCAGCTGAGGATAAGTATTGAACAGACCTTTCGTTTGATGTCTATGTCGATGGGTTTGGGGAACATTGTTGAAAATGTAATTTTTTTTGGCAAGGGGTTAGCCTTGGTTTTTTTCTAAAATGTCGAAAAAGTGAAGTCAAGAATTATACAACAAGTTGTACACCAAATGAAAGGTCTGCAAAACCCCTTGCGAGCACTGGCAGTCGCAGATTTTTGCGGGGTTTGGTTCCGGAGATATCACCACCCAAAGCAAGTCAAATGCAGTTGGATGGATAAACATGCGAATAACTTTGAATTGAAATATTTCAAGAACCAGATGTCGCAGATACTCTTTGTATTCAACTGTGGATAGGTATTGAACAGACCTTTCTTTTGATGTTTATATCGATGGGTTTGGGGAACATTGTTGAAAATGTAATTTTTTTTGGCAAGGGGTTAGCCTTGGTTTTTTTCTAAAATGTCGAAAAAGTGAAGTCAAGAATTATACAACAAGTTGTACACCAAATGAAAGGTCTGCAAAACCCCTTGCGAGCACTGGCAGTCGCAGATTTTTGCGGGGTTTGGTTCCGGAGATATCACCACCCAAAGCAAGTCAAATGCAGTTGGATGGATAAACATGCGAATAACTTTGAATTGAAATATTTCAAGAACCAGATGTCGCAGATACTCTTTGTATTCAACTGTGGATAGGTATTGAACAGACCTTTCTTTTGATGTTTATATCGATGGGTTTGGGGAACATTGTTGAAAATGTAATTTTTTTGGCGAGGGGTTAGCCTTGGTTTTTTTCTAAAATGTCGCAAAAAGTGAAGTCAAGAATTGTACAACAAGTTTTACACCAATGGAAAGGTCTGCGAAGTCCCTTGCGAGCACTGGCAGCCGCAGATCTTTGCGGGGTTTCGTTCCGGAGATATCACCATCCAAAGCAAGTCAAATGCAGTTGGATGGAAAAACATGCGAATAAATTTGAATTGAAATATTTCAAGAACCAGATGCCGCAGAAACTCTTTGTATACAACTGTGGATAGGTATTGAACAGACCTTTCGTTTGATGTCTATGTCGATGGGTTTGGGGAACATGGTTGAAAATGTAATTTTTTTGGCAAGGGGGGTTAGCCTTGGTTTTTTTCTAAAATGTCGCAAAAAGTGAAGTCAAGTTGTACACCAATTGAAAGGTCTGTGAAATCCCTTGCAAGCACTGGGAGTAGCAGATTTTTGCGGGGTTTGGTTCCGGGGATATCACCACCCAAAGCAAGTCAAATGCAGTTGGATGGAAAAACATGCGAATAACTTTGAATTGAAATATTTCAAGAACCAGATGTCGCAGATACTCTTTGTATTCAACTGTGGATAGGTATTGAACAGACCTTTCGTTTGATGTTTATATCGATGGGTTTGGGGAACATTGTTGAAAATGTAATTTTTTTTGGCAAGGGGTTAGCCTTGGTTTTTTTTCTAAAATGTCGCAAAAAGTGAAGTCAAGAATTGTACAACAAGTTTTACACCAATGGAAAGGTCTGCGAAGTCCCTTGCGAGCACTGGCAGCCGCAGATTTTTGCGGGGTTTGGTTCCGGAGATATCACCATCCAAAGCAAGTCAAATGCAGTTGGATGGAAAAACATGCGAATAAATTTGAATTGAAATATTTCAAGAACCAGATGCCGCAGAAACTCTTTGTATACAACTATGGATAGGTATTGAACAGACCTTTCGTTTGATGTCTATGTCGATGGGTTTGGGGAACATTGTTGAAAATGTAATTTTTTTTGGCAAGGGGGGTTAGCCTTGTTTTTTTTTTTTAATGCCGCAAAAAGTGAAGTCAAGAATTATACAACAAGTTGTACACCAAATGAAAGGTGTGCGAAATCCCTTGCGAGCACTGGCAGTCGCAGATTTTTGCGGGGTTTGGTTCCGGAGATATCACCACCCAAAGCAAGTCAAATGCAGTTGGATGTATAAACATGCGAATAACTTTGAATTGAAATATTTCAAGAACGAGATGCCGCAGAAACTCTTTGTATACAACTGTGGATAGGTATTGAACAGACCTTTCGTTTGATGTCTATGTCGATGGGTTTGGGGAACATTGTTGAAAATGTAATTTTTTTTGGCAAGGGTGTTAGCCTTGGTTTTTTTTCCTAAAATGCCAAAAAAGTGAAGTCAAGAATTGTACAACAAGTTGTACACCAATGGAAAGGTATGTGAAATCCCTTGCGAGCACTGGCACTCGAAGATTTTTGCGGTGTTTGGCTCCGGAGATATCACCATCCAAAGCAAGTCAAATGCAGTTGTATGGAAAAACATGCGAATAAATTTGAATTGAAATATCTCAAGAACCAGATGTCGCAGAAACTTTTTGTCTTTAGCCGTGGATAGACATTGAACAGACCTTTCGTTTGATGTATATATCGATGGGTTTGGGGAACATTGTTGAAAATGTAATTTTTTTTGGCAAGGGGTTAGCCTTGGTTTTTTTTTTAAATGTCGAAAAAAGTGAAGTCAAGAATTATACAACAAGTTGTACACCAAATGAAAGGTCTGCGAAATCCCTTGCGAGCACTGGCAGTCGCAGATTTTTGCGGCGTTTGGTTCCGGAGATATCACCACCCAAAGCAAGTCAAATGCAGTTTGATGGAAAAACATGCAAATGACTTTGAATTGAAATATTTCAAGAACCAGATGTCGCAGATACTCTTTGTATTCAACTGTGGATAGGTATTGAACAGACCTTTCGTTTGATGTTTATATCGATGGGTTTGGGGAACATTGCTGAAAATGTAATATTTTTTGGCAAGGGGTTAGCATTGATTTTTTTTCTAAAATGTCGCAAAAAGTGAAGTCAAGAATTGTACAACAAGTTTTACACCAATGGAAAGGTCTGCGAAGTCCCTTGCGAGCACTGGCAGCCGCAGATTTTTGCGGGGTTTGGTTCCGGAGATATCACCATCCAAAGCAAGTCAAATGCAGTTGGATGGAAAAACATGCGAATAAATTTGAATTGAAATATCTCAAGAACCAGATGTCGCAGAAACTTTTTGTCTTTAGCCGTGGATAGACATTGAACAGACCTTTCGTTTGATGTCTATGCCGATGGGTTTGGGGAACATTGTTGAAAATGTAATTTTTTTTTGGCAAGGGGGGTTAACCTTGGTTTTTTTTTTCTAAAATGCTGCAAAAAGTGAAGTCAAGAATTGTACAACAAGTTGTACACCAATGGAAAGGTATGTGAAATCCCTTGCGAGCACTGGCGCTCGAAGATTTTTGCGGGGTTTGGTTCGGAGGTATCACCACCCAAAGCAAGTCAAATGCAGTTGGATGGAAAAACATGCGAATAACTTTGAATTGAAATATTTCAAGAACCAGATGTCGCAGAAACTCTTTGTATTCAACTGTGGATATGTATTGAACAGACCTTTCTTTTGATGTCTATATCGATGGGTTTGGGGAACATTGTTGAAAATGTAATTTTTTTTGGCAAGGGGGGTTAGCCTTGGTTTTTTTCTAAAATGTCGCAAAAAGTGAAGTCAAGAATTGTACAATAAGTTGTACACCAATGGAAAGGTCTGTGAAATCCCTTGCGAGCACTGGCACTCGCAGATTTTTGCAGGGTTTGGTTCCGGAGATATCACCACCCAAAGCAAGTCAAATGCAGTTGGATGGAAAAACATGCGAATAAATTTGAATTGAAATATTTCAAGAACCAGATGTCGCAGATACTCTTTGTATTCAACTGTGGATAGGTATTGAACAGACCTTTCTTTTGATGTTTATATCGATGGGTTTGGGGAACATTGTTGAAAATGTAATTTTTTTGGCAAGGGAGCCTTGGTTTTTTTCTAAAATGTCGCAAAAAGTGAAGTCAAGAATTGTACAACAAGTTTTACACCAATGGAAAGGTCTGCGAAGTCAATTGCGAGCACTGGCAGCCGCAGATTTTTGCGGGGTTTCGTTCCAGAGATATCACCACCCAAAGCAAGTCAAATGCAGTTGGATGGAAAAACATGCGAATAACTTTGAATTGAAATATTTCAAGAACCAGATTTCGCAGATACTCTTTGTATTCAACTGTGGATGGGTATTGAACAGACCTTTCGTTTGATGTTTATATCGATGGGTTTGGGGAACATTGTTGAAAATGTAATTTTTTTTGGCAAGGGGTTTGCCTTGGTTTTTTTCTAAAATGTCGAAAAAGTGAAGTCAAGAATTATACAACAAGTTGTACACCAAATGAAAGGTCTGCAAAACCCCTTGCGAGCACTGGCAGTCGCAGATTTTTGCGGGGTTTGGTTCCGGAGATATCACCACCCAAAGCAAGTCAAATGCAGTTGGATGGATAAACATGCGAATAACTTTGAATTGAAATATTTCAAGAACCAGATGTCGCAGATACTCTTTGTATTCAACTGTGTATAGGTATTGAACAGATCTTTCTTTTGATGTTTATATCGATGGGTTTGGGGAACATTGTTGAAAATGTAATTTTTTTGCGAGGGGTTAGCCTTGGTTTTTTTCTAAAATGTCGCAAAAAGTGAAGTCAAGAATTGTACAACAAGTTTTACACCAATGGAAAGGTCTGCGAAGTCCCTTGCGAGCACTGGCAGCCGCAGATTTTTGCGGGGTTTCGTTCCGGAGATATCACCATCCAAAGCAAGTCAAATGCAGTTGGATGGAAAAACATGCGAATAAATTTGAATTGAAATATTTCAAGAACCAGATGTCGCAGAAACTTTTTGTCCTCAGCTGAGGATAGGTATTGAACAGACCTTTCTTTTGGTGTATATATCGATGGGTTTGGCGAACATTGTTGAAAATGTAATTTTTTTTGGCAAGGGGTTAGCCTTGGTTTTTTTTCTAAAATGTCGCAAAAAGTGAAGTCAAGAATTGTACAACAAGTTTTACACCAATGGAAAGTTCTGCGAAGTCCCTTGCGAGCACTGGCAGCCGCAGATTTTTGCGGGGTTTGGTTCCGGAGATATCACCATCCAAAGCAAGTCAAATGCAGTTGGATGGAAAAACATGCGAATAAATTTGAATTGAAATATTTCAAGAACGAGATGCCGCAGAAACTCTTTGTATACAACTGTGGATAGGTATTGAACAGACCTTTCGTTTGATGTCTATGTCGATGGGTTTGGGGAACATTGTTGAAAATGTAATTTTTTTTGGCAAGGGTGTTAGGCTTGGTTTTTTTTCCTAAAATGCCAAAAAAGTGAAGTCAAGAATTGTAAAACAAGTTGTACACCAATGGAAAGGTATGTGAAATCCCTTGCGAGCACTGGCACTCGGTGTTTGCGGTGTTTGGCTCCGGAGATATCACCATCCAAAGCAAGTCAAATGCAGTTGTATGGAAAAACTTGCGAATAAATTTGAATTGAAATATCTCAAGAACCAGATGTCGCAGAAACTTTTTGTCCTCAGCTGAGGATAGGTATTGAACAGACCTTTCTTTTGGTGTATATATCGATGGGTTTGGGGAACATTGTTGAAAATGTAATTTTTTTGGCAAGGGGTTAGCCTTGGTTTTTTTCTAAAATGTCGAAAAAAGTGAAGTCAAGAATTATACAACAAGTTGTACACCAAATGAAAGGTCTGCAAAACCCCTTGCGAGCACTGGCAGTCGCAGATTTTTGCGGGGTTTGGTTCCGGAGATATCACCACCCAAATCAAGTCAAATGCAGTTGGATGGATAAACATGCGAATAACTTTGAATTGAAATATTTCAAGAACCAGATGTCGCAGATACTCTTTGTATTCAACTGTGGATAGGTATTGAACAGACCTTTCTTTTGATGTTTATATCGATGGGTTTGGGGAACATTGTTGAAAATGTAATTTTTTTGGCAAGGGAGCCTTGGTTTTTTTCTAAAATGTCGCAAAAAGTGAAGTCAAGAATTGTACAACAAGTTTTACACCAATGGAAAGGTCTGCGAAGTCAATTGCGAGCACTGGCAGCCGCAGATTTTTGCTGGGTTTCGTTCCGGAGATATCACCATCCAAAGCAAGTCAAATGCAGTTGTATGGAAAAACATGCGAATAAATTCGAATTGAAATATCTCAAGAACCAGATGTCGCAGAAACTTTTTGTCCTCAGCTGAGGATAAGTATTGAACAGACCTTTCGTTTGATGTCTATGTCGATGGGTTTGGGGAACATTGTTGAAAATGTAATTTTTTTTGGCAAGGGGTTAGCCTTGGTTTTTTTCTAAAATGTCGAAAAAGTGAAGTCAAGAATTATACAACAAGTTGTACACCAAATGAAAGGTCTGCAAAACCCCTTGCGAGCACTGGCAGTCGCAGATTTTTGCGGGGTTTGGTTCCGGAGATATCACCACCCAAAGCAAGTCAAATGCAGTTGGATGGATAAACATGCGAATAACTTTGAATTGAAATATTTCAAGAACCAGATGTCGCAGATACTCTTTGTATTCAACTGTGGATAGGTATTGAACAGACCTTTCTTTTGATGTTTATATCGATGGGTTTGGGGAACATTGTTGAAAATGTAATTTTTTTTGGCAAGGGGTTAGCCTTGGTTTTTTTCTAAAATGTCGAAAAAGTGAAGTCAAGAATTATACAACAAGTTGTACACCAAATGAAAGGTCTGCAAAACCCCTTGCGAGCACTGGCAGTCGCAGATTTTTGCGGGGTTTGGTTCCGGAGATATCACCACCCAAAGCAAGTCAAATGCAGTTGGATGGATAAACATGCGAATAACTTTGAATTGAAATATTTCAAGAACCAGATGTCGCAGAAACTTTTTGTCCTCAGCTGAGGATAGGTATTGAACAGACCTTTCTTTTGGTGTATATATCGATGGGTTTGGGGAACATTGTTGAAAATGTAATTTTTTTTGGCAAGGGGTTAGCCTTGGTTTTTTTCTAAAATGTCGAAAAAAGTGAAGTCAAGAGTTATACAACAAGTTGTACACCAAATGAAAGGTCTGCAAAACCCCTTGTGAGCACTGGCAGTCGCAGATTTTTGCGGGGTTTGGTTCCGGAGATATCACCATCCAAAGCAAGTCAAATGCAGTTGGATGGAAAAACATGCGAATAAATTTGAATTGAAATATTTCAAGAACCAGATGTCGCAGAAACTTTTTGTCCTCAGCTGTGGATAGGTATTGAACAGACCTTTCGTTTGATGTCTATGTCGATGGGTTTGGGGAACATGGTTGAAAATGTAATTTTTTTGGCAAGGGGGGTTAGCCTTGGTTTTTTTCTAAAATGTCGCAAAAAGTGAAGTCAAGTTGTACACCAATTGAAAGGTCTGTGAAATCCCTTGCAAGCACTGGGAGTAGCAGATTTTTGCGGGGTTTGGTTCCGGGGATATCACCACCCAAAGCAAGTCAAATGCAGTTGGATGGAAAAACATGCGAATAACTTTGAATTGAAATATTTCAAGAACCAGATGTCGCAGATACTCTTTGTATTCAACTGTGGATAGGTATTGAACAGACCTTTCGTTTGATGCTTATATCGATGGGTTTGGGGAACATTGTTGAAAATGTAATTTTTTTTGGCACGGGGTTAGCCTTGGTTTTTTTTCTAAAATGTCGCAAAAAGTGAAGTCAAGAATTGTACAACAAGTTTTACACCAATGGAAAGGTCTGCGAAGTCCCTTGCGAGCACTGGCAGCCGCAGATTTTTGCGGGGTTTGGTTCCGGAGATATCACCATCCAAAGCAAGTCAAATGCAGTTGGATGGAAAAACATGCGAATAAATTTGAATTGAAATATTTCAAGAACCAGATGCCGCAGAAACTCTTTGTATACAACTATGGATAGGTATTGAACAGACCTTTCGTTTGATGTCTATGTCGATGGGTTTGGGGAACATTGTTGAAAATGTAATTTTTTTTGGCAAGGGGGGTTAGCCTTGTTTTTTTTTTTTAATGCCGCAAAAAGTGAAGTCAAGAATTATACAACAAGTTGTACACCAAATGAAAGGTCTGCGAAATCCCTTGCGAGCACTGGCAGTCGCAGATTTTTGCGGCGTTTGGTTCCGGAGATATCACCATCCAAAGCAAGTCAAATGCAGTTGGATGGAAAAACATGCGAATAAATTTGAATTGAAATATTTCAAGAACCAGATGCCGCAGAAACTCTTTGTATACAACTATGGATAGGTATTGAACAGACCTTTCGTTTGATGTCTATGTCGATGGGTTTGGGGAACATTGTTGAAAATGTAATTTTTTTTGGCAAGGGTGTTAGCCTTGGTTTTTTTTCCTAAAATGCCAAAAAAGTGAAGTCAAGAATTGTACAACAAGTTGTACACCAATGGAAAGGTATGTGAAATCCCTTGCGAGCACTGGCACTCGAAGATTTTTGCGGTGTTTGGCTCCGGAGATATCACCATCCAAAGCAAGTCAAATGCAGTTGTATGGAAAAACATGCGAATAAATTTGAATTGAAATATCTCAAGAACCAGATGTCGCAGAAACTTTTTGTCTTTAGCCGTGGATAGACATTGAACAGACCTTTCGTTTGATGTATATATCGATGGGTTTGGGGAACATTGTTGAAAATGTAATTTTTTTTGGCAAGGGGTTAGCCTTGGTTTTTTTTTTAAATGTCGAAAAAAGTGAAGTCAAGAATTATACAACAAGTTGTACACCAAATGAAAGGTCTGCGAAATCCCTTGCGAGCACTGGCAGTCGCAGATTTTTGCGGCGTTTGGTTCCGGAGATATCACCACCCAAAGCAAGTCAAATGCAGTTTGATGGAAAAACATGCAAATGACTTTGAATTGAAATATTTCAAGAACCAGATGTCGCAGATACTCTTTGTATTCAACTGTGGATAGGTATTGAACAGACCTTTCGTTTGATGTTTATATCGATGGGTTTGGGGAACATTGCTGAAAATGTAATATTTTTTGGCAAGGGGTTAGCATTGATTTTTTTTCTAAAATGTCGCAAAAAGTGAAGTCAAGAATTGTACAACAAGTTTTACACCAATGGAAAGGTCTGCGAAGTCCCTTGCGAGCACTGGCAGCCGCAGATTTTTGCGGGGTTTGGTTCCGGAGATATCACCATCCAAAGCAAGTCAAATGCAGTTGGATGGAAAAACATGCGAATAAATTTGAATTGAAATATCTCAAGAACCAGATGTCGCAGAAACTTTTTGTCTTTAGCCGTGGATAGACATTGAACAGACCTTTCGTTTGATGTCTATGCCGATGGGTTTGGGGAACATTGTTGAAAATGTAATTTTTTTTTGGCAAGGGGGGTTAACCTTGGTTTTTTTTTTCTAAAATGCTGCAAAAAGTGAAGTCAAGAATTGTACAACAAGTTGTACACCAATGGAAAGGTATGTGAAATCCCTTGCGAGCACTGGCGCTCGAAGATTTTTGCGGGGTTTGGTTCGGAGGTATCACCACCCAAAGCAAGTCAAATGCAGTTGGATGGAAAAACATGCGAATAACTTTGAATTGAAATATTTCAAGAACCAGATGTCGCAGAAACTCTTTGTATTCAACTGTGGATATGTATTGAACAGACCTTTCTTTTGATGTCTATATCGATGGGTTTGGGGAACATTGTTGAAAATGTAATTTTTTTTGGCAAGGGGGGTTAGCCTTGGTTTTTTTCTAAAATGTCGCAAAAAGTGAAGTCAAGAATTGTACAATAAGTTGTACACCAATGGAAAGGTCTGTGAAATCCCTTGCGAGCACTGGCACTCGCAGATTTTTGCAGGGTTTGGTTCCGGAGATATCACCATCCAAAGCAAGTCAAATGCAGTTGGATGGAAAAACATGCGAATAACTTTGAATTAAAATATTTCAAGAACCAGATGTCGCAGAAACTCTTTGTATTCAACTGTGGATAGATTTTGAGCAGACCTTTCTTTTGATGTATATATCGATGGGTTTGGGGAACGTTGTTGAAAATGTAATTTTTTTTGGCAAGGGGTTAGCCTTGTTTTTTTCTAAAATGTCGCAAAAAGTGAAGTCAAGAATTGTACAACAAGTTGTACAATTTCAATTTTCCAATTTCAATTTATTTTGCATTCATTTCACTTAAATCTAATTAACAAATATATAATTACATAATTAAAAGATGGAAAAAGAATACAATAAAATCAATCTATAACTATAAAGTTAGTGTTGATTGATCTAACATATAATTTTTAACTGAGAATAACTGACATGGGGTCTTATCAGCTTTTCATAAGTTTTTTTTTTATTTTTTTTATTTTTATTCATTAATGAAAAATAATTTAGTATTTTATTATAATTTAGTATTTTGTAGGAACAGAGAAGAATATTTGTTGTGTTTGTATGTTTTATTTATTTATATGTATATGTATATTATTAGGTTCTAGGAAGTAACTCTAAACAGTAACTCAACATCATTAAGGTCAATAGTAAAAAGCCATGATCTGACTTTTTTAAGAAATTGGTTAAAATTGCTATTAGTTCTGATAAATAAGGGAAGCTTATTGAACAGTTTGGCGGAGGTGGTTAGATAAAAGTTTGTGAAAAGTGATCTACGTGCAAACGGAACATTGAAAAGTGCTAAATTATTTACTCGTAAGTTAAATACGGACGAATTTCTAGATGGTACATTGCCGCTTTGTATAAAGAATTCTCTCAAAACTTTGAAAACATAAAGATGTCTAAGAGGCAGGATGCGCAGATCACAAAAAAGAGGCCAGCTATGAGTGAATCGATTTCTACCGCATATGATTCGTACGATATGTTTTTGAGCAACCAAGAGGGACTCAAAAGTGTTCATGTAAACGCCTCCCCAATTAACTATACCGTATTGCAGTTTTGAGTTAACAAGTCCGTAATAAATCATTGACAAAACACTACGTGAACAGTAAGGTTTTAAAAGATACATCTTCGAGTTACTAAATTCAAATAGGTTCTTACTGTTTCAATATGACACTTCCAGTTCAGTTTTTTGTCGATGTGTACCCCTAAATATTTAAAAGAATCAACAGAATTAATTTTAAAACAGGTTTTCGAGCAAAGATTAGAACCTTTGAAATTGTCTCTTCCACAAATATGTAGCGGTAAACTAAATTTTTTACAATCATATGAATGATAGAAAACTTCGTAGTCATCAGAAGTGTATCCTGATGTCTCAAAATGCATCATTTTAGTTTTTTCACTCATTATTAGTTTGTGAGCTGAAAACCAGATTCTGAGCATTTGAAGGTCCTCATTCATCCTAACTATGCATTCGAAAGGTGTTTTTTCCGCATAAGTGAAAGCGATATCATCAGCAAAAGCTATTTGATTACCGTTAAACCTTTGTTGAAATAGGGAGTTCATATAAATAAGAAATAATAATGGCCCAAGAACAGATCCCTGTGGAACTCCATTCTTTATACGAACCGATGTACTAAAAACTCCATTTACACTAACCTTTTGCTCTCTGCCAACCAAATAAGATTTAAACCACTCATAAGTGGAACCCCTAAACCCCGCATTATAAAGTTTGACTAATAGCAAATCATGGTCTACCATGTCGAACGCTTTGGTCATATCAATGAAAAGTGCCATATTTGATTGATTTTGTTTAACACCATTGTATAAGTTACAGCATACTTTTAGAATAGCATCTTCAGTCGATTTACCGGATCTAAATCCAAACTGGTCGGATGAAAAATGGCAATTTTTTTCTAAAAATGAAAGCATTCGCACTTTTATTAATTTTTCAAAAAGCTTTGAAAAGGTAGGAAGTAACGAAATTGGCCTGTAGTCACTAATATTTTTTCTATTACCTTTTTTAAATAGTGGAATTACTTCAGCACATTTTAACAATTTCGGAAATATACCACTCTCAACGCTAATATTAAAAATAAAACTCAAAATATCCACAATTTCCCATGCAATTTCTTTAAAATTTTTTCCAGAAATACGATCACTGGTGCAAGAATTTTATTTTTCAGGCTACTTATCATTTTAAAGACCTCTGCGGGCGTAATAGCTTGGAAACAGAAGCTATTAACTTGCATTCTATCTTCTTTTAAGTTTGATAAAATATTACAATTGCAACTGTTATTAATTGGAAAAGATGGTTTTAAGCTATCCGAAATATTAACAAAAAAATCGTTAAAACTATTAGCTATTTCGCTGGAATCATTAACTATATTGTTGTTTATTAAAACATTGTTAATTTCATTGCTTTTTGGCTGTTTACCTAGTAAGCTATTGACAACTTCCCATTCCATCTTGACATTACCCTTGAAACGATTAAAACGGTTAGTGAAAAAGGAATTACCGACTTCATCTACCATTCTTTTAGTGTGTTTGCATAGTTTTTTATAATACTTTTTTAAGCCTATATTTTGTGGATGCTTACTACATTTGATAGCTAGTTTTTTCTTCTTATCTATTAATTTTAATAAATGAGGTGTCATCCAGACTTTTAACATTTTTTTTGTGTGTCTAAAAGAAACAATTTGAGAAGAATCTTTGATGTGTTTATCTAAAACTGAGTTAAATAAATAAAAAGCTTTAGTAGGATCACATTCAATGTAAACTTCTTCCCAAAATTCATACCTTAACTTTTCCCGAAGTATACAAAAGTCCGTCTGAACTTTTTCTTTCCTTGTTATAAGGATTTGATTATCAGAGCTATGTTTGCACATATATAAAGCACAAAAATGGTGGTCCGTTATTTTTAATCGAATACATAACATTTAAAAACAGATTTATTATTTTTATGGAAACGCACAAACATATGGTCAATACAACTAGCACTATTATCTGTTATACGGGTAGGTTCATTTATAACACTTTTGAGACCAAATGACGCCATTAAGAGCGAATAATTTTCCGCATATTTATTACTTTTATCCAAAAGATCAATATTAATATCTCCTAGTACTATAAGGTTTTTATCTTTTTTTACTTTCAGTATGTTTTCAAGTTCATCGAGAAAAATATTTTTAGTTATAAATTGCAATCGGTAAATGCAAATTAAAGTATACCAAAAAAATGTATACTTAAAATATCTGCACTCGTAGATTCAATTTTGTTGCAATCACACAAAAGATCACTTTTCACAAAAACTACTATACCGCCGGCAGAATATGATTCATTACAATTGCCATACAAGGTGTAACCATTTATATTATAATTACTCAATTCATTCTCATATAACCAAACTTCACTTAAAATTATAACTAGCGGCAATTTCACTAATGACTCAATGTGCACTAAAAAATTATCAAAATTTTTCCTAAGACTACGAATATTCTGATGAACACAAAAAGATTCTTCTAAAAAAATTTCATTCATATCACTATCATAATCGAAATAAAATTCATTTACATTATTAAGTTCAATTTCATTAGGGATTGTTTACATGGCTGTTTACAATGTTAATTGTACTCATAGTTTATTTAAGTCAGAAGTGCAAGTTATTTTTTATAAAATTATCACCCTCTTTTTTCCTCATGTAAACAATCCCATTTCTTACCCATAAGAATTTGTATTTCTTTGAATCTTTGATTGCTGCTGCTGCCTTCAATAATTGACGCGAGCCATATGTCAGGCTTTCGTTTATGAACATCTTCTCTTCTGGTCCAGCGGTGATCATTGATGTTTTAAGCTGCACTTTGTTTTTGTAACTCGCTCTCATTACCTCTTCTTTTACGATGCGTGATGCAAATTTTATATGCAAAACATTTTTTGTTGCATTGCCATCAGCTGGTTGTTTGGCCAGTTTAATTTTTTTTACATAGCACTGGTCTAAGTCTCTCTCTGTGACATTTACCTTCAAGCCATCACAAAGACTTTTAAGTGCGAGATTGGTGTTGTTCATAGTTGGAATGGTGATTGGAACGTTGAATACATCAATGCTGTTCATCAGTCGATCTCGTACTGTGGAAGTGTTAAGACGTTTTCGGCTTCCCAGTATTTCCAATTAAAATTCGTGTGTGAGCTTAAGTTCTAAATTAAATCAAAATTTCACAAGTGGTGCAGTAGCACAGTGATAGAGTGGCCGACCGAGAATCCGAGGGTCGCCAGTTCGATTCCCAGGAGGGCATCAGAACTTTATCAGCTTTTTTTCACAACCGTGAAGTAGTTAACTTTATTGGTTGGGAAAACGAGCAAAGGAGGAGGAGTTTAAGCACCGGGGCATCGAAAGGTGTCCTAGGGCCAATGAGGCCAGCGATGGCATCAGCTGAGGGAACATCGAAAGATGTTCCAACTACAAGCAGTGATTCTGCAGCAACAACATCAACAGCAATAACAACAACGGCAACATCATCCGATGCTAATCAAAAGCGCAGAAAGAGGATCAAGTGCGCACCAAATTTGGTAAAAAGGAGATCCACGGCCACCTCAGCAAAGCTGCCAGCTGGGGTGCATACGTCCGATATAGATGAGACGTCAGAGGCAGCAAGACAAACCGAGTTAGACACTTCACCCGAAGAGGGTATAGCATATATGTCTGAAGAAGGAGAAGGGCACTTCACGACGGGCGATAGTACTGCCTTCGTGAACCTCTCCACATCAGAGGCGTCATCTGAGGAGGACGAACAAAGAATGTTCGCCCAAATTGATGCTTTGGAGGCAGAAATAGAAAAGATAAAAAGTAAAGTTAAGGCCAGCCAAGAAGCGCGCCGAGCGAGGCAACTAAAAGAACTCGAAGAAAAAGAACAACAACAGAAAAAAGAACAAATACAAAAACAACAGCCACAGCAGCAGCCAAAACAACAACGGCAAAAACAACAACAACAACAGCAACAGCAGCAGACACAAGTCCAGAAACAACCGCAAGAAAAACAGCAGCAGCAGATTCAAAAGCAGCAGAATCAACAGCCGCAGAAAAATCAGTCTCAGCAGCAGCAGCCACAGCCGCCGATCATGAAAAAAGAAAAGGTGCCACCCATTAATACTTATAAAATGGAGTTACAGGATACCATAAATCTATGTAAGTTGACCATAGGTCAAAATTTTACTATTAAAAGATTAAATAACGATAGGCATGCTATCCAGTGCTTCACACTGGAACAGCACAAAAAAATTAAAGAGTTGCTGAAAGAAACTACTACCGAATTCTTTAGTTTCACCCCTAAAACCGAAAAATTTCAAACGGTCCTTTTGAAGGGCATAGATTCCTACACGGAACCACAGGTGCTCTTAAATGAACTCCGCCAAAAAGCGAATGACGATCTCGACTTTATCGGGGTCAAGCCGTTCGCTACAGTTAGAGCTAGGCGGGAGAAGCGGAGTCTTCCCTTCTTCCTCGTTCAACTTTCACCCAGCAGCAAACTGGATAGTTTGAGGAGTATAGCCGTCCTCAACTGCCAGGTTGTAACTTGGGACAAATTAAAAAGGCGCGGCGACATGCTTCAATGCATGCGCTGCCAAAGGTTCGGCCACGCCGCAGCAAACTGCGAAATGCAGTCACGCTGCGTTAAGTGTGGAGAGAACCACAATGCAGATGAATGCAAGTTAGGAAAAGAACGGGTCGAAGATAGGACCCAGCTTAAATGTGTACTCTGCCGAGGCGCCGGACACCCCGCTAATTATCGGGGATGCCCGACGTTTCAGCTTATAAAAAACAATAAAGCAGCAAAGCAAACAGTGGTAGAAAAGCGTCCAACAGTGCGCCCTCCTACAACAACGTCCGTCAACCCCCAAATTTCTTACGCCCAAATGGCGTCAGGAAGGGGAAGCACAGTACAGCCTACACCAAAGGTCGCCCAACAGGCCCCCGTGCCTAAGGCGCCGGCGGCACAGGCGGATATTATGGGCGTTCTACTGGCCATCCAGGGCCAGTTGAACGGCCTCCAAAACCAGATCAGGGAGCAGGCGACTAGGGTGGATTATCTCTACTCTGTTTTGCCGAGCTTAACGCAACTTAGAGGTTAAGGGCGCGCTGCCGGAGAGGCCCTTTAAGATCCTAGCTGTGAATGTAAATTCATTGATTAGGACCGAACGTAGAGCGAATTTATTCCAATTGCTTAAAGACATAAGTCCAGATGTGTTTATGGCTAGCGAAACTAAGCTTAACCAGAAACATAAATTGACTAACAACAATTACAATATCGTAAGAAGAGACCGACCCAACTCCACGCAAGGAGGAGGCGTCGCAATCTTTATACGTAAAGGCATTAGTCATAAGGTAATATATAATAGTGATGTGCGAAAATTTCGGACGTTAGAGGCATGCATCATATGCATTCATCTCCAACAGGGGAAGCGAATGTATGTGATCGCTGCCTATGCACCGGAAACACCTCAGCCCACGCAGTTTATAACAGAGCTTGAAAAGCTTTTTGAATGCTTAAGATTGAGCTCGGAAGAGAATTACTATATATTGGCGGGTGATTTAAACGCCAAGCACACAGATTGGGGAAATCAAATACAAAATCCTCGAGGTAACCATCTATTTAATTGGATGGGTCGATACAACCTTGAGTATCGCATCGATCTTCTAGCCACAGACAGGCCATCGTTCCCAAGAAGCGGTGCCTATCTGGATCTATTGCTTAAAGACGCAAGACTAACAATTACTGACGCTGTGGGTCAACGGCCAAGAAATTGTTTACGAACGATCGAGTACGACAGTGACCACTGCGGACTCGCAGCCGTAATACAACTTCCGAACCAGCTTATGGAGTTGGAGGAGTATGTGCCTGTGCATACTTACAATTACAGTAAGGTGCGCTGGCCACGTTTCTCCAATGCCTTATTGAGTGAATTACGTTCAAATGGTATATCCCCACCAAATGACAGGAACCTAACAAATACTGAAATCGACAGATACTTAGAACAAATTGACGAATCGATTCTACGAACAATGAACAGAACAATACCGAAATACAAAGAACGTAACGCAACTGACATGTACCGTAACGCGACAATTGACGCACTTCACAGACAAAAAAGTGGACTACTGACAAGACTAAAACGCTTGTACAGGCGGTTTACTGATACACGAGACCTGGAGATTAGGACACTGAAGTCGTCCATCAAAAACATCAACCAATTGATCAAAGAAAATTATAGATTGGCTATTAATTCGTTCTGGGACAATAAAATTCGTGCCGTTAACTCCAGCGACCCAAGTATGTTCCCAAAAATTAATAAGATTTTTAGAAGAAAGGATCAAAACGATCTTCCGTGTCTTAAGCTCCAGAGGACGACAGAGAACAGAGACGTACTTCTGACAGCAGGCATAGACCCAGAGGATGCCGTATTGGACGATGACCTCTATATAATCGAAGATCCGCAGGAGAGAGTGGAGGCTGTGGGGGCTGCTTTCCAGCAAGTGTACAAGGTGAATGCTAGCATTCGCCCGAATCATGACCTGGAGAACAGAGCTCTGCTTCATCACTTATGGCTCCGGAACGATATAACCGAATGGCGATCTGAGAACCTTGGTTTTACCAGGTTTAATGATGAAGATTTGGCAAACGCCATAATCGCCGACCGAAATGGGCCCAGCCCCCTGTTAATTTCGAAGAATGAGCTCCAGCTCATCTTCGATTCATTAAAGAAAAAGAAGTCTGCAGGACTCGATGGTATATCCAACGTTGTACTACGACATTTGCCTCAAGAAGCAGTTGACATTTATACCACACTGTTTAACAACGCGCTGAATAATGCATATTATCCAGTGCGGTGGAAGACAGCTGTGGTGCACCCTCTCCCAAAAAAGGGAAAGGACAACTCCAATCCGGCGAATCTCCGTTCGATAAGTCTTCTTCCGAGTATCAGCAAAGTATTTGAAAAGGTTATTAATAGAGCCCTGTTCAAATGGGCGGAGGACAAAAATATCATCCCGGATAATCAGTTCGGTTTTAAGGCGGGACATGACACAATTCATGCCGCGTCTAAACTTGTTTCTGATATCCAATGGAACAAAACTAAAAAACAGTGTACGGGTGCCTGTCTGGTTGATTTGGAGAAGGCCTTCGACACCGTATGGTTAGAAGGTCTCTATCTAAAGCTAGACAGACTAGGTATAAGTAAACCTCTATTGTATATGCTTTATGACATGCTAAATGGTAGAAAGTTTGTTGTCAAGAGTGGCAATGTAACTTCTACTGCAATTTTTAATATTAATAATGGTCTTCAGCAGGGAGCGGTTAACTCGCCGATTCTATTCAACATTTACACCAGCGATCTGATAGGTAGTCTAACTCAGGCAATTGCGTACGCCGACGATCTAATTGCGTACAGAACAGCTCATACAGTTGAGGTCATCAAAAGTCTCTTGCAGAGTGACTTCGACAAGATTCAGCGATACTGTGATGACTGGAAGTTGAAAATCAACTTCCAGAAATCAGAAACTATTTTGTTTAGGACTCCGCTGTCTAGCGCCTCAAGGGATACGAGAAAGAACTGGCGCAAGCTGGTGATCGTAGGGCCACATGGACATCCACTGGCGAGTAAAAGTGTAGTAAAGTACCTTGGCATCTGGTTGGATCAGTACCTGTATTTCGACAGACATATAGGTGCTGCTTTGGCCAGGGCTAGGGGAGCCTTAGCCTTGACAAAACGACTGTTTTATAGCAGCCGTCTTGACAGCAGGGTGAAGGTGATTTGCTACATGGCCCTCATCAGGCCGATGATTGCCTACGGATGCCCGGTGTGGTTCAACGTTGCCCCATCTCAAATGGAAAAGATTCGGGTGTTTGAGAGGCAATGTCTTAGACGTTGCCTTGGATTACACAGAACACCAGAGTCGGAGTACACAAGATATTATTCCAACCAGGTTCTATACAACGGAGCCAACATAAACAGAATAGATAATTTTTTGTTCAGGCTGATTCGGGGTCACGTTGCAAGAGCGATGTCCTCAACTAACAGCTTAATTTTTGGGGCTTATTACCCCAATAACGAATATTTTGAGAGTGCGCGGTTAAGTGGTTACATCCCTCCTGAGGCATTCCTCTATTTAGACAGTCGAGGGCTGATACAGGATGGAGGGGCGGTTCCGCTCATCTACCACGTCAGCCGGAAAACTGTGGATAGGCGACTCCTGTATAGTCGAGACGTCATCGCTCAAGGTGGAGAAGAGCGCCTTCGGTTCAGTAGGACTGTGTCCGATCGGGACCGGAGGGATAGGGCGAAACAGGAGAACCAGTTCTGGTGGCTCTCTGAACAGCATCGTGATATTTAAAGTCGATGAAGATGATATATCTTGGCCGACTTACATAGATTTAGGGCATTAGGTATAGGTAACAGTCAGGGTGGCACCAAAAAAAAAATTAAAAATATGTATGTATGCGGGGGCATGCGTGCATGTATCTGCGTGCCTGTACATGTGTGTGCGTACGTATATGTATGTGCGTATGTACATGTGTGGGTGGGTTGCATGCTAGTGTGTGTCTGCATGCATATAAAAAATAAACAAAAAAAAAAATTAAAAAACGAAAAAAATGCTGCTGTGGCTGTTCTAGTTTTTAAGTAGTTATAAGTATTATTAGGTATTTTAAGTAGTTTAAGTTATTTTTAGTTAGTATAAGTTAGTTTTATTTAGTTTTAATTATTTTTAATATATATTTAAGTTTAGTTTATAGGTAAAAAAAAAAAAAAAAAAAAAAAAAAAAAAAAAAAAAAAAAAAAAAAAAAAAAAAAAAAAAAATGATCAGATACCAAGTTTTCTGTATAAAAGTTTCTTGAAATATAAAATAAATAAAAAAAAAAAATTTTTGATTTAATTAAAATAGTTTTTAGGTCGAAAGACATTAGTTGTAAGAGTTATTGTTTAATTTAGAGCGCCCGTAAAGGGCCAGTAAATTAGTTGTAAGTTATTGATAATTAGGCTAGTTTTAAACATTTTTGTCTAGCTTTAAGATAGTTATAAGTTAATATGAAATAAAAATGAATTTAAAAAAAAAAAAAAAAAAAAAAAAAAACATCAATGCTGTTGCCTAGTAGCTGTTGTTCTAGGTTGTTGACCTTTCTCTCTAGTGAAATGATTTTTTTCTCATATTCTACATTTTTTGCAGTAAGAGCATCAATTTGTGTTTTTAAAATCTGTTGAATCACTAGAATATCTGCATGAACCATTTCCAAAGTAAGAGCTGAATTAATATTGGGTGTTGTGAGTTTGGAATGTATATCTGAGTTTTGGACTATGGATATTGATGTTGGGCTGCTGGTAGTGGTAGTGGCAGCGGGTGCATATGTGGTGACGGTAGAAGGTGGGGCAGATTGTGAGGTCGGTGCTAAAGAGTTTGGTGGTGGTGTGGCGGACGATGGAGAGTGTTGTGTACAAGGCAATGGTAAATTACCAGACATAGAGGCACGACGCTGAGTGTAACAGGAATTGCACCTATATGCTTTATTTTCTTTTTTCATGAAATCGATTTCATTTATTGTTAATTTTATGCATTTAGCATGAAAAAACTTATTGCAGTCACTGCACTCCACTTTCAATTCCGAACCAGTGGATTTTTTTCGACAAACTCTGCACGACATTGTATGATAAGTTGAAATTATTGTTTACGATTGACTTGCATAAAAATAAGAAAATACTTGTAGAACACTCTCGACGTGAGTGTACCCCACAGCGTCACGATGAGAACTGAACACCAATGGTAAGGTCTGTGAAATCCCTTGCGAGCACTGGCACTCGCAGATTTTTTCTGGGTTTGGTTCCGGAGCTATCACCACCCAAAGCAAGTCAAATGCAGTTGGATGGAAAAACATGCGAATAACTTTGAATTGAAATATCTCAAGAACCAGATGTCGCAGAAACTGTTTGTCTTCAGCTGTGGATAGGTATTGAACAGACCTTTCTTTTGATGTATATAGCGATGGGTTTGAGGAACATTGTTAAAAATGTAATTTTTTTTGGCAAGGGAGCCTTGGTTTTTTTCTTAAATGTCGCAAAAAGTGAAGTCAAGTATTGTACAACAAGTTGTACATCAATGGAAAGGTCTGAGAAATCCCTTGCGAGCACTGGCAACCGCAGACTTTTGTGGGGTGTGGTACCGGAGATATCACCATCCAAAGCAAGTCAAATGCAGTTGGATGGAAAAACAAGCGAATAACTTTGATTTGAAATATTTCAAGAACCAGATGTCGCAGAAACTCTTTGTATTCAACTGTGGATAGATATTGAACAGACCTTTCTTTTGATGTATATATCGATGGGTTTGGGGAACATTGTTGAAAATGTAATTTTTTTTGGCAAGGGGTTAGCCTTGGTTTTTTTCTAAAATGTCGCAAAAAGTGAAGTCAAGAATTGTACAACAAATTGCCCACCAATTGAAAGGTCAAATACAGTTGGGTGGAAAGTCACGCGAACGACTTCGGGTTGAAATATCTCAATGACAATCGACGGTCTAAACCAGCAATGGCAGCACGAACTTGGTCAACAGGGTCCAATCCACTTAATGGCAAACCCTTGGAAATTGGCAGCGAAAACGAAAAAAAAAACAAATAAATTACATCCGAATCTTAATTTCTTTTTAAATAGTTTATTAACAGATTTAAAAAATCGTAATCCATTCATTCACTCCATATATTTCTATAAATTTTTAATTAATAATTATCAATTAAGCTAAATTGATTTAGTCTTATTATATTGAGATGTAAAATTGTTAATAATATTTTTGTTTTTCTTTTATATTCATTAAATATGTTTCTGTGATGTTATTTTTTTAGTTTTCTTTTTGTTTTATACTTTTAATTTCAATTAAGTAATCAAAAAAGTTTTTTATATATATATATATCCATTATTTATCTTCTTTCACAATTTAAATCATAAAATATTTGCATTTTTTTTAAAATTATTTTATGATTATTTTTCACAATGATTTAGGTATAATGTTATTTTGAAAAAAAATATTAAAAAACATATGATTAAAGATACTTAAAACTAAACAATAACAAGAAGAGATGACTTAAAACAATAATTTCTTTGGCAATAACATTTCACTTTTAAACACTAGTTTTATTATATATATTTATATATATGATTTTGTTATCGTTTTCTGTTTAATTCTTTTGTGTTAATTTATTTATAACGTTACGTTTCTCGCTAGGAAGACTTGATCTTCAATTCATGATATTAAAAAATACATAAAATGCATTCTATTCGGGTGGAAAACGCAAATATACAATTCATTTTTTTTAAAATGTTATTATATGCAATTTCACAAGTTTCTCTTTTGTTTTTATTTTTAATATTTTTTTCAATAAGAATTTGGCATCGATATTGGTAATTTAATTAGATTTTTTCTTTGAATTATTTTTTTGTTTGTTATATTTTGCGGAAGTCTTGATGATGTTTTAAGTTTTATTTTTAATTTTAATACTAACATTATTATAAACTTAGAAAATTGAAACATTTAAGTTAAGGTTTTTTTTAATTAAATTTAACTATTTACATTATATCTTTTTTTTTAACTGTCGATTTAACAGTTT
The DNA here is from genome assembly GCA_910595825.1 of Philhelius pedissequus. Lineage (NCBI taxonomy): Eukaryota > Metazoa > Arthropoda > Insecta > Diptera > Syrphidae > Philhelius > Philhelius pedissequus. The sequence goes on from OU343163.1 coordinate 46,051,445, forward strand.
GTTCTTTTTTTTGTTGTATTTGTGGACTACAAAGTATGTATACTTATTTATATTATTTTACATGATGTATTCATACTTAAAAGCTGTTAAATGTTTGATCACATTCAAAATTTGTATTATTGTAGATATATCATTAAGCGATTTTTGTGTGTTTTTGTAATGCTATTTTATTGGATTTTTAATGATCTGCTGGGATGGGAGGTTGAGCTATCTATAGATTTAATTTATGGGACGAAAACAAAAATCTAAATATTTAGAGAAAAAGGAGCTAAAAGACGTAACATTTTGTTTTTAAAGGAAAACCCTGTCCAATTGATCAATTAAATAGCCAATTTAGACAATTAGTTAGTCTGACCGATCTGACATTAAATGTAGGAAATTTTATTTTCGCTTTTATCAAAAAGTTCCTATTATTTTTCCTATTGTGTTATTTAATAGTTTGCGTTACATTTTAAAAACAAAATATAAAGGGCTATCGTGAATAAAAAAAATCCCTGAAAATGTTTTCCTGCGTACGTAGAGAAAGTGAGTGACATTCGAAAGATTCTCTTCGAATGTGTTGATATCGGAAATATACGTTCGCTGTCAGTTCGTACGATTTTTTGTTCGAGGGAAAATTATTGCGGGTGAGGTTCACAATCATGGTTGTAAAAAAATTAGTGAACAAAATATTACGAGGAAAATTCCATATAATGTTCAAAGTCTTCTAGGTTTCCCTATTATTTACTCCCGTGTTTCTTCATTGATATATACTCAAAAATATCAGTCATTTTGGTAATGTCGGTCAAAGTCTTACAAAATGGAATTGGAGATTTATTTTCGAATAATACACATTCAAAGTAGGTAGCAATTTATTCTTTTCTATCCAGACGGGATTACTTACTATATAATCTAACATAAGCTACAAGCACTGACACTAGCCATGTTTTATTGAAAAATTAATCCACCGCAAGTTTATTCGTCGTAGCAATTAACATACAATTTGCTACGGTCGATAAAAAGCTAAAGTAGAAGCAACGGTGGATGGCTGGTTGAAGTTTATTTAAGTCTCGAATTTGATTTTGTTAGTTTTGTTGGTACGATTGATAATTGGATTGAATCTCGATGGATGTGTTCATGGAGTGTTATAATTATTAATTTCATTCGTAAGACAAATTGATCTTTTTGATTCTTTTTTTTATAGTTGGCCAGTTTATATTTCTAAAATCTTAGATAACTCCATTTTTTAATAAATTATAATCTGTTCTTCTGAAAATTTTCTTACTTTTACTATTAAAAACTTTATTCTTTGCTCAATTATTTTTTGGAGTACGTCTAAAATTCCACCTATATCTGCAATTTTGCATGCCCATAATGTCAATTAATCAATTTTAACAAATTTGGAATTCCATTTTGAAAAAAAAATCAATATCTATTGAATGAATTCCGTTTTACCTTTACTTTTGACTAACTAAGACCAATATTCGTTTTGTTTTTAATTTTTATTGATAGTTATAAATAAACGGAGTTTGGTGAAAAAAATCATCTTTTTATTTAGAACTACAAAAAAGAAATTTTAAAAGATAAACCGCATTGGGTGGAACTGCACTATAGAGGAACTCCTCGACACTGCGCCGCAAAATATTTATTCGTATGAAATTCTATGAGCTATAAGGCTAGGCGCGCACATATATGCAACTATCAGTTTTGCAACAGTTTGGTTGCTAAAGTGAATACCATAGACTTTTATGAGAGTGCGCGCACATGCAAAAACTATTCAGTCCGCGATTCGAGCAACTTAAAAGTTTGTGTTTTGGCACAAATGGATAGATCGCCCACAAGTTCTTCCAGTTCGTATCACACCGAACTATAATGTAACTGCGCGCATATTAAATTAAAATATTGTCTGTTTCGTTCGCTTCGGAAAAATTGCATGTGCGCGCCTAGCCGAAACGCACTAAGCGGCAACTGAACTTCACAAAATGTGCTTTTTCTTCACTGTTTAATGGACGTTGGCCATTGACGTTGGACGGTATTCGCTTCACTACATGGACATGGACTGGGCGTATATTTTTGTGATCCCATTGTTTTTTTTTTCCTGGACATGTGTATGGAAATGGCAAACCAACTATTTAACTATTTGCTCCTTACTCGGCGTATGTTAAGTGCAGTCTGATGAGTGAATATTGAATTGAAAGCAAAACATACTCAGAAAATAAATTTGTAAATTGACTTGAAAAATAAAACTCTAGCTATCGATTTACTCAGAAAACAAATAAAAGCATGAAATATAAAGGGGAAATGTAAGGAAGTGAACAATTTGAACTACGTTGTAGTGTGCGTTCAGAACTAAGAAATATTAAAAAGAAAAATCAAATCTCCGACAATTTTGTTTCCTCGTGTGAAAGGTATAGACGATTTTTAAACCAATACAAAAATTGCCCTGTGTAAAAACTGACTTGACCATAGTCTATGAACAAACCCATTCACTTATCATTTTCTTTCTATTAGTGCAAAATGAATGTTCGAAATTAAAATTGCAAATGCAAATAAAATGAAAACAAGAAATACGTTTGAAACATAAATTAAATATTGGTACGTTTTTCTACTTTCTATTTTATATGAATAAAAGCTAATTATTGTTCATAATTTTGATATTTTCTGAATTTTGCTTCGCAAAAGACTCTTTCATTACTTGTGACTGCTGTGCAGGGGTACCATTTTTACAAAAATAAGACAGCTACAGTCCATGCTACGATCGATGGGTTTTTTTTGGGAATTACTTACGGTACAATGGATAGATTCCCAATAAAACACAGCTAATGTTGATGGCAAGAACAAAAGCAGCATATTGGAAGATATGCCTCAATCCCAATGTGAGGAGTTACAATATATTGTTTGTGACTATTGTGAATCGATAGCATTTTGTAAACACTTCGATAATCATCGCAAAACGTCACAATGAAACTTACCATATTAATTTGTTTGTATTGTGAATGAGTTTGTTCAGAAATGGCCGATAAGTATTTAAAATGTTCACCATAAAAAGTTAGATTTCTGAACATAAGTTCTGAAATTGAATTTCATACAAAAAATGTGTTTAATTTTTTTCAATTTTGTTAAGTTAAAATTGCAGAAGTTAAATATTGTCTGTTTTTAAGTTTTGCGGAATTTATCTTTTTCTAAGAAAAATAAAACCTGAGGTAGGTTTAAGCAAAAATTTAATCAAACAATTTCAAATCTTTTTGTGACTTGTGGGGTATCAGTGATGTTGGGGAGAATCGGACTCGTTAGTATAGTGAGCTATTTTTATTTGAAAATGATTAGCAACACAAGAAGAACAAAAGGGTTAGTAGGTACAAAAGTCATGAGACTGTTATGGATACTTTTGATTAAGCAGTAGGTCAGTGTTCGATTTGTAAAGCAGTGAATTGCTTTAAAATACATGCGATTCTATAAAATATCTATCAAAGGACCCAATTTTCGCTTTATTTGTTAATATTGTGAATTGGATTAATTTGAATTAAAAGACCATTTGCACTTTTTCTTGGCAAACTAAGTTCTGTGAAGATTCATGCAATACTCATACATGATTTAATTTCAGGATCCTACGCACCAACCCTTACAAAACTGGAATCTACAATTGATTGATTCATTGGATTTTGATAAGCAATTACTAAGATTTTTTCAAAAAAAAAAACTCCAGACGGCCGGCGCGAGTAGACAATGAATGTGCAAAAATAAGAATATTTAGTTCTTAAGTTCTCAGACATTATTACCATGGTCAAATTGTGAATTTAAGGTATTTAGTTCAAGCGATTCTAAGGATGCTTTTTTTTATTGATAATATTTTTTGAAACTTAATCTATTATTTAGGTATATGTATTTCGTTTGTCAATTCTCAAATTGGTGTTTTATTCACTAAAATTGATAAATCACTGAATCCTGTAAATTTATGTATGCAACGCATTTGAGATCTATTGTAATACAAAAATTATATGTAGATATTATTCGCATTTTTTTCTATGATCTATTGTGAATAGTTCTGCCGATGGAATTGGTATTATCTCTTTCAAACAAAATATTCATGATCAAATTTGTAGCCAATTACAAATTGAAGAGAAATAATTATAGTTCCAACTAATAAAAAACAATAAAAATTCGCTGGAAAGTGCTAAGACCACTTTTTCTATATATATATTTTTTTTAATAAAATCTACATATACGTATAATTACCATTCATTGCTGGAAAATTAATCGGAAACGATTAAAAATATATCACTTTTTTCTGCCCTCCTCATAATTATGTGTAACGAGCTCGTAATAAAATTTCACTTCCATAAAATATTCTCTCCAAAATTAAGTTTAGCAAAAATTTAGCCATCTCCAGCTAAAAAAAAATTATTTTGTTTCACTGCACATCCAGTTCTGACAGAATTTAACGCGGGAAATAAATGTCCGGTGCATTAATTTTCAAGCTAAATTTTGACAAATTGTATTTTTTTTTGTTGGACTTTGTGTCAAGTGAGGTCGATAAATTTAGACATTTATTACATATTGCTTGCTTCTGCCTTCTGCAATATTGTTTCAAATAAAAGTTATGGACATGTCTCGAAAGTTCGAATAGCAAATAAATTAACCTTAATTAAAAAAAAAAAATGAATTTGATATTTTTTTCAAGAGAACAGCTGCTTTTCACATATTTTTCACAGAACTACTGTTATAGATTTCAAATTCTCCACAACTCTACAATGTCAAATTTTAGCTAGGATTTGAGCTGATAGGAGAGGAAAGTGCGAAATTTTAGCGAGAGAAGTGTGTTAGGCTTTATTTATTGTTTATCTAAATAATCAGAGGAAAGTGGTAAAAAATAAGCAGAGCTCTTATGCGAAAATTAATTGTCCAGAAGTACTGCTATCAGATATGCCCAACGGGAACAACTCTACTATTAAAATGTTTACAGAGCTTTAAATATTAAAAAGAAAACAAAGAGGCAAAACAACAACAACAAAAGAGAATCGTCAATCGTCTCTTTGCCGACAGACGAAGGCTAATCCTTTTGCCAACAGTACAAAGATATTTATGCAGCCGTTTTAACCCAATTGCGGTAAGAAATTTCAACTAGGAGAATAAGAAATCGGCTCTGAGAAGGTATGCATTGTTCGAAGAAACCCATGTGATTCAAACAGAAATTTTAAACGTTGCGTGTCGATTGGAATTTGTGAGGACCACTTTCGCTTTTTAAAAAAGTGTTCAGGAGTGGCGAATCCATGTGAACATCTTCGGATCAAATGGCAAATGTTACGCGTGACGGCCAATTAATAAAGAATTTGATCTGAAATACACATAATCAAGAGAACAAAGGACGACTGGAAAACGTTATGAAGCTCTATTCACTTCATCATTTGCCAGCTTCTTATATTTGTCAGAAGGATAATGATGCTATAGCTTAAACCAAATCACTTGGCCAACGACGCGACGGTTACGTAGAGAGAGTATTCGAGAGAACAAAAATTGTGCTAAGGAGATTTAATGAGTGTACAATGCCAGAGATGAAATACTTTTCTGAAAACTGCACAATAAACCACGATCATACCTCATGTAAATAAAGTTCATCCCTGGAAGGTGATTGTGTGTAACATTCAAAATTATCAAATAAGCAATCAAATTTAAAGAGAGCTGCGCAGCAGAATGGCCAAGTGAATTGGTTCAAGCTATAAGCACAATTCACGCCTTGTGAAGCGTGGATTTGACAAAGAATATATTCAAGTTCTTAAGTTCTGGTCAGGGAACCTGATTGAGAACTTGTGTTCAGACGTAGAAAGAGATTTTTAGATGAAAAAAACTTATTCATTTAAGATTATAGAGGAGGCATGGAAGAACATTCTATGAACAGAGATGTTGCTCATCTTAATTGCAATCTACTTAAAATAACAAGATTTAAAATTAAAATAAATAGATTCCTTTCAAAAATCGTTTAAATTCGAAGTGCTCCTCATTTTATTTTAAATATGAATGTTCCTTTTAAAAAACCTTCAATTAATCTGTTTGAAACAATCCGATTTAAAATTTAAATTAATGCATTCCCTTTAAAATCTGTTAAATTCCCTCTTTTCATTTTTATAAGAATTTTGTTTTTAAAGTAACTTGGATTTATCTGTTTAAAACAAAGTAATTTTTGAACCATTCTAATTGCTGACTACTTGAAACTAACACGGTCTTCACTTTTCTTTAACCTGGTAGAAATGATTTTCTCATAAAATTAAAAGGATTCTCCTTAAAACAAACTACGTTCAGATTTTAAGGTGATTAATCTACTTATTTTAAGACGAAAGTCTTCTTGGCAAAAATCATGCAGATATCCGCTTAATTTAAAAGATTCTGCTTGTTTTTAGTATAATTTTTTTTGTGCAGCTAGCTCAAAAACATTTACAGACTTATTTTATTCGTTTCTAATTATATTTCCAGAAGAAGCCTATTTCTGACATAAGGCATAAACTCCATTGTGAATAAAAATTTCCCTGGAAAATTTTACTCGCATTCGAATGAAGGAAACGTGAACGATGCTCAAAAGAATCCCTCGGAATTTATTGGTATCGGGAATAAACTTCTCCAGGGAGATTTGCTATCATTTCATACGCCTTTATGTTCGAGGGAAATTTATTCAGTGGCTGATTCACAATCGCAAGAAAAATGTCGAATGAATAAAATAAACCGTAGGAAGCTAATTTCCCAGGGGGATTCCCGATGAGACCCAATTTGTTTTTGGCTTTTTAATTTGTTTGACTTTTTTTTTGTTTCTTTGAAAGTTAAAAGTTTAAACATGGCAAAATACAATTAAGTACAAATGTAGCCTAAAATAATTCACAAAAATAAAATCACTAACCTAAATTCGTGGCAAGAATTATTGTTTTTTTTAATAAATTTTCTCCACAGTACAAATTGAGGGAAATAAACAGTGAAATACATATAGGGAATTGAAATGTCCTTAAATCGGATAAGTTCATTGATAATTGTGAAACTATTACAATAATTCACGATAATGCAAAAATGTATCAAACTTGTAACGCAGAGTTTTTTATCAATTGATAAGTTGTTTAGTTTTTCAATCAATTGATATTATTTTTAAATTATCAATCAACTGATAATTTTTGACAGACGTACAATAGAGGTCTAGTATAGATTAGGTATAATTCGGTCGACAGAGACATTGTATGAAATGGCGTTGGCTTCAGTTCGGGAATAAGGATTCAGCAGTTAGCAAATTTATGTAGGAATATATAATATGCAAAGTTTTAAATAAGCAAAGAAGAAAATACATACATATATCACAATTTTTCAAACATTTTTCTTTTCTAATTTTTTTTTTTTTTTTTAATATTATTTTGAAGGGGGAGTTCCTGGATCTTACTCATTAATTTCTATTTTGTTTTAGTTTATTTTTTTCATTGTTAAAAATAATAAATTTATATATATATATATTTATATGTATATTTTTTTGTTTTTTTTTTGAGAGAATTATTATTTCTGACACATATTTTAAAAAAAAGTTAAAATTATCAATTTATGTAAATGCTATGCAATATATAATTATTGTCAGAAAAATAAGACTCTCTACTACACTAAGTGACCATCGGCATCCGTATAGCCCATTTGTGATGTATTGAATGTACTTAAATTATGCGAACTGGGATCGTAGCCGCCAACTAATAGATTGTTACTAATACCTGATGAATTTTGAATATTAAGTAATTGCATGCTGCCCGATGTGCCACTTGTTGAATGGGACATACCGGGACTAACTCCAATTCCCATAATTTGACCAGTTGTACTGTGATTCAGTGGTGGCTGCGATTGCAATTGTAGATTGCGTTTCGGATCCTTAAGGATACTTTGCGGCACCTTTGGTGTGGGTGTGCTATGTGTTTGTGGTGGCCCTTGGGAAAAATTATTCATTTGGGCAGTGCCATTCGATGTAGAAGTTTGTGTTGAAGATGATATTGTGTTGCCTAAGTGCAGATGATCCAGTGTTAATTGCTGATGGGGATGACCCAAATGTATGTTTGTGTGATGGGTGACATCTGGAGGTGGCACTCCAACGACGCCGCGCATTATTCCACGTCTCAGTGTACCGCCACCGCTTATCATTGTTGCTTGATTTTGCTGCAGGTGGTTAAGAGGCAATGGCGGAGTTGGGAAATCAACTTGAGGGTAGTCCTGAAAAATAAATAAATCAGTTTTATTGTATTTGTTATTTATTTTTTTTGAAATAATTTTGATTTAATTTTTTTTAATGGAAGAAAACGGAAAATATTGTATTTATAAATGTCTTCTTCATTCCAACGTCATTGCAAATGAAAAATTTCTACATTGTCACTTTAAGATAAGGTGATGAGCATTGGGGATTTGTTCACTAAAGCGCGTTTACAATGCTCACGGCCAAATTCTTGTAATTCACGCAATATTCTTCGTGGCGACAGTAATATGAGCGGATTTTACATAAATAAACAGCTATCAAGGCTATACTTTCTAAAACTAAAAAAAGCCGAGAATTATGTCGATAGAAAACCAATTTAATGAATTAAAAGTTGCAGGTTGCAAATCATTAATTGAAAAGAGAAACAGACTCGGACACGAAACGGAGCCCTGTGGCACTCCATAATGTATGGATGAATCATAGTCTAACGAAGATAAAATGTATCGACACCAAATAATCGCCTTTTCGATAAGAGAGTTTAAGACCAAACTGATTAAAATTTCTTTGATATATTAAGACTAAATAGTCTTACTTTCTCCATAACAATATGAAGGCTAGTGCCGCTAACTGTACGCTGACGCTGAGATAAATAATTCGATTATTAGTAAGCTGTCCTCATAAAAAGTCAAACACTGTAAGTTCGCGGTGACCAAGGTGGATGAGTATGGATTTGGACTCGTTAATTAATTGTGGCAAGTTGAACCAAGGTCCTCCATTAAAAGTTAAGGTGAGTGGAGTGACCGCATCTTGCTGAGCCAATTACCTAAGAAGTACCAAGCATTTCATTTCAGCAAGACTCTCGGCTAATTTATTGCATTTTTTGAAAAAAAAAAATCATATATTTCGAAAACGGATTTTTTTTTTTGAAATTATGGTTTAAGTTATGTTATTAAATATTTAAAATTGCCATACACAATTTTTTTATAGAGAAAATTAAAGAAATTTTGTAAATACAAATTTAGTAAAAAAAAAAAACAAGTTAAAAATATATTTAACCGTTTTTACTAAGAATCTTGTGCATACGAGATCGAACAAAAGAGCAAGTACATGCGACCCAGTCGTGCATTTTATTTTAGTTAAAAATTGCAACAACGCAAAACAAAAAAATTTATTGTTGCAGCTGTGGTCCTGTAATGCATCTTATATCTTTATGGTCATTTTAGGTTTGGCCCTGTGGGCGCAACATTTTTTTAATATGTGAATCGTTAGCAAACTTTGACTTTAAAATGAAAAAAAAATATTTTTAAGATTCTTGGTCAACTTGGACAATTTAAACTTGAGATCAGAAAGACTCAAGCAGTGGATATTTTAAAGAAATAGAATTAACTAATGGAACTAATAAAATTAATATGAGTGTGATTTTGTTTCATCCGGAAAAAAATATTGTTAACGATGAGTGATTTAAAATGGTAAAAATTTTAATAATCCTGTTGGTGGTACGGTGAAAAATTATAAGACAACATTTATTTCGGCTTTTCATTTTCTTAAATTTTAAAGAATAAAAAAATAAACTGCTATAACATAAAGTCATTTTCACATTTAGCTGGCATGGCTCGAGACGAGTACGAGACTGTATTTTTGGTACCGAAATACGCCGAGAGCTTCGCTGGTCGCGGTAGTTTGGTTTCTGTTTTCACCAGAAGAAATATTGTTTTATGTAATTAATTTTTAGTACTCAAGTTCAATTTTTATAATATTCGCAAGTTTTTTTTTGCGCATTTAAACTAATATATCAAACCACATATGTACATAGCTACACTGCGAAAATCTAGAGAAGAATACGTACGATTTATGTATGCATGTCGTGTAAATAGAAATCGCTCATTTTTCAGACAAAAATATTATCGAAACGCCAAAATATAGTTTGTTGCCTACCTATGAAGACATGAAATGTGAAAACCTACTGAAGGATGCCACCGATTTAAATGGGTTAAAAACCCTCTACAAAATTCCAATTCTCGTCAGAAAATTCGTTCATTTTTCGATTTGATTTTATCCTGCGAAAAAAGTTGATTTTAGACCTTTGGGTGACATTTGGAAATTAAATATTATCCAAAACCTCAAAATATAGTTCGCTTCTCACCTCTCAAGCATGAGCTGTCAATCTCCATCGAAGGATCGTTCCGATTTAAATAGATTACAAAACCTCTACAAAATTCAAATTTTATGTTGGAAAAACGGTTCTTCAAAGGTGTCTGATAACGTTACTATGCAGCCTATTTTGTACGTTATCACACGCATTTGAAAACTAAATTCGCACAAAATATAAACTATTCGGAGTGCTTTCATACGCAATTAATAAACTGCTGAGATACCGTACTCTGTCTTTTCAATCTGAACATGCGTCTCTTCTTACATCTTTAACTACCAAAAAACACAAGAAATCAAGACTAACGAAGAGACCAAGACCGAGACCGAGACGAGACTGCACACGAGAAAAATGCGAGACCAAGATCGTGACGAGACTGAAATTTTTCGACTTTGACAAGGCCGAGACGAGCCTAACAAAAGTCTCGCCTAGTATCTTCTCGTTCCCATCCCTACCTGCCAAGACGATGTTTCGTAAAAACAAACTTGCACATGTGGACAATCTGTGAAGGAGCGTCTAATTTTTTTCTTCAACTTTTCCATTGAACGGATAATTCTCTTAGAAGTTCAAAAGTGATATCACCGTCGTAGCTCTCCGCTTAAAGGAAGTTTCACTGTATAACCATTTGATTTCTTAGACCCGTTTGACAACACAGAACTTAAGCATTTATTTTAAGCATAAGCACTTACATACGTTACACTTTACGGAAAGCATAAAGTAGCCTATAAGCGTTTTAAGTTGAACATAAATATTTATGTTTCGGTTCATTAGGAAGTGTAAGGAAAGATTCTTATTTACAAAAACCTTTTAATCAAAATTCTTAGTACTTAGGCTTAAGGTAAGCTAGGTCCTTACCTGAAACTAAATATTTTACAACTTTTTCTTTATACACAGCACCAGTATATTATATACTATATATAGTATATTTGGTAATAAAACAAAATTTGCTTGGCAAGTTAAAACAAATGACTACTCAATGGTTCATATTTCATCATCAAAGTGTGAATTTGCGTAACCTAAGTGAACTTGCAGCAACCCTTTCGTTGCTTTAAAATTACAAGACAACCTTTTAACCTTATACCTATTTATCAAAGAAAAACGATGAGCAGTGTAATATTTCAGCATCTCATCATTAAATCTAATACAACTTTTTTACGATGGCGCTATTAAATAAAGTCCTTGTCATAAAGAGCTATGTCCTTTTGAAAAATATAATATCTGAAACCTTCATCAGTTGGGCGAAACGAATGTCTATAATATGCTGGAATGCACTCTTGAATATTTTTATCCCTCCTCCTCTTAGCCGACGCAAAAATAAAAAAAAATAATAGTCGAGTTAAAATAATATGCCGAAGTCGAATATTTAAATTGCACTTTTGTACTTATATTTTATGGCTCTCATAAATATTAAACTTTAATTTATAATTTCTTCTTGTGAAAATGAGTGAACAAAAAACAAAAACAAACATTCTCCGGCATGGGGGGCAATGATAAAATAGGGTAAATTCTCATTAATTGCATGTGAGGAGCCCATATGTGCAGTGTAGGTACATTGCACATAATACGAGTATAATGTTTGTGAGGCATTTTTTAAGCAGAACCAAAAAACGACACATTAAAGGAGCTAAAATCATAAATGCAGTAGCAGTAGGTGGCGTGGATGAGAAGTTGAAATCAAAGGCAAAAAAAAAACCAATGAGAGTCACTGCACTGCACCCGTCTATATATCATATACCTATATATAAAAAATAACAATGTTGACGTGGATGAAACTACACGGTGTGTTATTCAGTATGGTTACCATTTGTTTTTTTTTTTGTCTTAAAACTTAATAAAAATTGAAGGACGTAGTTTTAATGCACTTTTCAAATGTCTATACAGATCTGGGTCAGGGCTAATTCTCAACACTCAAGACAAACACAGCACATAATCCTGCTTTCTACCTGGATCTTGTTAAGTGATCCAAAAATTTAGCTTTTATTGCGACACGCTAATGACGTATGAATTTTAATAGAAATATTATTAAACTTATAAATACTCGTAATAATACAGTCGAACTTCGATATCTCGAATGAAATTAGATGGCAATAGCGCGAAGCCTGAAGCTTACATGTAATTTTTGTTTGATAACTTGAACTTCTATAACTCGAATGTCTCGATAACTCGAAGATATTATTTGACGTCAGCTTCGATAAGTCGAATTTTTTAGGGGAATTCTCGAATTCTGTGGATTTTGGTTTTTCACAAGTTCATTTTGGTTTTTCACAAGTTCATTTCATAGTGTTTTGCGTTTATGGGCACTGTGTTTGTATGTTCTATGACCTTAAATAGATTCTTATGTTGAAAATTGTGATTCCGTTAAGTGTGAGTAAAGGCTGTAATGTTCCGGTGTTAGAACACACATTGTTAGGTTGGTATATGTATTAGAATACGAATTTAAGGTTTTATTAAAAAAAAAACAATAGTAGGCTACTTCTTAAAGAAACTGATGTAGAGGATATGTTGCTAAAGCGAACTTTAAAAACATTGGCGCAAAATTTTAAAGGATTTAGTAAAATGTTAAAGCCACTTTTAGCAATTTACTAAGCAAAAAGATGATTGAGCTAATCTTAAACGATTTTAACATTTTACTAAAGTTAAAATCACGGAATGCCTACTTTAACTTTTAGCAATTTGCTAAATCTATTATCGAATCTGATAGTATATCAGCCATGCACGCGGGGTGCCTAGGTTCGAGTCCGGCTGATGCACATTTTTTTTTTTTTTTTTTTGTAAATAATGAAGAAAATAGAAATAACTAATACCTTTTTAGAGCACATGTTGGGTTTTCATCAAAATATAATTAATTTACAAAGCATAAACATAATAATTGTGTTCATCAAAATTCAAACCCTACAAATGCTTTGCTATCTGTTTAATTAGCATTTTACTAGTTAACAAAAGGTTTAAAATTTATGAAAAGTTAGTAGACTACTATGTATATAGTAAATTGTTAACTAGTATCATGTTAAGGCCGTAATAACAGGTTGTTTAAAATTTTGCGCCATTATCATTTGAAGATAAATTTAAATTAATAAAATAGGTTGAAAGTGGGTCAAGAAAGAAGGATGTGGCTATTAAGTATATTGGTATCATTAAGTTTCCGGCAATTCACTCGTGAGTCAAGTATAACAGAATATTTTAAATAATTACAACTGAACTTTTTTTATTCGCCAATTAATACGAGTAATAGGTACTTAATATTAATTTTATGTTTTACTTGATAACTCGAAGTCTTGATAACTCGAATTATTTTTTGGCAAGTGATGGTTCGAGTTATCGAAGTTGGACCGTATATTAATATATTCCTTAATACAAAATTCTTTGATTTGGGCTTTTTTGGTCAATTCTGTCTTACTATGTAGACAAAAACACGTACATAAATACTACCCCGACGTTTCGCTGGAGTTTCTCAACATCTCCAGGGGTCGTTTAGTGTGTATACATATGTTATTGTTTGAGAGAAAACAATGATAACATTTGAATTCCTGGTCAAAAAAAAAATTAAAAAATCGTTGGAGCGGTTGTGTATGTGTAAAATTAAAAACATTTTTGGAAAAAAATTGAAACGCCATTTTTAATCTATTTATTAATATCCAAATAAAATTCAAATTTCAAAAAAAAAACAGTGACTGGTTTTTGAAAAATCAATTTTTCAAAAAAAAAATCAAAAAACAGTTTTTTGAAAATTTGAGTATGCAGTTTTATTACAACTTGTAAGACCATTTGTATAAGAAAAATAATTTAAATTATCCAATTGACTCATGGAGACACGGCACCTGACAGTCAGCGCATGAACTTTCAATTGGAGATAGATAAGAGAAAACCAAAAAAGGGTCTCATTAATATTGATTTTCTGATTAATTTTGTATGAACAGGTATAAATATTTTGACAGTAATAGGCTAATAAAGCATGCAAGATTCTAAATCAAGCGTAAATTAAATCGCAATTGATAACTATAACGCTTTACTTTTAAAATGGAAAATGATAAAAAAAACAACCTTTCAACGAGAAACAATAACAACATAATAGGTTACGAAAAAAACAAGACAGGGCCGTAGCCAGGGTTATTATGATTGAATAATTAAAGGTTTTTTTTTTTTATAAAACGTTAAACGTTTTTTAAATAATTTGTTCATACCAATTATAGGCAAAAATCTAAGAATTTTTAAAACTAAAAAAAAAAACATTGATTTTTGTTTGTAGGTATAATAATTTATTGAAAGCCTAAAATTTTTTGATAAACTGAGGAATTTTATTTTTGTTCCATTTTGCGGTTCCAAAAGTATAGGGCTGGAATTCGACATCTGTCAAACTAAGTTGTTAAACCAATTTTTTTTCAGTTGAAAGTCTGACATTTACGAAAATGGATCGCTTAACTATGGCACAACGCATACAAATTTTTAAAACTTACTACAAAAATGGCGATTCTGCCACAGCCACATATCGTGCTTTAAGAGGAGATTATGGTTTATATAATCGTCCAACTACGCAAGCAATTGGCAAAATTGTGAAGAAATTTGAAGAGACTGGATTGGTTACAGATATTGTAAGGCCTGTGCATCATCGTTTCATTCGTACCACTGCAAATATCGCTGCTGTAAATGAAAGTGTTGTCAAAGACCCGAATGTGTCGATTCCTCGTCGTTCTCAGGAATTAGGACTGTCTAACGGCACATTATGGCGTATTTTGCATTAGGATCTACACCTACATCCATATAAAGTCCAGCTCAGACAACAACTGAAGCCAGCTGACCATTCACAACGTCGCGTCGTAGATACGTCGAATGGGTGCTTGAACAACAGGCGGTGGACGTCGATTTTTCGAACAAAATTTTCTTCAGCGACGAAGCACATTTCCACAGAATCGGTGGGTATGTTAATTAACAAAATTGTCGTATTTGGGGTTCTGAGAATCCTCAAGTAATTGAAGAGAGGTCACTACATCCACAAGAAGTCACTGTTTGGGGCGCTCTTTGGTCCAGAGGTGTGATTGGACCTTACTTCTTCGAAAACGATGATGGAACGACTGTCGCCGTGAATTCGGAGCGTTATGGTCACATCATAACTGACTTTTTTTTGCCTCCTACTGAAGAATACGACTTGGAGAATATGTGGTTTTAACAAGACGGTACCACATGCCACACAACCCGAGCGAATATGGCTTTATTGCAAGAGACATTTCCTGGCCGCGTAATTTCTAGTCGTGGCGATATCAACTTGCCATTTGGCACCGCTGGACTTTTTTTTTTGTGGGGCTACGCGAAAGACCGTGTTTATGCAGATAAACCTTTAACTCTTGAGCACTTGAAAACCAACAGTCGTCAAGTTATGGCTGTGATACCGCCTAATATGTGTCAAAAAGTGTTCGAAAATTACCTCAAAAGAATCGATGCTGGCAACAATTCGCGTGGTGGTCATTTAAACGATGTAGTGTTTCACACATAATGTCAACGTTCAAACTTTATAATAAAAAAGAAATATCATGAAAAAAAATAATTTATGTGTTTTATTTACATTTACTTTTGAAACCGCAAAATGGATAACCCTTATATATATATAAAAAAAAATATAGAATACAATTTTTCAGTCGATAATTAAATAAAATGCACGACTGGATCTCTCGTACTTGCTCCTATGTTCGATCACATTATATGCAAAAGATTCTTAATGGAAACGCTAAATGTATTTTTAAAGTCGTTTTTCAATTAAGTTTGTGTATATAAAAATTCTTAATATTTTTCTAAAAAAAAATTGGTATGAAAATTTTAATATTTAATAATATAAATGTAAAAACAAAATTTCAGAAAAAATCGCCCACACGTTTTCGAAATATTGAATTTTCAAAAAAAAAAATATATTTTTTTTCAAAAATCCAAAAAAACTATTTTTCGAAAATTTTGAAATGCAGTATTATTTAGAGTTCCAAGGAGCTCCTGTATAAAAATTTTGATAGAAATCGGTTGAGCCCCTTATGAGAAAGTCGAAAATAAATAAAATGGTTGTATGGCAGGTACCGTTAATAGCAAACTATTTTAAAAATTTGTTTAGCCAAAATGTAGACCATGCTCAAGGCAGTACTCACACAAATTTTTATCAAAATCGCTCTAACGATTTAACGTTTTCGAGATAAATAAGATGGTAAAAACATTTGTATGGCAAGTACCCTTATTTTTGGGGCTAAGACAACGATTCAAAAATCTATTTTGGACAATCACCTAAAGAGCCTAAGCACCAAGTTTGAAGAAAATCGGTTCAGCCGTTTAGGCTGTAGGTCGTTCTACAGACAGACAGACGGAATGGTAATATCAACTTTGATTAAAATCTCGCGTTCGATTTTTTTTCCAAATGCAAAACGTGCCATATAGTTCCTATATCGCCAGTAAAAAAAAGGCTGCAAATGAAATGTGACATGAAATTAATTTTTACAATTATTTAAAAACTTAGTTTAATTTTAAAGCATGTTTAAGTTTTTAAAATTGCACGTCCCTACATCTTACATCTTTGACTCCACAGTTTTAATAATTTTATAAATAAATAATAACTTAATAAATAAAGTTCAAACATTGAGTGGACATAAATAAGAAATAAAATCGGTTCAAGCACAGATCATTGGGGAAGAACGAGACTTACAATCTTCGAATCACTTAAATTGTTTCCAATTTTAACTTTTTTGAATTCTGTTCTTAAGGAAAGAAGAAAACAAGTCTAAAATGAATCCACGGAAACCTACATCATACCGTTTGTTCAATAAAATTTCATGGTGAATCGTATCGAAAGCTTTGATTATGTCCACGAAAAGCCCAGCACAGCATTTTTTGTCATCAAGACCTTTGTAAATATTTTCACAAAAATCGAGTAGAGCATCTTCTGTGGAACAGTTTTCCCTGAAACCAAATTGCTTTGAACTAAAAAAATCAGTTTAGTTAGATATATTTCAAAATCCTGCTTTTCACAGCCTTCTCAAAAATATTTGACATAGTAGACAACAAAAATAGTTTTATCTTTACGATATCCTTTCTTGAAGATAGGAATCACATGCGCACTTTTAAGTGACCCAAGAAAACTACCCGTCAAAACACTTAAGTTAAAAAGATATGCTAGAACATCTACCACATAAAGAACAATTTTTTTCAAAACGTTGATCGAAATGCTATCGTCTCCAATTGGATTTGAATTTTCGAGGGAATTTATTATTTTTTAAACTTCGAATCATGTAATATTTTCATAAGAGAAACTATTTCTATTATGTATATGTAAGCTCAGGAAGAATTTCTGATTTTGAGCATAAGTCACATGACATTGAAAAATCATGAAGAGAAGACATATTGTGCAATAGATGCAAAATAATTATTAAAAAAGTTTGCAACTGCTGCTGGCTCTATATGTACATATATATCTTTTATTTTTCATAAACGTCTCTAACGATTTGAATGAAATTTTTAATTTGCTCCTATGAGTGAGAAAAATTAAATGCACGACTGGACCGTACATTCTTGCATTTATGTGCGATCATACACCGTAAGCACAAGATTCTTAAAAAAATGGTTGTAGTATGACATGTACCGCTAATAATAAAATATTTTTAAAAAAATTAACCAAAATGTAGAGTATACCTAAAATAGTGCCCACACTTTTTTTTATCAAAATCATTAGAGCCGTTTTTGAGATAATTAAGATTGTAGAAATAAGTGTATGGCAGGTACCGCTAGTTTTGGACCGAAAATAACGTTTAAAAATATATTTTAGACAATCATATAAAACGATTAAATACCAAGTTTGAAGAAAATCGCTTCAGCCGTAAAGGCTGTAGAGCGTTGTACAGACAGACAGACGTAATTGCGAAACCACTTTCTTGGTGTTCTCTATCATCGTAATGTGAAGTTAGATTAAAATTTCGAGTTCGATTTTTTTCTTAATGCATAAATTTCCCTATAAAACCTATAAGTAAACAAGTTAAAATGAATAATAATGTCTTGTCTGCTCATCCTCAAATTATGCGAACGCCAGAAACTCTATGCTATGTCAACAAGATCGGCCCCTATCAGGGTGGCTTTAGCCCAGATAAGTTCAAAATATATCAAATTTTCACAACACGGCAGATGCTGGAAAAAGACCTAATGTGTTTAAATCGACAGACACCAGTTCTTTATCGATTTTAGAGCCGCCAATGAGAACATCTGTTGAGACGAGCCATGTCTAACTTTGAAATTCATGCTGCTTGTGTAAGATATGACCGAAACATCTTCAACATCATTTTGGAACGCATTGTACACAACTCGCTTACCAAAATCAGTGGCAAAATCTTTCAGATGTGGGTAAAACTGCTTGCATAGGCGAACAACATTGCCATCAGTGGGGAGAACGCAGCGAGCTGTCACCGGTGCGTTTATAGAAATAGACACATATGGCAAAAATGGGTCTAGTGAAAAACGAGGACAAACCAAAATATATGCTGTCAACAAAGAGGGACACTCAACACCGACGAATAATATAGAACGTAGCAGAAGACTGCTGTAATTGCGAGGTGGTAAAGGACTTCTCTATCTCGGCTCCACTACCAGTCAATAAATCAAACGAAGAATCACTCTTGCCAATAGCTGTTCTTTTTGGGCTAAGAAGACAATTTAGTAGTAAAGCCCTATGTCATATAGAACTAATGAGACCCTGTAAACAACCTAAGTCACCCCAGTCCTCGTTTATGACTCGGAAGGGTAGACATTATCAAAGGCGGAGGAATACATCCTTGGGCGCTTTGAGAGAAAAATTCTTCGAAAGACATACGGTCTCGTATGTTTTGACGGGCTATGAAGGAGAAGATTGAACGAGGAATTATACAAGTTGTACAGAGACTTTGCTCTGGTCAAACATATTTGAACTCATTGACTTAGATGGCTAGGACATGCCGAACGAATGGATAATGATCCTCCGAGTCGCCGATTCTTCGAGAACAAATTGAAGAAACCAACATAAGAACATATCTTCTCAGCATAGTTCGGAGTTATAGAAAATTCCGAGGACGACGAACTTTTACTCTGCCTTCCTGCACCGGATTTTTAAACCATACAAGTTTCCATTTTCCAAAAATCGCTTTAATCGTCTGAACTTCATTTTGTTTGTAATCGAAACCATTGCAATTTTATGCGTTTAATTAGCCCCTCTTACTATACATCCCATAAGCGATCCAGAAACATCCTAATTCCTGTTCTGCTCGTATATCCCCTCATCATAGTCTGTGATGGTCCGACTCGACGTACATAAAATTACATGCAGTTGAAAATGTGAGATTGAATATAGCTTAATCTCTTAATAATGGAGATGTGAAATTTGATTGACATCTCAATTTTAACGAGTCCAGAACTTCCAAAGTATCTCAATTAAAAATCAATTTGTTTTTAATTTAACATTGAGAAATATGGTCACCCCAAAATATAGTGTAACATCTTCAATATGCTTGGAAGGGGGTATGGGAACGGGAACTATATCCAGAGACTGAAAAGGACTTGTACTGCAATCCATTGGTTAGTTAGACGCAGATATAATGTATGTATGTGTGTGTGTGTGTGTGTGTGGTGTGTATGAATGGGCGTTACATATTCTTTTAGCATAATAATCACTTATTCAAAATGGGTGCACTACCCTTTCCCCTGGAAGCTTAGTCCTTGGACAAACAACTTTGCCAGAGAGCAAGAGCCGAAAGACAAACAGACGGTTAGTCTGCTACATTGTGTTTGCAGAGTGCCTGATGTGCATGGGATTGGTATTATTTGGGTAGGGATGCCATCCGATGCAAAGGAATGGGATAAGGATATAAGGATAAAAGCGTCCTCCTGGGGGGTTATAATATGCACAGTTATTAAAAAATAGAAGGAACAAAAAAAAACAAAATCCCCACGAGCTTATGTATGAACTTTTTATGGGAAACAATTTTTAGCGTTACGTTTGCAAACTAAAATCGAACATTTGCGTGTTTTCCTTTCCGGCACAAAAAAAAATATATATACAAGGACGAATGTATGTAACTACTTTTACCCACCTAGTTCTGGTGTTCTAAAAGGTGGCAAAGTACCTAGGTACGAGCATTAGTAGCAGTAGCTATCTTTGGTGAAACAAAGAGTACGAAATTGTGAAAAAGTTCCAACGTCTAAAATGTATGTATGTATATGTAGTAATGGCAACCTTATACCTACTTTGTAAAAGCCACTCCTGTGGGGGATAAGTATGTACGAGTTAGATTGTGTACGGGGCTAGATATGCGGTGCTTACCTCAAAAACATTTGGCAGGTGTTGTATGATAGTTGCGCTTTTAAATATTTTGTTAGATTAACTTTGCTTATTTAACATTTTATTTTGATAGTTTATGGCAAGTGTCTGGTTTTCACAAATTGAAACCTGAAACAGAGTTTTAGGAGTACACAATGGAATCCTCTATGCAGGTAGCCACTATATACTTTATATGGCCGATGATCCAGGTAGTCGCCACTTAACAACTTATTTAAGCTTTATTTAATAGTTTTTTTGAAAAGTAAATCTTCTTAAAACCATGAAGGAAACTAGATATTGTGAGATGGATATTCTTGAGATAATTTAAGGACTTGTCGAGGGAACTGGGTGTACTTAAAATCATAAATATTAATTTCGTCCTTAATCTAAGTCATAGAGGAGACTTTGTAACTAATCTGAGGTGCTATCGACAAGGACTCTTATCAGAATGATGTGCATATGTTCTCTTCACTCTAGAAGGAGAAACCTCGTAAGGACATTATAGAAACATGCCTTTTGTAGAGTCATTAAAATCCTTCCTTCGTTTAGTACCATTGGGAACAGAGTGTTTTGAAGTTCAATGTGTAGTGCGTGGGCTGTAAAAGCGTGGCGTAATAACGAAATTGCATGCCAATACGTTGACATTTATTTTTAAATTTGCATAGCGCCCCAAGACGCAAGTTGTGGGATTTTTTCGGCCTTGTAGACAGTCAAACGCTACATTAGGCGACCCGGAAGGTTGTTATATATGTGTGGAAGTGCAATTCTGATAGAACCGCATTTCATCCAGTCAGAAACATAAAGGCTTTCCGGAACCTTTTCTGGCATGTGTTATTCTAGTCTCTTCGAGGATAGCAGAGCGGCTAACCTTAGTATTTGATCGGGAAAAACTGCCCTGAAATTCACGTTTTGTCAAAATATCTGACAAATCATTCGTTAAAAAATAGTAAGAGATATTGGAAGTTTCGAGGTATGCCCATGTATAGTATACATCTGTTTGCTTTACAGTTGACCAATTTGGAATTGGATATACCGTCTTCTGATAGCGTGATGTATTTCAGACCACCTTTTCATGTTAATACCTTAAGTTTAATATTACCTATTGCATAATTGTCAATTTAGGGTGTGAAAATATAAATTTTTGCGAGTTTTTCTTTTGAAATTGAATCCTTTCCAATAAAATTAAGTACACTTCAAAATTTAGTCTTTTGAAAAATTAAAATTGCAAAATTTAGATTTTTGAAAAATTAAAAATGAAGTTTCAAAAAATCGAACATTTATGAATTAGGTTTGGGATCATGACGACATCTAGAACGACAAAACTCTCGCATGTACAAAAATGTTTTAAAATCTCTTTTTTTTTTAAACACGCTTAGCTCGTTTCGTATTTTGATAAATGTTAGCCAAAAAACATTGCCTACACCTAAATTTTACCTCACCCCAAATCATATATTAGGACATGCAGTGAAGTTGCAGGGGGGCAGCATCAAGGGTTTTGCACATCATGTTAATTTTAAAAGCGGGATTATACAATATACAAAAAAAGTTTTTTTTCTAGATTTTATTTTGACTCTCTATTTTGAAATTTTGTCTTTCGAGATTTTAGTTTTCTAGATTTCGTGGTAGATCCATTAGATATTTATCCAATATCGAAACAAATTGACAGAAAAAACCTGTGCGTCTCGGGATGCCCAACAGAATCGATAACCAAAACTGATCTAAGTTGAACTATTTAATATTGAAATTCTTTAACTTGAGCAAAGCTTCAAAAGTTTTTCTTTAATCTGATTAATTTAAAAGTTCTCTGTGTGCGTCAGAGAAAGGGGAGCCAGACAGACTGGCGCCGTAATCCCTTACCTAACGAAGCGGTTTAACCTCTCATAAGAAGTTAGTACTTCAAAAATCGAACTCGGGATTTTATTCGAACCTGACATTACGATGATAGAGAACACAAAAAAATTGGGGCCCGCAATTCCGCCTGTCGCTCTGAAGATCGATCGATCGAAACCTAACCTGCTGAAGCGATTTTCTTCAAAATTGGAACGTAAGCGTTTTAGGCGATTGTCTAAAATCAGTCATGCAATTGTTTCTACCATCTTAATTATCTCGAAAACGGCTCCAACGATTTTGATAAAAAAAGGTCTGTGCACGACTTTAGGTACAGTCTAAATTTTGGTCAAAATTTTACACTTTGAAATATTTACATTACTTTATCAAATCTATTGTTAAATTAGAGAATAAGAAGTGATATAATTTTTTTTACAAATTTTGTTATTAACGGTGTCCCAAAAGTTTAGAAAAATATTTTTTTGGATTTAAATACAAATTTTTTTTTTTTGAAAATTTAATAAATTGAAAACGGGTGGGCATTTTTTTTTAAAATTAAGTTTGACTGAACGAACATGCGATCCTGTCGCGGATTTTATTTTATTAAAATTCTTGCAGTCATTTTTGAAAAAAAACGTCTACGGTTTTACAACATTTGTGTTTTGTTTTATGAACGTTTTTTTCTCGAGTATTTTAGAAAACGCGTTTCATTTTTAATAAATTTCATAAAACTTAAAAAAAAATTGATTAATATCCTGTTTAAAATATTACAAGTGAACAATTTTCCAGAAAATTGAAAACTCAAATTATGCTTCTTCTAGAGTGTAGTAACTTACTAGAGGAACCAAAAATATCTATTTTTTACAGAATAAATTACGAAAAAAGTAACCTTCGCTTTTATTAATTAACTGCATTTTATTTATAAGAATAGTTGTAAGGAAAAGTAAGACTTAGCTTTTTGCATAGCAAAAAATTTAGCTCAGGTAACGTTATTTTTTTGTCTTAGAATAAAAGAAAAACCCATGGATATAATTACTAAAACACAAAAAATAAAATGCACTGGGGATCGCACGTATTTAGCATTCAGTGACGTACGCAAAAATACGTAAAAAGGGAATAATAATAAGGTAGAAATAAATGGATAATACACATACTTAAATGTTTTCATAATGCTTAGTCGTTATAGTTTGAGGGAAAACAAAGATACAATTTGAATTCATGGACAAATAAAAATATATCAAAAAAACAATTCAACAATCGTTGGAGCGTTTTTTTAATAAACTAATTTGTTATGTATAAAATTTTGAAAACATTTTTAGAAAAAAATTTGAAACGCCATTTTGAAGATATTATTAATATACATATAAAATTCAAATTTAAAAAAAATTCTGTGACTGGTTTTTGAAAAATCGATTTTTCAAAAAAAAAAATGTATTTTTGTTAAAAAATCGAAAAACTTTTTTTTTGGAAAATTTGAGTACGCAGACTTATTAACAATTTTAGGGAGCATTTGCACAAAAAAAATTATTTTAATCCAATATTGATAAAGTCGAAAATATAAAAAGTGGTTCTATGGGAAGTGCCGTTAATAAGTACGCAAAAAAAAATAATTTTATACTTGAAAGTGAACTGTACTAATTTAAGCACACACACATTTTTTTATAAAAATTCTTGGAGCCGTTTTCGAGAAAAAAGTTTTTTCTTAACCGTTTTTTAACATTTGTATGGGAGGTACCGTTGTTTTTTATTTTAAAAAAATATTTGTTTTTTTAACTATTCAAGATAATGTCAAAAACCACGAAATACGAAGTTTCGAAAAAATCTGTTGAGTCGTTTTCGAAATTTTGAGTTTCCAAAAAAAAAAAAAAAAATTATTTCCAAAAAAAAATTTGTTTGAAAAATGTTGGTGTAAAATAGTGCTTAAGCTTTCTAGGAGCTTCTGTGTAAAAAAAATAAAAAAAAATCAAATTGACCGTTTTCTGAGAAAATCGAGAATGGTTCTACTAGAGAAATACCAAAAATAACATATTTTTTCCAAAAAAAAAAAATTATCAAAGGTATCCTTTCCCTTCAATAATGAACTGATTTTTTTTTATAAAAATCGTTGGAGCCGTTTTAAAAAAAAATAAGATTTTCGTTTTTGGCCAAAAAAAATGTATGTGAGCTACTGTTTTTTGTCGCCTTAAAAAATGAAAAAAACGTGTGGGCATATTACCGAAAAAGCAATATGTACCCAGTTTGAAGCAAATCCACCGAACCGTTTAGGCTGCAGACTCGAGGACAGACAGGCGGGATTGGAGGACCCACTTTTTTGGTGTTCTCTATGACCGTAATGTCATGTTTGATTGTTAGAAAAAAAATTTTTTTTAACGAATACATAACTTGCCTTAACCTATAATCGCAAGTTAAAATGTTCCAAGTTTGAAGATCCATTCACCCGCTTAGGCTGATATATCCCCCTATCACCCCAATTTGGGCAGGAGGGACAATTTTCTTATAATTAACGTAGGTTTGGTAATTTCACTTTTTCCCAAAAACTGATACACCTAAAACCATCTGGTTTTCGACTAAGAACTGAAAGAATATATAATAGTAAAAAAAAAACTACCACAGATATAGTCCCACAATTTTGAATAACAATACACACTATTTACTTGCGATTATAGGTACTATAAGACATGTTATGCATTCGCCGAAAGAAAACGTTTTGAAACAGCCCATTAAAACTTTCCAATTTTTTTGTCTATAAAAAATGCCAATTTTTCGTCTTTTTTTTACAGATTTTAGATTTTTGCGGTTTTACGAGTAGAGAGAGGAGTAAGTGTATTTTTACAAAAATAAACCTATACGTTTATGTTAATAATTTACGTTAATTTCAGATAAAATTTTGTTTCTTTTTTTTTCAAATTTCGACAGTTTTCAACTATTACATATATAGTACGATCTTGGAAACATTAACGGTTCTATAAGATGAAGAATTCGAAAGATGAAATTGGTCCTGATTTTGTATGTGTTCATCTTTGTGAGATTGGACTGTATTTTGAAACTGATTCAAACAAATCATTATTCATAAAAAGCGATCAAGAATTGGGAAAGAATGTTTTTTTTTTAAATAAAATATTGATTTAATAAACAAATTTACTTACCATAGGTGGATAGGAAAGATATCGATCGCTGTTCATATTATAATAAGAGCCATCTGGCGGTGGCGCCGGCGATGGGGACGGAATATATACTCCTTTACTGAGGAGCATTTGATCATCACGTGCTCGATGGTCAAGATTCGTTGTATTATGTCTTGGATGTGGTAATGTTCTGGAATTTGCTAAAATGAGAACAAAAAAAAAAACAGAAATTGAAATAGCAGTTATTGGAATGGTTACAATATGGCCCGAGCCTTTTCCCTAAAAAAAATATAACCAATTCAATTCAAGTTCCATCAACGAAAAAGGACCCAGTTCACAATCAAATTAAAAAAGGTTTGATATTTCAAAAATTCTAAAAATATATAACCCAAAAACACTGCCATTCTACCTCAATGTTATAAGTTCTCTTATTTTCAACGTCATGTTAAACCAAAAAAAAAAAAAAAATAAAAAAAAACATACTGTAACAATGTGTTTTCTTAATTTCATTGAATGAAAACAAGTATAGAGACGAGAAGCAGGAAATAGTTTCCATGTTTCGTGTGTGTATGGCAGTTGTTTAGAGCGCGGCGGGATTTCGAATGCTCCTTTGATTCTGAAACTCCTACATATGATACGTGTATATTCTACATTTTACGAATAGGAGCATATATGATGCGGGTTGAAATGTCAAACTTGGAGGAAGATCCTTGAATATTTTAACAGAAAGGCAGTAGAGCGCTACTTATATTCTATTGCAAAGCACATGCATCCGAATGAAACCAAACTGAAAGACACAGGCAAACATAGGGTAACATATAATTTTTCATGTGGAACACGTCGAGAGAGCAAAGAGGAGCGAACAGCAACAACAGTATAATATTAGTAGTTAGCAGCCAGAAGCACCAAATGGTACTTTCCATCTCTTCATCCATCTATTTATTCATTTTTCAAATCTCTACGGGAGTCGTCATGTTGTCACTGTTTGCCCCCAGGGGTCCTTGCAAAGAAAATACAAAAGAGGCCTCTTCGTAAGTTTGTTTTGTTTGAATTTGTTCGTTTTTTTATTCTTCTTCTTCTTCTTTTTTTTGTAAGAAAAAAGTAGTACATTTTATGATTTTGCATTTTAGCAATGTAGATATTTTTTGTATTTTTTTTTTGTTATTAGTACCCCATACCCTTGTGTTAAGTATAGTCCCCCTTGCTCTACTCTTTAAGTCTCAAATCTATTCTTTCATCTTTTGTTCCCATTTCCTATTAAATTCTCTGCAAAGTGCTAATTCACAGTTTGACAATACATCCTTTTATAAGAAACAAATATGAACACAAAATTGTCCGGCTGAGGGAATATTTTAAAGTTTTGAAAGATTGAATTTTGAAGATATTAAGTTGTAATAATACCTTCATGATTTCCCAAATTTTTGAACTTTAAGTGGCCTAAAATCCTAAATTGCAATGACGCAGTCTAGACCTTTTTATTTTCGCTCATAGATAGAGCGCGACCATATTCAACGACCTTTTATCGTCAAGTTTCAAGTATATTTTCAATGACGATTTAAATGCAGAACAGTTGAGTTCAGAAGCCAGATCTGCGCCTCACAGAGGTTGCTTGATCGTCCAAATGGATTTGTAGGTGTTAAGGCGGCATTACACTAGCATATAAATGTGGTATACTGTCCATATAAATATGGCTGAAACTAATAATATAAGTGTGATCGCCATATTTATATGACAACATATATATGAGGGCATATATATGACAATGATTTTGAGTCATATATATGGCTGAGTGTAATATCAAATTATAGTAGTCATCATGTTATATTTTTATATGTTTCACACATGTATAAATATAAAGTAATATTATTTTGGCTTTTGCATATGAACGATTTCGTCAATAATGTAAAGGATTATCCATTTTGCGGTTTGAAAAGTATAGGGCTGGAATTCGACATCTGTCAAACTAAGTTGTTAAAACAATTTTTTTTTGCTGTTGAAAGTCTGACATTTACTAAAATGGATCGCTTAACTATCGCACAACGCATAAAAATTGTTAAAACCTACTACAAAAATGGTTATTCTGCCACAGCCACATATCGTGCTTTAAGAGGAGATTATGGTTTACATAATCGTCCAACTACGCAAGCAATTGGCAAAATTGTGAAGAAATTTGAAGAGACTGGATTGGTTACAGATAGTGTAAGGCCTGTGCATCATCGTTTTGCTCGTAAGTGAAAGTGTTGCCGAAGACCCGAATGTGTCGATTCTTCGTCGTTCTCAGGAATTAGGACTGTATTACGGCACATTATGACTTATTTTGCATTTGGATCTACACCTACATCCATATAAAGTCCAACTCACACAACAACTGAAGCCAGCTGACCATTCACAACGTCGTAGATACGTCGAATGGGTGCTTGAACAACAGGCAGTGGACGGCTATTTTTCGAAAAAAATTATCTTCAGCGACGAAGCACATTTCTCACTCGGTGGGTATGTTAATAAACAAAATTGTCGTATTTGGGGTTCTGAGAATCCTCAAGTAATTGAAGAGAGGCCATTACATCCAAAAAGTCACTGTTTGGGGCGCTCTTTGGTCCGGAGGTGTGATTGGATCTTAATTCTTCGAAAACGACGATGGAACGACTGTCACCGTGAACTCGGAGCGTTATGGTCATATGATAACCGACTTTTTTTGCCTGCTATTGAAGAAAACGACGAGAATATGTGGTTTCAAGAAGACGGTGCCACATGCCACACAACTCGAGCTTTATTGCAAGAGAAATTTCTTGGCCGCGTAATTTCTCGTCGTGGCGACATCAACAGATAAACCTTTAATAACTCTTGAGCACTTGGAAACCTACATTCGTCAAGTTATGGCTGAGATACAGCCCAATATGTGTCAAAAAGTGGACGAAAATTACCTCAAAAGAATCGATGCTTGCAACAATTCGCGTGGTGGTCATTTAAATGACGTAGTGTTTCACACATAATGTCAACGTTCAAACTTTATAATAAAAAATAAATATCATGAAAAAAAAATATTTTATATGTGTTTTATTTACGTTTACTTTTGAAACTGCAAAATGGTTAACCCATTATATACTTATAGTGTTACGTTCCTGGAGATTGACTTTTCGCCAAGGGATCACCACATTAAATTAGTCAACATTTTGAAAATAAAGATGGAGTCTTATTGTTAGGAAATGTTTAGCTACAACAAAAACTTACTTATATTATTTGGATAGAGAGAAGGTAGGGTTCCATCTTTTTGGTATCTAGGGGGTGGCATGTCCGCATTTTCAACCAAATATGTGGAGGCAGCTTTTTTCCGTGCTTCATCCTGTAAATCAAATAATTCAAAATTTAAAAAATACAACAGACGAAATAGAATATAATTTTTTTCTAATTCATAAAGTAAAAAAAGACAACCGTCCAAACATAAAAAAGTTATTAAAAAAAACACGAGTGAGCTTTACAGCAGTCGCATAAGATATGGTAACATCTGACATCGATGGTTTTTATTTTAATCTAAATTAAAAAAATATCAATGGAGAAGTTTTCTAAACATCATTATAGTGCAATTTTTTCACTTTTTTTTTTAAATCGCAAGCCCATAAAGATATCTACTACACATTCAAATTATAATTATATTATAAAATACATTTTGTACTTACAATATATTCGGGTTGGCTGCCTTCATTCGAATAGGAATCGCTTTTTTCAGAAACACTGGACAAAGTTTCGCCAGTGACTGTATCGTTATATGAACTCGGCGCATACATTTCAATTGTTGCTGTTTTGCTTGTTTGATTTGATGTTTCTGTTAAAATGGAAAAAAATATATTTAAAGATGAATATAATTAAGATTTAAATTTAAAAAAAGTAGCAAGATAATATACAATTATTTTTTGTTTTTTTTTTTTAATTTGTATATAGAATTTGCTTAATTTTTTGAAGGAAGTTTAACTGGATTTTTTTTTAATTACCAAAATAGATTTTGCAATACGAAAATTGAATATAATTGACAACAAATAAAATAAAATTAAATTAAAAATAACACAAAATAAAATAAAATAAATTAATTAGTTGAACTTGACTATATAATCGAGTTTTTTTATTTATTAATATTAAAGCAATAAAGTAATAATACAAACAAAAATCTAATTAAAACTCAATTAATTAAAAGTATATTTGAATCCAATATTCTAAATTTAAAGATGTGTCCATATCTAATAAATTAATTAGCCAAACTTATCGTATTTTCAGTACAACTTTGAAAGTTCAAAATTAAGTCAAAATTTGCTGTGATATAAATATTGTGATAAAGCAAATATAAATTAAGCCAATATCTTGTGAGAATATGTCATGGATCAAATAATAATTTGTGTAAAAGTTTGATTTTAAGTTATCAAAACTAATTCTATACTTCACTTTAATAACACAAAAAAAACTCAACATTTGGTTTTTGAATCTATCCACTAAAAGTACACATATAAAATTAATACACTTTATAGTAGTTGCCAAGTACAGATAAGCTCTTCAGATAGAATAAAATGAAAATGAAATAAATATGTTTGATACACGTACGACTACATACAAGTGTATCAATGGTAAAGTAATACGAGGTAAATATATGTATATAAATATTTTGCAACAAACACAAAGACAAACACAAACATCATAGAGTTTTGTCATTTAAAAGTTTTGAGATGAAAACTTATAAATTTGAATTCCTTAACATCAGTTATATGCAACTATGATAGACAATCAAAGTCAGTCAGTCCAACATGCACACAAGGACGACGACGACGTACAAAATTAATGGAATGCTTGTTTAATTCCCCAGATAAACAAAATACATGCATTGCTAAATGAAAACACACACAACAACAAAAAAATAAATCAGAAGCCAAAAACCATTTCAATATTAATAAGGATTAAAATTTAAACAAAAAAGGACTTCTATCAAAATACTATATCTATAGTATAGGATGAAATTAAAACTGGCTTGTAAACATTAATTTGCAATCGGATAATCCTCTAAACTGAATTTGTAGATCTTTTTTATAAATTCGTTTTTATTTCTAGAGGAAGGCTGAATAAAAAGATGATATTTTTTTGTTTGAATTTGAGTGGACCATTTAAATTTTCAATGTGTGGCAACCTATAACTTTGACAGTTTTCACAAAAATAGGCGGCGGCGCCACAGATCATTTAGCATGGACCAATGGGTGCATAAAAATGTCGGTACGATATGCTATCTATATGATAGGTTGGTATCTATTTAAGTTCCAATATTGTGTAATTGGCCGCATTCAAAAATCGACCAAAGCTCCGTACAGCTTCGGATAGTTTAGTATTATTGTAATCCGTTTAAGAGCACAACTGCTGCCAAAAAAAATAAATCTCGAGCTATCCAAAAAAGGAAAAAAAAAAGAGTGTGTGTACTTATGTACACGCGCCAGAAGTAAAACTTCTCTAATTTGAAACAATTTTTTTCTTTCGTAATTCTATTCAGCTAGAACATATTTAAATTTCATGAAAATCGGTTAAAGAACAACGAAGTTGACATATTTTGATACAGACCCGGTACTTGCATAAATATAACGACCCCAGTTTCCAATTGTAGAAACATCACCGTGCGTCGTTCGAACTTTTCTAACAATTCTGAAAAAGAGGGCGGACACCACGCCCCTGAATGAAAAATCTCAGATTTTCTGTTCTTTTCTTTGTATTGCCTGCCGTATTTAAGCCATGCCACTCTACCAAATTTCATTGTTCCACAGCAATCGGAAGTGTTCCATTCAACAAAGACCAATATTGAGGAAGCGCCTCGTGAATGGAAAACCTCAAATTTTGGATTTATTCCTTTGCTTGCACTACAAAACCTAACGTTGCGCAAAGTTACAAGCTTCTAAATACAATGTCGGGTAGTTCTCCATAATATTGATGAACTGTGAGTGACTCAGTTACAGTTTTTTTGAATTTTGAGCCCTTATATCTCAGGAACCACTTATGCTAACAACTTGAATTTTGGTCGGTTCTTAAACAGCTTAGCAAATATATGCGAAATTTGAAGTTTCTGAGTTCATAGGTACTGAAGATAGAGCGGGGTCGAAATCGCTTGCGTTTATTCCTGTAAATAAAAGGTGTAGTGTCACAACTTGGCTGGGCACAAAAATTCAAAATGGCCGAATTGAAGATTATTTCTGTACCAAATCAAGTTTATAAAAATAGAAAATGTGGTAAATATTTTTAACGCTTGTATAGATTTAGTGTAGCTGGTATGGCTGGTGATTTTTTCTACCCGACCTTAGAAATGCTTTGAATCATATAGAAAATAAAATACAAGACTGGATCGCACGTACTTGCTACTATGTTCGATCACATTATATGCAAAAGATTCTTAATATAAACGGCTAAATTTATTTTTAAAGTCGTTTTCCACTTAAATTTTTTCTAAAAAAATTGGTATGAACATTTTAAATATTTAATAATATAAATTCAAATACAAAATTTTACAAAAAATAGTCCACCCGTTTTCGAAATATTGAATTTCAAAAAAAAAAAATATTTTTTTTTCAAAAATCAAAAAAAAAAACAATTTTTCGAAAATGTTGAAAAGCAATCCTATTTAGAATTTGAAGGAGTTCCTGTATAATTTTTTTTATCGAAATCCGTTGAGCCGTTTATGAGAAAGTCGGAAATCAATAAAATGGTTGTATGGCAGGTACCGTTAATAACAAAATATTAAAGAAAAATTGACCAAAATGTAGACCATACCAAAAGTAGTATATACACCAATTTTTATCAAAATCGTTAGAGCCGTCTTCGATATAATTAAGATGGTAGACAAATTGGTAAGGCAAGTACCGTTATTTTTGGGGCTAAAACAACGATTTTAAAATCTATTTTGGACAATCACCTAAAACGCTTAAATACCAAGTTTGAAGAAAATCGCTTCAGCCGTTTAGGCTGTAGAGAGTTGTACAGACAGACTGAATTGCGGGACCCACTTTTTTGGGTTTGATTTCCAAATGCAAAACTTGCCCTATAGTTACTTAAGTATATCGCAAGTAAAAATGTCCACCCGCCCTTAAAAAGGTTAAGTTTATCCTTATTCACTTTCTTATACCTAAATAATATTTTCCCTACGTGCCATACCCACAAGATTTCGATTAAGGATATTTACAAAAAAGTTTTTCATGTATGAAATTAGTACAAGGACATTATATAAAAAATTAAATTATAAATCAACAAAATAAATCAAAATATAAACACAAACCTCTTTTACGTTTTTGATGAACAAAAAACCAAGCAACTAAAGCAGCATTAACCAATAAAAACCCAAAGGCAGCCAAAGATATGCCAATTATAACTAAATCCGGGGTGCTTGACGTTCCAGTGTATTCCGCTGGCAATAGTTCAAGTCCTTTTTTTTGGTTTCAAAAAAAAAAAAAAAAATAAACAAAACAAAAAATATAAATTATAAGAACAAAAGAAGTTTCGCAAGAAAGAAACAAAATCAAAACTAATCGCAAATGTCAAATTGGCGTAGATACTCGTAATAATAATATTCATGTCATGGAAAAAAAATACATATATTGCTTCGCCAAATTCTATATATTGGTAATATGTGTAGGTACTCATAAGTCTATGAATATAAATCCTTGAATTCTAAAAAAAATATCCTGTAATCCATTTCTACTCATATAGAGTATCAGTATATATGGATATGTATGTATGTACCTCGTCGCTTCATCCGTTTTTGATTGCGCTTATGCAAGCAACATCCAATTATGAAAACATTGAGTAATACTACGATAATCCCAGATGCTACACCAACAAGGAGTAACATCCCTGATGTACCACCTATTGGCGTCGAACTGGTAGTTGGTGGACCGCCAAGGGACGAGGCTGGTTGTGATGGAGGTGGTGCTTCTATTTTAGGTCCATGTAATAAGCAGCAGTAAAATTAAATAACATATAATTGCACAACTTATTAAAATATTGAGAGATAATAAGTGTTTGGATTTGGATTTGATTGTAATCAGAGGCTTTATGTCCTTGACACCGGCGATTAGTTTTAGAAATTATGTTTGGGGGCAAAATATTACCTTTTGTGTGGGCACGTTGCAGATCTGGTAAATATTTGCTATTACCAAGCTCGTTCATGGCCATTACCGAAAAAAGATACAAGGTATCCATTCGCAGATTGGCTATGGTTAGTTTGTGACTGTTGGGTAGGCCGTCGATGTACTTGTACTGTTCTGAAATTGCTTCCCTGTAAGTAAAAATATAAATTGTATATGTAGTAAAAGAAAATTATAATACAGAAAATGTTTTTGTGTAAATATGTTTTTCGAAGAAATATACATCCTTAATGTATCCAATGGATGATTTTTAACAAAAGTGGATTGTTCATAACTTCAAAACGATCTTTCAAATGAAAACAAAAGTCGTTGAAGAATATGATCTTAACGGATTTTAATAAGTTATAAGTATCTTTTTGTTTTAGAAGCTGTGTTTTATTTGCTCCCACATCTGA
Source organism: Philhelius pedissequus (assembly GCA_910595825.1). Lineage (NCBI taxonomy): Eukaryota > Metazoa > Arthropoda > Insecta > Diptera > Syrphidae > Philhelius > Philhelius pedissequus. Next base: position 46,085,576 of record OU343163.1, read on the forward strand.
TTTGTATACGAAAATGCATATATTACAAAAACGACACAAGTTGCTTTTAAAATTTCACTTGGAAATATTTTTTTTTGCTCTGACTTGTAGATGACTATTTCCTTTTGCAAATGATGTTAACCTTGAGATAAAAAAAAAGAAAAAGAAAGATACGTGCATGTTACACTTTTTTTTACGAAATCTGTGACTTGAGATTAAGCCTTTGGAATTTTGAAAAATGTCTAATCAAAAAACCATACTCTCCCTTCTTACTTTCTTTCTGTTGAGTGAAAAATCGTCAGCAAAAGCTAATATGGTGAAATTTGAAAAACCGATACATTGATTATGAGAACTTCGCACGAAAATTCTATTTTGTTTATAATAATGCACGCACTGAGATGTTTAATATGATCAAGCACAGTGAGAACGTTAGGAAAATATGGAAGGCTGAGAAGAGATAACAATGAACATGGGTTTTGAATTTCTGAACATCAAAAAGGGAGGGGAAAATAAAGTCTGCCAAAGCATCCAACATTCCGCCTAAAGAACGAATCTCTGTACTTAACAGTATATACGTCCGAAGCTGGGCTCAATGGCAAACTGATGAGCATTCCCAGAAGCGCGATTATTACGTTTGAAAAGTGTACGGAAATGAATGCAACTGGCTATTTGATAACATTTTGCCGGTGTTCTAGAGATGTAAGTGTTTCCATTACAGTTCTATCGTCAATAATTCTGATAGCTTTATTCTGAATTCTATATCTAAAAGATTCAAATGAGTTTTGGGAGCATCTGCGCAAATGTGAGTATCATACTCCGGCTTTTGACGAATGAAGGCCTTATAGATTACATCCAGATCAGACGGGGAGAAGAATTTCTGGCATCTTCTAGTATGGTAAAATAGCCAATGCACTTATTTTTTTTTATGGAATAGCTGGGCTATTGTTTTATTAAATATATTTTTGGGTAGTAAAGGCTTTTAAAGATATAACACGCAGACAAATATCGCAACACAAGACACTATTTTTTTCCGTGCGCATACTTTCACACACTATGACCAGTCGGTGGGATGCTGGGCGGCACGAAAATTCTATAGTGATTTTATTGTTTTATGTTGTTTTGACAATTGACAACTGGCAATTGACTGTTTATTCTTATACTTACTTCTCCTGACATTTATGTTCTAATCTGTCTTTTACGAATCGCTCCGCCTTAACAAAATTATATGTTGCCAAAAAGGCTAGGTTACGTACTTTTTAAGACAAATTAAATCAGTTGCAGATCATACCTCTTATTTTTTTTTTATTTTAACTACTCGTATATGCCTATAAGACCTAAGGTATTTTAAATGCAACATCTGCATATCAGAAGGAGAACATTGTGTGCAATCATTTATCAAATAGTATTTTATTATAAAAAAAAAAGGATATAATACTAAGATTTTTGTTGAAAAAAAATTCTTGGTGAAATAAAAATAAAATAAATAGAATTGGTTAAAATAGTTTTTAGGTCGAAAGACAATAATATTAAGAGATATATGTAGTTAAACTTAGAGCGCCCGTAAAGGATCAGTAAATTATTTGTAAGTTTTTGATAATTAGGCTAGTTTTAAACAATTTTGTCTAGTTTTAATTTATAAGTTAATAATAAATAAAAATGAATTTAAAAAAGAAAAAAGGTGTTATTATCAGGAAAGTTTCCATCAAAATCGTTTAAGTCTTTCATCATTTTATCGAGCATAGACAGTAACTCATACAAGAATGTTTACTCTAAATCACAACAAATCTTTCAAATTCGATTAAATTGTGACCACAACTCGAGGGTGTACAATGTTCCGAAAATGTTATAAATCTCGTTGAAATTTTCCAAATTTGATTCAAAAATATCATTTTCTCATCGAGATTAGCTGAAAACTTTAGACCTTCCAATTTAAAAAAATAAAGAGCTACGAAAACCGTGTTGTACGAAAATGTCAAGACTTTGTTCTTGTAACCGTGAAAGACTCGTCGGTCGTATGGATTCTAAGGTATTAGCATCCCAAGAGTACAATATACTACTAAGCTAACAACATCTGCACAAACGGAGCTGTCACGTTTCTCCTGTTCTGTAGTAGTGTTAGAGTGTTGTTGCCCCTATTTCGCAAAGGAGTCTACCCCCTAATTACCCTGGATATTTATATGGAAATGAAGTGAAACCTTATTGTTTTTGCCGTTCCTTCAGTTTTCCTACATATTCCCACACCACTTTGGAAGTAATGACGTAAGAGCCTGACGTTTTCAGTGCAGCTTGACTGTTCGTCATTTTGGTAACGATAGTTCGTTTCGGGACTACGATTCGCACATTTTGCTATAGCATGAGTTTCCGCCTGATTGGTTCGAGACCCAAAGATTCCATCACCAGTCCCTTCAGACAATTTCAATCGTGTGTGCAGTTTATTGTTTCGCCTACCGACTCGTTCTAGCTACTTATCTCTGATGTTTTTCTCGAAGTTATAATTTTAACCATTCTGTCTCTTGGAATGCAAATTAGGGTAGTTACCGTTGACTTTGGAATGCACTCCTTAAGCCTGATGCTTACGGATTTCCCAGATTTTGCAAATCTCATGATGGCTCTCTTTGCAGCACTATTAATGAAAGAATGATGAAGAGGGGACAGATGAAAGATAATGTCCATATGTGCTGCAGGGCAAGTTCTCATTGCTCTAGTAATTCAAATACATGCGATCCTTTGGACTTTTTCTAGTGATGTGGATTTCCTAGTTGTTACTAATTCGGTTCTCTTGTGACATGCTATACTGCAAAATAGGTAATGATGTGTCTTATTATCATGGTGTACGTCCACCTGAGGATGTTTGGTTTGCAACCTCATGATGTTCTTGCAAGTCTCTTGCATATCACTACGGCCTTTCTGTCTCCTGGTTAGCTCTATTTTTTGACCGCTTAGTAATCGTGCTCCATTAGGTGACACATTTCACGAGAGAAATATACTCAGCAGTGGAAAATTGGAAATGGAACGCACAAAATCAACTTCGCTGTAGCAGTAATTTGCTACAAATTTAAGTATGTCAATTCAGAACTCATCATCATATTTATATAGAAAGTATTTTTTGAATTCCACATCGGTGATTGCTTCTAAAAACTTTATTAATGCATTTATATTTTAGTAAGAAAAATCATCAGTTACTTTATTTTCGTTGGAACCCCATAATGAATAAATTTGATAACACATTTTGACATTAATATTCAACAAGACCAACATACCTTGATGAATAATGAATTAAGTAAAAATAATCATTCATCATTATTTATCTATAGTTGTACATGTGGTCAAACTAATCACAGTTTAAAGTTCAACATTAGTATAAATAGATATCATACAAAATTCCCTCCAAAATTTAAGCATTTAAGCCGTGTGGTTCGGCAGCTCCACTAAAGACACTAATTTTTTTTCTTACTGTGCAAACTCATCTGTCAAAATTTAGCTTACGACATAATTGTGCGGTACATTATTCTCTAGCTAAATTTTTTTGTGTCGCCCACAACAAACTTATGTCAATATTTAGCTTAGATCTCAGCTATTACCGGGTGTTTTTTTAAGACGAGTGGTTTTCAATCTGGCAATACTTTTTTCGGCGTTGGTCTTTTTGACATCTGTCACTTGATTTATGTTCAGTTTGGTTTGCCATTTCATAATGAATAGACTTACTCCTGAACAATGTTTGCAAATAGTGCCCATCTACTTTGTGGAAGGATCTTAGTTTGCGGACTTACAAAATCAAATTCGTGCAAGCAATGAAGCCGAACGACCATCAAGCGCGGCGCATGTTCGGCGAATGGGCCAAAAACGATATGGCCACCGATGCCGATTTTCAAAAGAACATTTTGTTCAGCGATGAAGCTCACTTTTTTTTTTAAATAGCAAATTGTCATAATTGGAGTGATCATACTCGTAATCCACAACCCATTATTGAGACGTCGTTATATCCTCAAAAACTCACTGTTTGGTGTGCTCTATGGGCAGAGGGAATCATTGGTTCATATTTCTTCAAAAATGAAGCCGGCCATAATGTTAGTCAATTGGGAACGCTATAGAGTCATGATTAATGACATTTTCGTGCCCGAGTTGGGGAATGTTAATGTGAACGACCTTTGGTTCCAAGAATACTGCCATATAGCCAACGAAACAATCAATTTATTGAAGGACACTTTTGGTGGCGACGGCCACTTGCCCGAAATAATTTTTAAAACATAATTTCAAACCCTTATCAAAGCTAAATTCTTGGCCATAACATTAAATCATACGCGTTTTTTCTTCTTCTTTAAAAATCCACGTCTCCCCCACGGAGAGTGGGGGCTAAAAATTAGAACCAGCAGCTATATGCACTAAGTGGGACCAAACTTCACGGCCATTGTCTTCAGAACTAATGACCTTTAGTTACGTTTTACTAAGTTGTCAATCTTCGAAATCGCTAATAGGACTAATTTGATTCATATAGCGACATCTACTCAGAACCTCTAAAAATGGCATTAAAGGTGAACAGATTGGTGATTAATAGAATAAAATACTTACTGGCATTATATCAGACAGATTTAGGAAAAAAATAGAACACAAAGAAATTTACCTGAAACGAACTCGATAGGACGCCTTCAGTCCCCCATCAAAGCCCGGCGTCCACGCCACTGTAACCGAATCATGTGTTACATTGAGAATATTAAGACTAAGCGGCGTTTCGGGCGGCGAAGTTATTTCCAATCGAACGTTCTCCTTAGTTTCACCCAGCTCATTCCTAGCCACACACTCATATGCTCCATAATCCGCAGGAGCAACTTTCTCAATAATCAAAATCGATTCATACGTTAAAGAATCAATTTTCTTCTCTTCGACTTCATATTTATAAGTTCGATTAATATTCAGTTCCTTGCCGGATTGCATCCATTTAAACGAGGGCTTGGGGGCAGCTTGTGCCCGACATGGCAATCGTCCTCGTTCACCAGTTCCACTAGCAGCTCGCAATAATGTAGGTGACTTATCGATCTCTGGAGCAACTATTGAATATGAAATTAAGTTTTATTGATACACAAGAATAATAATAGAGTTTTTAGGTATACTTACATTTAACTATAAGAAGAACGTCCCTGTTTGTTGGATTTGCAACCCTATTGTCAGCAATGCAGCGAAAATTTCCAACGTCATGACGTTGGGCGCCTTTTATGTGCAAAAACGATGTACCATTAGCGAATGCGGTTGATGTCTTTACACTCATGTTATAACCCAATCTTTCCCATTTAACATGTTCTTCGTTTAATGGTTTTCCCTCAACTGTGCATGACAACATTGCATCCTCGCCAGGATTCACCACGACATTTTCTGAAACCGATTTGATTGCGGTTCCATCTAGAAAATATATATAATAGGGTATGTTTCCCATCATTATTATATCGCATATAGAGCACGTAGGTTTTTTTTTTTATATTATTTTAATTTTAATAGAAAATGAGAATTTTCGTAGTTTCTTATCCTTATGGTAGAAAAAGGTTCTGAAATGACGTACGACGACGTACCTACTCGCGTACATGTATCCTGGATGTGCATATAGATATACTTACATTCGACAATGACAGTTATATTGATGACAGCAGTTCCTTGAGTATTGGAGGCTTCGCATTTATATACACCAGCATCGTTACGATGTAGTTTTGTAATATTGAGAGTTGAGCCATTTGAAAATATTCGTTGATCTATGGAGTCTCCGGCCTTGGACACAATAGGTAGACCATCCTTGGTCCAAACGTATTTAATTGACATTGGATTTGCATTTGCCATCAATGGAACATAAACTGATTCGCCCTCAACGCCTACCACAGTTGATGAAGGCGGAGGAACAAATTTCGGAGCATCTGGAAAATCATCATTAATGATATTGAATATAATTTTCTAATAGTGTTGGGGTTTTTTGGTATACACATACATGTAGTATAAATTATGTACTTACATAATACATCAAGACTTATGGCCTCGTGTACGCTTCGTTGAAGGGCTTCATTTGAACTTTGGCAAGTGTAAACGACTCCGTTCATCTCTTGTGTAACATTTATTTTGAGTTTCAATGTGGAAACTGTGCCTCCCCATAATCCAGATTTTGAATAATTTTTGCTTCCTGGAATAAGAAAATAAGTAAGAGACGGAAAATATGGTCGAGTGATTTTTTTTTTGTTGCTAGAATTAATTTTAGTTAATTGATTTGTGTGAATAAATTTCGAAACACTGTTAGCAAATTAAATTTCTGCTGAAAGTGAAAGTTTGGCCAAAACCAATTTGATTGAATTTTTTCATGTGGTAACTTAATGAACAGTAACACATTGACTGTCAAGCCCATGTTTGGTATTTTTCACTTTAGAATAAGTTATTTTTGCGATATTTATGTTTTATTTTTCTGTAAAATGATAATGTGCTAATATTAAGAGATATTACTGTGAACGAGAGGCACCATAGAAAATTAATAAATTATCAATCGTTAGAAATTTTTATCTTTTCCTAACATTTTGAAAATAAATACATAATCAGTCCTATCACAGATTCCATCATGAAAAATTGTGTTCAGAGAATCAAAATGGAATCGAATAAGCTTTGCCTCATTAATCGCTCGCACTCTCAATTTCGGAATCAGTTGTCTTACGGTGAATCACCTCCAATTATGAAGAAACAAGTTTCAAAACAACAAATTTCAATTCACATATATTGTTAATATTTAATATAATATGTATATACAAATATTTCGGGTAAAAGATATTCCGGGCGAAACTCACAATAGGGCTGAATATACTTTAGTCTTCATTTTTGTTATTTACTACAATATTGCAAATAACGAGGCTGTAACTGTAAGGCGAAGGCAAAAGCTTGAAATCCAAAGAAAACAACAGAGAGATGCATGCAATCCAATTGATATGGATGAAAACTTGTACCTATTTTTAGGTATGAATCAACAACTTTAAAAATAATAATTAAATCAAAACTTTTTCAGTTTTATAAAATTATTTCCGATTGAACAAGCGTTTAAGTACCTACTTTTTAGAGGAGTTGCAATGGGTGTTTCAGGAAGTTAGATTTTCCTGATCAATGATTGTTTTGTCAGCTGGCTGCTGCGCTGAGATTTTTGGGATAAGGTAGCTCCCAGCTTAGTGCTGGTAGGGATTCCGAAGTTGACAAGGCACAGTCTACAAAAAAGTGCTCAATACTCTGGAGAGAAGACTTGAATTTGAATAAAAATTCCTACATTCTTACTAAGATAACCGTTTTCCATGACTTCGAGAAGAATAACTCGTGCGTCGTAGAGAAAGCTAAAATATTTCCGTTTCATTCTGATTCAGAGATACGAAATTCTACTACTTTCGAAAATCGTAGCAGATTTGCCACTACGAATTTAATACGAATGGATTCCATTATATATTTTTTCGGGATTCGTAGCAGATTTTCGATTATGATGGATTCTGTGTTAGGGCCGAATGACATAAAAAGATGAAAAAGGTGTTTATTTGAAGACGGAGTACTCGAAATTGGCGACACTGTTTCCGATGGCAACTGATTTGATAGTTCTCGGTTAATTCGATGTCAGTTTTAAATAAATATTTTATACTACGATAAACAATTGAGCACTAAATACAGCCTGATTCACTGAGAGTGTGTGAAAATAGGACCTCCGGATAACGTCATGTACGCGCCAGTTGCGTTCACCACATGTCCGAAATGGGAGACGGACACAATCCCCAAATTCTGAATCCCGAAAACTCAAAATCCCGAAAACCCAGAATCCCGAAAACCCAAAATCCGGAAAACCCAAAATCCCGAAAATAAAATAGAAAAAATAAAAAAACTTCAAAATTGTCTGCTCAGTGAAACTTTTATTGAACAAAAAGAAAATAGTCATATGTATAACAAACAGAATTTAACAATAATAATAATCATATAACAAATAGAATTAAGCAATAACAAAACTTCAAAAAAGAGATCAAATAACAATAACAGTCAAGTGGTTAAATACATACCATTAAGATTTAGGATTATTTTTACGAAATCGGAATCGAGAAAAATTATATAAAATGAAAAATTTGCCCAAATTTTTCGGGAATTTGGGCAAATTTTTCATTTTATATAATTTTTCGGGATTCCGATTTCGGGATTTTGGGTTTTCGGGATTCCCAGTTTTCGGGAATTTGGGTTATCGGCATTCAGGGTTTTCGGGATTTCGGTTTTCGGGATTTTGACCTCAACCCGCCAGAAATCCTATTCATGAAATAATCTGTTAAATAGTGCCGATTTCATGGATATCAAAAACATTTTCTAGGTTTTCCTTAAATTTAAAGATCTCTAACAAAAACACCCTTTCTAACAAGGAACAAGAAAATAAAATGCACGACTGAATCGCACGTACTTGCTCTTATGTTTGATTACATTGTATGCATAATATTCTTACAACAACCGCCCAAATATATTTTTTAAAGTTGTTTTTTTTTTTATTTTTCACGTAATTTTGTATATAAAAAAAAATTTAATTTTTTTCTAAAAAAAAATTGTTATGAAAATTTTAAAAATTTAATAATATAAATTAAGAAACAAAATTTCAGAAGAAATCTTCCACCCGTTTTCGAAATATTGAATTTTCAAAAACAAATTGTTTTCAAAAATCCAAAAAAATAAAATGGTTGTATTGCAGGTACCGTTAATAACATAATATTAACAAAATATTTTGGCCAAAATGTAGAGTGTATACCTAAGATAGTGCACACACTTTTTTAAATTAAAAGAGTCGTTTTCGAGATAATTAAGATGGTAAAAAAATTTGTATGGCATGTACCGTTATTTTTGGGGCTAAACCAACGATTCAAAAATCTATTTTGGACAATCACCTAAAACGCCTAAGCACCAAGTTTGAATAAAATCGGTTCAGCCGTTTAGGCTGTAGATCGTTCTACAGACAGACAGACAGACAGACAGATGGAATTGCAGGACCTACTTTTTTGGTATTCTCTATTATCGAAATGTCAACTTTGATTAAAATCTCGAGTTCGATTTTTTTGTGATGAGTGGAAGCTGGAAATTATATTTCAGAATTCAGAAATAATTTGTTTAGGATCATCTTGGCATGCAAAAAACAACTCGCGTACTTGAGGTAAGGTTGTAGTAAAGTATAGGTTGTAGTAAAGTATAGGGTGTAGTAAGGTATGTACCTTGGAATCCGGTTTGAGTATTATATATTTAATCAAAAATTCGCAAGCACGACATACGACATTAAACAGCAGTAAAAAAGAATAAATACTCCTAACGTGGATCAGGTTTGAAGTGGGGTTCATGAACATTGACACCCTTATAAATCTTTCGTTGAGTTAATTTCGTGTTCAGTTTAATTGAGCTTAAAATTAAATTTAAGCATCAAAATATTTTGATTGTGTTCAACTCAATCATTTAGTTTGACTGATCAAAGGTCATGCCATGTTGGCAACCAAAATAACCGTTTGTATAAAACGACAATTTCCGAAAATGTTGACATTTACTTTGGAAATACCCTGTATAATAAAAGTAATAAAAGGTATCAAATGTCATTTTATAGTTTTCGAGTTTCAAGGTTTTATTTTTAGTCATATCTATATGTATTAATGATATCATATAATAAAATGGCGAACAAGTTTTTGTGGTACACTTTTCGCGGGCCACATAACCGAAGGGACATACATTACATATTAAACGAAAGAATTTTTTGCATAGATGTGCAGAATGCCAAAATTATTTAAATATACTACACAAAAATTGTTTAAGAAAATAAACATAAACATAACAATAAAAAATAAACACAGCGTCATCTGTTGCAGCAAAAAGAAAATGGTTTGTGCATTGGATAAGGAATTATAAATTGCATACTCTTGAGTATTCGTTGCATACTTATTTATTGAATTGTGTTAGTGCTGGGCAATATTAGGATGGTGATTAGCTGAGTACAGGAAAGTGGTGGAAAAGTGTAAATAAATATTTAATTTCTAATGAAAACTTATGTACAACTTGAACAAAGACCGTTACAATAAATTTAGTAAATAAATACGTTTCATTTTCGAAGTTAATATAATTGTAATTATATAAATTAAAACAATCATTATTTATTTAATATGTGGTGGCATTTCATAAGAGGTAAAGTGTGGTGAAAATACGAGGTGTGTGTAAGGTGCAGGAGTAAGAACCAGGAACATTTGTTATTGTACAAAAATTGTTAATGTGTCAAAAATGTGTATAGGTTTGAAGGTTTGTGTACCATTAACTGTTTTCCTTTGGACTCCAGGATTGAGTGCTTAGTAGGTACTTCTCATTGAATTCAACAATTTAAAAAAATCATGAATTCTCTGTCTTTTATTGAATGATAATGAATTAAATAAATAAATTGGCACTCGAATTTCGAGAGCTGGGTCGGCTAGTCAGTCTATTTTAATTTGAGTAAGAGTTTATATGCATACATAATTTACATGCTTTGATTATTATAAGAGATGTATTTATTTAACTCCTTTGGTACCTTACATTTTCCAATACAATCACTTTCAAGGAGTAAGCTAAAGTCGCGCGGCTAAGCTAGATTTCTCCATTTCTTTAAGGTGTGATATGTGGAATATGTAATGTACATATTTAAAAAAAATGGCTCCCAACAAGGAACTTCATGTTTTCCAAAAAAAAAAAAAATAGAAGAAATACTCCAAGCTCCCAACACAACCAAAGTCAACGAAGAATAACATATTATTAACTTGAAAATCAAATAGTTCGTTGTTCTATTCTATGAAATATATATGTACATTTGTACATGCAGATATCTAAATTATCAACAGACTGCACTCTCATTTACACGAAAAATGAACAGGAAAACTTTTGAAAGGAATTTAAAAAAAAAATTAAACTCTTGACAGTAGTTCTCCTGGGAAATAACATGCGAATCATATATAACGTCCGGATACAAAGGTCACAAAACAATAGCGGATTGAACATTAAGGCCCAGTTTTTCAATACCAAGTTAAACTCTTTGTGAATTCAGTTGAGTTGGTAGACTAATATAAATTGATAATTACCTTTTAATTGCTACTCCATCATCAGAAAAGGGATTCGCAATCTCATAAAAGTGAATTGTGGTGAAACATATTGGAAATTGATAAACAAAATATTGGTGGAACATTTTAGACACATTGTTTAAATGTTTGTACAGTTGTAGGTCTATTGTAAGGAAATGTTTTTAAATATCTAAATACAAGTCTGAAATGAACTGGACCCAAAAAGACGAAAACTGGGCTAGAAAACCAGTTCTCTTCAGACTAAAAGACAATTTTATTTAATTTAACTCAGATTCTGGTTGAATGTTTGAGTTAAGCCATCGAACAAAATTTGTGCCAAAAATGAGTGGACATTTTGAACACAATCGTCTGCTTCAAATATCAAATATAAACGTCGTAGTTCCTACTGAATAACAAAAATTTGAACGATATTGTCGATGTGTAATTTTTATTCGCATCAGCACAGAACTAGGATTGAGGAAAATTCAATTATATTTTAAGTTAACAACCTCGGCCAACACCGACCGTTCCCATAATATTTTTTGGTACTCTATCTGTTTTTACTTGCGATATATGTATATGTAAGTATATGTACTATATTCTATATGCCAAGTTGAGTGGCAATGGCGCAGTGGATAAAGTGCTTACTTGCTAACTTAGACGTGTGGGTTCGATCCCCACGCTAGGCGCATTTTTTCTATGCCTCCAATTTAATTGGATGCCGCCCATGGATTAAAATGAGACAATCAATACTTGGTTCTCAAATCCACTGTGCCAACAAAAAATTCTTTCATATCATTCTATTTCTTCTAACTAGTACCGTGCAATTCAGGTTGCATTTAAAAGACCTTAGGTCTTACAGGCATATATTTAAATAAAAAAATAAAAATAAGTTATGTATTCGTAAAAAAAATCGAACTCGATATTTCGATCAAAATCGACATTACGATGAAAGCGAAGACGAAAAAAGTGGGTCCCGCAATTCCGTCTGCCTGTCTGTAAAAAACCGTAAAGAGAAAAAATGTATTTCTCAAACACGGCTCGAAGAATTTTTATAAAAAAATGTTTATGTTCTTAAATTAGTGCAGTAAACTTTTAATTTGGATATTGGAGAATTTTTAAAAAGTGATTCTCATCGGCTTTATTGGTCGTAATGAATATTAAATGGAAGAAATTTTCATTTTATTTTCCCAACGTTTCGACGATGAGAATCACTTTTTAAAAATTCTCTAAAGTCCACATAAAAACCAACTTGGTCAAAAACTTCTAAAATAATAAACTTTTAAGTAAAAAATATTTTATTTTGCACACTTATTAACGGTACTTCCCATAGAACCACTTTTTATATTTTCGACTTTCTCACTATTGGATGAACCGATTAAAATTATTGTGTTATGCAAATGCTCCCTAGAAGGTTTGACGATACATTTCTCGAGATACTTTTCTTTAAATTTTCATTGATCCGTGGCATCTAATGGTGTTCTTGGTTTTTTTTTTGTCGAAAAACCGTTGTTAGCTACAAGACTAAGTTTGTACGATCCAGTCGTGCATTTTATGCAGTCAAGCACTATATCCACTGTGCCATTCGTCGTTTTATCCTTAATTTTTTATATACAAGATTTCGTTTATATTTTTCTAAAACAAGTGTTAACAATATAAATAAATAAAAATAATTTAAAAAAAATCGTGGCCCGTTTTCGAAATATTGAATTTAAGAAAAACGTGATTTTGTTTTTCAAAAAAACAACAAACTATCGAACATTTTTATCGCAGTATTATTATTGTTTAGAATTCGAAGGATGTCCTTTAAAATTTTGTTAACAAAATCCATTGAACAATAAGAACGTAGGTAACAAAAAAAAAACGGTTCCGTGGCAGGTAGCGGTAAAATATTCATTGTTTATATCAAATTCGTTAGAACCATTTTCGAGTTTGGTAATTAGGATGCACCTTTTTTGCTCCAAAAAATTTTATGGCAATTTTCGGGGTATAAAATGATTTTAAGAAAGAATCGATAAAATTGACTAAAACTGTGGATCCACCTACACACACAGACAGGTAGACATAAAGAATTGCGGGTCGCATTTTTTTCAAATGCAAAACTAGTCCTTTAGTTCCAATATCGCAAATATAAACTTTGTAGCCAAAAATGTATGGCAGCACGTAAGAAGTGACACATTTTGAAAACAAATTGCTTTAGAACTAGCTATTTAAATATAAATAACAAAAATATTAACTGTACAATTAAAATTTACATAATTTTATTTTACTTTGTCATGGAAAAAGGCGTTTTGCAAAAATGTTCAATTTAGCTGTCGACAAATATTCTCGACTGAATTTTCAAAACCTGTTCATAAAAATCCGACAAGGATATAATTGTTATGACAAATTTTTCTTCGAGAAATATTGACATTTCAAATCATTTTGAATTGTCAAATCAACCACTTATAGAGATTCATATTTCTAAACCTGCCAATTACCAGAGACTTGTTAAATCCGCCCATGCAAATAATACGTATGAACGTTGAATAGGTATATGCTCCAACAACTAAAAGGTATAAGAATTTCCATAAGTACACATTTATGCATTTCTTCCTTGTAAACTTGATTGAAATGTTCAAACAATTTCTTATACGGAAACAATTTCAAATATCTTTCTTTTATGCTATTTGATTTTGTGAGAAACGTACATATGTATGCAGGCATAGAGAGGTATCTATATTATGATCTTTTCGACAGTCAGTGCTACGAGAATGCAGAAATAAATTTAAAAAAAAGTATAACACGAAAGTCGGAAAGTAATCTGAAAGTTATTCTGGAACAATTTTTCAAAAAAAAATCTCAATATCTCAATATGATCGGATGCTTACCTTCTATTGGAATACCATCCTTCCACCAAGATAGTTTTGCAGGTGGATTGCTAGAACTGGAATCACATACAAGGGTTGCCTCATTGCCTGGCTTAAGTTCCTCGGGTTCGACACGAATTTTGACTGTTTCTGGTGCAACTATAGTTAGATACATTACATAGAAATAGAAGAATATATAGAGTTTAGAAGGAATTTCAATAAAGTTTCACAATTTAATTTGAATTTTGAAGTTGATGATGATGGTTGATCTACTTACAGTGTACACTTAGAGTCGTAGATTCAAACAATGGAATTTCAGTAGCGCTGTTGTGGGATTCGCATCGATAGTGTGCTTGGTTGTCAGTTACATTTGCCAGAATTGTTATTTCAGCTGAAACAGACTTATCGCCAGCCCGAATTACAGAGTTCACCTGCAATGATAATATAGAATGGTAAAATATCCTTGCATGAGACTTTTTGAGAGGATAACGTCCATTCACACGAAACCATTTCTGTTATCTTATTTAAAGAATGAGAAACAGGAAAAAGCAATCACCTTTTGATCTCTCGAAAAACCCCCACATTTACATCCAACATATTAAAACTTTGAACCCAAAATTAAAAAGAAAAACAACAACAAATAGAAAAAATAAAAACTACATACGAGTACTTTCATAAAAGGACCTTTTGTCAAAAGCATTGAAACGGAAGCTGGTAATCCCTTATCCTACGGCATGATTTGCCTTTGTTCTTCAATTACATATATATGTATTTATGTAGTGTGGCACTTTTTTGGGTAAGCAACTTGAAGGGTACACACACAAGACAACAAAAACAACAAAAAAGAACATGGTGCATTCGCAACTAAATGTATTCACCAACAGTGCTGTGCAAATGAAATATTTTAAATTATATCGCCTTGCTACTTTTTTGTCCAGTCTTAAGTCAAACTTATGTGCAAAATTTAATTAAAATGACAATTACGTCCGAAGCATATAGTTGTGTGTTCTCGAAACAAATAATTACAGTAAAGTAAAACATTTTCATGAAAAACATCGCATTTCAATCCAATTCCAATTTGATTTAATTTATTATGTTAATATGGATTTTTCTGTCAAAAAGCATTCAAAATACGAGAAAAACATGTACAGACATACATCACTAACAAAAATTACTTCAATGCCTTCTAAGATTGAAATCACTAAACTAATCATCGGACGAAATGTTAACTGACAATACAGTATGTTTTTGTTGTTGTTTTCTTTGTAAATTTTTTTACTTTGCTGTACTTGCTTGTCACGAGAATACGACTTATATAATAAAGTTATATTATTCTGCGTTAATCGTTTAGGTGTTGCAGATGCGACGTATGATATTTTAAGACTGCTAACAAAAGTTAAAGCCTGTCAATTATTATTTGTACATATATCTTCATTGCGTACTACCGTGTTAATAGAGGTGCCTTTCTAGTGCTCTTCAATACCTGTAACGTTGCATATGGTAGCAGTTTTGCGTTTTCTTGCCAAAGAAAGCTTCTAAAAGTCAATTGAGAACGATGCGGATATCGCTTTGGTTCGGAACACTGTTTCAAAAATGCTAAAAGAAGTACTAACAATTGTGGAGAATCGAATTTGTCCAACGAAGATCAAAGTAAACCAAAACGACATGTTTTTGAGAAATTAAATATTCCTGGCGTCATAGAATGAATTGGACACCCCATATTAGAATGTTGCAGTCAAATCAAAATCCAACGCTTTTCTTTAATTAGAAGGGACACTTTTTAATGAATGCAATGACTGTAAGTCGTTTTATTTTTCCTGCGGAATATTTTGTGTCTACCCCTGTCTTAAAAATGTTTTAAGTGCAATAAACTTATCAAGTTTCATTTAAAAAATCATTTATTAACTTACATTTTTAATCTCGTCTCTCTTGTCTCACTATTTCACATCAAATGAACAAGATCGATTTGAAATCTCTCCATAAGATGGAATTGTGGCACACTACAATTTAACTTTGTTTCGATTTCAATAAATCAGAAATTCAAATCGATAAAAACGAATTGTAGAACACCGAATTATATCTAGCTCATCAGTACCCTCGTTGCCTGATATACCATTGTGTCCAGGAAAACAACAGAATCTTATATTATGCTGCATGCAAAGAACCCTAAGCTCTTCGCGACAGCATTTTACAACCTGCAAATTGACCTCGGTGCCTAAAATAAATTACATTGCTCCTTGGATATCAAAGAAGAAGGTGACATCAGCTTGTGGTATTGCTCCATTAATACCTGTTTAGCAGCTCTGGTGATTGCTAACACCATAGCTTGGAAAACACAGCAGTAATTAGGAAGTCTCGTTTCGCAATTAACAAGGGTTCCATTCTGTTATGAGTACTGAATAGATTTCGTGAGAAGTTTTCAGATACATGTGGTGCTTATCGCTATCAGTTACGTACTCAGGGCTCTCACCATGAATAGAACCCAAATTATTGCCATTGTGTTTTATGTGTAGAAGAATTGAAGAACCGTTTTGTTTAATCCAGTGTCTATCAGATCTTTAAGCTCGCCATTGTCATCGACTATTAATACAACCCACTGGAACACAATATGTGTGCAACGATCACAATGTGGGAAAAAAAACCTATGCCTTGAAGATAAGGTAGAGAAAAAAACATCCAATCAATGAAAGCCCAAATTTACCATACCTTAGCAACGGAGCTATCCAAGTACAATCAGATTTCCCATCTAGACAAAATCCTACTTTTGTTAAATGTTAACATAGTGAAAAAGCCTTTTAAGCCGTCCTAAAATGCTTGACTATTGAAAAGCGTCAGAATAGCCTCCGGTCTAACAGATCTACCATATATTAAATAATCGCACTTATAAGCAACAACTATAAAAGAATAACGCATATGATGTCAGGAGGTCTTTATGGCTAGCGAAGGCTGATCACATTTTCAACTAGGGGTCTTTAACGGCGCGGCGATTGAAGAGAGGCAAAACTTCTTCACCTGATGTCAAAAATCAAATAAACATCCGTTCATCCCCAAGGCAAAGCTACACTGTTGGTAGCAGCATATCGAAATAGTTACGGAGTTCATTTAGCTTGGAAAAAAGATTAACGGCAGAAATGACACTTTAGTGGAGATCCGATGTAGAACTACTGCACCAAACTTTTGCTACTTCTGTTTGGTTTCTTCAAGCACGAAATGTACGCAAACATTTATGTTAACAGTTGTGCTAAATACTAGAGCTCCTACTGTCGCATTATGTGCTGAAATGAAGAGGTAATACTGGGATCTTTCGAAAAAATATCGTTGAAGAATATTTGGTCCGCTATGCTATGCTAGAATGGAACCGCTAATTTAATAGACACTATTGCGATTGTCAATTATCAATTATCAAATATTGATAAATAATGAAATTTGATTTTCGAACATCAATTTATGTAAAAACTCTACAACTATTTTATGACAATTACCGATTTTCTTGTAATTCACAATTGTCTGAATCATTCTCACTTAGGTTCTTTAATATAAAATTTCAGTATTTATCAACTATAAAATCGCAGTTGACAATCACAATAGGGTTAGTCCATGAAATAGAACACATCTAATTCAAGAACGAGGTCATAAATAAATAAATAAGTCTTTCAAGTGCATATATCTGAGGCGACGACAAGCCGAACCTCTAAGGAGAATATCAAACATTTGGTTTTGGGCAGGAATCAGCGTGCTCTGGACCGAAGAGACTGAAGGACAACATATATTTATTTGTTTCTATGGTACTAAGTAATTTCTATATATTAAGGCCGAGATATACATAGATGTTCACAATGATCAAACATGTCGCATTAATCTGAAGAACTACTTAAGGCTAATTAGTAACTTGTCCAATTTTCAAGCGAATATCATTCACAATCCCGTTTCCGCCCTTGAAACTGTGTTTGACATTAAGATTAGCATTTGTTTGAAGTACAAATTTCTAGATTTTTAGTCTTAAAATATTTTTTAAAAAATCAAAAAAAATGTATATGAATATTTTATTGCACAGGACTGTATTAGATACATACTAGAAAAGCATTTTTTAATATGTATACGCCAATGCGGATTTGTAATTTGTTTTACAAAATTCACAGACAACGATTCTAAGAGATATCCTGAGAGCTGACGTTTGTTTGTCCTGCACTTGGGCAAACATCATTTTCTCGAAAACTGTCTTTCCGTTGTGTCGTTCTCGAAGCTTGTAAAACTCTGTACAAACCAACAAGCCATATTCAGATAAATGTGTGCTACCGAATTTAACTTGTAAACAGAATAATATAAAAAAAAAGTGGCAAACAGTTTAAAAGGACATTTAAGTGTCCTTATCCTTTAGATATTTTGCATATTATTTTATGTCTTTCAATGTGGCCGCAAGAACAGGACATGTTACATTTTTGTTTCTCAAAAAAAAAAATAGAAATTAATTACTTTTGGAACTAGAAAATAGTTTATCCCAAGAATGTTTTTCCCTACAATTTATCACTAATACCAGCAAAAAAAAATTAAATTAAAAGTAATAAAATTGTAGTTTCAGTATAAAATTTCAAACTTTAAAAGTAGTCACCTTTGTACATTTAACTAGTTGGGAATCCTTTTTTTTCTATTTCGAAAATTATAACCGATATTAAATGCATACATACATACTAGTTTTCGAAAAGGTATTAAAAAAAAGAAGTTACTCACCCTCTTATCGTTTTTGTACCAAGTTAGAGTAGCCAAAGGATTTCCGCCTGATGAAACGCAAAGCAATTTTTGAACCGAACCAGCAGGAATAATTTGTCCTTCGACATAACCCGAAATTAAAGGTGGTGAAGGGGGATCTGTAGAGAAAAAAAAAAACAAAAAATGCATAGATTTATTATTAAAACAAAAAAAAAAGGAAATAAGAAAATTTCATATGAATGAATGTGAAAGTGTAAAACTTATGCACATACATATATTTTATGAGGACAAGAAAAAAAATTCTTTGAGGACTTTTGAAAAATAAAATATCATCTCGCAAAATGCAGAAAATAATTTACAACCGGTAGCATGAATTTGCGTCGCAGGGATTTTAATTGAAACCACAAAGGACTTTCTGGGAAGTTTTATATCTGTTTTCCCAGGGTTGTTGCTTTGTGTGATTGATGGAGAAACTAGCTCTAGGGGAATTTTTTTTTCTTGGTTTACATAAGAGTCTTGTCAGTTTTTTTAAACACTTAAATTTTCCGACTATACGTAGGATAACGACCATGAGTATATAAAATATATTCGCCAGATATAGATTACTACACTGCAGAAAATGTGTGTACTGAAGTTTGAATGGCATTGTTATAAAACCGCGTATGATTATTTTGTACAGAATATAGCCCACTCTCATCAAGAAGTGACGGAATCAATATTTATGTAGTGAGTCTATAGAAAATCAGCATCATTATGTATGAGTTTTTTAAAAGGTTTTATGTGATCCATCTGAAATAATTTTACTTCGCTCAAAAAATGCTGTTTCGAATAAACATAGGCAAAGGAAATTGTCTGTTCTGGAAGGTAAATTTAAAAAAAAATCCCACGAAATAAAAGCAAAATCCCAAATATTTTAAATTGACTTTTGTTTCAATAAATAAGTTACAATTAAAGATTTACCTAAGTTATAATAGGTTTGGCCTATGGCCGTCCACCAAGTTGACAAAATATAAATTAAAGCTCTTGTATTAAAAGTCTCCTTATGTAAGACGCTTTCTATAATGAAGTGCTGCCACATCCCATACTTTTTTTCCATTTATAATACTTATTGCTTCATCTTCATCAAAGACGTCGATAGTAGCAGAGGTCTCAATGTGTTGGTTAATCTGGTATATGTGGCATAAAGTTTAAGGGAACAAGTTCAATCTCTCATTTTGAAGACAGTACTTTTGACAGTAGTTTTCACCTGAGTAATTGTTAATGAAATAATGAAGTGCTCTATGAACTATGAACTTTGCGAGCTGATTTATTTTTTTCAAAGTAAATTCACAATTTGGAAGTGTTGTTCTGGAGTTAGAAGATTCAAAAATGTCAAACGAATTTGACATTCTCAGCTGTCAAACCATAGATAACAACCATCGAACTTTCTCGTGTAGCTAAAAAAAATACCCGTTATTATGAAAATGTATGTTGTATGAAATGTATGTGTTGAATGATCCATGAAACAGATGGGGGGAAGAATTTCTTGTATCTTCGAAAAAAGCCAAAACACTTTGCAACGTTCTTGGCGACATTGAGTATGTGGTCATTCTTCAAGAGGTGATCTGTTATGCATATGCCAAGGACTGTAAGCTGATCGGTTTCTTCAATGTTTCTTCCCATTCAATTCTAATTCAATTCAATTCTTCCCCATTGGACAATGCTGAAAAACTATCGTCAGCAAAACAATTTAGTGGATTAGAAGTTCGAGATAAGAGATAATTAAATAAAATGAGAAAAAAAATTTGGAGACAAAACGGAGCCCTGGGGCACTCCATTATTTATTATGTGAATATCAAACTTGCAACCGTTTAATACAACTGGTAAAGAGTTGTCCGAAAGGTAATTTCTTAATCAACGAAGAAGAGGTTCGTCGGTACCAAATACACGCATTTTCGATAAGAGAGCTTAATGCCAAAGTCTATAAAATGCTTTTGAAATATCAAGCGCAATAATCTCACTTTCTCCAAAACAATGTAGAGATGTGAATTGTGAGCCACTGTTCAGTGGACCTATTGCTATTGCCGTTCGTTAAGGAGATTTTGTTCTTCAAAATATTTCTTAAGCTGATAATTGATCAGAGTTTCCATGACCTTGGAAAGAAGGGACGAAATTGGACGGTAATTAGAGGCTGAAATAGATTCGGCTTTTTTAGGGAGCGCTGGACAAATGCTGTTTTCCATCCACTCAGAAAGAGACCAGTATGCAGAATAGGGCAGTTCGAAAAGCTTACACAGTAGTGCGTTAAAGAACTCCTCTTCAAAACGATGTGAGGGATACTATCCGGGCCAGCGGATTTGTACACATCGAGGTCTTTAGGGACTCCAACAACAGCACACATGCGAAAGAAATCATTCACGCTCTTAAGTATTGGAGGTGTTATAAAACTTTCTGGCAACGTCGAATTAACATCGAACTGCGCTGCAGGCATATCGCCTTTTACACGTGAGCTGACAAAATGGGTGTCATTAAAGACGGCCGTTAGAACCCAAGACGAAGTTAAGTCCAGTCGGGTTAAGCATTTGAAATGGAAAAAAAAATAATTCGTATAATTTTATTTCACAGTTCCCTGGGGAGGTGTCATTAGTAGTCTAATTTTCGGTTCTCGGGAAAATCGAACTCGAGCTTCAGCCGTCATTTTGAAGTTAATGAAAATTTTATTGTGACCAATAACTCGCCATTTTTAATTTCTGACAAAAATAATTAAGGTGACACTTGTAGGAAATTTAATTTTATAGAAATTTAGTCTTAATATTTTTTTTTTCAAATAATTTACCGTTCCCGAGATATTGATGAAAAACCTCTTTTGAGGCTTGTGATCGCCTTCTGGAATCAGGAAAATATTAATTCGTACAATTTGCTCCTATAGTTTGTTGGGGGGAATCATTAGTATTCTAAATATCGATTTTCGGAAAAGTACTGCTGGAGCTTTAGTCGCCATTTCGAATTTAATGAAGAATTGATTATATTTTTTTATTCATATACCACACTTTGGCCACCCGTGCAGGTAGAGTTGAATAGGTGCGTTTTTTTTTTTAAACTCAAAATTTCGAAAACGACTCAATAGATTATTTTGAAACTTAGTATTTGTTAGTTTTTGACATTTTCTTGAATATTTAAAAAAAAAACTATTTCTCTAAAATAAAAAACAAAGGTACCTCCCAGCAAATGTTAACCGTTAAGAAAAAAAATTATTTCTCAAAAACGGCTCCAAGAATTTTGATTAAAAAAGTTTGCATGCTCATAAATTAGTGCAGTGCAATTTTAAGCACAACAATATTTCACTTTGCGTACTTATTAACGGTACTTCCCATGGAACCACTTTTAATATTTTCGATTTTCTCACTAATGGATGCACCGACTAAAATTATTTTTCCTAAAAGTAATTAAAAAAAACTGTGATTTTGAGAAACTTGAAGCAATTTTAACAGCAAGAACTGACGACGAAGTTCAAAAGGTTGTTATAGCTAAGGTGTCTTGAGTGAAAGTTGCTGCGAATTAATTGTATTGCGCTCAAGATTATTAGATATTAAAGTGGTATTGTTAAGGAAGTGATTGGTAAAGATTATTATTAGCAGCAATTAATGCTTTCCATTAATTATAAGAACTAAAGGATGAACAATATTACCCGTTAATCTGTCTTTCGTGAAATAAAATAAATTTGATGGTTTTTTAAACCATGCAACATAGAGCTGACCATGGGAAAAACACGGATTCTTCAAGTCCAAGCCACAAATTGTCATTGTCTGCTCTTGCGGCTTATATATCGTCATCGTGAAAGCTAAACGTATCGCGAATTGCATAGCCTTTTGGAAAGTTGATTCTGGTGGAATTATATGTATTGGAGGTAATAGCACGGCTTCTCCTTTATGCTTTCAAGTCAATATCGTTGCTTTAAGTTCGATTCCGGTAATTCTTCTGCTGACTAGGTAATTGTACACCGTTGCATAATTTTGGTAGATTTAAGTTCCGCAAAAGGATGAGCGGTGAACCAATTTTCAGCCAGAGCTTGTGTGCTGACATTACTGGCATTTCCAGAGAATTTAAAAATTCTGTCGGAAAATTGACGACAACATTTTCATCAATAATTATTTCAATTGACAAGTCATCAAATCACCTGGCAGTTTTAAAAGAATAAATGTAATCCCTCAAATTTATTGACGCTGGATGAAAAAAAGTCTCAGTACTGAGGAAGAATTGAAGGAATTTGAAGCTACGGATCTTCAGCAGGAACGACAGCAACAACTACAAACGCGGAGTATATTTTTTTAATTTAATTTAACTATATGCCTGTAAGACCTAAGGTCTTTTAATTGCAACCTGAGTTGCACGGCACTATCTGTAGAATAATTATTGAATAAAATTAAATTAAAGTTAAAGTTTGTATGTGTCATTTTTCCAGACACCCTGTAACGAAAATATGTTTCATGTGTAGTAAGTTGTCTCAAATCACAATTATCAAAGTTTCATGAAATTCGGTCCACAATCACAATAAATATATATATTTTGTAGCAAATAAGAGTACGTACGATCAGTTTTGCCAATCATTAAATTTTCTTCTGTGAATTAAATGATACGAGATCTGTATACGATTTTCTCATAAAAGTATTAATAATTGTTTAGTTCTATTAAAATTGAATTTGCCTTCTAAAATACATTTCTGGTTATTTTTATTCTGAGACCAAAAGACAATACTCAAAAAGGGCGTTTCATTCTATTTTTATTAAACGAAAATGAAGTGTGAGTCCTTATTGGCTCACAACAACGACTCAAAGAATCGTGCATATCTTTTGTTTTGAAGTTTAACTTTTTTTTGGCAATGGAATATAAAATAAAATGCACGACTGGATCGCAATTACTTGCGCTTATGTTCGATCACATCGTATGCAAAATATTTCTATTAATATTTTAAATATATTTTTCAAATCGTTTTTACTTAAGTTTTATATACTAAATTAATTTAATTTTTTTCTAAACAAAAAAAAATTAACGCAACAATTTTAAACATTTAAAAATATAAACTTAAAAATGAAATTTCAAAAAAAAAATCACTGACATGTTTTCGAAATATTGAATTTTCAAAAAAAAAAAATTTCATAAGCCCAAAAAAATATTTTTCGAAAATTTTGGTATGCAGTACTATTTTTAATTCGAAGGACCTCCTATATAAAAATTTGTATCGAAATCCGTCTAGCCGCTTATTATAAAGTCGAAAATCAAAAAATTGTTGTATTGGTGGGTACCGTTAATAACAAAGGCGCAAAATTCTAAACTGTTAGGATGGATTTTTTATTATAAAATATTAATTTCTTAAAACAATCTTATTTTTTGTATTTATTATTATTGAATGAATTTTTATTATTAATTTAATGACAAAGTTAAATATAATTATATAATATATAATAAATACTAGTTGTAAAATGCTAATTAACCAGATAGCATTTGTAGGGTTTGAATTTTGATGAACACAATTATTGTGTTTTTGCTTAAATTAATTATATGTTGATGTAAACCCAACATGTGCTCTAAATAAGTATTCGATGTTTATATTTTAAATTATTTAACTTCATTATTTACAAAAACAAAATAAACAAAAAAAATATACATCAGCTGGATTCGAACCTGGGCCTCCTGAGTGCAAGGCCGATATACTATCAGATGATATAATAGATTTAGTACGATACTAAGCAATTAAAGTAGCCATTTCGTGATTTTAACTTTAGTAAAATGTTAAGAAGATAGTACGATACTAAACTCGTTTAAAACTAGCAAAATCCTATTTTTAGCATAGTATCATACTAAAAATGATTTAGCATATTACTAAATCGTTTAAAATTTTGCGCCAAAAATTTTAAAAGAAAATGTTTGACCAAAATGTAGACTATACCTATGCACACACTTTTTTATCAAAATCGTTAGATCCGTTTTCGAAATAATCAAGATGGTACAAAAAATTGTATAGCAAGTACCGTTAATTTTAAGTATTAAGTATTACAAACTATCTTATCTTAGGCAGGCCAGCAAAATACACATTTCAAAAAAAAAATCGGTTAGATAGTTTCGGAGTTTATCAAACACATCAACGTGACACGAGAATTATATATAATAGAAGATTTGTACGATTTTTGTTTTTTTTTTTAACTTTGGGGCGGCAAAATTATAATTTGCCTAGGAAGTCAAAAGCAACAGGTTCGGCACCGCATGTAAGTATCTTGTTTTGTGTATTTCTTTTTAGCAGGCTTTTGTAATTTGGGGATATTTCACATACCATACAATTTTAAAGTAAAATTAGAGATTGCCTTAATATTTAAAATCATATTGCACAATACACACAAATGCATTGCTTGGGTTCTTTGTTGACTTTTACTTAAAATAATAATTGAAAGATATACCTTCAAGACCCATACGCTTTCTTGATTGCAGGGCATTAGGTGTAAGGCGGGAATAAACACAGAGATTGAAAAGGAATGTTTGTAGGTAAAATCGATTGAGAAATAAAGTGATTAAAAACTCATTTAATCTCACGCCCAATGGCAATCAACTGAATACAGATAGAAGGTATAGTTGCTAAGAGTGGGCCTGTGCCTGGCCATACCAATACCTCTAAATAAGCAATCAAACATCCACTGAGCCATTAACTTCCACCCGTTTGGCTCCACTATAAGGTCTTATTTTAATTAAAGTTTGAATTCATCGAAAAACAGTGGACGCATAATTGTATGCTACCAGGAAATCAGTATTTCCTGATTTTTAAATATTAATAAACTCATTTAAAACAGGTTGCGATGCTTAATGGAAGTTTCAAAGAAAGCTAAATGGAGTGCACATAAAATTTCATAAATAAATTGTATTTTATTTCTGAGAACAACCAAAACCATTCAACAAAACAAGTGGATATTGATTATACTTTCAATTTCGATCTAGATAGGCTTCGAATTTGAAATAAACGAAGCAAGCTAAAATACAAAATTTGAATCAAATCAAGAACGTATACAACCAACACAAGAAGAACAAGGAGCAAAAAAAAGGAAACAATATTGGACAAAATGGCAGACGGAAGGAAATGTTTATTGATCACCCCTGTGAGTTTAATTGCCTTTTTATTAGAAATGGAGACTGTTTTAGCAAAAATTACCTCACTATTGCACCCACATAAAATGAAAATGAAGAACTTATGATACAAGCAAATTTAGTTCAGGAAATCAAAGAGGACAAATTGAGTTTCTGTCTGGGCTTCTGCAAAAGCCTCTAGCACATCAATGTGATATTTGTTTTATATAGCTATTAATGCAGAAAACAGAGTGAGAAAATGAGCATCGTCATTTTATGAAGAGAGATAGAGAGAACGGCAGAGAGGGGTAATTTTGAATGTGGCAAAGAAATTTTGCAAGTGCTACAGGTCAAAAGGAAATTCAATTACGTACTCATGAAATATGAGTACTACTACATTTGCTTGCACCTTTATTTTTACTCTTTTTTTTTTTAAATTGATGGAAATACATTTTGTGATCAAAAATACAACCGACCTTAGAGTCTGGGAGGTGCAGTTGTAATGGTAATTTAATTTAACGGCAATTAGTGTTACTTGGGCAGCACTCGTACACATGATTTTCTGAGTTGAGGAAATTACTCTTTTAATTGCAAAAATATGGTAAAAGTTTTTTAACCATTTTTGGTTACTTTTTTTGTTGAAAATATCAAAAATCGTAAAATAATTTCCTATCGCGATAGAATAGTTCTACTCTCGCTAAACTTGTATTATTAAATTATAGGAAAATTGATTTGATTTTATTAAATTCGATAAAGATGACTTTTGTCAGTAAATTCAATAAAAAGAAATCTCAATTCACGGCTAGGAGGTGGCTAATCCCAAAAAAAGAAGTGCGACCTCACATTTTAGACTATAACTCTTTTGCGTTGAAGGTTTAGTCAAACCAATAAGTGTTTTTTTGTATATGTATCTGTCTATATCCTCCTCCTTTTTTTAAAGTAAAAAATGCTTCGAATTATTCAACGTATAGTGATGAAGAAGAAAAATACCTACCGGTGCGATAAATAGAATATAGTTCTTCTTTACAGAAGATTGTGGTTGTATGTCCGTACAGTCCGCATCATTTGATTAATGTCTTAAAGGCTCATTTTATACAGGAAATTCAATTAGCATTTGTTTTTGTTACAGTTTTAGTAAGATAAAATATTTATTAAAAATCATTGAAGAAAAATCGGAACAATAAAACCCCCCTTAGTTATATTTTAAATTTAAATTAAATTACTCGTGTTAATATTGTCATTACTCTGCATTACTTATTTTCGTCTTGTGGTTGAGTCCTACGAATGTAAAAATATTTTAAGTTCTAAAAAAAGTTTGCTGTGAATAAGTAATTCAATATCTATTATTCGTTAGCCTAGGGGGCAGATTTGCCCCCTATACCCACCAAACACAGTGGTCAGGAAAAATATACATATCGGCAGAATTTGGGCATTGACGGATTAGTATGAGCGATTTTCACTAAATTTCCCCGTTTTTTTGGCAGTGATATAATTTTGGACTGCAAAATCTCAATGTCAATCAATATTTTGAACTCCAAAACGGTAGTGGTTGAAAGTTGTTGTTGCTCTCGAACAAGATAAAGGAAAAATGGGGCAAGTATATTCATGAAGAATTTCACCATTTGGAAAAAAATTACAATACAAAATTCTTAAACACGTTTTTTGCACTAACCTTTCGGCGATAGTATTGTAACCACATAAGTTGTACAGCCCAACAATGAATTTTCGTTTACTTTAAGGATGCGCGCAAGCTACTCTGGTTTTAATTAGACATTAGGTCTGAATATTATGTATGTATGTACAGTGCTTTGCAAAACATTTGCAACTAAGACCGAAAGATCTTTGCATCGCATTAATACGCAATTTTTGTATCCGCAAAAATAAAGTTCGTTTACTATTTTGTTAACCGAATATTGTATTTTATTTTTGTAGAAAAAAAAAAAATAAGATAATTCAGTTCAAATTGAGAAATTCTTAAAAATAATCATGCATTGCTGTGCAAGACATTTGCAACTAAAAACAATGTCCTACAATTTTTATTTTTTTAAGCAAAAATTACTTATATTTAACTGCATATCCTTTATTGTGTATAACACTTGCACATCTTCTAGGCAATGGGGTAATGAAGTTGTTGATAACAGTTTCTGGTTTGTCATTAGAGGCAGTGCTCTGGATTTCGGCATTAAATTCGTTTAACTGTTCCCGTAGATTACTTTGGATAAGTCTATCAATTTTGGTCTTCTGACATGTTGCCTTCCATCCAATCCGTGCATGTTAAATTTCGATTTATCAGAGAATAAGGCTCGTATTTCCACCATTTTTCATATCATGGCTGAGATCATATCATTCATAACCATCCATACAGAATTATGTCCAGGTCCCCAATATCTTATCCTCAAAGTAGTAACTTAGACCCTCCAGTCTTTAACAATAAACGATGTAGATGGCTTGTATCCTATATGCAGTTGATATAATGTAACGAAGCGTTACGTTAGCTATTCATAAACCACCGCCGCAGTGAAGTTAGTACTGGTCACTAAATCCAGCAATTACGCACGACCACCACATAACTAGAATTAGATTCCTAACTGATTTGCCCCTCTTGTTCATTCTAAGCTGTGGGCGTTATGCTAGATTTATATTCGCTATTCCCTGTCTGCTCCTTTTGAGCAGGAAAGCGGACCAATTACTTATATGAAGTACCATGTTATTTAGCTTAAGTTAAGAGTTTGTAAAGCATATTATAAAAATTGTCAAAAATTTTCAAGGTTTTATAAAAGTATGAAGATTCCTAATCGAAACTGAGTTAAAATGTTTTTGGTTTTTTTTTTTTGTTAAATATAAACTGAAACATCTCGAAAACTTGAAAGTGATGGAATTCTCTGAATTAGGATTTGAAATCATATTGCCAAAAACTTTCGGGAAGCTATTTTCTGTTTTGCAATTTCAATGAAATTTTAAATTTATATTTTTAAATAGGGTCAATCAATCAAGAGGTTTTTTTTCAAAAGCGGGTTTTTGACAGAATGCACATGAGTCGTACCAAGTTGCCACGAGTTTTTTACTCAGTATTCGTTGAGAATTCATTGACTGGGAAACTTGTTGAAGATCCGCTGTTTTCGACCAATATTTTATTCTGTTATAAGGCCCATTTCTGGATCAAAAAAATTCTTTTATACGGCCCCGAGGAACAACTTACAGCGGTTCAAAGACAACCTTGTGCTGTGGTTTATTGGCCGGTGGAATCATCGGTCCGTATTTCTTCAAAAAAAAAGAGGAGGCTGGCTCGAACGATACTGTAAATGGGAATCGTTATCGCGACATGATAACGGACTATTTTCTGTTTGCAATTGAAGCCCGAAATATTGACAATATTTGCTTCCAACAAGAAACAGTGGACATATTGAGAGACCGCTTCGTGAACGCTTCGGACCAGGGAATTTGTCCTTTCTGACTACGTAAAGTCTAAGGTGTTAAGTGATAAGCCAGCTACGATTTAAGCATTGGAGGCCAACACTACCCGTGTTAATCGCCAGATACTGACAAATTTGCTCGATCGAAAATTTGAACCTCCGTATTGAAGAGCGGCTGCGCAGCTCCGACCAAAATTTGAGAGGAATTATCTTCAATCAGATATGGGTCTGTCGATTAATAATAAAGATTTCACGATAGATTTGATTTTTTTATGTTATTTCGCAATTTGAAAAAGAAACCCTCTTTATTGATCAAACTATGTAATTTGGCCCATTCCCAGTGGAGAACTAGTTTTCAGACAAGATTATTTTTCATCGACGGAGCTGAGAGGACCTAAGATTTTTTGCCGAATCCGAAGGGCTTAGGTGAAAAGCAATTTTCCAAGACAACGTATATTCTTGGAGAATTAGTCACTTCCTCTGAACGGTCAAATCAGTAGACGTTTTTTTGAGACAGAGATTTAAGCGTTAAGCCTCTAGCATGACAGTGCATTTCACTAGCTATTACGCCAAGGACTGGGCCGCTATTAAAAATGAAATATTCCCATTTTGAAATATTTCTTATGAACTAGAAGTTTGCATTCAATTATATTTTTCAGTAAAGAAAAAAAAAATATAGAAATATGGTGATTCCAAAATATGAAAAATACAAAGGAGAACAAATTGGTTAAGTCATTTTTTTTTTGCAATGCTCTATGATTTCTAGTCCCCAATAAAAAATTTAATTTAATTTTTAAAACCTTGCAAAGTACAAGTGTGTGATAGTCGTAGAAAACCAGGAATTTACCTTGTGTGAATATACAAATAGAAATAAAAACATTTAATTAAAATCTTCTTCAATTTATTCTTTATGTTGTTCAAACGACGTCAGTCAAATGACGCGGAGTGTATACCTATGTACCTAGTCTACAGTACACACCTTGCAGAATTCCGGCAATTTCAACGTGTAACACTGTCCTATATCAACCCTTACATTTTTTTTTTCAATCTAATTTTTTGCACTGTCATTTTTTTCCGTTTCATCAAAAATAAAAAAAAAAATAAATAAAAAAAACATCATGGTTTTTATGTAGAAAAAATATCTCCTAATATGGGACAAGTTCCTGCAGTGTTTTCATAAAGAAAATTGAATTTTTATTTTTATCCA
Source organism: Philhelius pedissequus (assembly GCA_910595825.1). NCBI lineage: Eukaryota > Metazoa > Arthropoda > Insecta > Diptera > Syrphidae > Philhelius > Philhelius pedissequus. The sequence continues at coordinate 46,115,895 of OU343163.1, forward strand.
GATGAGAGAAGGAAAGGAGTGTAATTTCTTAAACATACATTCATGTAGTCTTTCGTTGTGCTACATCATAGGAATTGGAGATGGCGAAATGGGTTGAGTGTTTCAGTTGTTGCGTTTTCATGTTTTTTTTTTGGTAATACTTTTTTTTTTACAAGAAAATTGGTGAAAAATTTTATTATCTTACGAAGCTTCAATTTAATACACAAAAATATTTGTGCATAAAATTTATTTTTAAATAGGTTGTGAAAACAAATGAAAATGCCTGACATTTTTCATGATGTTGAGTTTGCTGAGACGATTTCGAGTTTAAACCACTTTCTTTTTTGAGGAACAAACAATAACAGGAGTCTGTATGTATACAATAATAAAATCTAATCTTCAGAAAGTTTAAAGTAATAGATATAAAGGTACTACGGCAAATAGAAATTTATGTTTTTAGGAAAATTGTTCAAAAAGAAGGAGGGAAATTAATTTTGAAATGATTTTTTTTTTTTGATTATTTAAGAATATGAAATTTTAAGTCAAGTTTATGTATAACTTTTAAAGAAGGAAATATTTGTATAGCTGTCAGATTAAAGTAATGCGAAACTTTAAGAAAGCTTACCCAACTTACACTCACTCAAGCGTCGGGAACGTCATTTTAGCTTCGATAAGACTTTACCGAAACCTTTAAGAAACTAAAATATAATAATAGAGTAGGAAGATCTTATAACTATAGGTGTTAAGACCTGGCTGAATAATTCCATGTTAAATGCTATTCTTTACAGACTTAGTTAAGCACAGAGAAGTTTTATGGTTAACTCTAAAGCTGTGTTACAAAGACCATATCTACAAGACTTAAAATAAGTATATGGGAGTGTTTTGAAGATTTCAGGAGCTTAGCTCCGATTTGAAGTGATGAAAATAATCATCTAATAAAATTCAAAATTTGTGTGTGTTTATGGTTTAGTCTCGAAAACTATGCACACGACCCTCTTGAGTGCTAAAAGCTATTTATTCTAAGTCATAAGGAAGGTGTATAGAGGGATCCGACCAAGTGCCGATAGATGGCGCTGGCAAATAATAAGAAGAAAAATCGTAAGGAAAAAAGATTATAATCATGAAAAAATTCACAATATTTGCATGATTTTTTATGAATAATGAACCAACAGTGTTCGTAAAAATTTTCATTGTCATTGATACAATAAATTCAGTTTTTTTTAATCTCGAAATAAAATACTTCATTCATTCTTTCTTGGGCGTAACAACGTACGCCAGGTAAGGCTAGTATTCTATATTATCATTTACATCTACTGTGAAAAAAAACAACATAAATTGCATAATAATTATAGTGCTCCCAAACGTGTATGCGGTGTTTTTTGATTTTAAACACTTTACTGGACGAGACCAGGCGAGACTTTTTTTAGTCTCGTCTAAGTCTCGTCAAAATCGCACAATTTTATTCTCGTCTTGGTATCGGTATCGCCTAGCCAAGTCTCCTCTCGATCTTGGTCTAGCATTTTACTCGTGAACATTTTATTGTGTAGTCTCGTCTCGGTGTCGGTCCTTAGTCAGGAAACCTACGAATTCTATGCGGTAAAATTTGAATTTTTTGAGTTTTTTAATCCATTTAAATCAGAGCCATCCCTGAATCGATTTTGACAGTGAATGGCTTGACAGGCAGGCAACAAAATATATTTTGTAGTATGGATAATATTTTATTCCAAATGTCAACCAAAAGGCTTAAATTAAATTTTAATAAAATCGGAAAAATATCGAATTTTCTGAGATAAAATAAAAAATAAATCCATTTAAATCAGGCTCATAATTCAATAGATTTTGACAGTTAATGGCTTCACATGTAGGCAAAATATTGTACCGGCTGATCCTGGTTTGATAAATAAAATGTACGTACGAGTATGCAAAGATACAAGATTCTCAGAAGAGACACCTAAATAAATATTTAAAGTCGACTTAATACCTAATTTTTTATACATAAAATATCTTTAATTTTTTTTCTCTAAAAAAAATGTTGATCTAGTATTTTTAAGGATTTAACAATTTAAATTAAAAAAAAAACAGAATGCAAACAAATATTTTTAATACGTTCAAACGTTAACGGGAGAGAGTCGAAAATAACATTTTATCTAAAGATTTTTTAAAACAAAATGGAGACTATATCAAAATATAATAGTGGACTGAATTTTTTTTTTTCAAAATCCATTTTCGATATAATTAAATTAGGATTCACCATTTTTTGCTTCAAAAGATTAAAACAAAAAGAATCGAACCAATCAACTAAAACGCATAAGTTAAGTTTAGGCTGTAAATCGACCTACAGGCGGAGGAACATGCAGACAGACCGACGCGACGGGCTAAAGAGTTAGTTAGTGTTCCAATATTATAAAATCTTGAGAAATAAAAATCCGTGCAACTTAACTCACCTTACTGAAAAGTTTCTATGTATGCCTCTTGACGGAACGAATTTGGTCGAACTTTACATAATATACAGATATGGATAAAATAATAGGAACACTCCCTAATTTATGGTAATATTGTGTGTAGTACTTATACTATTCAAATATTAATAAATATTAGTGTTACATATTAGTGGTAAGTATGTTGTTAATCTATTTTAAATTTTTTTGAAAGCTAAAAGGGGTGTGAAAATTTTTTTAGTACGTTTGATTTAGGCCTCACAACAAGCTGGTCATAAAAATATAAACACTTGATTAATTTAACAAAAAACAATACATTTTGATAACCAGTGCTTTTTTTTATTTATTAGCAAAGAATATTTAATATTTCGTTGAAAAACCTTTAGTTTTCAATATTGCATTCATTCGATTTGGCCAACTTCTGGCACTCTCCTTGTGGAAGTGAATACCACACTTCTTGGACAATTCTCCAGACATTCGTTTTGGTGGAAGGTTAATGCTTATTAACTTCAATCTTTAGCTCATTCCAGAGGTTCTCAATATAAGGTTAAGATCCGGTGATTGAGAAGTCCACTTCATAACTTCCAATTTGTTTCACTGAAATCAGAGATTGCTGACTTTGCCGCATGCTTAGGGTCGTTGTCTTGCTGGAAGAACGATTTTCCTCAGCCCACGAAAGCATAATATTTTCCAGTATGTCCACTTACCATTCCTTTGTCATTATGCCGTCTATAACGAATATTGGACCAACACCAAAACAAGAAAAACAACCCCACAACATTATGCTGCCATATCCATGCTTTACGGTTGGTTTTGTGTACCACTGCTTATAGGCCTCGGACTTTGGATGAGGAACAAACTGTTTCCCATCCATTCCGAATAAATTTGTTTTCGTTTCGTCGCTCCATAGCACATTCCTCCACTGCTTCTTGGTCTGAAGTGGGTCGTTTTTCATGTGATGCATTTTGGCAAAACAGATCCGCTTCTGGGCGTGTATTTTTTATTAAAACGGCACCTTCCTTGGAGATCGAGGGTGAAGGTCAGCACTGCAAGATGCGACGAATAGTTCTAGAACTAACTGGCGTCTTTCGTTTTCGCCGCAGGTCATTTAAGGACATAAACAATAGCTTTCCTCACCAATGTAGCTTTGTATCTTACAGTCATTTTAGACGGACACCCTCTGGTTTCTTTAAAATTTCACACCATCATTGCAGAGAGCCCAATGACTGTTGCGATCTCTCTCATGGATCCACCGTTGTTATGCAGAACTAAAATGGCTTCACAGTTCTTGGCTCTTCCCATTTTTAAGTGGAATATTTAAAAAAAATGTGCCTAAAATTTCAAAATTATTCTCAGATAAAAAACCTCACCAAAATCTTGATTTCTTTAAGCTAATAACAAATGTTTTTGAGCTTTTATTCAAATGTTCCTATTTTTTGACCAGCATATTTTGTAGTTGCAGTCTACTAAGTGCATAATATTGCAAATACCTTTTGTTTAATCACAAGATCATACGATGAATACGAGTAGATTGACAATATATAAACAGTTACAATAATGCACCAATTTGTTCACATGTTTGACTAACTAATGTTAAAGATACAGTATTACCTAAAAGTTAGGAGTGTTCCTATTATTTTGTCCATGTCTGCATATATTTTTGGTTTTCTAAAAAGTTTAAAATCTTCAAAAATATTGAACCTTCTTCAGAAAATATTTTGTCTTCAATTTTTTTGTTATGTAATGTCAAACGTAAACTGTTATAAAATAAATTATAATTATAAAATAAATTTTTTCATATTTCTTTTTTATTATAAAGTTTGAACGTTGACATTATGTGTGAAACACTATATCATTTAAATGACCATCACGCGAATTGTTGCAAGCATCGATTCTTGTGAGGTAATTTTCGACCACTTTTTGACACATATTGGGCGGTATCTTAGCCATAACTTGACGAATGTTGGTTTTCAAGTGCTCAAGAGTTAAAGGTTTATCTGCATAAACACGGTTTTTCGCGTAGCCCCTCAAAAAAAATGTCCAGCGGTGTCGAATCGCATGATCTTGGTGGCCAGTTGACATCGCCACGACGAGAAATTACGCGGCCAGCAAATGTCTCTAGCAATAAAGCCATATTCGCTCGAGTTGTGTGGCATGTGGCACCGTCTGGTTGAAACCACATATTCTCCAAGTCGTATTCTTCAATAGTAGGCAAAAAAAGTCGGTTAGCATATGACCATAACGCTCCGAGTTGACGGTGACAGTCGTTCCATCGTCGTTTTCGAAGAAGTAAGGTGCAATCACTTTTCCGGACCAAAGAGCGCCCCAAACAGTGACTTTTTTTGGATATAATGGCATCTCTTCAATTACTTGGGGATTCTCAGAACCCCAGAACGACAATTTTGTTTATTAACATACCCACTGAGTGAGAAATGTGCTTCATCGCTGAAGAAAATTTTGTTCAAAAAATGCTTGTTGTTCAAGCACCCATTCGACGTATCTACGACGCGACGTTGTGAATGGTCATCTAGCTTCACTTGTTGTGTGAGCTGGACTTTACATGGATGTAGGTGTAGATCCAAATGCAAAATACGCCATAATCTGCCGTAAGACAGTCCTAATTTCTGAGAACGACGAGGAATCGACACATTCGGCAACACTTTCACTTTCAGTGGTAAAAGCGAATAATGCACAGGCCTGACAATATCTGTAACCAATCCAGTCTCTTCAAATTTCTTCACAATTTTGCCAATTGCTTGCGTAGTTGGACGATTATGTAAACCATAATCTCCTCTTAAAGCACGCCATTTTTGTCGTAGGTTTTAACAATTTTTATGCGTTGTGCGATAGTTAAGCGATCCATTTTCGTAAATGTCAGACGTTTTTTTTTTTTTTTTTTTTTTTTTTTTTTTTTTTTTTTTTTTTTTTTTTTTTTTTTTTTTTATAATAATACAAATTCTATATACTACTGAAATACATCAGCCAAGTAGAAGACTTAGCACTATTATATTTGGACTTGTTGAATTATTGATTCAAAATAGCTTTTAACGGTCTTTAGTCCAACAAAAATTGGCGTTTCGTCCCGGTGATCTCACATGGACTCATCAGTTGACTAGTGAGGACCTTTGTCAATACGCAATTTTTGCCAAGTTCAGTTCATCTTACATAGATTTCGTGAAGAACATCTAGGGACGAAACGCCAATTTTTGTTGGACTAAAGGCCGTTAAAAGCTATTTTGAATCAATAATTCAACAAGTCCAAATATAATAGTGCTAAGTCTTCTACTTGGCTGATGTATTTCAGTAGTATATAGAATTTGTATTATTATAAAAAAAAAAAAAAAAAAAAACTTCTTATATAAATAATGCCAGGCCGTGGGCAAAAAACAAAAAATTTCCAATTTAATGATTAGGAATTCTAGTCTTGTTGGATATAGTTCACACTAGATGTTCTTCACGAAATCTATGTAAGATGAACTGAACGTGGCAAAAATTGCGTATTGACAAAGGTCCTCACTAGTCAACTGATGAGTCCATGTGAGATCACCGGGACGAAACGCCAATTTTTGTTGGACTAAAGGCCGTTAAAAGCTATTTTGAGTAAATGTCAGACTTTCAACTGAAAAAAAATTGGTTTAACAACTTTGACATGATGTCGAATTCCAGCCCTATACTTTTGAAACCGCGAAATGGATAACCCTTTATTATCAAAAAGTCGGCTCTAATTTTAAAATTCATTTTTATAGTCGACTCCGGTATTCTACGATTTTTCATACTAGGACCTTTCTTTGCACGAAAATGTACCTTTTATTCAAAAATATGACAAATTAAATGGCAAATGTTATTTGAAGATTAACTTTTGTCCCTGGGACGTCAATTCAAACAATGATATTTATTAGGATTCGCGCAAAAAAAAAATATCGCCCTATCTAAAATAAACAACAAATTGAAAATGAAAGACAAAAGAAATACAAATTAAATTCAATTCTGTTGTTATTTACGCTGAGTGCTTGAAATCCAATACTATGTGTAGCACAACAATAAATCCCAGCAATCATTTCATTTGAAATCAATTTGGCACTAACGAAGCCAATAAAGGTATGATGCTGCTTTTTTTTTTTTATTTGGTCGATAAAACATTTGTCTTCTCAATATTCGACCAATTATGCTGCAGGGGTCTAAATTTTCAATCAAACATTTTTTTTTGCTCTTAGTTTATACCTGACTACAGGTTAATGAAAATCAATTATCAAAAATACGAAGTTGCTTTATGCCTTGAGGTTAGATCAATTTTTTTATTAATTCAGTAGGTATCCACTTCCAGGTCGAGCATTTGAATTCAGATTAAAATTCAAAGATGAAACAATAAATCGAAATCGGAACAAAAACAATATATAGTATAGTAACCAAAGTTGCCGTTAACCTATAAACGATGCGTAAATTTACCTCCTATTATACATACATTTGTACTGTACTACATACTCGTATGTATTTATATGTGTGATGTGTTTTTCTTCCCAAAGGGTTATCAAATGAACTCTTATAACACAGACTAGGTTTACTTTTCTAAAAAAAAGCGTTTGTAGCTTCTCAAGTTGTAAACAGTGCATAAATCAACTGTATTAATTTAAAGTTAAATATAAGTGCATTGCTAAATACATATATGTGAGTAAACTTACATAAAACATTAACTGTATGTGTAGACACTACATTCTCAGTCAACTGCATATTCAGTCCATGACATATGACAACTAAGGACTTCTTATTCGGTTCAACGAGTGCTGTTATGTTTGATGTTGTTATCCAACCTCCTGGAGAAAAGTATAAAAAATAAATGTTAAGTTAATTTAGCATACCTCTTTATATATTTAAAAAATAAAAAAGTTGATTTTTTTTGTAACAAAAAAATAAAAATGAGTGCAGAATGCATTTTTTTTGTTGTATGTAAGGTTACGTATACAATATGCATAATAAATTTGCATACACACAAGCATCTGCTCTTATGCATATGTAATACATGTTGCTCTGTCAATAATAAACAAATTTTGTTATTTTTTTAAAGAAATAAAATAAATATCTGCTGCATATTACAGTGCTGTTGAAGTTTTTTTTTGTCATGCTTTTCTTACTTTTTTTTTAATTTGCATACAATTACATAGAACCAGCAGATTTAAGTTTGGCAAGGAAGCGTTACAAGACACAATTAAATATACACCCAGTTAGTGAATTTCAAAGGGCCATCGAAGACAACATAGAGCTTCCGTCTCCAAATATGAATCAGCCAAACAACGCACAGATATAGATGTTTTGCAACACTGTTTTTATTTTTTTGTACTCCTGTTGGTCTTCCCTTAAAACCAACAAGCACAGTTCGTGAGTTAGGAAAGTGAGTAAGGATATTGGTGTGGCGCCCAACGTGGGCGACAACAATTTCTACAAATTTATTTTATAATTTTCTTGTTTTAATTTTCAATTTTTAGTAAAGCAACACTTGAGGCACAATCTTTTAAAAGTCCGTCCAATTACTCGCTTACGCCGACGACATTGCGACATAATCGGATAAACAAAGCGTGATGTCAGTGGTGCTTTCGTGGAGTATTAAATAAATGCTATAAAACTTCTTTTTAAGTTAAAAGATTCAAATGAATTTTAGGACCACTTGTTCCGATGTGAAAATTTGGACTAATGTGGACTCTATAGAAGTGGAGAAATATTTCTTGCATCGTCGAAGAAACACTAAAAGGTGTTTAGCGTTTTGGTAAAGTCTATTATTCAAAAAAAAAATTGTTCAGTTATATTTCTGCATACCGAGAACTGAAGGCTGATCAATTTCTTCAATGCAAGTGTCGCTCATGGATAGTGGCATGGGGGTTCGTTCGATTTAACGACAGAAGACAACATTTGCAGTACTATCGAGATCAAAATGTTATAAGCTGATCATACTTTGCCGCTGTAGACAATGTCATTGAAGATGAGGGTTTACTACTATTGGGGCATTGTAGTATAGTTTGTCTTAATTTTTGATCATGCATATAGTACATAAGTCCATAAGCTTCTGTGACCCTAATAACCTCTTTAAGCAATGAATTTTCTTTCGGTTTGATATATTTTTGGGATAACATTTAGAATGGAACCTGAATTACACTGCAGTAGTTAGTGTACTAGATAAGTTTTAACTTAGTTGTGATCGGGAGGAAGAGCTGTTTTTAGTGAAGTAAAAATCTTACGCTCCTATAAGCACCCGTTTTTCGATACTCATAGAGCCCTTTGACGGTTTTACAACAACAACAAGAAATAGTAAAGGTGCCAAATGTTGGCACTGTTAGGAAAAGAGGAATGTCCGCGAAGTTAAATCTGATATACTTTAAATTTTTGTTTTGTGGCTAAACGTTTTCATTTTAAAGTTGATGTCAATTAAGCCTTAAGTAAAACAATTTCAATGGAGGTGTCAAACCGACCGACATCTAAAGTGACCCGACATACGAGATGTTTTTTTTTTGTTTTGTGGATTTTCATACATTAGTGCCGTTATGTATTTATCTGTATTGTGTGTATTCGCTGCGCATTTTTTTTGTTGGTACGTGGTGTGGTACCTACATGAATTGTGAGTACTCAACGAGAAATTCTTCTTTTGTTGCCTTTTTTTTTTATTAAATTTTTTTGTGTATGTTCGTTCTGGATTCGCATAGATGAATGTAGTAGGTGTACGCATTGTGTGTATTCGATGAGGAATTTTTGTGTTGGTTCGTTTGGATTATATTAGTGCGTATTGTGTGTATTTAACAGCGATTTTTTATATTTTTTTTTTGTTGATGCTCATACATCGGTGTACATTGTGTTGTATTAATGTGTGTAAGTGCTTCAGTGTATTTTCATTATAGATTTATATATACGGAATAGTATAATGTATGTAATGTAAAATTGCTGAACTATGAATCAAAGTTCGAACGATACGACACGGTGACGTTTGTACAATTGGAAGATGGGGAATGTATATTTATAGAAGTACAGGCCGGTATCAAAAAATTTCGACATCGTTGTTCTCGACCGGTTTCCATGAAACTGCAATATGCTGTAGCTGACTTAGAATTACAAAAGAAAAAATTAATTCAAATAACGGAAGTTTTACTTCTGGCATGCGGACATATGTAAGTACACACACTCTTTTTTGTTTCAAATTCTAATTTAATGCCATCAATTTTACACTTCAAAATACACTTTACGTGAAGACCGGAAATCATAGTGACACCAGGTACTACACTAAATAATTTAAACATTAAACAATATTACTCAAAAAATCTTTCCACAGCACTGTATCAATTGACGTTACGAATAGGCTCATAAATGTATGTACAGTAGTTATATTCATATATAAAAAAAAATATATATATGTACATGTATCTACTCATCTATGTATATTTTGTTTGCTTTGCCTTACCATCTGGGCTAACTGAAGTCCTTGATGTCGCATTACGTATCTGGCGTCCTCCCACCATCCATTTTACTTCGGCTGGTGGATTTGATGGAGCAGTTGTACAGGTGAGTGGCACAACATCACCCACTCTCGCTTCAGTTGGTCCTGACACTGACACATGGGTTGGGGCAACTTTTCGTTATAAGATTGACATGAAAAGAAAAACAAAACAAAAAAATTATGAAAATGAAAATGTCCCGCATCATATGCAGAATATCGTAAAAAATTAGAATTTTGTTTGTCTTGTTCATTAATATTTAAGTAGTGGAGGAGCTTAAGGGTGACCATCTCTTTTTTTTTCTAGTTTTGTTTTGATTAAATTAATTTTGAAACTATATTCTAAAAATGACATAATTAAGGTGGAATATTGATATGAGACTTTAAATTGTTATTTAAAGAAAGTTAATGGATTTGGTTGTAATTTTTTTTAGGAAGAATTTGCAACTGGGTATACAATTCAAGTACTCCACCATATAAATAAAATTATGTTTTAAATTAATAATAAAATGTTAATAACAGTTTTTTTTTCAATTTAAATCCTTAAATTGTCAGTTTTATATTTAAGAAAATGTAAAATGGGAAATAAAATCATTAATACCGTACGTAAAATCTTGATACCGCAGTTTTTAATAATAAATAAAAACTTCACCTGAAAATCTGGAAGTTTTGAAAATCCGTGGAAACGTAGATATAAATTATAAATTCACTTTTTATTCACACAGAAAAAGGTCGGACAAAATTAAAACCAAATTATGTTTTCTTAAAAAAAAAAAAAAAAAGAAGTTGAAGAAATATTTTTTTAAACATGGCCACCCTCACTAAAGGAAATCAGAAAAAAAATTCAGTCGAGGTTTGAGTTAAGGTGAATTTGTACCAAGGTGTTATGCTCTATCAAGGACACATCGAACAGGTATAAAAAGAAATAAAGAAGCCCTCTATAGATAGCTACGAGTATCATAAGTGGGAGGATTTTAATTTTTATAATAGCATTCAAGAAAAATGTTTTTGTATTTTTTGGGGGGGGGCTTTCCTGTCGAATGTAAGCAGTACATACGTCTGTCTTTTCTGTTGTTTTGAGTCGTCTTTGCATGTGTCTGATATCATACTTAATCAAGTTGTACCTTTGTACATGTACCCCCGCCGACTTTTTTTCTTTTTTTTTGTACATTACACACACGTAGTATATCAGATGTGGAAGCAAAGTAAACATATCCTTATGGTATATTTGAAAAGCTAATGAACTTTGCCTTTTTCATATAGGTATAAGTTCATATAGACACATTTGCTGTTTTCGAGCGTTCTATAATGGTTGACATATATTTCTGTATGACAAGTAGTAAAAGCAAGTCAATATTATGTCATGTACGTCGTTGTACTTTGTCATAAAATAATAATCTAACTACATATTGTTTTTTTTTCTTCTTCTTGTTTTCATTATTAATTTAGGTCTTATATATGGATAATGTTGTATAAACAGGGTGATTTTATTTTTTTTCTTGCATCGGCAAACTCTTAGAAGAGATGTGTCAGATCAAGATAAGAATAAAATGACAGGTATTTGAGCACAGTCGATTTTACTCTGCAAGGACAAAGAAACCTTAAAAGAACGTAAAAATAAAACCGAAACAGACTTGTTTTTTTTTGAATAAGTGTTGTTAAGTTTCCTTTTAGGAACTATTATATTTAATAGGGTTGCAAATTACCCTCAAGATTATTTTAAGGATTTTACATTTGATCGGAAAATATTCTTGGGCGTCCGATATTTTTAAAGCTCTTCTCAGCTTTGTCCGAGTGAAATGTCATTTTGAATAAGAAATGGCATTCAAACAAACTGAAGGGATATGTTGTCTAAAAATTTCCTACACAATACAAGAAAAATCCCAAATATTTCCCAACAGTATAACAATAAAGTCCACATAAGAACATCAAAGGAAATAATTGAGATACACTTGTTATTTAATGTTTTTGAATGAGCAACAAGGGCTTATTGCATTTGCTTTATTTTAGGTTATTGGAAATAAACAAGCACTTGTTGTTGCAGAAAAATTGACAGGATGTATAAATTCCTAAAAAAATGCATTTGTGATGCTTTGAATTAAAACGTGTTTTAACTCTTGTTACTAAACTTTAATGTATGTAGGTATGTATACCTTGTGAAATATAAAACAAATTATAGAAAACTAGCGGACCCAGCGAACTTCGTCTCGCTCAATTTAACGCCTTCATATAAACGCCAGACCTATAATAAAACACATATAGTTCAAATTTATTTGAATGGAATTAAAATCATTAGAGAGTGATATGATAAGCAATGTTTTTCGATATGTTTTTCGGCGCAAAAACAAACAACGAAAACTGTTTGAGAACACTCGAACAGGCAACGTACAGCTGACCGTGAGAAAAACAGAGATATTCGAGATTTACTCCACAGACTTACAACGATTGACCTTGCGATTTATTGCACGAAAATTTCCGGGGAGCACATATCATAGCCCACCAAAGCATCTAGAATCACCTCTTCATTGTCGGTCAACTGCTTACAAAGCTATCTTATGCTCCATCGTGCTTTCATCCCAAATGATGATTTTGCATTCACGCAACAATTGCGGTATCGCAGATTTCCTTGTCATTATGCACGTTATTGGCTTGATAACCATGAGCAGATTCATCGCCAGCTTCAAAGCGGAATATTTAGTTCGACCGCCTTCAAACAGTGTGGCAGCAATGCCATAGAATGCAACAGAATCAACCAAATGTCGAATGTCTTGCATGTTTTGCGCGCCGGCCGGGAGCATCGATAAATTAAACATATCCTAAGATCTCCTTAAAATTTCATTCGAATCGATTGAGTCGAAAAAAAGAAGTTAGCGCACAAACATAATTTGGAATGTTTATATGTAATTATATTTATAAGAAGATAAGAACGACAGACAACAAATTAGCATCAGTGCTGTTGTGATGCAATGGTTGATCATGCCATAGGACTGCTTCAATCATTTAATGTAATTGAATTAAGGAATTCAGACGCTTGGCTTTCTTTAAGAGTAGGAAGAAGACTTATGAGTCTAATTTCCCAAAATTAACAATTTCTACAAATTTTAGTCCATGCAACAAATTAAATTCGCAGAACTTGTTCTAAACGAACAAACCCAAGATGCAAAAAAGCCAATCACTAAACAAATTTTTCTTTTAAGACGTCACCAAATGGACTGGCATAAACGTCAATATTTATTTTAGAGAAAAAATGACGTTAATAAAACTTTCAGTAGCAAATCATTCTTCTTCAGAACCAGATTTAATTAGCTACAACCCATACACGATTCTTTTTAGTTGTCAACTGCCACATTACACATATTTAGCGTAATATATTGTGAGTTTTCATTTTCGTTCAAGTTAGCACATATGTCAAAACCTGGGCATAGACATAGGTATGGGCCAAACTGCTAATTGGAGGATCTGTTACTGCTAAAATTGTTATCAGTAAAATATCAATAATAGCCGTGCTTTATTTTCCTAGTGATCCAGATCAGTTCATCTATTTATTTGCGTTACAGTCACAACACGAAATTCTTCTTTATGCTTGGATCTATTATTGTGATTTTTCTATTGTGTGTTTTTCTATTTCACACAAAGTGAAATTTTGTCTTGTAAAAGGTTGGTATCACTACCAACTATAGTCAATAAAAACAGTGTTTCCACAGCCATCTGCATTTTTTTGTTTTTTTAACGTCATTTTTGACAGAACAAATTTCAAACAGCTACCAAACTTGAGAAACAAGTATATGATGATCCGAGCTGTTTTATTTTCTTGATCTGACCTGGATTGGATCATTGTGATAATTTTAAAATTAATTATTCATCACTTTTTCACCAATATTCCGCTATTCGGTTCGATCAAGTATCAGTATGTCGATTGACCTACTTGCTTTATTCCATCAGATATTCTTTCTAAGTTTTGACAATAGCTTTGATTAAAAAAAAAAAAAGACCTTACACCCATTTGTCTGAAGTACTAGACAATTTTAAGTTGTTCCCGATTCAAATCGTTGCCCTTGTTGGGGAATCAATAATTGCCAAAATCACATTTTAACCAAATACTCGTAAGTAATTAGAAAATAACAACTTTTGCTCAATGACTGAAATCAATAATATAACCAGAATCTGAGCTGAATCAAACCAAAATCAATAATAAAAGTTAAAGAACTTGTTGTTAATCTAAAAAGATTATCAAAATCAAAATTTTGAAATTTAAAATCTTTTTTCAATGAAAGGTATTTTTGATCTGCGCAATCACACTTACTGAAATATCGAACCATCCCTATTTGTATATGGGTCTGCTAAAAATCAGAGTGCATGTGTCAAATCTCAGAGACATTTTGTCAAATATGACAACCGAATTTTTGACAACATGTACACAATATATTACCTTGTAATATGTGTACTATAGCCAACTTGTTGTCAATTTGATCTCAAATCAAATGACGCTTGGACTTGTCATTCGACGAATCAGACGGTTGACGTTGAGTTGGAACAAAAATAATAGATTTTGATGTGATAATCTTTCAACACATTTGGGATGTGTGTAGCGAAGTCATTTGACTAACTGTCCATTATAACTCAAAAAAAAAAAAACTGCGTTCAACACGTAGTCCAACCTCACTTCAAACTACGCTTGTATGCGAAATATATAATTGTTATAGCTTTTTGAACTAAACTCATCTTTATAATCAATTTAATAATCTCGATTCGATCGTTTTATTAAAATGATAATAAAAAATGTTCTTGACAGTTGAAGCAGTGGTCTTTCAATTAAGCTTGTGCAGGTTGAATGTGGTGATTTACACTAACTTTTTTAATTGTATCATCACTGAATTTGCTTGAACTTTTGTGGCACTTAAAAATGTTAGCCACAAAAATAAAGAAAAATATTTAAGACGAAAAAATGTTTCCAATAATTAAGTGGAAATTTTTAATTTCGCCCGAAATTAGTATAGATACTTTTGATAAGAGGTTCGACCTTTAAATATTTTTTCTGTTCAAGCTCTTAATAGGCGCAACATTAAATGGCTCTTTTTCGGGTGGAATGTTTTTTAGTCGAAATCTAAAATAATTTTTAAAAGCTTATTTCGTCTGGTTATTAGAAGCAAAAGAAACATTCCGCAGTCATTTTACAATATCTGAGAAAACATAGAAGATTCTATTTAAGAAAGATTTTATTGGAAACATCTTTCCTTTCGCTTGCATATGCAATCTGTGGGAGTGATTTCGTATAAGATAACATAAACAGAGTGGTGCTGAAATTCCGCCCGTCTATCTGTCTGTTTCGTCCAAAATGTTTGTTTTAGGAGGTCCTTCCAAGTCTACATAATACTTCATTCCAAAATTTTCGAAAAAATTTGGATTTGGATTTTGAAAATTCAATATTTCGAAAAGAGCTAGAATACGAACTTAGTGAAGTATCTTTGTAATTTTTCGAGATATTAAGGAAAAAAAGACAAATTTAAAAATAGATTCTAATCTTTGGCAAGCTTCTCCGTTGTTATTTTTAATTTTTATTAAAAAAAAAAAGGAGGTAAGATGTCAGATGTTACATATCATATGCGAGTAATGTAAGCCTCGCTCGTTTCTGACAACTTTCTCTTAAAATAGTTGGACGAAAATCTATTAGTAGTGCATGGCGTCTGAATTCGGTGATCTAAGGTTCAAACCAGGATGACGACACACAATTTTTTTCATTTGAAATGAAAATAATTATCCAAACACCACTTAAGGAACTCTGATGATCGTATTGCCGGTCGAGAAATAGCCAAAAAATAGACTCAAGTTATTATTGTTTGCATTTAAAAGCATTCAATATTAATATTCTACTGTTAATAAGCGTTGTCACTATTCTCCAACTATATTTTCACACAAAGAAAAACAGCTTTTAAAAAATCTATAGGCGACAGGTTTTTTGTCAAAACTGAATGATTCTGTAAGACTGCTTAAAAAAAAGTACCAATGTAGATGTTGCACACATGCACGAATTTTATTTTCACATTACGCCAGGAAGTGATAATTCTAAATCTCACCTAATTTATAGCCATGGCCGTTTTTTTTTTTTGTATCTACAACTTAAACGGGGGGCTCTACATGATTAAGATAAATTGCGAGGAAGAGGACAAGGAAAAGGCCAACTTTCTGAGAGTAATATTTTAGATGTACCATCTTAAAATAAAATCACCCTGTATCTACGAGTAGTTATTTAGTCCGAAGCAAATTGTGTATACTTTGTAAGAAGTGTTCAGAACATCAATCATTCTTTACAAATATATATATGAATGTTTGTACCAAGCCATATAAATGTATATGTACATACATGCATATACGTATATACTTACATAGGACAGCTAAATCAACTTCAGCTTTGAGAGCATTTTGTGACATAACATTGCTTGCCTCACATCGAAATCTAGCTTTATTGTCTCCAGCTTCGGCTGTGAAGGTATAAATATTTTCCGACAGTCGTCCTGATGTTCTATATATTTTGTTTCAAACAATATAACAAATGTTATTTGAATATTTTAATTGTTGAGTAATTTAGAAAATGCATGTATATTACCTGTATGCCATACGAACTTGAGAACCATTCTTGTACCATATTAATTGAGCTGGTGGATTACCACCTCGACTACGACAGATGAGTTCAACAATTTGACCTCTTCGTAGTGTTTCACCTTGTGTGTAGCCTTCGATGTATGGTGGTCCAGGTGGATCTGAAAGATTTAATGAAAAATAGTGAATATTTACTGAGAACAAGGGGATAATTTATTTATTAACTGGTCAAGGTTTAAGTAATTTGATTTTTCAGAACTAATAACATTTCTTCAACTCAACTTTTTCATTTTTTATACATTTTACGATAGTAGAGTGCTAGATAATATTGATTTGGATTGTTTAATTTAAAGGCAATCGCGTTTTATAGATTTTATATCAAAGCACAACAAACTATTATAAAATGTTAAGGTTTTTTCCATTATGATACTACAACGTGGAATTAGATAAGACCGTGAAAAATATTGTGGAACGTAGGTTAGAGAATTCGTAAAATATATTAAAAAAAAAATACCAAAAAATAATATTGAGGAATTTTTTTATTTTTCATTTTTCGGAAATACACGTGGATTTATAGAGACACAATCCACACAAAATGTTCGCGAGAACTTGGAAAAATCTTATTGCTTCAATTTTAAAATTTGTGTCCTTGTTAAAGCGTGATTATTGATTTACTTTGATTTATTCGTAAATGATTCGAAAGTTATGCAGAGTTAGTTCGCGAAAAGAAGTTAGTTTTAGTGAAAAACCAACACTTAAAAAACAAATGATTTTAAACTATTATTAAACTATTAAACAGTTGAAAGTGGACTGTGGAAATAAAGCTGAGTACTATGGAAATGACTTCGAGTTAAATGAAAAAAACTAAGCCAAACAAAAATCTTCAAAATGATTGTGGATTCATTTTTGATGTAATAAAATTGAAGTCCATAATACCAAAGTTAAAGTTCGATACTTTTTATTTTTTTACTCAAACCTATTAAAATGTCTTGATTTGAGGAGTTCAGCTTATAAAGATTATACTCACATAAAACTGATAATTGAACTGTTGAACGCATAGGCATATCTGGTGGCAGAGCTTTGTGTTTCGCTTGGCAGGAATATTCCGTATAATCATCGTCTGCAGTTGGCTTCAATTTGATTTGTGAAATTGTTGTAAATCTTTTCGGTGAAGTTTCATCCACTTTATCTTCGCGATCATCTATTTACAAATAATAAAATAAAACAAAATGCATTAATTCGAAAATTTAATTTAAATAGAAATAAGATTACAAAAAAAGTAGCCTGCGAAAATATTCGTTCAAAAATTGGATAAATAAACGTTTCGTCGTATTAATCCATGGTCTGTATAGTATAAAACAAAACAACATTAAATACAGAGTCGGATTATTCTTAATGAAAAGTGAACATTTGAAATAGGCCCCTGTGTATTTTATTGGGGCACCCTTGCAAAAAAAAAAAAAAAATACAATGAATTTCTTGAGAAATGGTGTTGTCAAGACGTCAAGCATAACATATTTGTAAAAATTTTGAAGCATTTCCATAATAGAAATATTTCAATTTAGCTTAAGTTCACCCATTCCACAAAAAACAAAAAAAGAATAATATATAGATATTGTATGCGTTTTCTTCTGCTATCATTTCTATAATATGCTGTTCAATTGAATTAATTGTTAAATATATTAGAATTCTACAATATTTTAATTTTTATTAATTTAAGATTCAAGAGACGTACTTAAATACAAGTTTATTCTTCTAGCCATGAACAAGTACAAATGATAAATTAGCTTCCATAAAATGTCTATAAAACTTCTCTTTTAAAAACTAATACATCCCTACCTGAACAATTTAGATCGTTCATTATTTTTTGTTAGCACAATTTTGTACGAAAGAATGAAGGTCCAAGCAATTGCAATGCGTAAAAATATTATTAATAGGGAAAAGCTTAATTAAGACAAATAATAGTTGGAAACTTCTGTAAACGTTTTATAAAGCTTCTGTTATTTAATAATGTTAACTTAATAGAATGTTTCATATCAGTTTTAATTTGAAATTAAATTACACATTTATATTTGTAAGGTTTAAATAAAATGAAAATATTGACACAAACTAAAATTTTTGAACACAAGTCAAGCTTCGCTAAAGTTTATTTTACGAGTTTAAAATGTATATTTTAAATTATAATGGAAAAACAGATGACAAAAACAAAATGACAACATTTCTATAAAGACAATTATAAGAAATATTTAGGATCTCATTTTTTCCCGCCGTCCAAGTACATATATACATTCAACTAATGTAAGTCTTATGGAAACATGTAAATTACGAACAAAATGTATGCAGTGTATTTATAAGTAAAATACATATAGCAACTCTCTAAATTTTTTTCGACATTGTCTGCCAAATTTACAATTTCTCATCAATACATTATATGAAAATTGCCGTAATTATTACAAATGTGTAATTGACAAATTCTATGACAATTTTTGACAAGTTTTTTACTTGCGACATAGTTAGATACTATAGGACAAGTTTTGCCTTTAAAATAGGTTGACGATTTTTTTCTTTGAGATTCAGTTTTTAAATTTATATTATTAAATACATAAATTTGCCATACTAAACATGTTTAAAAAAAATCTTGTGCTTAAAATGTGATCGAACATAAGAGCAAGTACGTGAGATCCAGTCGTGCATTTTATTTTATTTGAAAACTTGAAAATTGCAGCATATCTTCTGACAATGTGACAAAATTATTAAATTTTGTATGGGTTATGAATTTAAAAATTATTGTCAGATTGTCACAAGCCGTCAAATGTGGTCCTGAGAGGCTTAATCATTTTTCCTAACGCCCTCTTTTAATGGTCCGCGTACACTATACATTTATTTTTGATGGCCTAATTTGTTTTTACATAAGGGTATGTCTAGTTGTTGTCGAAAGGTAGTTGTTCAAAAAACAATAGCCATTAAAGTGAAACTTGGCAAAGTCAGTCTGCTTCCTTTTTCCTTCAAGTAAATGTGACAATTTTTTGAGGTGTCTAATATTTTTTTGCAATTTTTGTATTAAAAAATAAGATAACCAACAGTCTCCCTCAAGAACTAAGTTCGCTCTAGAATAAATATCATCATTTATTATAAAATATCCTTTTGTATCTAAAATTTATGTTGATGATGAAATTTTCGTTCGCTGTCATCGCATTGGTATCTTATCAACATTATCCTGTGGTCGACAAAATGTAGATGTCCTATATAATATTCAAACATTACAGCTATCTGTTCTATGTACGAGTATATTTTTATGTTAATTCTTTCTGTAAACAAAGTTCAAGCTCTTCCATTTCAGTACACTTTTCGAATTAATGAAAATCGCTACACCATTTTTGAACATTACGAATGTAATGAGAAAAATGTGATGATGTTGCGTTTTTTGTCCCTTTTCTTTTCTAGTTTTGTCTTCTCATCTAAATTGCTAAAATGATATACAATACATACATATTTGTCGTAAATAAGAAAATTTACAAGTCGTAAGTAATGATGAAGAGTGAAGAAGATTATTTTGTTGTTGTTTTGTGTTTTTTTGCATCTTGTATAACAAATTTTATTATTATTGTAATTTGAAGTTATATTAAGGTATTTTCTTTAAGCTGTAACATCTTTGTTCCTCTTGTGTTTTTTTTTTTGTTTTTTTGTAAAATGAAGACTTTCGATGCAAAATGTAACAGAATCTCTTAAAATATTCAAGAGCATTTCACTTTTTTACTAAAGCTTCCTCTCTTGTTGACGAAGAAATCACACAAATTTAAAACAAAGATTATTTCAAGTAATGTCAAAAAAAAAAACACAAAAAGAATGAGTGAGTGATATAGAGTTTCGAATAATTGACAAGAGAAAATAAGGTTTTCTAAGAAAGAAAACTGAGGGTTTAAAGATAAAGTTGCCTTTTGAGTTAGAAAATTGTCAAATCTGTCTGAACTTAAGCAAATTAACGTATAGGTTTTTTTTTTTTAAATACAGACTGAACCTCCATCTTCTATTCAGATAAGTAAAAGCTTTTTTAAAGTCACATGAAAGGTAGTCGGTAGCAACTTGACAGGGGTCGGGTAATGTCCTTGCTTACCCATACCCATATCATGACTCGGCATGACCTTTAAATGCACGAGAAGAAATGTATTTTTTAGTTTTTGACAAAAGTGATATTTTTCTGCATCACGTTAAATGATGTTACACAAGATAGTTCCTTATTCATGTTTACTCCTGGGGTGAAACACGAGAATTCAATCCAACTGCTAAGGTAACCTAGAGATAAAATTCCAAAAATAAATCTACTCAATATCAATTTTTGTCATTTTTGATATTAAAACATTCCTCTCAAAGAATAAATGATTCCATTGATTGTATTTTCCAGATAACGAACCATAAGCCTACGGCTTGGTGTACTGCTGTAGCCTAGCCTTATGCCTGAGTTTGAACCTTCACACGCATTCCGTCGCATCCTTTGTCTATTGTCCACTTATAAAAAGTTCATCTGCTGGCAGTGAATAGGTACATACATATATGCTGTTGACGGTCACAACCTGTTTGTTTTCATATATGGTCCTCTCTTAACCGTCGAAATTTCGCAAGTCTTTTATCATCATCGAGCGATGAAATAATAGATCAGCGGGAATTTGGGAATCGACATGGGACATCTACCAAATATTCACGTCACTTCCTTAAATCCTTGAAAAGGCCAGGCGCCATTTTAATCGATTGCCATTGCACTTTTGTTATCGATTTCAAATCCACGTGTGACAACGTGAAAGCTTGAAATAGAACAAAACATGTCACGCTTCACTATTGTCCTGTTTTCCCACACAAAATAATTTAACTTCGTTTGAAAACATTAATTGAATGAGGTAGTGTTCAGAATATTCTTGTTCTTTAAGTTAAACAAAAACTGCATGTTTCGAAAATGTTGGTGTGCAATATTATTACAAAGCCGATGATGTAGTAATTTTTAGATAATTTTTTTTTTTAAACCAAAATGAGTTGAGGCATTTAATTGAAAGTAGTCAAAGTTGTAGTAAGTACTAGTTTGCAATGCATGCGATTGTTTTATTCAAAATATGGTAATATATTTTTGGTCCCGTCTGCGTAGATGGGGAATGGAGAAGACGATACAACAACGAACTATACGGGCTGTACAGCGATAACGACCTAGTCACAAAATTGAAAAGCCAACGACTGAGATGGCTGGGTCACCTAGAGCGAATGGACACCAATGCTCCGACCCGGAAAGTCTTTGAATCCTGCCCCGTGGGACAGCGCAGTAGAGGTGGACAGCGTAAAAGGTGGCGCACGCAAGTGGAAGAGGATCTCAACGAAACTGGAGACAGATAACTAGAAACCGAGCCGACTGGAAGAATCTTGTTGGTTGAGGCCCTGGTCCACCCCGGACTGTAGCGCCACCTTAAGTAAGTAAGTAATATTACAGAACCATAGGTATAAATTCAAAGTCCAGACTAATACAATTTTGTCCATTTTGCCATTTTATGTCGCAATTCATGGACTACCAAATGCAGGGAAGAAAAAGAGTTTTAACTTATTAACGAGTTGATATTGAAAATAAAACTGGAATGAATTGTTGTTAAGGTTGTTCATCTTTCTTTCTAGTTCTTACAGTTTTTACTTGCGATATATAAGCATAAGCACCACATAGAACTGAAGGAACTGGCAAATGTGATATGTGCAACCTGCAGGAGAGAGAAAGTATATATCAATTCATCGGAGTATGCCCCGTGTTGAAGGAGCTTTGGGAAAAATACTCTTCAATTTGATGAATTTAAAAAATATCTAAACGGATTGGATTGGCAACTTCTGTTCAGCTACTATCAAAAGGCCAGCGCTTATAGAAAAAGCATAATCACAGAAAGATTTTAAAATTTAAATTATTTAAAAATAACTTATTGTGATGATTTAACTAAACTAAAAGTCTGTTAAAAAGAAAATAAATAAATAATTTGTTTTTGCTAAACTAAAAGCACTTAAATAAAAAAAAATTAAATAAAAACAAAAATTATACATATTATTGTTAATTTTATCTTAAAAATTAAATTATTGTAAGATTTATCAAATGTCCTACTCAGGCAAACGACAGATATAGTCACGCCTTAATTATTCAATTAAAATTCTTAATGATAACCAATGTACAACTTTTATATTAAATAAAAATCTAATCTAATATATATAAGTATAGTATATGAAAAGTTTTGGATTCGTAAAAAAAATTTAACTCGAGATTTTGATTAAACTTGACATTACAATGAAAGCGAACACGCAAAAAGTGTATCTCACAATTCTGTTTGTCTGCTTGTCTTCAATAAACGGTTGAATGGATTTGCAATCAAACATATTGTGGTACATATTCTTTTCTCGGTAAATCCTCACACGATTTTTCTCATTTTTGTAAATACCAAAAATAACGGTAATTTTTTTGAAAAATGGTTATTTTTGGTACCTGTCTATCAGTAGATCAGTTTTTTTGGTTTTCGATTTTATGGAGAACGGTTAATTTTATTTTTGATTCTTTTTAAGAAAACGCAGTACTGCTTTGCTAACCAAAATTTTCCAATTTCGAAAGCGACTCAATTGATTTCTTCGAAACTTTGCATTTGTTAAGTTTTTTTTTGACATTATCTTGAAGACTTAAAAAAACTATTCTCCTAAACAAAAAAAAAAAAAAAAAAAAAAAAACGTATACCTCCCATACAAATGTTAGAAAAACTATAAAAAAATGTTTTTCTCAAAAACGCTTCCAAGAATATTATAAAGAAATGGGTATGTCCTTTAATTAAACCGGTCCACATTTAATTTAAAAAAAAATATTTTGTGTACCTACTCATTAACGGTGCTTCCCTTATAACCATTTTTCATATTTTCGACTTGCTCACTATTGGTTGCTCCGATTAAAATAATTTTGTTAATGCAAATGTCCCCTAAAATTATAAATGCCGTTGCATATTAAAATTTTCAAAAAAATATTTTTATTTATTTTTAAAAAAATCAATACCTACTTAATTTTTACTTGCGATTTATCGTTACTATAAAGCAAGTTACGAGTATGCATTCGTCAAAATGCATATAAATGCAATAGAAGCCTAAAAAAGTGATCGGCAAAAAATGTCTGTCTGTCTGTCTGTCAGTCTGCCCGTCTGTGTGTATAATGAGCTACAGCCTAAACGGTTTAAGCGATTACCTTCAAATGTGGTATGTGTGATTCTTTTGGCATTCCTCAGAGAGGAAATTGAAATTTCATTTTTAGGCCTAAAAATGACGGTACCTGCCATATATCCGTTTAGGAAAAACTTATTTTTCTCGAAAACGGCTCAAACGATTTTAATTAAAATGTTTGAGAATTTTTTTGTTGGCAATAGCTATCATTTAATCTGAACCAAGTTTACGAGAAAAGTCTATTACCGGTACCTTTTATATAACGGTTTTCTAAATGTGTGGCTATTTCGGTAACAGTACATTAGATTTCCTTCAAATTTTATATCTGAGAAGATCTAAGTAGCCAAACTAATTCTGCATATCAAAATTTTTAATAATTTTTTTTCTGATTAAAATTAATTTTTAAAACTTTTTTTTTCAAAAATCAATATTTTTAAAACTAATCAAAAAAAAATTATTTGAAATTTTATAATGATATGTATATCTTTTCATAAATCCAAAATTTCAAAAAAAAATTGTTTTCAAAAAACTAAAAATAAAAAACAGGATTTCATCAAAATCCCTACTACTATTTTCCGCTTATACACCATTCAGTTTCATTACATATATAATAATGTATGTACATATTTACATTATTACCCTCCTCATTTACATAATTAAAATCCATTTAAATATAATTAGTAGGTAGGTACCTAAGTAACTATTCCTTGAATCATGCATTCAAGGAATAGTTACATAATGCGAATTATAAGGGAGATCGATAAATAAGACACTGAAATTTTTCAGCATTAGTTTAGCCGCCATCCCTGGAGATAAAATCTGAGACAACAACCACCTACAGTCTCCTTCCTTAACCTCACCCTCACGCCCGCGCTGTGTTGAAACATTTAAAGGGTATTCATAATCCCTTGAGCGCGTGTAGATTATATAAAAAAAAAAAAAAAAAATCGACAATTTATTATACTAATAATCAAGGTAATCTTACCTACACCGGTTTTAAATCTGCATAGTTACTCACTCACAGAACCAGTGAGTAACACTAACGTTGTTAGCTACGATCCAGTCGTGCATTTTATTTTTTTTGGAAAAATCAATTTTTCAAAAACAAGTAACTAATTTTTTTAAATTAAAATTTTAAACGTATATTAATAATTACTTTAAATCGGCGTTTCAATCTTTTCTCCTAAAAATGTTACATATCAAATATCAAAATTTTATATCTATACATAAAAACAATATTTAAAAAAAAGTTCCAACGATTTAAATTTTTTTTTCTTTTTTTGAATATTCATGTGTCCAAGACTTCAGAAGTCACCGGGAAAAGACGCTCGATGTAATTCGTAGCGAAACGTTCGGGGTAAGTACAGAATTGAACTCGCTAAATACTTAATAGTTATAGCGTGGCTTATCCTAAAAACTAAATATGTCATATGTATATAATTATTTATATTAGGAAGGTATTACCTAAATGCTTATATGGAACCTATAGGTACTCGTATGTACCTATAGAATTTTTTTTTTAATTTACCTATATGCCTGTAAGACCTAAGGTCTTTTAAATGCAACCTGAATTGCACGGCACTAGTTTGGCACAGTGGATTTGAGAACCAGGTATAGACTATTTCATTTTAACCCATGGGCGGCATCTAATTCAAATTGGAGGTATAGAAAAGAATGCAGCTATCGTGGGGATCGAACCCACACGTGGTAGTTAGCAATCAGGCACTTTATTAACTGCGCCATTGCCACCCACATTGATGAACCACGAATCAAAGTTAGAACGATGCGACAATGATGTTGTAAAATTATGAGCAATGTATTTATGCAAGTACGGGGCTGGTATTAAAAAAATGTCAACTTCGTTGTTCCTTGATCTGTAACCATAAAATTGAAATACAGATATGTTGTAGCTGACTTAGAATTACGAAAGAATTTTTTTTTCAAATTAGAGACGTTTTACCTCTGGCTCCTGTACTCAAGTACACAAACTCTTTTTTTTTTAAATTTATATCCAAATACAATTAACAAACCCCAAGTTAAAAAACTTAAAAAATTGAGTTTTGAAATGTCAACAATTATGAGAATTACGAGGGCTTTAAACTATATAGGTGTTAAAATTCAATTAATTACTATTTAAAAAAAATTGTTTTTGTTCTCCAAAAACACACACACATTTAGGTTTCTGTTAGGGGTGACAATTAACACTTTACAAATCAACTTCCCAAAAACTAAGTTTTAATTAAATAAAAACTTGGTCCGAGGAAATGGTCAAAAACTTCCTAAATAAAACAATTAATAATTCCAACTTAAGTTAACAAAATATAACTTCTTCCGCAACAAACTGCTAAGTAGTTCTTACTGCGAAACAATTAATTTTTGAAATTCAACATCGAAGCCTTTTTAAGAATTTATCGCTATCTTCTTTCAATTTAAATTCATATTTTGTACTTATTAGTTGAGGACCGGTCTATGTACATAGAATCACTTCAGCTACTTAGAGTGAAGTGATTTTAATAATATTGCCATCTATTCTTGAAGGGCCCCCGAAGCACCTTAATTGGATACATACATTGAAGTAATTGTTCTAACGCAGAAGCAAAAAAGAAACAATTAGCACAAGTTGTTATTTTAGTAAGTTTGAGCTTTCCAACGAGTTAAAGTATGTCCTGTCCATACTTCAAAAATTTCCATCCGGCCTTTGCTGTTAGATGGAAATATTAATATTTACAAAATTTATCTATACGAATAAGCTAAGCATAATATGTATATAAATCCTTTTTAGAAACTACTTGTAAGGCATCATATATGCGCACAAACGCACAGTATGCATATATTATTACCTTTGAAGGAAAAGTTGATTTCGAAAAAGTAAAATTTCCATGCCAATGTGAACAAATCCCACACTCACTGGCGGCGGCCTCTCACATTTTAACATCTATCCTTAATTTTTACTGACTTCCAAATGAGGGTGACCTAATATCCATTAGTGAATCCTAAAAACAAAAATTACATCTTGCATTCTTAGGTCAAATTCAAAAGCATATCCAACAACAACCAAAAAATGAATAATTGAAGACTTTTATGCAATATTAACTTCTCTTTGAAAATTCTCACCCAAAACTCGCCCTTCTCATCTCATGGGGTACTTTAATTAATATTTCTTTATCGTTTTCCTTTGTGTGAGTATTTAAAATTTTAATGTAGTTTAAAATAGGACTACGTTATTGAATTTTCATAATTACACTCTTCTTGCTAGAGATTGGATGGTTTTTACCCACCCCCACCCTTCGTACAAAAAAATAAAAGAAATTCCTTTAAGCTATTTCAGTTCCGTACTCCAACCAACTATAATATCTAAATTCAACGCAACGACGCGATGCCGCGACGACAGTGGATGATGATGGATGACGGACGAATGATGACGGGCAGACGTACGCGACGATAGGACAATGCTTTTAGGTACCACGACGAATATAAAGGACATCACGCTATCAAAAGCCAACAAATATAGAAATAATTATTTTTTTTATTTAAAAAAAAATTTTGTTTGTTTGTTTGTCTGTCATGCTCATGATCCTTCAGGACGAATGTTTCTGGTGTAACAATAAACTGTGGTGAAGTATACGGTATAAAGAGGAGTGCTAAAATTGTGTGCGATGAGTTTCAATAAACATCTCTAATTGCATTTGTAACACGAATGTGTCAAAATGTTTCGTAGTTATGTTTTTTTTTTGTGTTTGTATTTAAAAATATCCTTGGCATGGTTCCATTCCTTTTGATGATGCAATAAAATTTAAATTATACACAGTACTGTGTAAGAATTTTGATCAAAAGCTTTTCTTGTTCGCTGGGCTGTTTGAATTAATGAAATTTCATTATTACTTTTGGATTTTTTTATTAAACTTTTTAATGTGCAACTTTAAATAGTCAACATTGAAATTTGTATTAGGATATTATATTTTTGTATAGATAAGTTTTTGAATTTAGTCAGGGGGCTAGACAAAACTGTTGGGAGTTAAGGTTATTATATAGTTGCTCTCATATCACTGTCATCGGATTATTCGGCCCTCTCTCCCAGGATTAAGCAAGAAGATGGTTGTTGGTGATTGGCTATTTCGTCATGTTGAATTCCCTTCCATGTAAACAAAAATACGAATTTGAGAGCGAAACGACGAACTTCGCAACACGACACGAAACGTAAAATGAGCATTTGTTAACATTTAATGGGGGTTATCGTGAATAAGAATTTCCACGAAAATATTTTATCTCATTAGAATCTTGGGAACGTGAATTATGCTCAAAAGTTTCCCTCGGAATTGATTGGTATCGGGAAGAAACTTTCGCAGGGAATTTTTTTGTCATCTCGTACGATTTTCTGTTCGAGGGAAATTTATTCCATAGGAATAAATTCATTATCATACAAAAAATTCCAATGGAATAAAATATTCCGTGGGAAACGAAATTCCTTGGGAGATTCCCGAACAGAGATTTTTGACAAGATCTTACCGATGAAGCGGAAAAAATTCTGAGGGAGGAGTTTTGATCTCATTGAGCCTATATATTTTTCCGGAGTACCATTTCAAAGTTGTGTTCTGAGACATCAATGATCAAGTCGATAAGGAAACACCCCCAACATTGCGACTAAATGATAATGGATAATAGCTTTACTCGAAACTGATAAATACTACTTTGCCTTGTAAAAAAAAGATCCACAGAAGACACTGGTGCTATTCTGATGACGAACAGGCAATCATATGGTTGTGCATATACTGCACCGCAAAATAAGAAAAGAGAGGCAATAATATCAAGCCATGGGAAGGATAGTGATCCTCAGTATGAAGTAGAAGCGAACAATGTAGTTATCTCTCAGATCAAGGGAAGTGGAATGCAATTTGCTGATTGTTTTAAGAACTAAGCGCTGGTTCTTCGAAACAGCGATAGAAAAGTATTAATAAAGCAACAGAGGTAGGAAGAGATGGCGTCCACAAGCGAGCCCAACTCAATGACCCAGTTAGCGCAGTGATGCGCCGTTTTGATACCATAATTCGCTGTCACCTAGGGATGATAGTGGATATTTTAAGAATAGAGCTCAAAGTAAGGAATAGATAGTTATATATATGCATGATTAAAATCGAATCTGTGAAGACCCAGTTCGACAAACATTTATATAGAGAGGTAAACCCAGCAAGGCTACCCGATGTGATGGATAAGTATCAAACCTCTTGATTAGAAGCCATCACTGGGAAGAGCGAAGACCGAACATGCGGGAGCAAGCCATAGAGATCACTAATGTAAAAACGCTTGTTCCGGAAGACTGTTATTATTAAAAAAAGTCTACACATTGGTGATACAATTTTGAATGACTGTAATCCCAAAATGCCAAAGTCAAATGCGGAGACAAATCAGCAATTTAACCACCTATCGTGGGAATATTCATATGTAAAAGCGTACATTTTTTTCCCTGATACGCAGTTTTATTCTGGGACAAATGGTTTTTAAAGTAAAAAATAATAAATAAATAAAATAAGAAAAAAATATATATAAAATATAGAGAAACAAAATACACGACTGAATCGTACGAATTAGCTTTTTTCTTTACCTCTATATAATATAGGTACCGTTTTTTTTTCTGAGTATTCAAGGAACAAAAAACTACGATATACAAA
This sequence comes from Philhelius pedissequus, assembly GCA_910595825.1. NCBI lineage: Eukaryota > Metazoa > Arthropoda > Insecta > Diptera > Syrphidae > Philhelius > Philhelius pedissequus. Next base: position 46,145,252 of record OU343163.1, read on the forward strand.
TGTTTTGAAAAAATCGATTGGGTCCTTTTCGAAATACTACCATTTCAAAGAAAGTTTTCTGAAAAATGTTGGCTGGCAATACTGTTTAAGCTGTTTAAAAGCTTCTGCATAAAGAATAAAAAAAAAAACCGTTTTTCGAAAATAATCGAAAAAAAAAACTAAAAATAAGTAATCACTTTTTGACAAAAAATTTGATTTTGAAAAAATAATTTTTCAAAAATTTTTTAAAAATAAAACGCACGAACTTGCCATCACATCGTAGGCACAAGATTGTTATTAAAAACGTTAAAGAAATCAATGTTTAAAGTCGTTTTTTTACAAATTTTTTATACACAAAATTTCTTTATTTTTGTCTAAAAAATAATGCGGTATGGCAATATTTTGTATTCAATTTTGTTGCCTATTTTTTTGGCAAAATAAACTAAACTAAACTAAACAATAAAATAAACTTAAAAACATTGAATTTTCAAAAAACAAAGATTTTTTTCAAAAATCTGAAAAAAAAATATTATTTTGGTATTGCAGTATTATTTATAATTCGAAGGGCCTCCTTTGTAAACATCTTGATCGAAATCCGTCGAGCCGTTTATGAAAAAGTCGAAAATTAAAAAATGGTTGTATGCAAGTACCTCTAATAATAAAATATGAAAAATAAATGTTAAGCCAAAATGTAGATTTGGAGCTAAAAAAAGATTCAAAAATCTATTTCAGACAATCACTATTAAGTACCAATCGGACCATTTTATGAAAATGTATAAAAAAAAAAAACTTATTTAAAAAAAAATCGACAAACCAATTTTATGAAAATGCAGTTTTATTAACACTTTTAGGGAGCATTTGACTAAAAAAAATAATTTGTATCGGTATTCATCCAATTGTGAGAAAGTCGAAAATATGAAAAGTGGTATGGGAAGAACCTTTAATAAATTGCAAAATAAATTATTTTTTTTCCTTAAAAGTGGATTGTTCTAATATAAGAACACACTTTGTCCTTTGCGCTAATGAATTTCGTAGCTTTGCTCTGCGCTCCACTTTCTTTGTACACTTACATCCCTATTAATATTAGTCCACCTTTATTCCATGGAATTGCAAAACTATGGAATATGAGTTAGACCATGGACTAAAATTTCCAATTAATAAAAAATCGAACAAAATCTACTACAAAAAGTCCTCAATCTCTTTTTATTCTATGTCTATTTTGTTCTTAAATATCAATTCTTAGTCCTTCACTTGACCACCGTTTTCGATGGTCTAGCGAAGGAATAAGTTGGTAAACGTCAAATAGCAGAAATTCTCTTTTATTAATAGCACTTCGCACTTAGTCCACGGAATAAGTCCTAAACATTCCCTAGTCCATGTTTATTAATTTGGGTGTTGATGTTTAAACTTTCTGGGAGCGTCTGCTATAAAAATATTTCAAAAAATTCAAATGAACAATTTTCCAGAAATTCGAAAAAAATTGGCTCTACTAGAAGTATCAAAAATAACTATCTTTTTCCAAAAAAAAAAGTTAACAAAAAGTACCTTTTCCATTCATTAATGATATTTGATCGTTGGAGCCGTTCTGAAAAAAAAACCTATTGGCATATTACCGACAAAAACAATTATGTACCAAGTTTGAAGCAATTCCATCCAACCGTTTAGGCTCGAGTAGACTCGAGGGCTGACAGGAAGGAATACAGCGGATATTCTACATATTTTTATATATTTTTTTAAAATTTGTATTACAATATATATTTTTATTTTATTCATCTGTAAACATCTTTGACGGCGGCGGTAGGGTAAGTCTAAAACATGCCACTGACGTTTACGTTTTTTTTCGCACGCTACCTTAGGGGAGATTACTTTTAAGATTGTGTATACATAGGAATACGTACTTAGTAAATCGTGTTTACACATCTTAACACTGAGTCCCCACATTCACATTTATTTTTTTTCAAATCAAGAAACACTTTTCCCACTTTTGCAGGGGAAAATATTTGATATTTGAAATATAAAACCTATAATGGTCTAGAGTTATGGCTTTTGACTAATGCCTGTCAGGTAAGCCTTATCAATTTAATTTTCCTTCACTGAGGAGCGAACCTTAGAACATCAATTTACAAGAACTGTGCAATAGTATCCCACCTACTGAAATCACATGATCAAGGTACTTATTACGTTTAACGATATTTTTCGCAGTTTTTCAGATAAACTAATTCGACAAAAGTGACAGAAAAAAAGACCTTTAATGTGGTAAGATATACGCCCCTAGATCCAGAAAACAAAAGTTCCTCAGAGCTATACGAACGATGGATGGAGGTCATTAATTGACAAATGTCGGCTTTCAAGAAATCTTTAGAAGGCTTCAGGTATCAACTAAACCTTATGGTTGAAACCAAATAGACAACTCCGTGGGAATTCACATGTGTCAGGATAAAGGAGCGGAAGAGGGTTAATTTCTTTTGTAAATGCGTCATGAAAATTAGCCTTCGGAGAATACTTTTTCGACGATATGGGCGACATGACATCACGTTACTGCCAATAAGGAACATCCTTAAATTTATTCAGATTTCTGGTTCGTTAAGGGAGGCAAAGATACCTATAATTTCACCTATTCCATTATACCTCTGCTGCCGGCACAATTGGTATCAGAGTTAGGTAATTGAAAATATAATGAAAAGAAGTGGTGCAAGATGACTACCCTTAGGCACCCCTCATGAACAATGAAACCGTCTTGTTCAAATTGAACCATTTGATTTCTACCTATTTCAAAAGATGATATCCAGCTCAGTTAAGATGAATGGAAGCCAAAACAAAATTACTTTTCGAATGAGTATAACTAACGAAGTCATAAGTATACAAGTGTAGGTATTACATATTACGTCATAATTAAGCTTTAATTATTTTTTGTTGTTATGAAATTGTATGTTCTGTTTTTTTTTTTTCATTAATTTTTAATTAACTCAATATTTTTTCCAGCACTGTTAATTCTATTTTATTACTTAGTCTTAGAATCCATGAAAAAATCATGAACTGAAGAAGTTCCCAGCTACACAATCAGGGACATAATTAGAAGGACAAAATAATACATTAAATATCAAACATCCGCACAAAGGGACTGAAATGATTTTTTCCCGTAATTCTATTGAGGATCCATCCCATTTTGCCGTTTGCCGCTTGCCTCTTTCTTTGGTATATGAATGTATATAGTTGAGAACTTAGCTCCAAGGCATAAAACGAAGAAATCATATTAAATAACAAATCCAAGAAAGAAGAAAAAAAATGAAGAAATTATATGAATCTTTTCAACATTTCCGGCCCAAAAGAGAAGGATGTTGATATGTGTGTCAAGTACTGAAAATGAACATTACATTCATTACAAAGATGAACACATTTAGCGTATAGTACCTAACAAGAGGATGAGCAAGAACTCGAGTCGAAGAAATGTGCTGCGGCGGAATAGTGAGTGTGATTAATAATAAAGTTTTGCGGTGATGAGAACTTAATACACGAACACGATTATGTAGGTAGGTAGGTAGGTATAGGGTATGTCATACACATATTTCTACATAAAAGAAGAAGGATACATCCAGGAGCAATATATTCTTGTAGAAGTGCAAAGTCTCTTATGTTGACAAGTGGTATAGACGAATATCCGATTGAATTTCTGTCACTAGCATTCATGACACATATGAGATACAACGCGTTCCATAAAGTATGTTGTTGAAGGAGGTGAGTTAGGTGCTACATATTCTGTATTACAGTCGAGTGCAAAATAAAAAAAACGCACAACTTTTTCTCAAGAGCTAAGGCCTGCCTTTGCATTTGATAACATTTTTTTTTATCGAAAGAATATTATTTCTTGTTTTGCACTTTTACTTTTCATTTACTGTTTCTCATATGTGTCTCATATACCTATGATGCAGGTGTTGAAGATATGTTTGTTGATAAAGTGTAATTCCACGTAACTCTTCCTAAGGATATGGGGTCTTCAACTTGTAGTCGACGATGAAATCGTTTGGAAATCGCTCACGTGCATCTGCAACGGAAATGAGAACCACAAGTCGACGAGACACTAAGGGATCAACTAAATCTAAACTAATTTAAAAAGTTTTAATTATTCGCAGGAAATATATGATTTCTGCTGATTTTATGCTTCGGAACAATTTACTTGTTTGGTTTTCACGAATTCTGGACAGAATTTGGCTCTGAAGCAAACTCGAGTAAGTTGCAACTTCAAATATTTTTATTTCATTTCAGTTTTAAACCGAGTTTATAAAACTGATGATTAACAAGCTTGATTTGACTTGACTTTTTCGGCACTAAAAGATGTTATGGTAACTTTGGGTTCTACAAATTTGCATTCTAACGTTTGGGTCGCAATGAAACCGTAATTTAAAATAACACAAATTGGATGGAAAACAGTAGAGGAATTTGAGAACTTGCTAACAATTCGACGTGGAAGATATATTTGACCAGAAAATTGAGAAAATTTAACTTTGTCAGGTTTCAAAAAGATAGGATGAATTATTAAATGCACGACTGAATCGTACGAACTTGCTCTTGTGGCTAACAACTTTAGTGTAGCTAATGACTGACACTGTTAGTAGATATAGGTAGTCTAGATAAACTATGCATTTTCAAAGCCGATTTAGATAAGTTTACCTTGATTATTAGTATAATGAATTGTCGAATGCATGATTCAAGGAATGGTTACATAGGTACATACCTACAAATGTATATTTAAATGGATTTGAATTATGAAAATTAGGAGGGTATGTACCTACATATATATAGAGAACCTAGGCATGTAAATATATACATACGAGTACATACGAGTATGTGTACAATGAAAGTCAATGGTGTACAGGTGGGTAAAAATCGTTTTTTTAACTTGTAAAAACTGCCAAAACCATCACTTTAATCAGTTTCTCGAAAAAACGAAGAACTCCGATAGATGCCACGGATCCTTGAAAATTTTGAAAACAATTGTGTTGTTGAAATGATTTAAAATTTACATACGCAGAATTAGCATATTTTGGCTATCTAGATCTTCTCAGATATAAAATTTGACAGAAATCGAATGTACCATTGACGAGGAAGCTAAACATTTAAAAAACCGTTATACGAAATATACCGTTAATAGACGTTTCCCGTAAACTTGGATAGGATTTAATGACAGCTAGTACCAACGAAAAACTTCCCAAAAATGTTTATTGTTAGGTTCAAAATTCTGCCAGGGTCCAAATTCATTTGATAAAATTGTGCTCATCAAAATTCTGCAAATTATAAAAAAAAAAAAAAAAGTTTTAGAAAATTTTAAAAAGCGCGCGTTTTTTAACATTTTCCAAGCATTTGATTTTTTATTATTTGCAGAGTTTTGATAAGCAGAAGTTAGTGTCTATTGAAAAAAAAAGGAAAAAGTGTCTCGAAAAACAAACAAATAAAAAGAATTATAAAGAGTTAACCCAACTAAGTCACAATGGCTGTCTAATGTTCTTAGGCGCATTTCGAAAAACATTGTTCGCTTTGGTTTTTGCTTATTTGCTTTTTCATACTTATTTTTGTTTTATTTTTGTTTCTCGTTTGCTTTTGTAAATAAAAAAAAGTTAAAATTTAAAAAAAATAATCAGAATTTTTTCTTTTTTGTTGACGGACAGAATTTTGTGAAGCAGAATTTTGAAAAGCAGAAAAAAGCAGAATTTTGAAAAGCAGAATTTTCATTTTAAAAGCAGAATTTTGAAAACCAGTATTTTGAAGCCAGAATTTTGACCCGCTTCCAAATTAAAAAAAAAATCGTTGAAGCCGTTTTCGAGAAAAATAAGATTTTCCTTAACGGTTATATTATGGCAGGCAGCCTTATTTTAAGGCCTTAGAATAATATTTCAATTTTTCTCAGGAATGCCAAAAAAATCACACATACCAAATTTGAAGTTCTGATAGACAGACAGACAGATGAACAGACTGACAGACAGACAGATCATTTTTTAGGCTTCACTATGATCGTAATGTCATGATTGATTGTTAGATTTTTTTTTAAGAATGCATAACTTGCCTTATAGAATGTAAAAAAACACAATTAGTTTATTGTCAGTTTAGATAGAAGGGTTAATTTTCTACCAACGGTAATAATTATCCACTATACAAGATTTCATTAAAATATTTTAGTTAAATATGTATAAAAGTTTTTTTTTCAAATGGCAACACTATTTTTCATACCAATAAATTTGATAGATAATACATTTACACGAGTAGCAAAATGTAAAAATGTCTGCTAATTTTCTGGCAAGCATATGTTAAATTTTCAGAAATATTGGAATCAGGCCAGATCAACTTTGCTATACGTAGACCGAAAATAGAAATCGCAGATAACTTTCCATTTGAATTGATTTGGCCAGGCAAATTGAAAATTAAATGTTTTCATTTCTGTTACTTCATAAATTTTATAAAAAAAAACATCCCAGACACTGATTACAGAATTGTGGGGCTCACTTTTTTCGGATTGTTAGTTTTGATAAAAATCTCGTTTGATTTTTTTTAAATCCAAAAAAAAGCTCTGTTATCTTTACATAAATTTACCTGCATATACGTTGTAGAAAAAATACAAGACTGGATCGCACGTAGTTGCTCTTATATTCGATCACAATTTTAGCACAAGATTTTTAGGAGAAACAGCTCAATATGTTTTTAGTCTCTGTTAATTAATTATTTGTATAGAAGATTTCGTCAATTTTTTTTCTAAAAAATAATAGGTGTGACAATTTTATGTATTTAATAAAATAAATTTGAAAACTACACTTTAAAAAAAAAATCGTCTACTTTTTTCCAAAGAATTGAATTTTCAAAAAAAAAACATTTTTTTTAATATATTTTTTGAAAAATGTTGGTATGCAGTATTATGTAGATTTCAAAGGACCTCCTGCATAAAAATTTTGATTGAATAAAAAAATGATTGTATGGCAGGTACCTTTAATAACAAAATATTAAACCAAAATTTTAACCAAAATGTAGACTAAAACTATAGTAATGCAAATATTTTTTCATTAAAATCGTTAGAGCCGTTTTCGAGATAACTAAGATGGCAGACAAAATTGTATGGCAAGTATACCGTTATTTATGGTGCTAAAAAAACTATTCAAAAATCTATTTTAGATGATCACCTAATACGCTCAAGTACTAAGTTTGAAGAAAATCGCTTCAGCCGCTTAGGACGGAATTGCGGGACCCAATTTGTTGGTGTTTTCTATCATCATAATGTCAAGTTTGATTAAAATCTCGAGTTCGATTTTGTTTTCAAATGCAAAACTTGAACTAATAAAAAAATACGATCAGTTAAACTTAAGAAAATAACGTAAAAGCGTTAACTTGACAATAATTCTTCGAAAATTTGCCAACCCGTAAGAAACACGGGGATGTATTTTTTTTTTTGGCAGCAAATTCTTTTCGGTATTTTTAACTAAATGGTATACAATATCTAAAAAACCATTCATTGCACTTAAATAAACAAATTACAATCATTGACTTCTTTTTGAAACTCTGACTTTGACTTTAAAGCTAGAATTCCACGATCAACGTAATCGGTAATCTGTCGCCACCATAGAATCTATTTTCACTCTGACAACATCAACTTTCGAAAAAAAATTTGTCAACACAGGTCTCAACGTTCTCATCAACATATTGACATAATTTTTCGCTGACAATCACAAGACGTGGCACAATTAGGGCAAATTTTGACGTAGTGATTTTTAAGGAAGAGATTCACCGTGTTCCGGTTACGTTGAACTGTGTACTTTTTGACCTGAGAATTGTCCCCCATTAATTTTAATGCATTTATTTGATTCTTCTTAATTCTTTAAAATAATTTGTTTCCTTTACATTCTTTTTTCGAATGTACTTGTAAGACTATTAAATCGAATACATTCTTTTCCTTTAAACGATTCGATAATTGCTCTTAAATTCAAATGAAAAGTTGAGAGATTTGAAAATTAAGTTCAAGTTATTAGGAAAAAAAATTCACGAATATAAATTCATGAAATTAATGCAAATGTGTTCAAAGAATTTAAAATAAAATGCGTGAATTCGAAAACAGATTGTAATCAATTAATTGCTGTAAGATGAATGCGCACAAATGATTACAATCTTTTAAATGCCAAACGAGTGGTGTTTGTAGAATATGTATGAAAGTGAATTCAATTAATGCTATTTCTTTTTTCGAAGCATTCTTTTATAACTTTTTTGAAGAAGTCGTCAGATTTTTACCGATAATATATTTGGATTCATAAAAATGTATCCGCTGCGTAAGGAAAATGTAGGTACTATTCCTTTATTGAGGGTTTATGTAATATTCTGGTGTTCGATTTTCTCTTTAAGAATTTGACAGCTTAGAAGCTTTATTCTGTTTTCATTTCGGCTTTGTCCAACGGCTTCTAGACTCTAGCATGCAATCTGTAAAAATTGCCACCAATAGAGAAGAATATTTGTCACCAATAGCGAAGAATATTTGCCACCACTATTTTTTTTTCGAAAACTATTTCACATCATATGTATGTACCAGTATATTTTATTTATTAAAAGCACCAATATTTTTTCAATTTTCCAAAAAATGTTTTATAGTGTTATGGTGCTTATACAATGAACAAAATATGTCTCCCTTTTAAATTATGTATAAAACGTTCTTTCGTCTTATTTTTGAGGACGAAAATGTAGACAGGTGCTTCTTTAACTCATTTCAAACTTTTTGTGAAAAAGAAACTAAGTTTAAGCCATATCGAGCATGTGTCCCTCATAAAGCTTCTATATAGCTGTTCCAATTCATAAATTATATATTTGTAAATCAGTCACGCAGAAAATAAAATAATTGAACAATTTAATAAAGGAAATATTTGAGGTATACCTGTGTATCAGATAATAACTTTCGAGTGCTGGCATGGATTTATTTGTGTTTTCCTTTCTTTCGAGAATAACCTAAATAACGATCATTTTTTATATATTATTCTTACATACATCGAGTATATGTTACTGTTGTACGTGCTGCTATAGAAGTTTGATTCCAATTTAATTGTTTGTCATGCCAATCCGCTGCCAAAGTGACAGGAGAAAAAAACGCTTCCAACTGTTCCAATATCCTATAACTTTTGTCTTAATTAATTATTGGATAATATTCAAGGTTATGGTCGAGGACATAATGTATGGATATAAATAGTAGCAACATACTAGGATTGATAATTTAAAAAAAAAAACGTACGCAAGACATACAAAATACAGGGTGTCCACCGGGAAGGTATACTACTTTATTTTGCCGCCAATTTGGTAAACATTAGTCTTGACATTTCATATTTGGCAGGCGTATAGTAGACACGTGGCAAATTTATAATGGAAAAATATTCGATAAACCAACGTGTTTTAATCCTTAAAACATTTTATCGAAATCAATCATCGATTACTGTGACGATGAGAAAGTTACGTGCAATTTTTGGGAGAAACAACGTGCCAACAAAACGTACTATTTATAGTGTAGTGAATGATTTCGAAGAAAGAGGGTCTGTAAGTGATAGGCCCAAGCTTGGACCACAACGTACTGCAAGATCGGCTGAAAACTTTTTACCTATACTTATATGATATGATATTTAGATGATAGTGGAATACATTCCTAAGAGCTATACAAAAATTAGTGGCATGCATTTTTTAAAAGTTTAACTTAAAAGTTATAAAATATATGATTCAAAATAGCTTTTAACGGCTTTTAGTCCACAAAAATAATAATAACAATAAGTTATAAAATATGTCCTTATACATTTTCTATATAAATATTTCTCATATCATCGAACAATGTTTAACACTATTCTCTGTGAAGGATAGAGGCTTTACATTTCATCAAGCTTATCAAACAATTTATTTCCCTAAGAGTATTAACATACTAGACTGGAGTTTGCTAGAGACACCTTAACTGGAATGTGGCAATATGGAAAAGGGACTTTTGTGGTAAACCAAAATTAAACTCAAAAAAGAATCTGACGGCGAAAATCCTTAAAGGATACAGTTAACCAAGTTGAATGTAATATTATAGTCTGGGAATATTTTTCTACAATGAGTCCAATTTTAAGATTACTGGTAAAATTGATCATTTTATGTGCCAGAAAATCCTTCGAAATCATAAAGCTCAACTGGTGAAAGATTGGCTAGACGAAGACAAAATAACTGATTAACTGGCCAGCATAATGATCCCAAATCAACCCCACACACAATCTATGGGAAATTAATTACAAATCAAAGTATTGATGGCACGAAACGATGTTCTAGCAGTCTAAGGCTGGTATGTAGGAAGCTTTGTCTCAGTCCCAAATCTCATTATTGTGTAATTTTCGTATCGAAATAAAAACTGATAAAAGTGAGATTTAGGACTGAGATTAAGCTTTCTGCATACCAGCCAATTTATGTTCGGTTTGTTCTCTTCTGAAAAGTTCGCATTTATATTGTATTTTTATTTAGACATTTTGAAACCACAATTTGACAGAATTATACGGCATACGTCCCCCGCGGCTACGAGTTACATAGTCCATTCGACCAGTGCAATTTTTGACTACTTTTTTTTATAATTCTGGCCGAATGGCGTCAATGATGGCTTAAGTATTGACTTCCAATGCTTCAAGAATTGCTGGTTTGTCGGCATAAACCAATGACTTAATATATCCCCATAAAATGCAGTCGAGAGGCGTTAAGTCGCACAAACGAGGAGGCATTTAAACGGGACCACTTCCGTCAACAAAGCTGTCAGCAAATTGATTTTGCAATAAATTTATGGTTAAGCGCGTTGTATGGCAAGTTGCGCCGCCTTGTTAGAACCAAATGCATTATGTTTAGCTGATTCATTTTTGGAAAGAAAAAATCATACAGGATGGGCTCGATAGCGCCCGCCACTCAACGTAACCACAGCTCCTTCTTCATTTCGTAAAAATAAGGACCCGTGATGCCGCCAGCGTGTAAAACCGCATAAAACAATCAATTTTAATGGATTGCCTGATGATTGTCTTCGCACCATATACGGTAATTTTGCTTATTGGCGAAGCCATTTAACAATTCATCACTAAACACAATTCTTCGGTAAAATGGAGAAAGTGATTTATGAACTTCGCGAACAGATTTATTTTTTTATTCAAAGTAAATTTAAACAATTTGAAAGCGGCGTCGTTAAACAATTCATTGTGAATTTGTGAATTGCCAAACCTTACTGAACAGAAATGTCAACAGAATTTGACATTCTCAACTGTCAAACCATAGACAACAACCACCGACATTTCTCATGCAGCTAAAAAACACCATGTAGATACTCATATGATGTTTGAAGGACATAATATTTATATGCAGGAAATTGTTCAAAATAGTCGTATGTGTACGAAGGAAAAAATTTAATAAAATCGTTATTGTGAATAACAATTTTTACCAGAATGTATTTTTGAAGTACCTACACCTGATACCTGATTTAAAATTAAAATCATCACATTTACTATTCATAAATGTGAGTTAAAGACTATTTAGTTAATTGATATGAAAATAAATAAAAATGTTGTTGATGGTTTTTTTTTAGCACTAGTGTCTTTTTTGAAAAAAAGTTGTTTTGAAGACGGACGATTTTCCAAAACCAGATCATAAGGATGAAAAGCACAAAGTAGGCAGCGTCATATGCACCTGAGTGTACAAACGAGTAATGTATGTACATCTTCACCATTAAGTATTATTTCAAATATAATGTCATGTTCCACTATAAATGCTGTTAACCACGGTAATATGCCTGGATGTCTGCTACTGTATGTGGTGCCGAGATGACGATATGCCGTGCCAGTGCGAGAATGTCTGTGGCTTTGCATTTTATGCTACAAGCGATGCTTTTAACGTCTTATAGCGCTAAAGTACCTACCTCAGTCCTCCGTTCAATCTGCAGCTTAAGCGAATATACAAATAAACTTATACCTACTACTATACTACATTTATAATACTCTTATATGTTATATGTATACCTTATTCAGCAATACATATCTGCTTACCTGTCTTATACTCAATATTTCCACGATACCATACAATTTGCGATGCTGGTTTGGCACTGGATACGGTACATTTTAATGTCAGTTCCTTATTTTCTCTTACTTCTACTTTAGAGTTGTGTGCATATCCCTGTATTTCTATTGATGATGGTGGTGCTGAAATGGCAACAAAAATAAAAGATTTTTTATTTTTCATATACATACATACATACACAATTTAGATTTAAGGTTGATGTGCTTTAGTCGCCGGATATCAAAAAATAAAACGCTTTAAAAATCAATCTGCAGATAGTTTGACAGACACAAAAAAAAAATATGTAAAAAGCTAGAAATTCAACTGGTATTGAAACATTTCCGCTAGGGCGATTAATTATTAAAAAGTTCATTTACATTCTAGGCATCCCTAACAATGACTGACTTTTAAGATAGCCTTTTAAGTTTTCGGTCACTTTATCATTTAAAATTTTGAAGAACGAATTCACAAAGTGCTTTGTTCGCTCAAACGAACCATAAATATTTAAGTTCAACATAAAACGCTAAGTGGCTTCTTTCGGGGACGTTCATAAATTGGAAAGCTTATTAGTTGTTTGTACATTCGCAGGATATAATAATGTAGAATCTTTGAGAAATATTAATACACATGAAGTATAGCAGTTATTTGGCAGAAAATAGTTTTGAAATAGTTTATTGTTCGTTTTGTTGAATCAGAAAATGATTTGAAATTTTTTAAAGAAAATAGCCCTACAATTTTGGGAAGAAATTACACTGGTAATTTGGAACCAATTTAGAACCACATTTATCCAAAAATGTTCAACAATGCATCAGCGGTGCAAACTTTTAAACATTCCTCGTTTAGAGAATTCACCCAACTTAAGTTAAAGCAGTCGTCTAGTTGCCAGCCCTTGTCTAACTTTGTCTTAATTTTAAACACACTATAAACAAATTATCTAATTAAAGTAGATCTTTAGGGCTACGTTAATAAAAATTATATTGAACCCAACACACCTTATTTTGACAGATAGGGCAATGGAACAGAACGAAAATTAAACATAAGCACACGAACACTAAAAATATATTCATAAATTTATAAAAGCTCATGTAAGATTTTTAAAATTTCAGAAAAAGGTTTTCATATATAATTCGTTTTAGAAAGAGGAATCAATTAAAAATAGCACCGTTTGCTTTTTTCAAATTGGTATCTTGAATAAAATTCAATGTTCTCAAGTTCTTCGAACGGATTTGCTCGAATTTTGGCTTTATGAAATGGTCGAAATCTTCTTCTTCAAAAAACATTCCTCCATTTTTTTGTTATGAAATGTCAAACGTCAGCTGGAAAAAGTATAATTTAAGAAAGATAAAGAATAATTTTGCGCTGTTTAAAGTTTGACGATTTCTTTAACGTTAAAATATACTTCTTGTCGATAAAATTATCAAATGTGGGTCTTCATTTTAAAATTCATTTTTCGAATCGAGTCGAATCCCATTTTAAAACTTATGTAGAGTAGGGTATAAATGTTTGTTTTTAGAAAAAAAAATATTGAAACGCTATTTTGCAGATAATATTAATATAAAGGGTTATCCATTTTGCGGTTTCAAAAGTAAACGTAAATAAAACACATAATATTTTTTTTTCATGATATTTCTTTTTTATTATAAAGTTTGAACGTTGGCATTATGTTGACATCATTTAAATGACAACCACGCGAATTGTTGCAAGCATCGATTCTTTTGAGGTAATTTTCGACCAATTTTTGACATACGAGTATATTATGGGTATCTCAGCCATAACTTGACGAATGTTGGTTTTCAAGTGCTCAAGAGTTAAAGGTTTATCTGCATAAACACGGTCTTTCGCGTAGCCCCACAAAAAAAAGTCCAGCTGTGTGAAATCGCATGATCTTGGAGGACACTTGATATCGCCACGACGAAAAATTTTCGTAAATGTCAGACTTTCAACTGAAAACAAAATTGGTTTAACAACTTAGTTTGACAGATGTCGAATTCCAGCCCTATACTTTTGAAACCGCAAAATGTATAACCCTTTACATATAAGATTCATTTCAAAAAAATTCTGTGCCTGGTTCTTGAAAAATCGATTTAAAAAAAAAATGTATTTATTTTAACAACCATAGGGAGCATTTGTATAAACAAAATTATTTTAATCGGTTTATTCAATGTTGAGAAAGTCGAAAATATGAAAAGTGGTTCTATGGGAAGTACCGTTAATAAGTACGAAAAAAACAACTTTTATACTTGAAAGTGGACTGTACTAATTTAAGAACAGACACATTTTTGTATAAAAATTCTTGGAGCCGTTTTCGAAAAATAATTTTTTTTCACGATTTTTTTTTAACATTTGTATGTGAGGTACCGTTGTTTTTTTATTTTACAAATACAGTTTTTTTAGCTTTTCAAGATAATGTCAAGAAACTACTAAATGCGAAGTTTCGACAAAATCCATTCAGTCGTTTTGGAATTTTTTTTCAAAAAAAAAAAGGATTTTTTTTTAATTTCCAAAATAATTTGTTTTGAAAAATTTTGGCTTAAAATAGTGTTAAACCCTTCTAGGAGCTTCTGGGCAAAAAAATTTAATTAACCGTTTCCCATAAAATCGAAAACAAAAAAATGGTACTATCTACCAGAAGTACCAAAAATTACAATTTTTTCCAAAAAAAAAATACCAAAATGTTCGGTTTCCCTTTAGTAATGCACTTATTTTTTTTTTATAAAAATAGTTGTAGCCGTTTTTGAGAAAAATAAGATTTTTTGTTTTTGGCCCAAAAAAAATGTATGGGAGCTACTGTTATTTGTCGTCTAAACAAAATTAAAAAACGTGTGGGCATATTACCGAAAAAACAATATCTACCAAGTTTGAAGTAAATCTATCCAACCGTTTAGGCTGTAGACTCGAGGACAGATAGGCAGACGGAATTTGGACCCACTTTTTTGATGTTCTATGGTCGTACTGTCATGTTTAATTGTTAGAATTTTTATTTTTTTTTGCACGAATCCATAACTTGCTTTATACATAATACCTATAAATACCTATAAAATACAAGATATTTTTAACAAGATCTTTCCGTTTTCCTGCGTTGCGTGTCTCGACATGATACAGTCAGGTTTATTTGCATGCGGGTTGGGTTTGATATCCCGCTTTTTATTATCCCGTTTTCTTTTTTAACTCCCGGTATTTTTATCCCGCTTTTTATAATCCTGATTTGTATAATACCGCTTACTTACAATCCCGCTTTTTATTATCCCACTTATTAAAACCCCATTTTTTAGAATCCCGTGTATTAAACTCCCGCTTTTGGAATCAACACAACCTGCTTGGCATAATATAGAATTTGACATGGAGTCAAAAACTTTTTTGTGTATAACATTTATCAAAATGAAAAACGGACTAGGCGGGATTAAACGGGATCTTAAATACCGGGAATAAGTTTTTTCAAAAGGCGGGATTTGAAAAAAAAACAGTTTTTTTATAAGACGGGATTTTAAAACTTCGTTTTTCCGGATTTTCGAAAAACGGGATTCCGATACGTTCCCATTTAAATGCGCCAAAAACTAATCAGTTGATGTTAGGTAAAAAAAGGTTTATTTTTTTTCAATTTCTGAGAAAAATTCTATAGAATGTAATCTAAGAAAAAGAAAAGATTTTACTGTTGAGGAAAAGGCTGGACCCTTGAAGCAGACACGACTGCAATACAATGTGAATGTAACTGAAAATTCAACACCCCTTGAATTTAGGCCACATCAATAAAAAAGTCAAAAATGTTCAAAGGAGTCTATGAATCTCCAAGTTCAAGGACACTAGATTAAGCTATGCTGTATATTTTATTGCCTGGAAGGTCTCATAAAGAAGCCTTCCACTGGTCGGGAGCTCATTGAAGAACAAGAAAAAATAGTATTCAAGGGTGAGATTTACTTACTTACTTACTTACTTAGGTCCTTAGACCTTTTAAGTCCGTGGGGGACCCCTAGTGGGGCATAGGGCATAGGGGGTGCAGTGGAGATTCGGGAATTTGTTGTTCATATCATCTGAGCCGGTATCAGTTGTCCGTTGCTGTCGGTAACTCGGTTTAATACCGACGCAAAATGGTCCTTTAGGGTGAGATTTAGGAATGAAGAAAACTGTTCAGGTATTCAAATCATTGGGATGTCAAAAATTCAGTTAGAGTTGTGCAGGACAATATAATTTAATTTCAGATTTTATACATGAACATTTTATAAAATTTGGAAAAACAATATTTTCCAAAGTTGTAAGAACAAAACTTTACGACCGACTTGTATTATACAATGCGACAAGGAACCTTATAAATCGTTAATTGGTAAAAGCCTAAGATTTTACATTTGAGTTCTAAGTTTCGACTCAGGGCAAAACCAAATACTATGAGGTGAAAGACAAACACTTTTGAATAATTTATTCTTTCTTAAATTTTTCTTATATTTTTCTCTCAAACGTACATAATACATGTATAAAATAATAAGACAACTAGTTTCAAATATACTTAGCAATATCCTTCTATACACTACTACAGATTCATTTTCGAATAAAAGTTGGTCCTTATGATAACGCGTCCATTCAAATGATTAGTTTATCAATAAAATTTAACGGCACATTTCACTCTTGAGGAGAGAGTGAGAGATGTTTTTTTTATTTTTATTAGAGACATAATCATCTCTTAAGGTTTTAAAAACTCGTATTAAAAACTTCAAACATTTTATTTCACAATTTCACAATAGACAACAAAAAAGGCAACAATCATCATAAAAGAATAAAAACAAAATTATAGGTACTAGCGAATAAATTTTATAGGTAGGTCTTTCGTCATCAGACATATTCTCCCTAAAAAAGAAAACAACAACATCGAAGCAAGAAACCTACACTACGAGTGTTTAACAACGAGCAGCATTTTTATCTCGTTGCTCAGTGGGATAATTGAAAATTGCATTCGCAGGATAAAGCTTTCGAAAGTAATAAATCTCAGACAGACAGGTATCATCAGCATTAAGCCCCGCCGAGCTCTATTATAAATATATATGCACCTATAGGTAATGAAATAAACAACCTACCCTTCGAAATCTACAAATAAGGATTAAACTAAGAGAGCTTAACTTGTCCGCAAGGAAATCTGCCTCGTCATTGCTGTATTTCAATTTGAAGTCTTATTCATAAAAAATGCGTTTAAAAAAAATACAATACATATATAATTTTCTACTAGACGAAAAAGGATGAACATGGCACTGGCACAGCAGTCGTAGGAGATTGTCGTAAAACTCCTTCAGGTAGCATTAAAATAATTCACGTGCACTTAAGACCATACCATCTCCTTCCATTAACTGCGCTGCGCATAGAGGTGTGCTGATGCTAGAAACTGGATATAGCAATAAGGACGTCACGTCATACCAAGCAATGGTGTGGTAGTGGTATGCTTAAGGAACTTCTCCATTCTACGAAATGTGTTTTGTGTTTGTTGTTTTTAAAAAAACACCATCTCCAGAATAGTTCTACCTTTCTGTTGGTTGTTGTCTTTGTGTGTGAGAAAACACAACACATTTTTCTTAAGATTTTCTGCTTATTTTTTTTTATTTATTTCAATTTTTCTTTTTTCCTTCGTTTTTTATTTTTTTTTTTGGTTTCGCACACAAAACACTTCTTTGGAGAGAACAGAATTATAAAAGTTCTATGGAAAATACTTTTGCACAAACGAACAAAAAACTTTTAACTTGGTTTAATAAGAGCCTAAGGAGACGACAACATCCCTTTTTGCTGCTTTTATAGACTCTTTTTGTATGTATAACGGGTTCCGATCTAGTTTTTGGTTTTATTTGAAACTTCTCCCTATTATCCTTCTAACCATCAAACCAACAAACCAACAGCAGCCGGAAGATACAAATAAATATATATTTGACTTGCCATTTAAGTAGGTGGGTATTTTAAGGGCAAGTAATTCATTCGTCGAAAAAAAAAATCGAACCCCAGATTATAGTCAAAGTTTAGGTTCATCATATAATCAAACGACCCGACCAACCGACCGACCCGAGGTTGGATTTGATATTTTGTTTTATTATATACTCAACCATTTATTTGGTGAGGACTTTTCTTTCTTTTTTTTTTTTCTTAAAGGCCTTTTATGGTTTCTTGAATACTTTAAGGAGTGAAACTAAATATTATTTAATGATTCTTTTTCAAGCATATCTTTGAACATTTTTGCTCAGAACTTTATGGACTTTCAAACAGATTTTAAACCAGATATCCCAACAAAAGAATTGTGGGAGGAAAATCGGGTAATAAACGCAAATGATGTATTGGTTTTTATAGGCGGCCACACGCCACGGGAAAAGGGGTTGGGTAAGAGTTTTTCTTTTCTTTTTTATTCAAACTTGAATAGATCAATAAATCCAGTTTATGAGGCTGCAGAGAATCTTGCCACAAACAAGCTAGTCTATAGAAATTGATACCTTCGTTGACGGAGTTCTCAATAGTGTCGAAGTCTTACAACAGCCGGTTGGAGTAAGGCGTTAAGACTACCCAGCATAGCAAACAAAAATTCGGACTTCGGTCGGTGTCCGGACATAGTGATTCACCTACATGGAATCGAAATGGCAGGTGAACCGAACTTATGGAGCGAGTAAAATACAAAGTCGCAAACGATAGATTTTCAACAATTACCTATTGATGGGTGGGGAGAAATCAATGGCAGAATTTTTAAGAATAAAACCAAATGTATTCTTCTCTTGGTTGGACTCATAATTATAACCGATCACTTCTTAGTGAAATCCCACATGAACAGAAAGGGCACAAGAACATATGAATTTTGTCAAGATGACATATGAATGTCCCAGCTTAGCCAGAATTAGCAAAGCACCATCCCTTGAAGAAAATACTTTTTCGAAGAACTAAGCAACTTCTCGAGTTTGCCAGTAACAAATATCCTACAATCTGGAAGCATCTATGTATATTTTGCATTTCCGTATTACTATCTTTAAAGGTGTGATGTTTTTTTTTTTTAGAATGTAGTGGAGAAGCCGAAGAAAATTAAATTGGGTTATTGAAGAGTTCAAAACTCAAAATATTATTTAACGTTTTAATCTTACAATAGCCGGGTTTTAGTGAAGGTTATAACCAGCACAGCAAATAAAATAATAAACAAAAAAAAATAATATAATCACTTTCATTTTCACTATCTCAAAACAACTAATAAATAGCTCATTTCTTTCAAGCTAGAATGCATTCCAGAACACATGCACTTTTCCGGACCAAACATTCTTCTGCACTCGAGTTAACCGCGCGCCGTCTTAACAGCTCAACAGTTTATATTCACTTTGAATGCCGCCCGTAATTATATTCACTATTATTGTTAAAATGTAAAATATTGCTTATTTTCACTTTTTCAAAAAAAAAAAAAAAAACACGGATAGTAAAATTTACTTAAAGTAATATCTTAAATACATAATCTTTACCTACATAGCTAACAAGGCATATTGTTGATATAAATTGGTACAGAGTTTCCGGCATCTGGCCAAAGCAAAAGTAGAAAGGGTTTGAGTACAGTTCCTTGTTATTTTCGAACCAAACGTTCAAATACAATGGCGAATTAAAACCAAGCTTCTACATAGTGAACCACACATTCAGTACTTATAAATGTACGTCTATTTCTGATTTCTATATTTGGTAATAGTACATTCAATACTAATGAAGGCAGAATAAGACTTTTCAACTGATTTTCATTTCTCTTTATGATGTTTGTGGATAATAGACAGTGTAAACTGTATGTTAAATGACAAAAATACTATGTATGGGTTGGTGCATACACTTACTACTGTGAAAAGGTTGTTATATTTGCTTAGCATATGCAGTGATTGACGGTTACATTTGAATAATACGGCTGAAGTGGCAGTTGGGGCTTCGGTGGGGGTAATGATACGAAAAGGAAAAAAAGCTGCACAACCCTATTACGGTTGTCAAATACGATATTTGTTGATTTTTGTCAAAAAAAACTAATATTTCAGTATTATCGTTATCAACCATAATTTTTTGTATGATAATTTAAGATAAAGGGTTATCCATTTTGGGGTTTCAAAATTATAGGGCTGGAATTCGACATCTGTCAAACAAAGTTGTTAAACCTTTTTTTTTCAGTTGAAAGTCTGACTTTTACGAAAATGGATCGCTTAACTATCGCACAACGCATAAAAATTGTTAAAACCTACTACAAAAATGGTGATTCTGCCACAGCCACATATCGTGCTTTAAGAGGAGATTATGGTTTACATAATCGTCCAACTACGCAAGCAATTGGCAAATTTTTGAAGAAACTGGATCAGCTACAGATAGTGTAAGGCCTGTGCATCATCGTTTCGCTCGTACCACTGAACATATCGCTGCTGTAAGTGAAAGTGTTGCCGAAGACCTGTGTCGATTCCTCGTCGTTCTCAGGAATTAGGACTGTCTTACGGCACACTATGGCGTATTTTGCATTTTGGTCTACACCTACATCCATATAAAGTACAGCTCACATAACAACGACGGTGCCACATGCCACACAACTCGAGCCAATATGGCTTTATTGCAAGCGACATTTCCTGGCCGCGTAATTTCTCGTCGTGGCGATATCAACTGGCCACCAAGATCATGCGATTTGACACAGCTGTACTTTTTTTTTTTGTGGAGCTACGCGAAAGACCGTGCTTATGCAGACAAACCTTTAACTCTTGAGCACTTGAAAACCAACATTCGTCAAGTTATGGCTGAGATACCGCCTAATATATGTCGAAAATTACCTCAAAAGAATCGATGCTTGCAACAATTCGCGTGGTAGTCATTTAAATGATGTAGTGTTTCACACATAATGTCAACGTTCAAACTTGATAATAAAAAAGAAATATCATAAAAAAAAAATATTTTATGTGTTTTATTTACGTTTACTTTTGAAACCACAAAATGGATAACCCTTTATATTGCGAACAGGGCTGCCAAGGAGACCGACACTAGCCTCGGTCTCCGAAGCGTTGTTTAACATTAAGACCAAAAAACATTCTATATTAGATATAAATATAATGTGACCTGTAGTCCAAAATGCGTTTCGCCAAGGTACGATAGTTGGGCTGATCAGTTAGATGCTATCGTACCCTTCTAAGACGCAATGTTTTTCGGTCGATGGTTACCGACTATTATAAAAACAATGCGTCTTAGAAGGGTACGATAGCATATAACTGATGAGCCCAACTATCATACCTGGGCGAAACGCATTGTGGACTACAGGTCATATAAATCTTCAATTTGGCTTTATTCCACACAGTCCACAAAAACAAAATCAAAAATATATTATTATTTGCGTTTTCTTCTATTCTATTAATATAATGTTCAAACGTAAACATTTGAAATAAGTTTTTATTTAATTGTATTTTAGTGTTCATGTTCAATTTTTAAAATATTCACAAGTTTTTTGTTTGCATGTCGTTTGAATAGAAATAGCTTATTTTTCAGACTTTGTTTCCACCTCCGGAAAAAGCTGACTATTAGGTGACACTTGAATATAAATAAATTCGAAACATCAAAATATAGTTTGTTGCCTACCTACCAAATTATCAACTGTCATAATTCATTGAGTGGCTTTGATTTAAATGGATTAAGTAACCTAAAAAAAAATCAAAATTTAGCTTAGAAAATTCGAAGTTTTTCGGGTTTTATTTTTTTTTTGCCCAGCATTTCAACCACACTTTCATGAAAATTTCCAATAAAAATTAACTTAAATTGAAATGTCAAACAAGGTATACCTTATTCACAATAGTTTTTTTTGTTGTGCTTACAGTGGCGGTCAAAAAATTTTCAATTATTCTTTTAATTATTTCTTTCATAAATTGATTGACAAATCTTGTCAATCATCAGGTAGTTAATCTTTCCAACCGTAATAGGGGTGTCATTGTTGAACAATTTACCTTACAACTTACAAGTTGAAGTAGGTATAGGTCCAACTTGAGTCGAGAATATAATTCTGGAAAAAAATTCAAATTTTCAAGGAATCATAACTAAAAACAGTAAAATTTAAAAATAAAAAATTTAAAATAAATTAAAAATTATTTTTTTTTTGTTAAAAATCAAAAACAAAAATATTTATCAGTGATGGCATATGAAAACAATAAAAGTCCATGTTGCGGATTGAATGGACTGTAAATTCAGGGTTATTTTCCGATACATAATAAATAAGAGAATAGATCTTAAGATAAAAATTATTTATGTATTTATCAATATAATTAAATAATACAATTTTGTTACCCAGGTCTGCTGCGCTTGACGATCGAATTAAAAAGAGATCGATGCTTACAATTCTTATTAGCAAGCCAAAAGAAAATAGACACAAAAGGAATTCAACTATTGAGTGAAAACTGAGAGATTAGTATATAACAAAAAATTATTAACTGCAAGTTTATGTATTAAAAAACATAGTGAATGATTTGAATGTTTGGCAAGTTAGAACAATAATAATTAATGATATAATCTTTGATTCTTTGATTGAGTTTATGAATTATTGTAAATCCAAAAATAAATTAAACTTGAATGAGGTTAAATATTTGAATGAGTTGAATGAATGTTTAGTTTTTTTTTTTTTGTTGTATGATAGTTATGTTGATGGATTCCTGAACAGTCCATATGAAAATAAGAAAAAATCCTTAAAATTTCGCTACCAACGAAATGCACACAAGAATATTATGCTGGTTGTCAATTAAGTCTCATTTGCACGAACGAAAAAAATGACACAAATAATAAAATTTTGTCAGTTGTGGAATGAGCTGATCCATTTTGTTCAATTTGGTTTATAGTTTTGTTTTATGCAATAACTAAATTATATAACCATCTATCTTAGATCCCTAAGTTAAGAAATGTGTCTCTATATTATATACCATCACATTTGGTATTCAAAGTAATAAATATCTTTGTCGATTGAGATACGCAATTCCAAAACGAAAATTGATCGATTCCTTCGATTTTTATGGCATCGAAATTTCATCTACACTTCAAATAATGGCTTTTATTCTGTGGAATAGAAAAAAAGCAAAGAGCAACATTCGCATCTCGAATAGAAGTATAACTAATCATTAATCACTTCAGTTCCAAACATTGATGGACTGATACATACTACTACAAGAATTGAAATCTGTTCTCTAATTCTAATGTCATTTTCGATTGCATTTTCGAAGTGTTCTACTCTATTTTGATTCCAATCGAATATGATAATATCGTATTCACAAATTAACGAATACACACTTAAAAGTCTCCATCTTAAAAATGGCTTCTTTAAGCAATTAGTAATTTTGGCAAGTAGTCCTCCTTATATGTATGTATGTACATATATATGTGTTCTATGTTAATTCCCTTATGAAAATACTTCGAAAATCTTACTCGGAACAGTCAATCATACATTTTTTTTATAGTAACAGGAGTGGGAAAAGAGCAAGTCCAAACAGTCAATCGAAAACGACGTAAAAGTTAAATGAATTTTAGCAAGTTAATAAATTGGAAAACGAGACATTAGGGCACACATTTTAACGCACATTAAAATGTTTTCTTCTTTAAGAACCAAACACAAAAAAGAAAATACATTTATTGCTGAAAACAATGATGGACCATGTGACAGAAAATAACTTTCTCTAATAAAAAATAAATGAATAACTTTTAGGAAAAAATCCGATCTGAAGAATTGCCATTAAAATGGCGTCATGTAAATGCACAGTGATACCATTTTAAAAATAATGACACACCACGAAAAGAATGAACTTGCTCATTCTTTAGTTGCCGATTGGCTTTATTATGCAAATGATATGTCAAAACCAATAGTATACTCTTCGTCTTTAGTGTTGTCTAGAGTCTGCTGTTTACAACAAAAGTTGTTAAATTTGTAAGTAAACTATATTAGTTTGTTGTGAAATATTTTCATAAATCATATTTTCAGCAAGAAACAACTATGGAAAACAAAGACGTTGATGAAAGCCACACCCCAGCATGCCGAATACGGAAGGCTGAAAAAAGAGGACTTTCCAAAAGGACAAATCCTTGAAAGAGTTGGTGGAAGCCAGGGAAGCCCTATGGAATTTTCATTCTCCCAGCTACAAAAACAGGGAAAGGAAAATTTCACATTGGATAGAAATTTCTGAGAGGACGCATCATTCAATCATAGACTGTAAAAACCACTGGAACACGATTCGATCCAGATTTAATGTAGGTAATGTTTGGAATTCATTAATGATTTTTTTTTTAATATTTGTCAGTTTAAGGGTAAAACGTAGGATAATTGCAAGAAGTTTGTCGACACTTATTTCTTCACGCATATTTGTAATTTGTTTCTTCACAACTGGTGCTGTTTTGATGGTGAGAAAGTCAAAATACTCTCCAGATATTCCTAAGAAATTATGGAACAACTGTGGGTCATTGTCTCGAAGCTGGCCGCGTAATGTCTCAAAAAACCTTGCTGAATTAAGAGTGTTCGAACCCAAAAAGATATTGTTTCCTTGGTGATCTGGTGAGTGACTGTCGAACTTCTTGATTTTCACTATCTTAAAACGCATATAATAACGAAACAATATTTTTGTTTTCTGACATACTGTATATTTATTAATGACCAAAGCATTGCGTTTTAGTTCTTCCCGCAAAAATGTTTCAGAGCGAGAAAAAGTAGACTTAAGACTGAACTGGAGGTTCAGCTGAGAAAAAAAAATATTGAGAAGTTATGCGTTTGACGAAATTTCCTGCTTTTCAAACTATCATCCATCAGCTTTTTCTTACATGTAGTTACAGTTTCACACTGTGCTTGATCATTTAAAGGGCAGTCAAAACCTCTTTAGCGCGCAAAAAATAGCATTTGGTTTAGATCGACTATATCCAGTAATTTCTTAGGGGATTCCGCAAGGCAGCCACCTAGGTCCCTGACTTTTATTCTCACTAATAACGATATTAAAAAAGTTTACGAACCTTCCTTCATGAGCACTTTTAACCCGGTGCGGTCGGTGGTTCTGTATATCAAAATATCATAACATTCGAATCTGTGGTTAATGAAGGGTGTTTGTTTTAATCGTGTTGTTTTCAATCTGGTAATACTTTTTTCGGAGTTAGGCCTTTTGATAGCTGTTACTTTATTTATATTCAGTTTGGTTTTTGCATTTCAAGAATTGAAGCCGAACGACCATCAAGCGCGGCACATGTTCGGTGAATTGGCCCCAAACGATATTGCCACCGATCCCGATTTTCACAAGAAAATTTTGTTCAGCGATGAAGCTACTTTTGGTTAAATGGGTATGTTAATAAGCAAAATTGTCGTATTTGGAGTTATCATAATCCACAAGTCATTGTTGAGACGCCCGCCGCTACATCCCCAAAAAGTCACTGTTTGGTGTGCTCTATGGGCAGATGAAATCATTGGTCCTTATTTCTTCAAATATGAAGTCAGCCAGAATTATAGAGTCAATGGGGAACGCTATAGAGACATGATTATTGACTTTTTCGAACCTTTGGTTCCAGAACGGCGGCTCTACATGCCACACAACCAACGAAACAATCAATTTATTTATATATTTGTCATTAACAAACTGCCAGCCAGAATTTTGGTAACGTTGTGGCATTATGCTGACATCGTGTAAATTGTGTACTGACAACAATTTTCAAATAATGACAATTTGCAATAAAGAATGAACTTGATCATTTCTTTACTGCCAGTTGGCAGTATTTTTAGCTGTCATTAGCTTAGTGTAAACGAATGTCTTTAAATAAATTAATGACAACAGTATTTTGGCAGTAAATACTGCGAACTTGGCAGTCGTGTAAGTCCGGTATAAGTCCATATGCCACTTTGACATTTACAAACGTCAAAAAGTTATGTTCGCTTACTTTTTTGCACTATTTTAGGTGTGCTTAGTTGTAGTTAATAAGAAAATAGATTTAGTATGATGCTAGCTAAAAAGTGTTTAAAATTAGGAAAATATTAGTAAAATGCTTTAGTATTAGCAAACTGTTTCGTTGTATCATGCTAAGCCCTTAATATCAGGCTGTTTAAGATTTTGCGCAAATGTTTTTTCCCGATTTATTGATTTGTTAGATGTTTTATTAAAATACACTATTAAAACTGTTAAACTTCTTCATCCGAGCTCTAGGTTTCCAAATCTGTAGCTTTTAGGAATGCAATACATATATTCTGGAGCAAGTGGGCTTCTTTTTATACAAAGCTTTGTACTACGGTTCGAAAGATATGGATCCGGGATAAATTTATAGTGCTAAATCTAGGGCTAGATTTATAGAGTTAAATCTAGGGCTAGATTTATAGAGCTCAGTCTGGGGCTACATTTATAGAGTTTAACCTAGGGCTAGATTCACAGAGACCTAAATCTAGGGCTAGATTTATAGATCTAACTCTAGGGCTAGATTTATAGAGCTTTGTTCACTTGAACCAAGCTGATGTTTGTGATTCTGTTAAACAGCAAATAGAATTTTTTTGTTTTTGTGTTTGCCATTCTTTTGCCGCAGGGTTTACCTTTCATATGATACCAATTTTGTTGCATTTGAGAGACGTTTATTTTTCATTAAAGTTCCGCTAGATTGACAAAATTACACGCTGTTCGTCGTGGGCCTGTGGCGTGGCCTCTAAGATCGTGCGATTTAACACCGCTGAACTTTTTTTTGTGGGGTTATGTGAAGTCGCTTGTATACGCAGATAAGCCCGAGATACTATTGAAGCCTTCGAAGGTAATATTCGGCGTGTTATTGCTGACATACGGCTCCAATTGCTGCACAAAGTGGTCGAAAATTGGGCCTCTCGGCTGGAATTTATTCGAGCTATCCGCGGCGGCCACTTGCCTTAAAGCATTTTTAGGGCTAAATTCTTGGCCATAACATTAAGTTATATGCGTTTTAGTTCTTCCTGAAAACCACACGTCTAAAAAAACACCTGTTACCTGGGGGTACATCACCTTGGGGTCACAACAATTATAGTATTATTTTTTTTTGTTTAAATTAGTTTAAATCGTATGGACGCAGTGTTGATTCCCTTGAAATCATCAGATATGATCCAGAAAAGCAACTACATATGACCCTGTTGTGTGCTTTGTTTTTTCGTCCACAAGAATTCCAATATTCGTCTGGAATTATATTTATGTGAAATAGAGAGAAAAAAAGGATGATCAAAGTCTTTTCCTGTTGCTTCAATAATACTATAAGATCTGAAATGGGTTGTGGGGAATGGGATTTAATATATAATATATTTCTTTTCTTATTCTTTACAAGCAACAAAAAAAGGAACACATAAAAAAGGGGTGTGTGGTGGTGGTGGTGGAGGGGGGTACTGCTGAGATGAAAGTAAAATAGAAGGATAAACTGAAAATGACAAAGTTACAAAAATTTCATCTTTATATTTGATGAACATGTGTTTGTATTTTGTGTGTTTCAAGTTGGCAGCAGTGTCTCCTGAGGGAATTCCAAAAATATGTCACACTTTGTTTTAGTTCCTTGGAGAGTTTTGATGCAACACAATAGGTAAACTCGTACGTTCATATATTTAGGTACGAGTATAAACAAAAACACCTGATAAATTTTTTTCCCAGGCGTTTTTAAATGATGCAGTGGAAACAGTTTTGGTTTAATAAGTCTCATGGCAAAATGGAATGGGTAAATGTAAACTACAGTACACAGAGCCAGTAATGGAGTGAGGATTTTCCAAAAATTTATAACAGAAATTCAACTTTTTAAAGTAAATTTTTAGTTGATAGGCATATACGTATGTACGAGTATGTAACTTTATCTGTGGGCGAAATAGGAAATCGTTTTATATTGTTAAAACTTTAATGGAGTTATGTGTTTTGTTATTTTAAAAATTTGACACTTTATCATGTTCAAATAAGATAGAAGCCGTTTTAAACTGCATGTGGATTTCAGTATATTTAATTGGAGTTCAAGCAACTTTTCAAGCAACTGCCAAATTTTGAAGGGCCGACTGATAGATCACGGAGACTCCAACTTCAATAAATTGAGTCGGAATTATTAATAACGGCAAAATAATTTAACAGGTAAGACAAACCAAATTCAACATATATGTTTTTTTTTTTAATTTAAATATATGCCTGTAAGACCTAAGGTCTTTTAATGTAACCTGAATTGCACGGCACTAGTTAGAAGAAAGAGAATGATACGAAAGAATTTTTTTGTTGGCACAGTAGATTTGAGAACCAGGTATTGACTGTATCATTTTAACCCATGGGCGGCATCCAATTAAAATTGGAGGTATAGAAAAGAATGCGCCTAGCGTGGGGCTCGAACCCACACGTCTAAGTTAGCAACCAAGCACTTTATCCACTACGCCATTGTCGCTAATGGTTCGTTATATTTTACGGGAAGTGTAACACGTAGGTAATGTGCTACCATATCGTTTTTCCCTCCATTCCATAAAAAATCCTTAGATCCTTCAAAAGATGTCTTATTTTCCCAAAAAGCTGTTACGAAAATTTCACAAAGGACAACACTGTATGATATATACATAATTAAAAATAAGTATTTTTTATTTAAATTTCGGTTTCCCCATCTCTTTTTCCTGTTGGAATTTTAAATTGTATAATATTTATTTGTGTTCTTGGAAACAAAAGAAAATCATTAATTTTTCCTTTTAATGTCATAATGGGTGTTAGATTTAAAAAACAAAAACTCGTTTTTGTTTTTACACGTGTATTTGACATATTCTAATTTAAGAATAATTGTAAATGGAAGAAATCAGGAACACGCTAAAATTCTTGCACGTGTCGCGTCGTAATGGAAGGGGTAGGTTGTCATGAACTTCAATTTAAGTTCGAGCAGAAACAATCTGGAAAATATTGCCATGACCCTTTTTTAAGTAAATTTAATCAATAGTAAAAAGTCTGTGGTTTATTAATAGTCCGGTCAATTTGTACATTAAAATAGTGGTCAAATAAACAAAAATTACCGGAAAGTCAAATATTGTTAGAGAGCTTGGGTTTACCATTACAAATAAAGTTTTAAAAATCCCCATCGATCCTATGTGTGCTACAAAAGTTATTCGGGGTCAAAGGTGAAAATTTGAGTTTTTTTTTGCATTCTCGATAACGGTAAGTTTTCTCAAAAAAAACATCAAACCAAAGTTGTAGATCTTAAAATTCTCTACAAAAATGGTCCTCTTGATTTTTTTTCCTAAGAGTTACCATTCGTGAGATATCGCGATTCTAAGAGTCACATTATACATGATATGGACATATAATACATGTATATACATATCAGGCACATAATATAAATATAAATACCTATTTGTGTCCCTTTTATATATATTATCCTGAAAAGATTTATTGAAAAGATAGTCAGTCCCTAACTGAATCTCCTCTACCCACGTGGCCTTGAAGAACATGTGGCGGAAGGAATTCGCTTTCTTCTTGTGGTTTATGGAGCTCCAAGAAAAATTACTTGCATCGATAAATACCGATACTTAACTTTTGTAAAAAAATACGCCAAACAAGAAACAAGTACAACTATCATGTCTTCCTACAATATCGGCATCTGCTATTCAACACTTATATCGAGTATACTATCAAATTCAAACATGGCTAGGCAATAAACTGAACCCAGAAGACTGGGGTTGCAAATTGATAGATAATACTCTGGAACCGATTAAAACTTTACTCGAACCTGTTCTAGAAAAATTCTTCAACACTATTTTTTACAATTGCAAAAAAGGTTGTAGTGCCAAATGTGGCTGTAAAAAAGTCGGGTTGCTGTGTTCTCCAGCGTGTACCAATTGCCAAGGTCAGTCTTGCTCAAATGTCCAGTTGAATACAATACAGGAAGATTCCTGTGATTTTAATGAAAAAAACCAAAGACTCAGACATATTTGAACAATTTATGAACATCCAGCAAGAGGAAGAAGAAGAAATCGAAGAAGACTGTTGAAAGTAGACTTTCAAGAGTATGAATCTGATTAAAATATCTAAAAAATCAGAACAATAGTTAACGCAATAATCAATAGCAAAATCAATAATCAATGTCAATAATAAGGTATTATCTGGAACTTGGCGGGTATGGAGATGGCCGTGGCGCGATAGTTGTGTACTCGCCTGTCAACCTCGTGTTCGAAGGTTTCCATTTGTCATATTTTCCATTAAAAACTAATTCTAAAATTGTCATAAGATAAGTTGCTGGTTTACTCATTACGTGCTGTTCAGGCATAACACTAACAGGATGTGATTGAGTAAACTAGTATACTCATAAAATATGACAACATAATAATATAAAATAATGCGAATTATAAGAGACATAGATAAATAAGACAAGGTAAATTCTCCGCACTAGTACAGTCGACATCCCTGGAGTTAAATCTGAGACAACAACCAGCTCAAGTCTCAGAGCATCGCGTCACACATCTATCCTACTCGTATCCACACATCCTATCCTTCTTTCACACGCCCGCGCTGTGTTAAAACATAGAAAGGGTAATCTTCATAATCCCTTGAGCTCATGCAAATTATAAAAAAAAATTGTTCCCTTAAATTATCCTAAAATTGTCCTGACAGTTAGTGGAGTAGGCCTAAAGCGGAAACCACGGTAAAAAAAAAACGCGCCGAGTACACTACCTCACAGGTGGTGTGGAAATTGATATCATGTATAATGTGACTTTTAGAATCGCGATATCACACGAATGGTAACTTTTAAGAAAAAATTAATAAGGACCATTTTTGTAGAGAATACTAAGATCTACAACTTTGTTTTGAGGTTTTTTTTGAGAAAACTTACAGTTTTTGAGAAAAATCTAATAAAACCTCAAATTTTGACATTTGACCCCGAATAACTTTTGTAGCAAACATAAAATCGATGGGGATTTTTAAAACTTTATTTTGTAATGGTAAATCGCAGCTCTCCACCAAAATTTGGCTTTCCGGAGATTTTTGTTATTTTAAATGTCTATATTGACCTGACTATAAGGTAGGTTTATACGTTATACAAATATGTGTGTATTTAAATGCACACTTAAAATCATTAGCTCCTCTCTTTGCGGGTATCGGTGAGAAAACTAAATAGCTTTTAAATGCCTTGAACCGACAGAAGTCGACAAATGATAGCTGATAAATAATAACAATATTAAAATCCTTTATTAATTGTATTCAAGGCTGCAGCCAAACAAATATACATATTTATTTCAGGAGGATACAAGATAAAAAAAATTATTTGTCGCTTTTTAATTTGTAATGGATATTCGTCTTCTTCTTCATTTCGGCGTTTCTGTGATCTCAGAGGGATCACAATTCCGCCCATGGGGTACGCACGCGCGCCGTATTGACATCAGAAAGTTTCGACAAGACTGGTTTGAATTGTTCCATGTCTGAGGTCAATCAAATGCTGATGTCGTTGCATTTGCATGTACCAGGAGTGTTTAGATTTGACTTTCCTTTTTCTTTTTCGCGATCGTATTGTAAAATATTGCCTTTTTGACAGAGTTCTCCGAACTTCTCATTTGAACATCATAATACCAACTAAGCCATGTTCTATTTTTTGCAAGATGGTATTTTTGATGTGAAGGCTTTAACGGATCTTAATACTTGTAGTCTTTTTCGGATTTCCTTCAAAAACTTCTACCCAAACATCAAGTGCTCACTGCAGGTATGAATGATCCTCGCTTATGATGGCTCCATCGTCAACAAAGGATAATTGATATCCAGTGTTCGGTACTTTACCTTCGAGTAAGTAGTTAAGGAATGTAAAAAAAGCAGAGGGCTTAAAACGCTTCCTTGTTGTACACCTACTGTGACTTGGAATTCTTCGGTGATTCAAGCTGGACATCTAACCCATCGTCACTGATTCTTTGTGCATTTTTTTTTCATCCGCACGTAGGCTTCCGGCATTCCTCGTTGTCTGATCTCGTTGCTTCGAAGTCAACCAACGTGAACCCGTTTTCTACGTATTGAATTTGCAAAACACAAATTTGTTTTTTATTTCTAAGATCCAAAAAATTATTTTAATATAAGTACATTATAATTTAGCATTTGAAATTTGGAAAAAATTGATCAAAATCGGTAGGACCGTTATGAGAAAGTCAAAAGTAAAAAAAGGGGTTCTTATAACAATTTATGTTTAAATTTGTATTGACCAAAATTAAGACCATATACCTACAAACCACACAATTTTATTCAGTAAAATAGAAATAGCCGTTTTCCAGATAAACTAGGTTTTCCGTAATGGTTGTATAGCAGGTACCTTTATTTTCGAGGCTAGAAAATTTAATTTCCCCTTAAGAAAATCATCTAAGACGCTTAAGTATCAAGACGATCAGACAGACAGAAAGACTGACCCACTTTGTTCGTGTTATCTATCATCGTAGATGATTTTACAACATCCCCGAAAATAAATTGTTGGCGATTTCATTTTTATAATTATCATTCTTAGATTATCGAGTTTTGCATCAAAGTGTTTAGCCTAACCTAACCTTATAATTTGGACCTAAATTATTTAAATTAAAAATCGTTCTTTAAATTACAATAGTAATATCTCGATTTCCAGAGATCGAAGTCTTACACTTCAATAGGAAATTCATCCACTGAAATTCACATAAATATGTATATGCATCACCTGCATTTCAAAGAAATACATTTCATTGACAACCCCATTCCAGTTCAAGAACCATATCACAATGTTGCTCGCTATGGATGGTTTTTTGGATGTTTTCTTAGTACTCTTAGATTTTTAAAGTCGAAAATCAAAAAAACTGTTGTATTGCAGGTACCGTTAATAACAAAATATGTAAACAATCGTTAGAGCCGTTATCGGGATAATTAAGATGGTAGACAAATTCGTATTGGAAGTACCGTTATTTTCGGGGCTAAAAAAATGACTCAAAAATCTATTTAAGAAATCGCCTAGTACCAATTTTGAAGAAAATCGCTGTAGATCGTTTTACAGACAGACAGACGGAATTGCGGACACCGGCTACGATAATTCAGGCACCACAAAAAATAACGCATTTGTTTTAGAGAAGTAAAAAACGATCCATTTTTGTATCTATCTACGCCCATTTGAGCGGGAAAGGTAATTTCATAGAAAAAGTTGAAAAACGGGTTTTAAAATCAAATTTTGGGAAGGCAAATATTTTTTTTTGTATAATCTACATGCGCTCAAGGGATTATACTACCCTTTAAATGTTTCAACACAGCGCGGGCGTGTTAGGTTAAGAAGAGAAAGAAGGATAGGAAAGATGTGTGACGCGATGTTCTGAGACTGGAGGTGGTTGTTGTCTCAGATTTAATCTTCAGGGATGGTGGCTGAACTAATGCGGAGAAAATTTCGTATCTTATTTATCTATGACCCTTATAATTCGAATTATTTTTTTTTCATTCATTGTCATATTTATCGGTATACTAGTTTTACTGCATCACATGTTGTTAGTTCTATGCTTAAACAGCATGTAATGAGTAAAAGCCAGCAACTCGTATGACATTTATTTTAGAATTGATTTTTAATGGAAAAATAAGAGGACATGGACTACGGCAGGTATCGAACCTGTGACCATGAGGTTGACAGGCGATCACAGAACTATCGCGCCACGGCCATCCCCATAAAACACCACCCATATAAAACAAAAAGTTTAAAGGGTAATTTCTCAAAACTGTAAAACTATATAGGTACCTATTATTTTTTTTTCTAAAACGTTACTCTGATTTTTAATCAAAAACTGAAAATTTTATGATTTTATGTCTCTTAGTTTTTGAGAAAATTGAAAATAACTAAAACTACTTTTTATGATTTTTTTTTGTTGTTGTAACGGGTTTTCCAATAAGAGGTGTTATTTGGAATAGCCCGCTATTTCGGTAGCTGTCACTTTTGAAGCTGTCATTTTTTGACATTTGACAAGTAGAAACTACGCTATTAATAAAAATGGAACGATACACGCTTCAACAACGCATTGAAATTATTAAAATTCACTATAAAAATGGTGAAAATTTGGCAGAGACGGTTCGTAAAACTAAAACATTTTTGGGTCGTCGTGAAGCACCATGTCGGACCGCAATAAAGAAATTGGTGGACAAATTCGAGCTGTTGGGACAAGTTAGTGATGTGAAGAATAAAACCCGTGCACGTCGCTCAAGAACAACTGAGAATATTGCTGTTGTAGCCCAAAGTGTTGAAGAAAACCCAGGTATGTCCATTCCTCGTCGTTCTTTGGAATTAGGCATTCCACAAACGTCATTACACCGTATTTTGCATAAAGACTTGGGTCTTAAGGCTTATAAAGTTCAGTTAACACAAGAACTCAAGCCGGCTGATCATCAACAACGTCGTGTCTTTGCTGATTGTGTCCTTGAAATGCATGAAAATGAACCGGAATTTCATCGAAAAATCATCTTGACTGATGAGGCCCATTTCCACCTCGGAGGCTACGTCAAAAAGCAAAACTGTCGCATCTGGGGCTCGAAAAACCCAGAAGTTATTGTTGAAAAGCCTCTCCATCCTCAACGCGTGACTGTTTGGTGCGGTTTATGGTCCCGCGGGGTCATTGGACCTTACTTTTTCGAAAATGAGGCTGGAGCAACAGTTACGGTCAATGGATTGCGCTATCGAGAGATGATTGATGATTTTTTATGGCCTGAATTGGATGGTATTGATCTGGACAACGTTTACTTTCAACAAGACGGCGCTACGTGCGACACAAGCAATGAAACCATCGAACTTTTACGGGAAAAGTTTCCGGACCGTGTTATCTCTCGAAGAGGTGATCACAATTGGCCACCGAGATCTTGTGATTTAACACCTTGCGACTTCTTCCTTTAGGGCCACGTGAAAGATAAGGTCTACGCCAACAGCCCAGCGTCGATTCAAGACCTCAAAGATGAAATTCGTGAGGCTATCGAGGACATAGGGCAGCCACTTTGCGATTTGGTTATGGAAAATTTCATGAAAAGGATATGGTCCTGTAAGCGTGGTCTTGGCGGCCATTTGGCTGATGTTGTGTTCCATTATTAACGGCATACCTTCCTCTTTATAATGAAATAAACATCCGATCATTAATCTCCAAAAATGCCATTTTTCTTTGAATATCAAAATAACACCTCTTATTGGAAATTTATTTATGGTGATCTCACTTTAAGGGGAGAGTATGATAATTACGGTGCGACTAAATAATAACGGATTTTTATAGATGGGGGTATATCTCTCTCTTTTTAGACAGGAGGGGCAGTTTTCTTAAAAATGAATTAAAATAAAAAAATAATTACATTACATAATTACAGTACAAATCATAGGTTTTCTGAAAGCCAGAAACTTGTCCTCTTATCATTTGTTTCAACCTAGTTAATTGAGTTAATAGTTTTTGAAAAAAATACCCTCAAACTCAAAGTATATCAAACATTTTTTTAAATGTTACTGTGTTGACTAAGTATGTGAGTTGTAGGGGAGATCGGGGCTAGAAGTAACAGGGGTAAAAAGTAACAGCTAAAAATGAAAGGGTTCCCCCGTCTTCTTCAAAGCTAACGTTAAGCATACTTTATCCGTTAATCCGACATCTTAAACAAAAGTTATAAGGGTAGTGCCCTTTGGTATTCCTCTCCACTCGGAAGAAATATAATTCTAGTTGTTTTTTTTTTAATTTTTTATTTATATTTTGGTTAAGTTTATGTAAGTAGTTGAGCAACGAATGATTTTCGTTTTTTTTTTTTACATTGAGTCATTTGTGTTAAATTTCATGGTGGGGCTAGTTGTAACATTTTTGTGAGGTGAGTTGTAACAAAGAACTTCGTTCATATTTTCAAACACATTTTTGGGATCCAAGACGATGGAAATGGTGTTCTTTGTTTATATTTCGTTTTGTTTAATTTTTTTCTTTATTTTTTATAAAAAGAAAAAAGTCCATTTGACGTTTATCGTTGTCAACAAAAGGGTGAAGAGAAAAGAGGTCGCTCATGTGTTTCCTGTATTGCTAATTAGTTAAATCCTATGCATTGGTTTTGCAATATTTAATTACATTCCTAATTTTTTTGGGATTAAATCATTTTTTTCCAAAAAATTAATATTGATTTAGTTTTTTTCTAGGAACATTAAAAATTAATTAATTAATTAAATTTGTGAATTAATATTATAACTTTTAAGTTTTAATATTAATTTCATAAGTTTTGCTGGTGTATGTGCTATATTTTTTGTTTTTAATCTTGTTTATAAATTGATAGTTTTTTTTGTTAAAGAAAATGACATGTTTTGTTACAATTAACCCCGGTATATGTATACAACACGTTTTTTTTTTTGTCTAAAAGTTATATTTCTACAAATTCTGATCAGTATTTTTATTTGGCTTTTTGTCAAATCCAATTGGTATCTGAATTGTTGCTCCTTAAACAGAAAAAAGTTTGGCTAATTTATTTTCAAAACTTTAGGAACAGCATCAATTTTAGTAAAAAGTGTTACTTTTAGCCCAGGTTTCCCCTACATAATGTAGTAGGATTATAAACGCTGGAAAAGATACTAGGATACTACTCACGATATGCGCAATACACACCCCACACAACATAAGCAATAATAATGGCTCTCAACTAAATTTGCTCTCCAAATTTTAAAATTATCATACGTTTGAATGGTTATGTTCAAAAATTAAAATCAGTTTAGTATTGAAATTTAATTTCGTGAAATAATTACATAAGTTTTAAATATTGTTAACTGACAGAGATTTTGGAGAATAATTTCAAGCATATAGGAAAAGCATAAGTAAGAATTATTAGACCAAGTATATAGAATTTGTCTATTGTCTGTTCTTCCATTCCATTCTATTACGTTAGTCAGAACTTCAAAACCCAAAAATCAATCGGTAGCCCCTCTTTAATTCTTTTTTTTTTTCAATAATTTTAAATGCAATTCTAATAACTACTTATTATTACTTTTAGTCCTCCCTTAGTGCAAAATAACAACAACAAAAAATAGATATTTACTTGGTACACAACAAATCTGTATCAAAGATACAACGATTGGTAGTTTTCCATGACCAGGGAACAGGTCTTGTAGTAGTGAATTGATTTTTTCTCAGAAGAAAACCATTTTCTGCTTTTTTGGTTATGAATTATTTTATTCTCAAAAAATCAGGTTCTAGACTAATCCGGGATTTAGCTAAAGACAAAAATAAAATACAATTCAAAACGCTTTCCATTTAAGTTCAGTAGGTATCCTACATGTACAAACACGTACATAAATTGAAGGATTCAAAAATTCAAGTTTTTTGTTTTGAAGATTATTTTTTATTGATCGAGGGCTCTTAACATCAGAGTAAATCAACTTAACAGTTGTATAAGTCATATTTTATCAGAGATGCTCCCCTCTTTCGTATCGTAATTGTGTACAACATCGTGCCCATCAGGTAAGTACATATATGAATGGTGAGATGGGAAAGTTAAAATGTGCGCATAAATGACATTTTTTTAGGCGGCAATAGACAGAACAAGACTTAGCGCCTCAGATGTACAATAAATCGTCAATGACACACATAATTATGAATTGTATATCTTGAACACAACATTCATGTGAAACGTATTCACATATCGACTTTATATATGACGCATTTGATATATGTATTTATGAGTACTTTAACATAAAAACATACGGTTGTCTTGACAACACAAAAGGAATTATAATTTATTTTACAATAAAAAAAAAATTAAGCCCAGAAAAATAAGGCTTTCACTTCAAAAAAAAAAGAAAGGAAACAAGGCTGGCTTTTGGCAAAAAGCTTAAATTTGATGTCTTCATAATTTCATTTAAAGTACACATCTTTAGAAACTTTTTATGAACTAATGTGTAAAAAAGAAACCATTTAAGTAAATCAATTGGTATGAAATTATTTTCACCACTGTGAATGTTGATATGAAAGATACAGAAGTAGATGCCATTAAAAGTGAGTTTTTGTTGTGAACTGTAATACGCATTCAAATGAAATAATCAATTCTTACATTATCTCGAGACATCTTGATACTTCAACTGAAACCATTCGAATGATTATTATCATTCATAATTCGATAAGTAACTATTGACATAATTGAGTAGTTCACATTATACCTGTTCGTGACCTTTATTAATTCAAACGAAAATTGGAACATGTGCAAAATAAAATAAAATGCACGACTGGATCGCACGTACTTGCTCTTATGTTGGATCACATCACATGCAAAAGATTTCTATGAAGAATCTAAATATGTTTTTTCCTTTTTAACTTAATTTTGTAAGCAAAAAAAAAATAGTATAGCAAATAATATAAACTTCAAAACAAAATTTCAAAAACAAAATCATCCACACATTTTCGAAAAAATTGAATTTTCAAAAACAAAAAAATTCCGTTTTTCAAAAATCCAAAAAAAAATATTTTTCGAACATTTTTGTATGCACTATTATTTATAATTCGAAGAAACTCCTAAGTAAAAATTTTGATCGAAATCCGTCAACGTGTTTATGAGAGAGTCGAAAATAGAAAAAAATGAATGTATGACTAGTAACGTTAATTACAAAATATGTAAGTAAAATTTGTTTGACAAAATGCAGACTATATCGATACTTAAAATAGAGCGCACACTTATTTTTATGAAAATCGTTAGAAATGTTTTCGAGTTAATTAAGATGGTAGAAGAAATCGTATGGCAAGTACCGTTATTTTTGGGGTTAAAAACACAACTCAAAAATATACAATCACCTAAAAAGCTTAAGTACAAAGTTTGAAGAAAATCGTTTCAGCCGCATATGCTGTAGATAGTTCTACAGACAAACAGACGAAATTGCGGGACACACTTTTTTGGCGTTCACTATCATCGCAATGTCAAGTTTGATTAAAATCACGAGTCCGATTTTTTTCCAAATGCAAAACTTGCAATATAACGGGTGATTTTTTTGCTACTTGGTTTTTGACGTTTATATTTTTGACAGATCACACATGACAAATTCCACGAACATTTGACATTTCGATTCAGTATTGTTTGCCATTTTATCATAAATAGACTTACGCCTGAACAACGTTTGCAAATTATTGAAATTTATTATCAAAATTCGTGCTCTGTGAAAAATGTGTTTCGCAAGCTACGTCCGTTTCAGCGGAGAGGCTCATTTTTGGCTAAATGGATACGTGAATAAGCAGAATTGCCGTATTTGGAGTGAAGAGCAGCCAGAGGCAATTCAGCAGCTACCAATGCATCCCGAAAAATGCACTGTTTGGTGCGGTTTATGGGCAGGCGGCATCATTGGGCCGTACTTCTTCAAGGACTATGAAGGCCGCAGGGTTACGGTCAATGGAGAAAGGTACCGTTCGATGATAACAGATTTTTTTTGCCGAAAATGCAAGAATTGAACTCGGTCGACATGTGGTTCCAACAGGACGGTGCCACATGCCACACTGCACGCGAAACCATGCATCAATTGAGAGGCGAATTTGGTGAGCAGTTGATCTCACGTTTTGGCGCAGTCAATTGGCCACCAAGATCATGTGATTTGACCCCGTTAGACTATTTTTTGTGGGGCTATGTTAAGTCTATTGTCTATGGGGACAAGCCAAACACGATTGCTGCCTTGGAAGCCAACATTGAACGCGTCATTGGTGAGATTCCGGCCGAAATGTGTGAAAAAGTTTGCCAAAATTGGACCTTCAGAATGGACCACCTGAAGCGTAGCCGCGGGCAACATTTAAGTGAAATTATTTTTAAAAAGTAAATGGCAGAAATTGAT
Source organism: Philhelius pedissequus (assembly GCA_910595825.1). NCBI lineage: Eukaryota > Metazoa > Arthropoda > Insecta > Diptera > Syrphidae > Philhelius > Philhelius pedissequus. The sequence continues at coordinate 46,184,984 of OU343163.1, forward strand.
TTATCGATCCAAATAAAAATTTCATTCACTTTTTACAAGTTTCTGTGTTTTTTTGAATTTTCAAAACCCAAGCTCTTAAAAAATCACCGTTTAGTAAGGGGTTATTAATTTTGCGGTTTTAAAAGTAAATGTAAATAAAACACATATAAAATATTATTTTTTCATGATATTTCTTTTTTATTATAAAGTTTGAACGTTGACATTATGTGTGAAACACAACATCATTTAAATAGAGTAATGCATGTTTTTTGATAATCCATAATATGATTCAATTCTGATAATATACTAATATTATACAAAATGATATAACATGTGAATCCCTCAATGGAAAATGATTTAACTCTAAATAACTATTTTATAAACTCTGCCTTAAAAAGTCACGTGCGTGACAAGCCTAAAGATCAAAAATCGAACACATCTATTGTAATCTATTATCAGGATTGCCAACATAGCAAATACACAAAATTAGATCAGCGCCCTCTAAATTTGAACAGCACAAACGAATAATGTCAAGTAACATTTCACTGGAATAAAAAGGTAAAGTAGATCCCAGTGGGTTTTTGTTGTTGTATATCTTGTTACATTTTCACTGACTGAGTTTCTTTTTCTCACCAAAACACACCTATTATATTGAACAGTTAAAAAAGATTATATTCATAAAATAAAAAACAAAGATAACTCAAATACAAATGCAAAAAATCCTTAAAACAAATTATTTTTTTTAAAACGGTTCTAAGAATTTTTATAAAAAAAAATTATGTGTTCTTAAAATAGTAGATACAGTCCACTTTTAAGTATAAAAATATTTTATTTTGTGTACTTGTTAACGGAACTCTTCCCATCCACTTTTCATATTTTTGACTTTCTCACTGAATGAAGAAATTAAAATTATTTGTTGTATGCAAATAATCCGTAAAAGTGTTAATAAAACTGCATACTCAAATTTTTGACTGACGGTGCAGCTAGTTTAGGGCACTAACTGCACCATCGGTTTTTTCGTGACGTCAGAGAAAGAATGCATTACATGGTTGCATTGAATGTCTAATAGTAGATTTAATCTAATCTCCAATAAAACTGAAATATGCTGTAAAAAAATTTGTTGAAGTGTCCGATTAAAGCGAATTTACTGTAATGGTTGATTCAATTAAATAAAATGTCACTCTAGTCAAGATTAAGACAACTAGATTCCGTTGTCCAAATTGTACAACTCTCAAACACCAACAGAAAATATGTATTTATAACTTCTTGAAGTTGGACGTCTGTCTAAAATTCGACAAGGTTTATTAATACGACCTTATTTTGTTCCCATTTTAGTAGTCTCACATTCAAACAACCCCTAAAGTTTTTTTCCTATTTTAACTTAAAGACAAATTAGCTACATCGTACCCACACATAAGACAAAAAAAAACATCTTCATTAAGGAAGTACTCAACTTTAGTTATAACTTCCTTGCGCAGACAGGTGGATTGCAAAAACAAACAAAAAAACAAAATGAAAATCAACAAAACAAAATAAAACAAAAACTTAAATTGATGGCTATTTACGAAGCGCGTATAGAGTACACGCAACAAAGTGATGCTAATACAAATTATTATTATTATACGAACAAGGGTGGCTGCAAATTAATACACTGATGCAAGAAGTAATAAGCCAGCGGGAAAATAAAATGGACCCACTTATCCTGTCTATACTATATAGGGAGAGCATATCTACCTTCATGTAAACTGTATATACTTTCGTATACTGCTTATGTATGGACTAAGTTCATACTACTATGTGCTGCTCCCTTAATAGCAGTAAGTATATTGGGTTAAGTAAACCAAGCATAAAAGGAAAGAAGGGCTCAAATGCCTTCAGGGTGATCTTTTTTTTTTTTAAATATTATTCTTCCTTAGCATGTACTCATTTGCGAATGAGCAAAAGGAAGCAGTACGTTGCAGAGTTTCTTGTTTGGAAAATTCATTGTTTTATGTATCTTTGTTCATAACAAGCCAGAGCATATACCTATCCACATGGATCTACATAGATATTTCTACATTGCATATTATACATATGTAAATTTTTTAAAAGAATGCAAACAAAATATACGTATACTGCTTTACCCAAGGTACATTTAGTGTAGATATTTTACAATTATAAGAATTTAATGATAAAATGTAGAAACTTACATATGACGGTCAGCTTAGCGTTTGCACGTATCGCTGAATTAAGTCTTGCTGGTCCAACTTGACATTGGAATTCGGCGTCATCCATAATGGATGCATTTGAAATTCGTAGATTGTAGACTCCTTGTTTGCGATCGCCCAGGACTGAATAGCGTGGAAAGCCGGGAATAACTGCAGAGAATCCCAATGCAAAGCCATCTTTCGTCCATTGCACGGCTCCGGCTTGATTCGTCACCTCACAGCGTAAGAGTGCCTCAGAGCCTTCCAGCACCTGCAGGTCGTGTGGGGTAACGCGGAATTTTTGTTGTTGCGCATGACTCGTGGATGAACTGATAAGTGTGATTGTTGCTAAAATTACACAAATGAAAAGAAATATTTAATTAAATTTAATATAAAATCGAAATTGTATTTAAAATAAAGAAGAGATTTAAAGAGAGAACGAAGGCATGTTTAAAATAAATTTGATTTTTCTGAGAAATATAATATTGGCATTCGATTTATTTGCAAAATTTACTTTTTTCTGAGATCAGACGTACTGAGAATTCCTGGGTTTCTTAAAAAGTGAGGAATTTTCAGAACACGACATGCTCGCGTAAAATTCAGCCACTCAAGTTGGCGTATGTGTCAAAACCAGAAATGGGGCAAACTACTAGTTGTAATATCGGGTGGCAATAGCGCAGTGGATATGATGCTTGACTGCCAAATAAGAAGTGTGGGTTCAAGCCCCGCGCTAGACAGCATTCTTGTCTAAAATCCAATAGTAAGGACCTAAGTATCAAATCCACAGTGCCAATAAAATTTCTTTCCTAAATTTCTATTGCTTCTAACTAGTGCCGTGCAATACAGATTGCATTTAAAAGATCTTAGTAATGACAGGCATATAGTTAAATTTATTATTATTGTTATTATTAAATAACGGTTATAAATACCTGTTACTGAAATAACAGTTATAAATAGCTGTTACTGAAATAATAATTATGGAACAAAATTTGTCAGTAATATATCAATTTTAATAAACTACTTTCTTCACGAATTTTACAATTAATTAATACACTGAAACCCGCTTAAGTGAAACTCGCTTAAGTGAAAAACCCACTTACCTGGAAACATTCACAAATCCCCGTATATATTTACACAGAGACTACCTCGCTTAACTGAAAACTAGCTTTAGCGAAAAACCCGAATTCCGGATTTTTTGTCGTTTCGCTTAAGCGGGTTTCACTGTAATCACTTTATCGTCTGTATACGGTTCAATAAAAAATAAAAATTTTAAATGTTCAATAACAGGTATTTTCGGTCAGATGTTACCCGTTACGGAAATATTGACCCATACCTATTCCTATGCGGATGTGTGAAAATTCAGAGTGAACTTGCCAAATCTCATAGACCTTTGTTGTCATATACAACAAATGAATTAAAGGATGCGCAAGCGCATACCGTTTAAAATGTGTACTGGTTATTATATGATCTTCAAAACCTGGCATTTTAAAAAACTGGACCTGCGTTTTCTGAATATCATAATAAAATAATTCTAGTTTCTGTATAGATGCAAAGCGAAATAAAAAATTGAAGCGAACAATATTACATTTCACGTTAAAAATTTGGGACTTGATCTACGTTTTGCAACAAATTTATTCTTCATTGTCAAAATCCTAATTGCATTAAATTTTATTTAATTTTTCACGCATATAAAAAAATTCACTTCGCCTTGACTTCTAAACTAGGCAGTAGTTTGCTTAAATTTAATATCGCGCGAAATATTTTGAATATTAAATTAAGCCTCTCGCGAAATGTAAATTCTACTATAAAGGACGACCATAATAACGATGGGAAACTCTTCAAAAGTTGGCGGCTTAAAATTCAGTTGAGATATTGTTCCGATAAATTTAACATGCTGACGAGTAGTCATTTTTTCACATTATCGAAGTGTGGCAGTACAATTAAAATTGGTGAATTAAATTAATTTTTATAAGAAGTTTTTTTTTTTTTAATAATACAAATTCTATATACTACTGAAATACATCAGCCAAGTAGAAGACTTAGCACTATAATATTTGGACTTGTTGAATTATTGATTCGGGACGAAACGCCAATTTTTGTTGGACTAAAGGCCGTTAAAAGCTATTTTGAATCAATAATTCAACAAGTCCAAATATTATAGTGCTAAGTCTTCTACTTGGCTGATGTATTTCAGTAGTATATAGAATTTGTATTATTAAAAAAAAAAAAAACTTCTTATATAAATAATGTCAGGCCATGGGCAAAAACAAAAATTTCCAATTTAATGATTAGGAATTCTAGTCTTGTTGGATATAGTTCACACTAGATGTTCTTCACGAAATCTATGTTAGATGAACTGAACTTGGCAAAAATTGCGTATTGACAAAGGTCCTCACTAGTCAACTGATGAGTCCATGTGAGATCACCGGGACGAAACGCCAATTTTTGTTGGACTAAAGGCCGTTAAAAGCTATTTTGAATCAATAATTCAACAAGTCCAAATATTATAGTGCTAAGTCTTCTACTTGGCTGATGTATTTCAGTAGTATATAGAATTTGTATTATTAAAAAAAAAAAAAACTTCTTATATAAATAATGTCAGGCCATGGGCAAAAACAAAAATTTCCAATTTAATGATTAGGAATTCTAGTCTTGTTGGATATAGTTCACACTAGATGTTCTTCACGAAATCTATGTTAGATGAACTGAACTTGGCAAAAATTGCGTATTGACAAAGGTCCTCACTAGTCAACTGATGAGTCCATGTGAGATCACCGGGACGAAACGCCAATTTTTGTTGGACTAAAGGCCGTTAAAAGCTATTTTGAATCAATAATTCAACAAGTCCAAATATTATAGTGCTAAGTCTTCTACTTGGCTGATGTATTTCAGTAGTATATAGAATTTGTATTATTAAAAAAAAAAAAAAAACTTCTTATATAAATAATGTCAGGCCATGGGCAAAAACAAAAATTTCCAATTTAATGATTAGGAATTCTAGTCTTGTTGGATATAGTTCACACTAGATGTTCTTCACGAAATCTATGTTAGATGAACTGAACTTGGCAAAAATTGCGTATTGACAAAGGTCCTCACTAGTCAACTGATGAGTCCATGTGAGATCACCGGGACGAAACGCCAATTTTTGTTGGACTAAAGGCCGTTAAAAGCTATTTTGAATCAATAATTCAACAAGTCCAAATATTATAGTGCTAAGTCTTCTACTTGGCTGATGTATTTCAGTAGTATATAGAATTTGTATTATTAAAAAAAAAAAAAAACTTCTTATATAAATAATGTCAGGCCATGGGCAAAAACAAAAATTTCCAATTTAATGATTAGGAATTCTAGTCTTGTTGGATATAGTTCACACTAGATGTTCTTCACGAAATCTATGTTAGATGAACTGAACTTGGCAAAAATTGCGTATTGACAAAGGTCCTCACTAGTCAACTGATGAGTCCATGTGAGATCACCGGGACGAAACGCCAATTTTTGTTGGACTAAAGGCCGTTAAAAGCTATTTTGAATCAATAAATTAATTTTTGTTTTTGCTATGAAAACCACATTACTTATCCAAATCATTTTACTGTGGTCGAATCTGAGTTCAGAGATATTCTCATTAAAAAATACTTTAGTTTTGAGTGCAGAAAAATGATGTCCAACTAACTTATTCTTTGAGAAATCCTTAAAAGTCAAGTAGATAGTAATTCCTTCTTTACAGCCTGACCGATTTTGATGAAATTTATTTTTTACCTTTGGCAACACACATTGATGGCTTTTTAGCTTTTTTGTCGAGATCCTAAATACACTTTTCTCAAAGAATAAAAAAGATATTGCACAGACTTAAATTGCTTTTTAAGGAGCTTATTTTAAAATATAACGACATCCTGGAACAATAATTTTCAGTCAAAAACATCAGCGTAGTCATAACTGTATTCTTTTTTTACGACCACCCGACTTTTCTGACAAGCTGTCAAGACCTAAAACTACTTAAAAAAAACTGTTGAGTACCCTGGACTCAAGGCTGCGATGTTTAAACACAATGTTGTATAAAGTACGGTATATAGGTAAATGTATGTATATAACAAAAGTTATGTACTTTATTTTTTTCATATATACCATATTTATTAATGGAAAACAATTTGTATAACTCAATAATTTTTATTTACATCAATTTATATAGCAACAAAAATTATGTAGTTGGCAAAGCAGAAACGTCAAATTTCAACCTAAAAAATCTCGTTACTTCCTTTTCTCTACCTTTCTATACCCGTCACTGAATCTGTGAAAAATACAAAGTCTTCTTTTACTCGCCTACGATTTTTTTATGCTGATTCTCTTTTGTTCAAGTTTCAGTATCAATAATGCGTTCACACGAAAGCGATTTTTAACAAAATTTAACTTTGTCAAAGTGGAAGGAATTATATCTCCTTACTCCAATACAACAATAAGAAAAAGCACAAAAAAGAAAAAACGATAACTGCAATTTTTTTCAATCTCGACACGTGCATCAAAATCGCAATCACAAATAGCAAGCTGTAAAAGCCTTCACTTCGAATATTTTTTAATATGTTTGTTGTATTTGGTAAGAGATGATTGAAAAAGTAAAAAAGTCTCCCGAGTTCACGAACCTTTTAAAAAATACCTTTATCAAATTTTCCAACCATTTTAAAAATGAGAGAAGTGAATGCTAAGTCCTTTTTCAAATTCCCAACCCAGTTTAAACAAAATGGCGTGCCTTATTTCCATAACGTCATTTTCAATTGCACCCCTGCCGATTGATTAGATGTTCATATTCTGTCCAATAAAATTAGTCGGTACAGGAAGATAGGAAATTTGCCTTACACTCTGGTTGGATTGGCTTGCATAAACCTATCACAAGTTAAAGTTCTGAGAGAGTGCCCGTACTTATCATTATAAATGGCCTAAAAATAAGAGAAATGTAGGTATGGGTTACCATATATGTTTATTTAAAACAATGAAAACCACCAAGCGCGAGGCGCGTGTGTATCTGCGAAAACCTTTAAGGTTACTTAATATCACTTGACTATTTATTTAACTTAATATTACTTTACTATTTAACAAACGCAATATCTATTATCCATTCACTGTTGATAAAACAAAATGTAACTTTATAAAACCTTTTGTAATGAAAATACACGTAATTTACTTTGAACGTTTTGATACTTAGCACAAATAACTTTTTCTGCAAAAGCTCCGAAAGTGCATTTTAACGGGATATATAGAAAAACAATAAATAAAAGGAGAAAATCGAAGCGACAACACTTCTCCTCCCCACCTTAATAATTTTATTCTCAAAACAGAAAGCTCTTTTGTAAAAAAAAAAAACACTGAAAAAGCTCTTTTGTATTGCATTCATTGGGTATTAGTAACTCTGTTGGTATATATATATTTTCAAGTTATACAGCCAATGGTGGATTGTACGATATTTTGCAGCAAATTGCCACAACAATTTGAGAAAGCTGATCAGTGGGTAGAATCTTTTTCATTGGTAGTTTTTTCAACTCAGTGTGGTGACAGTATACACAGGCACCACTGGATTGAAAAAAGCTCGCCTATAAGACCTGTACTGATTATTTTCGTTGGACAGAGTATAAACATCAAAATGCCGGTTACTTAACAATTATGACAATAATCTTGCGACTTCTTCAATCTCGTTCTTGTGTAAATATGCAAAGCAATATTTTTAACAAATCAATCCAATTACTTGAGTATGCGGAATACTAAGAACACGCTCTACAAAACACTTATTCTGCCAGTTTTGATTTACGGAGCCTAATGCTACATCATAAAAAGGAAGGAGAGTTTCTTTCGAATGAATGGCTTTTCGACATATATTTAATTTTGTCTTCGAGGTTAGAGAATGGAGGACGATATAGCCATGAACTCTATGAAAGGGGCAAGATGTGGATGGACTCCAAAAAGACTTTTGTTCGGCCACATGAGCGAATCTACAGAACGCTCCAACAAAAAGGGTCTTCGAATCACAGCTCTCACCAGAATCGGGATGACAAAACAGACCGAAACCCTGGTTCAGAGCCCAGGTTAAACCGGATGTCAGAACACTTTGTCGTGATGACTGGAACGAAGAGGGTGGAGAAATGCACTCAGGTAAGGGCCTATCGCGGTTCGGGGGCTGATTGCACGAGTTTCATATATTTTAAATATCTATCGAGTTCGTGTTTACATCGTATTTTGTAAACATGTGTTATTAGTTATACCAGACAAATGAAGAGAAAATATTTCCTTTGATTTTGCTTACCCAAAAGCCTACCACCTTTAAAAGTAAAATTCATATTTAAGTTTCCTGTTTGTATGTTTTTCATTGGTGTATCGCATAGAGCTATTCATGCCTTTCCAACAAAATAAAATAGAATTAAATAAACCTACTATTGCTAATATCCCTAAAGGCGTCTTAAAAACAAACGGATGTATTTCCATCTTTTCAATATAAATAAATGATGAATAGATACAGATAGATACATCCACAACCTTAAAGCTCACAAAGCAAGCATACCAACGCCCAATTATTTATTTAACTGATATTGTGTTGTTTGAAATTTATATTTGATTTCTTAGCAGAAAATAAGATTATCGAAGGAATTGGATTAAGATAATAAGTTTATCTATTAATTTGAACCAGGAGAATTTTAGGAAAATAAACAAGAAAGAAAAATAAGAGCTTAAGTTGTAAGATTTTTTTTCTATTTCCTTTCAAATTTTAGGGCCTTTTCAGTTCTCTGGAAATTGGTTAGTCAGAAGATTTGCTTTTATTTTTCTTATAAATGTTGTTTGTTATAAAAAATTAATGAATAATTTAAACGTGAAATAACCTGAGTATTTTAAACTTTTTAGCACAGATGAGAAATACAAAGATGGGAAACTTTGGTACGTTTCATCCTTTTGTAAATACTTGTAAATTTGACTTTAAAATCCATGAATAGATGTGAAATCAAACAACAATATGTGGTGTAATGAAACTACACACAGATGCAAAAATATCAGTTTTCTCCCATACAGGTGCAAAAATATCAGTTTCATAACGGACTTAGCTTGTAAGCAAACCGAAAATGCAGCCGAAATTTCCCATATTTGTATGGCTCATCTGTGCTTTGTAGTCTTAAATCAAAGCACTATTCAATAATTCACAAGATCAACAAGTGAAAATCTGTGTTAGCTTAACAGTAAGGTCTGAAACTTACAAGCTCGAAGAGGACTGGATAGCCGAATTGTACAGGCAAAGAAACAGTTCCTATTTTTGAACTCGTAAAACGATCAAACGTCATAGGCAGATTCTTTGACACAATGAGAGTCAATGACTACAGAAACAAACTAATCTTAAAGACTGATACATCGATTCTGGAAAGGCGACATTTTATACAATACATTATTTAGGAGAACCAAATTCGGCTCGGACCCTAATAAGGCCATGAGTTCATGAAAAAGCACATAGCCAACAAGTAATGGGACTTTTTGTTCTTTGTTTTCGTACACTACACCCCATGCGTTGGAACTCATACGAAAAAAAGAAACCAATTGCTTCGATCGTGTTGAAATTGGCAGTCGAATCAAAATTTGGAGGTGACACGCACGTGCTTTTTATAAAAAAAAAACATTACACAAATTTTTACTTTTTCGACTAATTTAGGGCCAATTTTTCAACAGTCAGTTAAGCAGTCAGTTAGTAAATATTCTTCAGATAGAGCAAAATTCAATTTTTCAACAGTCAGATACAATTTAATCTAGGAATAAAGTTATCTGCTCATTTAGCACAGGAATAAAGAGTTATCTGAGGAATAAAATAAATAGCTATTTTCGATGTCTAAAACACTTTTCAAAATTATTGCTTTGAACTAAACGTTAAACAAAAATTAATTTCTATGAAAAGTTCGATACTCAAAATAAAAGTGACGTTCAAATTAAATTATTCTACAGATTATTTTTTCTTGATTGAAAAATTCGATGTTGTTATCCGGTTGTTTAACAGTCAAGTACGTTTATTCCTCAGGCAACTAACTAGAAGTTTAACTGGAGATTGAAAAATCGGCTCTTAATCAAGTAAGTACAATTGTTAATTTTTATCGTAAAACATATTACACACTAATTTATTGGAAGTTTCACTTTTGCTCGATTTTTGTTTATTCTTCTAATATATAAGGAACAATCCAAATTATGTTTGTGCGCTATCTTCTTTTTTTGGCTACATCGATTTAAATAATTCAAACAGGAGATCTTAGGATATGTTTGGAGAGTGCATATAATAAATCTGTTTGCTGTCCGATGTCTAGAACCGGAGTTATAGCCAAAAATGCACTCACATGTTTGTTATTGCATTATTAGTATAAACAATGTTTTGCTTTGTATACACACACTTTCATTTTGTTTTCTCTTTATTGCCGCGAGTGTGAACACAACTTCAATATTTGATTCCCATTAAATGGATTTTGATATTTTATTTTGTCGGTTGTCTAGAATGTTCCATGGATTTTTTCGGCGACCTAAAGGTGGAAAATTCGTTGTGAAGGTTGGAAAATTTGGGTTCATTGTCAAATTCATTGTGATAGAAGAGGTTTTGCGTGCATTTTGGTATATAATATATTAGATGACGCTGTGCTCCGATCAATAACCCAACCTATAGGTTGCGTTATACATTGATTTAGACTGTGCGGGATTTGACAAGTGTACTTTGACATTATAATTTTCTATTCAGAAAATGTGCTATTTTTCTTGCTTAAATTGATTTGAGTTTTGCGTATTATTTCATTGATTCCGATCTAACCTTGGACGATGTACCTACACTTCTTGCAATAATTAATTAGAATGACATCTATGGCATTGTTGCCACACTGTTTAAAGGCGGTCGAACTGCACATTCCGCTTTGAAGCTGGTGATGAATTTTCTCACGGTTGACAAGCCAATATCGTGTACAATGACCAAGAATTCGGCAACAGCGAAATTGATGCCAGATTGCAAAATCATAATTTTTGATAAATGCACGATGGCGCATAAACGAGCTTTGGAGGCAGTTGACCATACAGTGAAGGATTTACAAGATGATTTGAGATGATTTCCCGTCATCCCGAAATCTACTGCTGCAGATGAATTTAATGCCTGCTTGAAATCGTCTCTTTGTGGCGGTATGTCAATAAGTTGAAATTGACCACAAATATGAGTGACATTGCAGAAAGACCCATCGAATTCTGGAGACAACTGCTGGCACTTGGCAATGGCCAAATTTCTGTTAATGTCTCGACTGAATTAATAGCAATTTTTTTTCGAGTTAACAACGTCGAAGGAGAAACTCTTCACCAAAGTCAAGTGTTCCCCGGCATTGAAAAAAGTTATAGGTTAAAATCTCTATTTTATTTCTGAACGCCCAATACTAGCAGCGGAGAAAAAGGACGTCATCGATAGCTTATGGTAAACGGTCTTTGTTATTGGTTTTTAAGCCGGAAAACAAATCGAGAAACATTGTTTATCATATCACTGTCTACTCATCTTACTATCTGTGTTTTATAATAGCTCTGGAGATCATTTGAAAATGTTAAATTGGTTGAAGAAAACGCAAACAATATGTTTATATTATTTTTGTTTTTGTTTAAGTTGACTGTGTGGATTTAAAGCCAATTAAATGTTTTTGTGACCTTTAGTCCAAAATGCGTTTCTATGTTAAATTGGGGCGAGACGAAGTTCGCCTGGTACGCTAGGAATTTTATAAACAAAAGTCTTTCACGTTCCTAACAAGGCCCTTCAAAAATTAGGTTGGGCCTTATTAATTATATGAAAAATTTCATTTTTATTTCGTTGGATTTCCGTCAATATATCAAGACAGAGGTAACCTGCAAAAAAAGGGCCGCGAAACTGGTTTTGACCAGGGCCGGGGGTTATATCCCAAATTATATGAAATTGTTAGTGTTAGTTTATTTAAGGGAAACCTATTGTAAGATATATGAATTAGCTTGTGTAAGTATTTTTGAGGAAAATTATTTATTAAAAACCTAATAAGAATTGATATCTAAATGGAGTTCTGAACATTTTTCAAGTACCGAATTGTATTGCTTTATTCGGTCAGACCTAGGACCCGCTGACAATACCTCAGCTATAGACTAATAAAAACATCACATTATAAAGAGAGCTAACTGGACTAAAGTAAATATGGAAAAGGCATTGAAATCAATTCAAACATCCCAACATCCCAACCAAATAAATCAACATCATCAATTGTACAAAATCATGGCACCGGAGGAGCTTGGTACTGCAACCCTTGTAAGGTCGTATTGATCGTACGGAAGATATGAAAGAATGCCAGGCTTGTGGTGCTTGTTATCACCAACAGTGTTTGGGATTAACGGCTGATGACGAGTCATTTCGAATGTCCAGGTTTTTAAGTTAAGTTTTAAATTTTTTTTTGATTAAAACGGAAGTTTTTTTTTAATAAATTATCCATTAAGAATTATTTTATTTTTTAATTTAGTTTTAAAAAATCTTTTAGTCAAGAAAGCTGTGTACTTTACATTAAAAATTATTTTATTTATTTGTTATGATTTTTTAGTCAAGAAAGCTCTTTTGTTTTTTTTTTGTCTGACATTTTCTTTCATTTTATTTTATTGAATATTTTATTTCGGCAACAATTCCAATGAAATTTAAAAGAAAAATCTATGAGCCTTATTAGGAACCCCTGTTCCTAATATTTTATTTTGCGTACAAACGACGAACATTCCCGCCTAGCATGCTCGCGCTCGCTGTGCTCTTCTTTTATGTGTGCTCGATCGCGAGCCGCTTGCTGTTGGCCAAAAATTTAGATTTTGTCGTGTTCGTTGGCTTCGATGTTTGTCGCGTATGGTCATGTTCGCGAACAAAGCGAATATTTAATATTGGATTCAAAAAGTAAGAACTACAAAAATAAAGTTGGGAAAAATAAATCATGGCTAATCTTCCAGCTGCTTACCAAATTTCATTAAAATCCATTCAATGGTTGAGGCAAGAATGCGGAACAAACAACCAAGTATATATTTTGTTCATATATAAGCCTCTCCCATATAGGCATAGGAACTGTTCGTTTCCATTTTATATTGAGCAAAAAAAATCCATCCATCCCACCCATCCCATCCAAACTTTTAGATTTATAATTTCAGTAGGATTATCCGAAATTTTCATCAATCATGCTTTAATCATCAAATCATGCTTTAAATTTATCTATATATCATCGAGAAAAAAAATGTTCACGTTTTTCTAGAATTTTTCGAATTTTCCACTAATTTTCTATTTTTTCATTCGAAAAGCCATTCCGGAACATTTGCATACACAATTAAATACAAAAAATCAATTTTCGATTTTTAAAATTTCCCGACTTTTCTGGAGGGTTACCCAAAATTTTCTTTCGCAAAAACCTTCTCCTGGATTTTACGAACAACTAAAAAAGAGTTCGAGCCAAATCGGCCCATTGGTTCTCAATTGATGAATTACAATACATTTTTCCACACCATTTTTAATAGCAGATGCTCGTGCGATGGTATACGGACTTTCTATCCCACGGGAATCTAATGACATCTATACACCTACAATTAAAAACCGTTCCGTCGTTGAGGCGTGAAAGCGGAACAAACACCCAAGTATATATATATATATATATTCATATTTAAGCCTCTCACATAAGAACCGTTAATTTTTTTCGGGATAAAAATGACCTATGTGAGAATCCAATACCCCATCCATCTACTAATCAAATTTCATGCAAATCCGTGTGCTTCTATGTACCTTGTGAATAAAAGCTATGTTGGCTATTTGTAGAATGAGCTCTATGATTAATTTAAACACACCTATCCCACGGGAGCCATACATTTTTCCGTGATAAAAAGTAGCATGTGGCCTATTCCAGACAATAATCTCTGTAGAAAATTTCATCCAGATCGTTTCAGCCGTTCCGGAGTTATTGGGCAACAAACATCCATACATCCATCCATCCATTCATCCATCCAAACTTTCACATTTATAGTATTAGTAAGATTAATAATGTCTTCAAAATGGCGTTTCGATTTTTTTTTCTAAAAATGTTTTTAAAATTGTATACATAAAAAATAAATTTTTAAAATAACCGCACCAACGATTTTTGAATTGTTAGTGATGAATGAAAATTTGACCTCACACTTACGAACAATTTTGGCGCTTAGAGAAACAACACCGAGTTCATAATTTTCGATTCTGAAAAAAATTGGAAAATATGCATTTCCAAATGATGGCACCTCCACCGATCTAACCAACGTTGGATATTGGTACAGAAAATATACAACTGAGTCCTGGTTTTTCTGAAACCCCTGATAAAGGTGTGTCACGAGACAAAATTTTATAAGGATCAATGGATACTTAATAATCGATAAATCCCCAAAAAAAAGGTTAAAAGTGTCTAGTTAGACAATACCCCCCTCCGCAGATTACCCAACAACACGTGTAACAAATAGATCAACGCAACCTTTCAGATGAAATATATACGTGTGCATGTGTACTTGCCATAATAAATTAAGCTGAAAGAAATATAAAGGAACAATCTGACTTTAGGTAAAACTTTTCAAAATCCTTTTCGTTTTGCTGATGCAAATAAAATATTCTTATTGGATTTTGCGTTATAAATCCTTTGTTGTTGTTTTTTTTTAAAGCTAAATTGTAGTCCAAAATCAATTTTTTTTTCATTACCATGACTACTTTTCATGGCACACACTCGACGGAGTCCTTTGTTCTTGTGATTTTTTTTTCTTAATTTTCTCTTAAATCCTTGGCATGTTCTTCCATCAGTTTCTCATCATGGGGACTCTTGAGGATTAGCAAAAGTCTTTTTGCGAAAACTTAATTATTTCCCTTTTTTGTCGTATTTTTTTTTTTTGATGTTTTTGTAGCTTTGAAAGAATAAATGAGTAGGTGCTTTTTAATGAAATACATTTTTTCGTTTGCATTCTATTAAAAACGTGACTCTCTTATCAATTTTCTTATTTGCTTTAGGCGTTAGTGTATTATATTAAAAGTTAAAAAAAAAATTAAATACTACTAGCTAGTACAAGTCTCTATTGAAGAGTTTTAATGAAAAATAAACATACGCCATTTTCTGCCACAGCATTTTTCCTAATTCCTACTTTCAGCTAGTATGCCAAGAGAATAGGGAATTATCATTATGTCGCTAAGTTTTTTTTTTTTTTTTTGCTGCGGAAACGAAAACTCAAGAAAATACATAATGTGAATTTATTATGAATTGCTTTATAAAAATAAAAGAAGCAAAAAACACATCCTGGTAAATGTCCTTGCAATGGGATTTCTGCTTCATTCTTTGCTGTCAGAATGTTTATATTCTGTTGAAATGAGTGTCTCTCTAGTTTGTAGGTGGGAATTATTTTTTTTTTGTCTAGAAAAGGAAAATATTTTCATTAGCAAACGAGAAAAAAAAATAAATCCTTTGTAAAAATTTGTGAAAGCAGGTATGAAATGAAAGTGGCTTTTTATTCTGCACTTAATTTTCACCAACATAGTAAATCAATGGGAATGTTTGAGATGCCTTTGAATAAATGCGCCTACGAAATAATTTGCGGTTAACCAATTAAAGCAAAAGGGACCCAATTATCCGTTTAAAATGTGTCCCTTTTAGCCACACCACCGACTGGGCTGATTAATAGTTATGCTTACGCAATAATTTATCTATGCCGCAACGAATGTGTGCATTTTTGTGAGTGATTTTAAACCGAGGTTTTAACCCAGAATTATATAAAATTAGCACTAATAGATCTTAAAATTTTATTCCAAGCTGTGAATTTTGACAAATTGTTTGCTAGAAAGTCAGCATTTGAATATTAATATATTATGTGATGTTATTCGTTTTGAAATTCGACCCTTGAAAATTCGTCCTTCACGTTTAATTTATCTATCTCTTAAATCAGTCTGGCCACAAAAAAAGTATAAGCTTTATGATTTTTTTTAGCTGATAAGTGGTTAAACAAAATTAGTTTAGTATACGCAATCCCAAGTTAATAAATGGTCCAAAATCATTGATATCCGTTGCCTGAATTAGTATTATTTTTTATGGTAAGAGCAGATTGTACCAACAATTAATTTGTGTTTCGGACCATTTTAGGGTCTTAACTTGTCGGCGAATAAATGAGGTTTAACCAGATGTCAGAGTTGAAGTATGTAATAATATCCAATTACTTACTTGAACTGCCTAACAAGGCTGAGCAACTATTCATATCTTTAAAGAAAAACTGGATTGAATTGAATTTAAGCACTGGCCTTAAAAGTTTATTAAACTGAAAAAAAAAATGGATTTAAGATTGAATCAATCTGCATCATTAAAGACTATACAATTCTTCAATATTGGTGTGTCGCTTACATTTCTTTGAAAAACAATGCCCCTAGTGAGACGTTGAAATATCATTCGTCATGATTCTCAAGGCGTTTAGAACTTAGACTAATAACCGCAATAAATAGGACCTTTTGAAATAAGCACTTAAATGAAGTTAATGAATTTATGGAGATGCGTGTAAACTCTCAACTTTAAAAGCCACAATGATAGTCGCGTTATGGAATGACTAATCGGCGAAGTTTGATATTGTCAATGGACAATTTTGGTTGATACATCCACTGGCATCAATTCGTTTCTTAGGTTTGAAAAAGAAATTAAATAAAGAAATTGATGCAAATTAACAAACAAAATAAAGTTTGGTATTTGGCAAACTAACAAAATTAGTACCGAAAAAATAAGGACGACCAGTAGATTTTAAAATGTCAAAAAAGATCGTTCAGAAATTCTATTTTTTTAAGTACATCCGCAATGAAATCGTCAATAATCTGATGGAATTCCTGCATTTCGTTGGTTTTTTTTTTAAATTCAGCTGGGGCCTTATTATGTATTACGAAACGAAAGGCAAGAAAAGATACAAACGATAGTCATGACATGGACGGATTATGGTTTACGATAATGGATGCATTAAAAAATTGCCAGATAAAATCAAAAAATCAATTTTTTTTAAGCTTATCCAACTTCACTCCTTCAATATTTCAGAAGGCAGAACTAAATTAATAAAGTAAAGAAAGTGTAATTGATTTCAAAATTTAAGTAAAATGTTTTTCCATTGTGATTTTTTTTTTGAGTAGTGACGATGATTCCGAAGATTCGGAAAAGCGGGAAAATTCAATTTCAAGGAGATCATTGAGGGATGGTAAGTAAATATTGGAAAGACTTATTATATACACATACTTATATCGAAACTAATCTGCAACAACAATATATCAAGATTTAAAAACTATTCCGATTGAACAAAGAAGCTTTTAAGTATGCTCTGGAAGAAATTCACCCACATCTTCCTAGTTCAAGGTCGGTCTACATACCCAACATTTTAAAGCTAAGTGCTACTCTTCGCTTCCTGGCAGAAGAAAGCTATGAACGAGGTACTGGGCAAGATTTTCTTGTTGGTATGGCTTAACCAACTCTCTCGGAAACTCCCTGGTATTAACATTCGCGGATAACAAATGTTATTTTAAATTGTAGATTAGATATAATTGGAACTTTGATTAGAATATTAGACAACCCTAACGAATGGGACACTGATTCGTTTTCTATTGCCGAGAGCTTGTTAATTAAATTAGAGGCAAAGGATTTTTGTTTTTTCCTTAATACTCTCTCGGAAATTTTTGCTAAGACTGACATTCTTTTCAATTTAATTCAAAATAAGCAAACGGTATTGAATTTGCGAAGAGGGAAATCGAGAATTTTGAGTCTTGGCTTAGTTCTGACTTTCTTAATAAATTTGAATCCATTTTTGAAAGCATCAACGATTACGCGGATCAACTACGAAAACGAAGATTTCTGGAAATTAATTCCAAAACACGAAATAAACGTCTTTTTGTAGAAATAAAAGACAATATTAGATCTTAAATAAATACAAGATATAAAAGTTTCACGAATTTAATTTTTTTAGATTTAACTAATAAATTAAAATATGATAATTTTGCAGTTTCCAATTCAGATACAAAAATATCTTCTTTAATAAATTTTTTTTCTAAAATTTTTGATTTTACAGCTTTGAAAATGAAAGTTTTGTATACAACTTCCTTCCTTTGACAACTTGACGTTTTAGCACTTCATAACCATTTAAAAAACGAAATATCACGTGAAACATTCCCGCAAATTTTTAACTTATGTAGTTTATTTTTAACACTTCCGATAACTGCTGCATCCGTCGAACGATCTTTTTCAGCTCTAAAGCGAATCCACACGTATTTAATAAATTCTCAAGGAGATAATAGGCTTTCTGATTTAGCACTTATATTTATAGAAAAACAACTTGTTAATATTAAAAGTAGGCCTGACTTTTACGAAAGAGTTCTTGCAGAGTTTAATAAAAAAAATTGTAGAATAGCCCTAGAATATAAATAAGAGAAAAAATAGTTTAGAAAGACTTGTGGGTGGCAATGGCGCAGTGGATAAAGTGCTTGATTGCTAACTAGGCGTGTGGGTTCGATCCCCACGCTAGGCGCATTCTTCTCTATACCTCAAATTTTAATTGGATGGGTTAAAAATGAGACAGCCAATATCTGGTTCTCAAATCCAATGTGCCAAACTAATTCCGTGCAATTCAGGTTGCATTTAAAAGACCTTAGGTCTTACAGGCATATAGTAAAATAAAACAAAAATTAAAAAAAAGAAAAAAAAAGCCAAATGTAGAGTATGCCTAAAATAGTACCCTGAATTTTTATCAATATCGTTAGACGCGATGTCGCGATATGTTATTAAGATTTAAAACTTTTTATGCAAGAAATTGGCACCTTTAGGGTTTGGGCTAATAAAAAGATTTAAAATAGGTTCGAGCTAATCACCTAAGTTGCTTAAATACCAAAATTGAAGACTTTAGGGTTTAGATCGACCTAATGACAGACAGACAGACGGAATTGCCGAACCCATTTTTTGTTGTTCAATAAAATATGGAGTCGATTTTTTTTTCATGGAAAACTTTCCCGACAATACTGTATATCGCAAGTAAAAAAGTACGTATACGCCCGAGTTGACCAGTATACATTCTCAGTATTTTGAAAATTTATGTAATAAAGCTTAATTAAAAGTTCTACAAAAATCTATTTACGTTATACTTAAAGTGAACTGCTTCGTGCTTGGTTAAGAAGGTTTGGGTAAGAATACACTTGTTAGTGGGTGTCATCAATGCCAAGACTTATTTTTAGGCAAATAAAAAAAAAACAATGGTTTTATAACGCCGCCTAAATGAGGTGCCATTAAATACACTGGATACTATTAATTTTTTTTTATGAAAACAAATATTATTTCAAACAACAATCTAATCTGAACTGCTTTGCCAAAGCAATGAAATGAAAGCCCGAACAGTACTCACGCCATTTAAAATAGATGTTTATAGAATTAACGATGATATCATCGCCAAAACTTCCGGAAGAACATTAAATCTGCCATGTGCATGACAATTCACAACAGAATTTGTCAATACAATCCACATACTAGATAAATACTTGGCACAACACAAATTGAAATTAAGAAAAAAAATGTGTTAACGATAATGTAGCTTAATTTGGATAATGCAGGAAGTCTTACTCCAGAACATTACCAGGCTCATATTGACAAGTCAATGAAAATAACATAATTAAGGAGAAAATCATTGCAGGTGAACAATACGGCAACGAAGTTCATACACACACACCGAAAAATTCCCCGTTGGCTTATCAAAAAAGTCGACTCGGATGCACGATGCAGGGATACCAACTTCCAGTAAAATCTGCATTTACCTGACAATACACAAAGCTCAAGGACACACTTTTGAGTTTATTGGAGTGAACTTAAAATTGTCAGTTTTCATGCGGGGTATTTACTTATTTTTTTTTTTTTGTATTCGAGTATGGCATTTTCTACAGCAAAGCGGCCAAGCAGAGTCAACATCATTTTTAACTACCGCCAAGGGACTATAGCCGAATCTGATTGCAATGTCCGGTGGCGAGCAGGGAGGCGGCAACAGCGCAGCGTTCGTTTAATCGGATTTTATTTATAAAAATAATCCTAAAGTACGAATACACGTCTCTACATATGTATGCACCTACATTTATGTATTTTTATATTTAAGAATTTAAGAAAAAGCTAGATTCACATGTGACGAAAAGAAGGTTTGTCTTTTGATCCCATTCGTCAATTAATTTGGATTGAGTTACCTTCAGTTTGTATTTTTCTTCATTTCGACATTGTAATGGATGATAGATAAACAATAAACAAAGACGTTTATTTAAATTCAAAGTTTCGAATTTTTGAAACGACGGTGAAGGCAGTTATGTGCATAACGAATTCGGTGAGGTGGAACAACTTCTGCGATTTTTCTTCCTAGTAGCAGCTTCCTAGCAGCAGCGCAAATCACATTCTCATGTTCGAGACGGGTCTACCTCCTCTATTAATTTTGACACTGAAAATGCAAATTGACTACATACTGAAGCCGTTAAGCAGGGATGAGAACAGGCTGCCCAAAAACTAACTATGGTTATTTTTAGAAGGAAATTATATTGGTTCGAGAGTTTGCTTAACTTAGCTACCTTTTGCGGTCGTCAACTTACTTTAAATGAAGATAGGCAAGACCAATGGAAAGCTGAACTTTATGATCTCATCAGTGCAATAGATATGAAAAAAGAGAGGAGTTCGTTAAAAGAGCGAGTAAGTAAACAAGCAGATGTATTTACGCAATTCTCGACTACAATCTTTTAACTAAAACCTATTTGCGGGTAGAGTACTCAACCGACCTCAAATCTCTGGTTTTAAAAACAAGAGGGAAGTTGCTGCCAATCAACTTTATATCGCACAGGGACGAATGCCCGGAAATCTGCAGTCTGTGCAATCAATGAGAAAGGGAGAATAATTACCACTTCATTTGTAGATGCCCGATCCTAATGGAATCTCGTAGGAGCATTTTCGGAAAGAGTTTACTCATTGAAGATGAAATGATTACTATTATGAATCGAGCTGGTTGGAAAGTTTTGTTTCAATTTTCAAGCTTGCTCTCTTCTACAGAACACAAATTATTGAAGAACTTTTTTAAAAGAATTTGAAATTACCTTACTGGCAGACAGCTTAGGCCATGCTCAAAAATGTTAGTTAATTATATACATATATATTTTTTGTTAACACTTAACTAGACTAAAAAGCCTCGAAGCCCGCGAAGACTACCAAGTTCCTGCTTTTAATTAAACAAAAAAAAAACTATTAACATCGGGTTCTTAATGGCGATTCTAAAGCACGAAAATATGCACTTTTTGATTATCAATTCAATTAATTAATTTTTACAATTTTCAAAAATAGATTATTTTTAAATTTTTTCAGAATTTTGAAATACGGAATATTGACCGCGTTCCCTTATATAGTCAATATCGACATCTGTTAAGTTTCTTTAAACAACAACTGCAGTTGAAAAATATAAATAAACAAATTGTTGTTTTTTTTTTCAAAATAAACTCATACCTTCATGAACACATAACTTTGAGGTTGAAGTTTTCGAAATTTAAAATATTATAATTTTTCAAAACAATTTCAACGACAGTCAAGATTTAATTGCACCTTGTGGAATCTCGAAGTAAATATCAGCAAGTCGAAAATCATGATATTTTGACTTGGTAAAATGGGGAAATCGTAAAAGCCAAGGTACATAAGTATCATGGACTTACAATCACAACTAAATTATCTAACAGAAAGGATATTAAAAAAAATAGTCATAGAATAAAACTGCAACTGGGGAAGTATATCGAAAACAAAGTATTTGAAGATGGATCCAGCATGTGTTACGTTTCGCAGATATAGGTTGTCTACGAGGGAGACGGACACAATCCCGAAATGTTTGAATCCCGAAAACCCAAAATCCCGAAAACCCAGAATTCCTAAGACCCAAAATCTCGAAAACCCAGAATCCCGAAAACCCAAAATCCCGAAAACCCAGAATTCCGAAAATCCAGAATCCCGAAAAGCCAGAATCCCGAAAACCCAAAATCCCGAAAACCAAGAAACCTAGAATACCGAAAACCCAAAATCCCGAAAACGCAGAATCCCGAAAACCCAAAATCCCCAAATTGTGATCCAGAAAAATTATATAAAATGAAAAATTAATCCGAAGTCAAAAGGACTCTACTACTTCTGGTTTTTGAGATAATCGTGTTTTAAATACACTTGTGTGATATTGTTGGTGTATAGGTATATTAGAGTGAGAAATTTGGGTTAACAGAATAAAAAAGCCATTTGTGAATTTAACATTTTCCTTTCTTTAAGCTCAGTTTACAATATTTTTATATATTTTTTTAGTGGAATATTTTCTTGTTACAATATATAAAACATTTTAACAGCTACATTTGTATTCAAGACAAATAATTTAGATTTTGAAATATGAATTTACTCTATAACAAAACAAAAAACAAACAAAAATATTTTGTGTTATTGGGTACATAAATTAAAAAAAAAAACATATCGTTTACCTTGGCTTCGTGTTGTTAACAAATTATTTATGTTATTGTTAGTATTCTGAGTCCGATATAGTCGATAACTTCGGTTTGCGGTTGATTGCATACCACTCAGACTATTGCATAACCAGCCATCGACCATTGATACTAACTGGTGTTTAAATAAGTACTCTCTATCCTTATTATTTTTGTTGATTCCAGTTCATTTATCTGCGATTGAATGGATTTGTTCTCTCTCTCTGTTTACCATTAAATCTGTTCCTCTAAACCACCTAGGAGATGAAGCACAAGGATTCTTCCAAGAAATATTGAAATTGTTGGATAGCTTTTATGATACTAGAAAAGTATTAAGAAACTTTTGATGATATTCGCTGTGCCAAGAACTACCAATAAAACCAACTTTAGAATAAAGGGTAAGTTAATTACTGCTCGCACTATTCAAAACATCTTTCTGTGATGCTGAAATTCTTCCAACAGTGTGATTGAGCAGCTTCTGCATTGGAACATCGCAGAGGGCGTCCAGAGGGTAGTGAATACATTTTAAATTTAACTTTATTTAGAAGTCAATTTGATTCATTTTTATCAAACACCGATCTTTTACTTTGGCTTTTCTTCCATCTAGATTTAAGTTCAAATTTAAACTGTATAAACTTCAGGCACATGATTTTCAGTGCAGCTTGTAGTTGTCATTAAAAATGTCTCAAAATCTTCGAATTTGTTTTAAATAGTTTTAAATTTACTGTTAAAAAAGATTTGGCAGATTACCTTTTTCAAAAGAAAAATTGTATGCTTAGCCTTTAAAAAAATGATAATAGTTTAATATTTTGCATACTTATGAACACAAAAAATTAAAAAAAAAATATTTTAGGCAAACATTTTTTACTTTTAACTTTAGCTTGGAATAAGGAATAGATTTAACTAAAATAAACACTTTGAATCTAATTTTAATAAAAAGTACCGTTATTTAAAAAAATTGTAAGTGTTTTTTTTAAGGAATTGACATTATTTTTTATTTTTTGCCAATTTTACTACATAATCGACTTAAAACTAATGCTATTATAAAGAACATACCAGATTCAACAAATTCTATGTAAAATTTGTTTGTTAACAAAAAACTTTCAATATAATTTTTAAACTACAATGTACGGCAGTTATTTCGGATGGTTTAATACAGAACACAATTTTAACTAAGCTGTCGACTTTGACGCCGAATGCTACGATGATGGAACCACTGACTAAAAAAAAACCTTCCCGAATCATATGAGGCATATTATTAGTTAATGCAAACAGTTTTTTATTGAAATTTATTACATAGAGAAAAAATTACTTTTCGCCCCTTCTGCTAAGGCAAGGTCTCGCCCTTCTGCTAAGGCAAGGTCCCACAGTGCGATGGCACAAGCCAATGATTTTTTTCAATAAAATCACATTTTCAATTTTATATTTTTTTTTTTTCAGATTTAATTGCCATATCTATAATTAATATGTATAGTTAAAGTACTTCAGTAAGTTAAGTACTTACTCGTAAGTAAAGGCCACTTAAAACAGGAGCATAATTGAATATAAACACGTCACAGGATTAAAATTTGTTTTCAAATTATTTCCAACGACTTTTGCATTTTTTTTATAAATACATGGAAATAAATTAAATATTTCTGGGCTAAAAACCATATACATAATTGATCAAGCCTTTTACTAAATTATTAAATTAATTTGAATGTTCAGAAACTCTCTTAGAAGCAATTTAAATTTTTTTTTTTTTAATTAATTCTGCCTAACCAATTAGCAAAATTGCTTCCGATTTAGAAAATTTCATGTGAAGACCTTATGGGAGTAATAGCGGATGAAATTCACTGTACATAATGTACATTTATTTTATTGAGCCATTACATTAGATTTTCAGGTGGACTGAGTCGAATTTTCTGTAACCAAACTGGGTCGTTGGGCAAACTATAAAACGTATTTTAATTTTCTCTAAGACGATTCAGTTGCTATAAAATAATATCATGGAAGTTTGGCCACTAACTTGAGATATTTTGAGAGGCACTAACAAAATGGCACATCAGTTGAAGTTCAATTTAACTTATTATGCTGTAAATATTTGCTCTTAAAGGATAGTGAATTTCCGGTTAACATGCATTTAAAAGTTTTCCTAAAAATATTGAAATAAAATTTATGGAACTTATATACTATAATTTTTTTTTTTTTTTGAAATATTGTCTTTTTTGTTGGTGGCAGAATTTGGTTACATAATGGAATATAAATAAGGACTTTAACGATTTTGATGAATATATTTTGTGTTGGCAACATAACTTTATCCTTAAAAAAACACAAAAAAAAACTAAATAAAAAAAAGATTGTATGAATCATAACTTATGGGAACCATTTCCCTATCGTGGGAAAAAAATGTTCCAACTTCTTCTGAATTCACTATCACAAGAAGACCTCATGGACCGACAATCCCGTCTCAGGAAATTGCACACCACGCTTTGACTTTATGCAATTGATGCAATTTTGTGGTTGGACGTGCAGCTTTTTTTATGTTCCTTTTTTAGTTGCGATATTGTAGATACTATGACAAGTTTTGGATTCATAAAAAAATCTAACTCGAGATTTTGATCAAACTTGACATTACGATGACAGCGAAGACGAAAAAAATTGGTTTTCACAATTCTGTCTATCAAGTCTATTCACGAGCTTACAGCTTCAATAGTTTGACGGATTTTCTTCAAACTTTGTAGGTACATATTGTTTTTTGGTACTATGCATTCACATTTTTTTTACAATATAATAACGGTGCCCAACATACATTTTTTTAGGCATAAAGGTAAGTCTTACTTTTCTCAAAAACTGCTCCTACATCGAAAAAAAAAATTTATTTTTGGATACATCTGGTAGACCAATTTTTTGGTTTTCGAATTTCTGGAAAACGGTTATGATTTTGTTTATGTAGAAGCTACTAAAAAAAATTAAGCAGTACCTTTTCTAAGCCAAAATGTTTGAAATACAAAAATATTTTTTTTTAATTTTTTGAATTTTTTTCGAAATTTGTATTAAGTAGTTTCTTCACATTTTCTTGAATACTTAAAAAAATATTATCCAAAAAACAACGTTATACCTACTACATGTTTAGAAACATTTACCAAAAAAGATTAGTTTCTCAAAAACGACTCCAAGAATTGTGATAAAAAAATTATTGTATTTTTTAAATTAGTGCAGCCACTTTTAAGCAAAAATATTTTCTTACGTGTAGATAGTACTTATTCCCATAGAACCATTTTTCATATTTTCCATGACGATTATAATTATTTCTTGTAAGCAAATAATGTTCCCTTCATGTATAAAAAAACATTTCATATTAAAATTTTCAAAAAATGTTTTTTTATAAAAAAAAAAATGTTTTTTTTTTGTGAAAAATCCATTTTTTAAAAATGAGTCACTGAATTTTTTGAAATTAAATATTATTAATATTTACTTTAAATTGGCGTTTCAATGTTTTTTTCAAAATATGTTTTAGAAATTGTATACATCAAAAAAATATTGGTACCTAATTATGTTCCATTTGTAAGCATTTTGGCCTTAACCAAACTACACACTACGTACAAAAAAGTTTGCAAAAGAATGCAAGCAAAACGAACGACTAAATCGCACGACTTGATCTTATGTTCGATCACAATGTATACGCAAAAGGTTTCTTTTGAGAGTGTAAATATATTTTTATAGTCATTTTCTTATTAAATTTTGTATATACAATTTTTTTTAAATTATTTTTCTAAAAAAATGGTATAACAATTATAATAACATAAACTTAAGAAATATTGAATTTTCAAAAAAAAATATTTATTTTTTCAAAAATCCAAACAAATATTTTTTTGAAAATTTTGGAATGAAGTGTTATTTATAATTCAAAGGACCTCCTATGTACAAATTTGAACAAAATCCGTTGAGCCGTTCATGAGAAAGTCGAAAATCAAAAAAAAAAATTGTAAAAAATATTTTTTAATAATTTTATAAGAATGTTTTTCGATTGAAAAAAAAAATATTTTTTTTTTGGAAAATCCATTTTTCAAAAATGAGGCAGTTACCGTTAATAACAAAATAATTAAAATGTAGACTATACCTAGAAGAGTACACAAACTTGTTTTTATCAAAATCGTTAGAGCCGTTTTTGAGATAATTAAGATGGTAGAAAAATTTTTATGGCAGGTACCGTTTGTTTTCGACCAAACAAGCACCTAAAATACCAAGTTTGAAGAAAATCAGTTCAGCCGTTAAGGCTGTAGCTCATTGTAAAAACAGATGGTAGGGATTGCGGAACCTACTTTTTGGTGTTCTCTATCATGGTAATGTCAATTTTGATTAAATCTCGAGTTCGATTTTTTTTCCAAATACAAAACTTGCTTTATAGTAGTACAAATATCGGAAGTAAAATCATTACATAAATTTAATTAAACGACTGCAATCGTTGACTTTGCTTTGAGACTGCGATCACCTTTCAGTGGACGTTAAAAAGTTTTATTAATATTACAATAATCCATTGATTGCAATATTTTGAGAATTCATTGTATTCGTTGGTATTCTATAATTGAATTTGTTTTGTTGATAATTTTTTTTTTAAGTTCAAATCATATTACCATTACCTGTTGAACGAATTAGGTTAATTAAATTAGTTACAACCTCATATTTAATGAACAAATTAATGCTGATTGCATATTCTAATGATTGAAATGAATTATTTGTAAAGATTAAACTCACAAAAGATTGTATTCAGAAAAGATTGCATTTGTGAACAACCCTACTACGAACTCTATAGCCCGAATGATGTGTGATTCCAAAAAGGAAACACCCTGTAGTTTGCTAATCATCTATTTTGGGAATCTAGTTACATGTACATCGCAAGTTCTGACAAGTATGGAGCCATGAATATAAATAAATGTTATCATTTAGATTTGTCTTTTCTGACTTACGCATTTAGAAAAAAACATTTGCACAATGCCAGCTGGGAAATTTCTCAACGAAAAGGTCAAGTTAAATATTTTTTTTCTTTTATATAAAATAGTCGACTTTCTAGACAAAAAAAATACAACAACAAAAACAAGAAATACTTCAAATCGAGAAAACCATCCATTTATTTTATCACTCAATATTATATTTTATGATTTCAAAAAAAAAAAAAAAAAAAATCAAAAAAATCCTCATAGCCTCACAATTTGGGATTAACTTGATGCTTTGCCCTTGTGAATTTAAAATTGAAAACAAAAGAAAAAAAAAGTTCGAGACACGTGTAAGAGGCAATACAGATTTCGCTGCTTCATTTATTTTATTATACGTTACTGCCAATACTCGTACAGTAGATAAGCAATAAGTTCTTAAATCACCAACCAAAAAAAAAAAATAAACAATTCACTTCATGACTGAACAAATAAATATATACAAACATATACAACTTAAATCTCTAATGAGCTTAAAAAATTGTACATACATACACACACATATAAGTAAAATCCTTACAAACAAGAAACAACCATATCGGTATGGTGGCTATTTCATTTAATTTGTTTCTGTTTTATTTTTTTTTATTTCTTTCTTTTTAAGTCTTTTTATAAGTCCAGTTTTTTTTTTATGTCCAGTTTACCATCAATTTTTGTATACAATATTTCTTTTTTACTTTATCTTTTTAACTACCACCATCATGCTGATATTCTTGTCATAAAAAATATAAATCCTATCCATTTAGCGTTAAAGTTGAATTAAAGCAGAATGAATACTTGCAACATAAAGCATCAACCTCATTCCAGAGATATAAATAAATCTCGCCAGTAGGCTTGGCTTTGGGGAAGAATAAAAAAAAAATAGAAAAAAAAGTTCCCTAAAAAGTTGTTACATAATCTTACCTATATCTGTCCATCTTTTTTTGATCCTAGACATAAAGTTATAATATCACATTTGAAAGGTCCTTGCTTAAAGTTTCTATACAAATGTAGGAAGGTATGAATATAGAATATACCACCTACTTCTTGGGTTATGTTTTCCAGTTTCAGATCTGCAGGAGCTCCAACAATTATTCGACCTAACAAAACTCGGAAGCTATTAATCATTGTCTGTTGTAAGAAGTTTGTCAACTATGTATGTATATACATATTCGAATTTGTGTGTCCATCTTTCTATTAATCTACCGCGCCGCTATTTTAGGTCTCCTCCGCAGAGATGATGAATATAATATACTGAATCAAATTAATATTTTTCGGGAATCGTGGAATACTAGAGGGTGAGGATACGAGGTTGAGTTGAATCTTTTTTTATACATGCAGATATTAAAATGAATGCATCAGTTATTCAGAAGATATTAAAAGGAAAAAAACAATGTAGGTATATTCCGTTCAGAAGGACTATGGACTTCTAAACACATCATACCCTTTATCACCCAACAGATGGATCTGGAGTATTTGTTATATGTATATGTATGTATAGAAGGCAGACAAAATTCATTCCAAAGCACAAAATAAGTATATGGATGAAAATACTCCTAGCCAACCCTTCTTAACACATTAAGTCGTTCGGTCGGTCTGTCGTCGTCGGTCGGTAGGTTGGTCGAGTCGTTTGCTGTACCAGTCTAATATTTTAGAACCTTTTGCCTACATACTCGTAAGCATCAGTATAACACAAGGGCATATGTTTACGCTTGTCCCATTTGAAATTTGATTCTGATGCCATCATCATATCCATACTTCTATAGCCTTCTTAGACAAATATGTATATATGTGTATGAATGAATAGAGGGAACATCATTTCACTCTCTAATTCTGCATCCAACCTAAAATGGGTGTAACTAACTATAGATGGAGTCGTCGACTGCGTTTATGCAAATTGCGATACTTTCAAAACGTCATTATTGCACATTGTGAACGGATGCCTTGTATTTATGGAGTAAAACTTGCCAGAATTATTTTTGGCTTCCAATCCGAGAATGTCCTTAACGCTAGACCTCTCCATTCCGAGTTCGAACACACAAAATTTAAAGGCATTCATTCTACTATACAATAAAGAACGATTCTATACTACGTACAAGTAGAATAACAAAAAAAAACTCTCACACACACACACACACACTTAGAAACAGGAAACGACACATACAAAATACTCTCAAGGACTAAAAGAAAGATATTCTCAAATTGGCTACCATCCATTGATTATATCGTATCCTTATACTCCACCCAGTGTTGTGTATAGAGGGAGAAGAGAACAGAACAAAAAAAAAACAACAAAAATAAAAAAAAATTTTAGGAAGGAGATAAATAATGTGTGTACGATGTATGATCCGAGAGTAAAAGTCCTCGTGATGGGTCAGACGGAAAATTAATGGCATCGGAATGATTATTGGGGTAAAACAATTTTTATTAGCAGCCTCAGCCATAGTTATATGTGTATTTCTGTATGTGTGTTTGTGTGTTCTTGCAGTTCCGGATTATCAGATAAGCATATTTAGTGAGCACGTGTTTGGGGCCTCCTAATCTCCGAGGGGCGGCTCTATCTATTTTGGTTATCTGAATTTTTGTTGCCTTTGTAGGAGTTTATTTAGAATGAATAATACCGAAAATTAGCAATTATTAGGCTCAGGATTCATTCAAGTAAATTTGAAATTGATACTGTTCTAAGGATTTTGATGTAGCGCGTAAGGATACACGTCGAAAAGACATGGAATGTTGTGCAATTATGTGGGCAACCAGCGCATAAGCCTCCAGTGGATTAAGTCTAATTTGAAATTAGATAAAATTTTCGATTCAAAGTAGTTAATTCATGTGAAGAGTGTGTGGTTACTTTTAAGATTTTCTCGGTATTTTAAGCAATTCGATGTTTTTTTGTCTTTAATCAATTAGGTACTTTTCACTTATGTCATAGTGAATGTGGGGTAATCATTAAGGATATATTTTAAACTCACAATATAGTTCGTACCTAGAAGTTATTTAGAGGATTAATGGGCCAATATGGGAGACTGATGCCAATTTGCTTAGGGCACACACCTAAATAAATAACATGTGGTAGTTGGACCTCCAAATATTTGTCTTAAGTGCCAACTGCCCCGGCTGAATTGTCTTTAAAACTAACTGTCAATATAGTTAAAATAAATGCTGGTGTGCCCCAGGGCTCCGTTTTGTCTCCCGATCTTTCTTCATTTTTATTAATGATCTCTTATCAGAACTTTTAATCCACTAAATTGTTTTGCCGACGATAATAATTTCAGCTTTCCATGTACATTTTCAGATTTAAGTCATTGTTCCTCGGATGTAGAACTTGAATGGAAAAATACGCGTAGAATTTAATGCTTCAAAAATTCAGTACTGTCTTCTAACGTTAAAGCTGAACCCACCACCAATGCTGCTATCCTTGAGCGGTACTTGCATTGAAGAAACTGATCAGCCTTCAGTCCTCGGTATTTGCATCGTAGGCCACCTCTTGTGGAATTCGATGTCGTCAAAAATGCTACAAAGTGTTTGGGCATTCTTCAAAGATGGAAGACATTCTTCTTCCCATCGGTATGTCCTCTTAAATCCTTCCCTACTTTCCTAAGGATCGCACTGTATTTGATCACTTTAAGGGTAGTCAAAATCCCTTTAGGGCGTCGCATTAAACAAAAATTGTTATTCAAATTAGCCAATACCTCAAAAATGAATATTTATTGGAAATATAAGTGTAAGTGAAGAAGCAGATAGTTGGTGAACAAATTTAGTACGTTGGAGA
Source organism: Philhelius pedissequus (assembly GCA_910595825.1). Lineage (NCBI taxonomy): Eukaryota > Metazoa > Arthropoda > Insecta > Diptera > Syrphidae > Philhelius > Philhelius pedissequus. The sequence continues at coordinate 46,216,391 of OU343163.1, forward strand.
GTTTTAAAAACTACATATGTATATGTACCTATCGTTGCAAGAATACCAGAATTCCTCTTAAAATGTTCGATCAAAAGAAATACCACAGAATAACTTACACCAAAAAATATGTCAGAAATAACGCGCACAATTACTCTGAAAAAAAATTCCTTTTTTTAAATAGTACGCTGTTGATTAGAAAATATTAACTCTTTCTTTCTAAAGTCTCCACTAATACAAACCAAGTGGTTATACGGTAAGAGTTTTAGTGATTGTAATAAAAAAACGAAAAAACTAACAAAAATTCAAAAATACTACTTTTGCACACTATTAACTGCATTGAAAAAAAGTTCAATACGAGGCAAGAGTGGAGACTTCATGAATTAATATATTACAATTATTTATTTCGATATTCCAATTGCATGAGCATGGTATCTTTATCATATCTAGTAAGGTTTAAGTAGAACAGAAGTATATTTCATAAGATTAACAACTATTTCAGGACAAGGTTGCCATGTATTGTATTTCTACAATCCAACATCGATTTTTAAAACTCATTGAAAATTGAAGTAAAAAAGGAAGACACCTTTTTTCCAATATTCCGAGACAAATTTGGAAGAAATTGTGTAGACAAAAAATATCCATTCAATTTATTTTTTTTCCTTCAAAATAATTCCATTAATTTAGAAGAAATCTTTAACTGAAATATATGAGTTTTTTGCAAAAAAAAATGGTGTATTTATTGAAATATAGAAAAGAAAGAGGAAAGAAATAGATAACTATGTCTATATTCTCAATAAAACGATATTATTTCTTAAATTTTTAGCTTACACTGTTTCGAAATTTAAAAAATTGTTGGAAAAAATAATCTGACTTCAGGCCTAAAAATTGGCAAAACTGGTTCATGCGTTCAAAAAACATTAAACTTAGATTTTTTGATGAACATTGTTTTGCAAACATTATATATACTTTTTGGAAAAAATAGTATAGACGGATATATGCATGTTTTTCTATCACTTATTAGAACTTAAGTTTTGTACAGTAGTTTACGGATATTAAAAACACACAAGGAAATCCTATAAGAAATGCACTCAAAAATATGTTTTTTTTTTTAATTATCGCTTTGAAATTGATCACCAGCATTCCCACTCATTTATAATTAAGGTACTAATAGATGGTGGTAAAAACAAATTAAATTCATAAACAAAAAAAACTACGGATATTAATGATTGTTTAAGTATTTTTGTATCCATCAATACAATCATGTCCTTTGAAAGCTTCAACAGAATTTCAGCAATAGTTAAGAAAACGCTTAATTATTTCGATAAAAACGGAAAATTTCTAGCCTAATACAAACAAAGTTGTTTTAAAAGAAAAAAATTGGAGGTGAAAAAAATGTACAGTCCAGCGGTTTGTGCGCACTCGCATAAGAATACATTTTATTTTTATTTTTTCTAGGTAATTGAGCCTATATTTTACATACTTAAGGAAGTATAATTTAAAAAACCAAAATAATAGAAAGCACACCCCTTATTTGTTATCCTCCCCTTATCGCTTAACATTCTAAGTTTTTATTTGACAAACTAAAAAAAAAATTCATTAAAATCGCACTCCCTTGAGTCTCAATAAACTAAAGCGCAATTGGTTAAAAGTATTTTGTGTTGCCTTTATAGAAACTAACTGAAGCTACGAATAATAAGCAGAAAGTTTTATCACAATCCCATGAGACTGAAGTGTGATAGGGGGCTTGATTTAGCTAGGGATATGAACTTAAGCTCTAATTGGTATGCAAGGGATCTGCCAGGCACACTTTCGTGTTTCAATTTTATGACAAATGAAATTTGTTGCAGAAAATTATTTTTAACTCTCAAGCGCGAATAAACCAAGTCTTGTGTCGACTATTATAACGTGTAGTTTGATCAAGCGTTGCAAACTCTCATTATTCCCTATCACTTTTTATTCAACATATTTTCAGCGATATTTTGCCAATATGAGAATATTTTCTTCAATTGAATTCATATTCAGTATTTATAATCATTTAAAAATTTGATTTTAAACCTCCGACTTCAAGGCCTTCCCGATCTACTAATCCCCTCCTGACCAGATGAATGTGTGCGTGTGTGTTGTCTATTGACTTATTTGTGCTTTGTGCAAAGCAGAAAGAATTCTCCTTCAATCTGGATTACATAACCAAGTAATAGAACAAAAAATAAAACAAAAAAAGGACAACACAACTTGTGTGTCCTATAATAATAATAAATAGCTAACTCCGAACATGTTTGGTTAATGAACTGAAAATGTTTTTAGCAATAAAACTGTGTGTAAAATAAATATATTAGTTTGGTTACTTAAGCTAGTAATGCAATTGGAATCAAATCAACCACTTATACCTGTAATAAATATACTTGCCAAAAGTGACCTGTTTTATTGTTATTATCAACGTAAGCATTGTTTTAACAGAAAAACTATATACGTTTTGGCAGAGGCATAGACTCAGCGAAAAATTCACAATAAACTATATGTGTTTTTTCTCGATTCTTCGCTTAAACAGACAAGGATTCAGAGTATACAAATTCAGACAGAAATAGCACCTGTTAATCTGGTGAGAATTTTCATAGCAATATTCGTAATCTTAATCAGGGCCCTATTGAATTGACTGCTCTTCGTTAAGGAGTTGAAAGCATTTTGTATATTAAGAAGACGGCCCAAAGCACATCCTAATTCAAATCCGTTTTCGTCAATACCAATACCAAGGCGGTATTGCGAACAGGCCTTTGCAGAAATACTGGTCTTATAGTCTCAACGCTTTCAACAATATTTGTCATTTATGGGCTCTGTGGAGGATTGTGTACGAGTGGGACGAAATTCTAGTTGAATTAAAATGATCAACTTGTTAACAGTTTTTTCTTTAAAAGCCAAAGCTGCCTTTTCCAGCTAATTTTCAACCTGTGTCATTAAAAATATAGTTTAGGCTTCAGTATTTTAGTAGGTACGGGCTTCAAAAATACAAACCAAGTTTCTTACAAGCTTGCGCCATTGAAAGCTTTCAATCGTCCTTATTTTAAGAATTTTTTTCAGCTTAAGTGTAAGGCAAGAACAAATGTTTAAAAAATGTATCTGAAGTTTGCGACACTTACATTTTTGTTGGGTGTTCAAAAGAAAATAAGCAGCATTTTCTAATAACTTTTTAGGCTTCTTAGGCGAACGAAATAAAGAAACAGAGGAAATAGGTAGTTTTGAGAAATCTGATTCAGTCTTCGTTTAAAAGTTTACATACATTAATATTTAATTTCCGACATACCAAATATGAGTAGAAAATATACATCTCCTAGCCTTTAACTGCATATAGCATGTTTGTAGCTCAAAAACACCAAGATTGAGTATGTTAATCGAAAACTACTAATTTTCCAGCGACATACAATCCAGATTCACAGGAAACCAGTGCCCAGGCTCAATAAACAAGAATTTGCAGCAAAATTCTATAATTCTTGGATTCGTGTAATTGTGATCAATAGATGCACCATTAAAATCCGTAACCCATTTTGTATATATTTATACAAAAGATTTGTATATATTTACTACCTAAATACCCAACATCGGATTAGAAAGTGAAGTCAAAACCACCCTGTTTTCGTAAGATACATCATTTACAAATATAGAAGAGAAAGATAGAGAACATAGCGCCGTACTAATCGAATGTGTTGAGCAGACAAGGAAGGCTTAAGGTAACAAAAAGGTAACTCTTTTAGTTTTGTTGAAACCATTTGAGTATGGTCTATCTATCCATAATTTGTGTAGTTTCAGAGACTTGGAGCGTGGAGTTCCACAAGGATTCCTTTTTGGGCTGCTTCTTTTTTCAGCATATTTCAATGATAATCCATCGGAATTAAGTCAGACGTATATTTACTGATGAATTTAATCTTATACACATTTTAATTTTCGTTGTCTTATTGACGATTATTGAATAGTTCAAAGTTAAGGTATCTCAAAAAATTCTTCAATTTTTTATATTTTCTTGTGCTTAAGATAAATAGTACTACATAGGTATTCCACGAGAAGACAGCTAAATACTTAGGAATGTATTTTAATATTTTATTTAATAATTTGTTGCCAAATAATTTACTTCACTAAATAATATCAAAAGCATTTTGCACCCTTCGGTGCAGTAAACTGATGTAAAATCAAACGTCTATGAACCATGAAGATAATGCCATACTTTTATTTATTTTATTTTTTTTTATTTTATTTTATTTCGTGAGTTTGGTAGTTTAAAGCTAATTTTACAGAATAGAGCTAGAAAACTGTACAATAAAATAAACAGATTTATTATATTTTAAATTTAATTAAAAATGCATTTACAAAGTTGTTGAAAAATAAGATTTTAAGGCCTTCTTAATGCTTGTTGGGTTTAGGTCTACTTTTACATTCCGTGGTAAAGAGTTCCAAGGACGCACGGAATTTACAAAAAATTGACGCTCAGATGTTAAGAATGAAAAACGAGGGTCGATTAATTAACAAGATCTATGCGAGGTTGCAGTTCTAATTTTACTAAAGCAGTACTGTGGTTGGCAAGAACAGAGTATATCTGAAAGCAAAATTAAACATCGAAATTCGAGATATTTTACAAAAGGCATACCCAAGAAGCTCTTAGAAAAAACAGATATTGTGTCATATCTGCGTAACCCATAAACATATCGAATCGTATAGAGTTAAATGTTAATCATTAAAATGGTTATCCCAGGTCAAAAAGCGGTTGAAAGTTACTCCAAGATTTTTCGCAGTTTCAACATATTCGATGTGGGAATTTTTTAATACTATCCTTAACACATAAGAAAGATCTAGACATTTTCTGGATATGACGAGGCATTTGGATTTCTTAGGGTTCAAGAAGAGACCATTGGACTCAGACCATCTTACCACATTTTCTAAGTCTTCATTAACACAAAACACTCAATGCTCAATAAGACCAAGATGGCAACTAAAATATAGCTGGATATCTCTGCATACATATGTGTAAAACCATCACAGATGGAAGTTCATTAACATATGCTGAAAACAAAATAGGCTCGAGAATTGATCCCTGAGGTACACCCGTAATATTTGGAAGAAAATTAGAAAGTCTGTCTCCAACTTGCACTGCTTTTCTTTTATTACTCAAGTAAGAGTAAATCAATTTTCTTCCACCCGCTGTAAAATTGAAATTATGCATAAGCTTCTTACAAAGATTGATGTGGTTGACAGTATCGAATGCCTTTGAGAAATCGAGTAAAACCAAAAACGTCACCTCCTCTTTATCCAGTGCTTGCCTAAGATCGTCAGTAACATTCAAAAGTGCGGTGATACAACTGTGTTTCTTACGAAAACCGGAATGTTTTAGCGTAAGCATAGAATTGGCAGTAAAATAAGCATTGATTGGCTTCTGAACAATCCTCTCGAAACCTTTAGATAAAAAAGGCAAAATGGCTATAGGCCTGAATTCATCAAGTTTGGCATTTTTGGGAAGGGGTATGATTTTGGCCACCATCCAAAGATCTGGATAAGTTCCAGACATCAAAATGGTGTTAAAAATAAAGGTAATATGAGGCAGCACGATAGGCAGAATCATGTACAAAAAAGAAGGGTGAATACCATCAAGTCCAATAGCCTTTAACTTAATAGAAAGCAACCTTTCAAGAACATCTGCACTATCTACAGCAGAAAAACCAAACCCATCCCGACTTTCACGAATAGCAATACAGTATGAAAGCGATCTTTCGATATTGAGAAAAGGGACCTGTCTTGAAGGGACAGAGTTAAAAGTTTTATTAAGGGCATTTTCATCAAGATCGTCAGTTGGTAAAACTCTTGACTTACCAATGCCTAATTTATGGAGGAATTTCCATAGTTGACGGCCGTTTGTTGTTAAACTTAGTTGTTGAGAGAAGTATATGGATTTGGCGGTACGTGTTTCCAAAACGACTCTATTACGAAGTGAACAATACGCACGCCGTAACTCATCCAATCGATACCTTTTCATCATAATTTTTAAAACCTTATGATTTTAAGTGTCCATGAAAGCAATATCAAATTCCAAAAGTTCTCTTTTTACTTTTAAATGAAATCATTTACCACAAAGACTTATTTATTCAAATACTTTTTCCAATATTAAAAATGCGAATTTCACTGAACTTAACAATTTTCATGAAACGTTCAAAAGCCTTATAAAGTCATAAATATTGATATCAATCTCAATCATTTTTGAGTTACTCAAAATGTATCTCTCTTTTCGAGAGACAAAATCAAAACAACTACCAAAGTTTTTGTGGTACAATAAGCTTATCCTAATATCAATATATAAATGTATGCAAGAAATCAAATAATATTTATTGAAAATACTTTAATATATATTTTTAATAAAGATCCTCCACAAAGGAACATAAAATCAAACTAGTTTTGGTCATATTCATCAATGCTAAGAGGAAATGCACTGGCTTTACAAAGACTTGTGCCGTTGCTGAATCTTCTAATATTACTTCCATAGTTGATGTTTTCTTCCAATCCTTAAATTCAATTCCAAGTAGCAATAATTTAGCTTATATCCAATATACCAAGTAGGATTAATATTGATAAATTACAGTAAAGTAGTAATGAAGTACTTTTAGTACTGCAATATTTAAGAGTTAAACCAACCTAGGGGCTTATATTTCTGCAGAATTATGACAAATCTCTATGATTTCCATTTGAATGATTTTTTAATAAATCCCTTCCTGAAGGTAATTTTATTGGTAAATGAAAAATTTCATATTTCGTTCTTATTCGTAAATTTGGATCTAAGAATTTTATTGAAAACTACAAGGACATTTCGAAACTTGCAGGAAATCCAAAGTTTCAAAAGAGTTTGGTCAAAGCAATATTAGAGTATTTAACCCAATAAATTGCAACTTGGTTTTCTATCACTACAAGTATGGATCTATTCCATCCATTATGAATCTTTTGATACAATAAATAGAGATTATCTGTTAACCACTACCACTTACAACGTAAACTGGACTTATTTGGACTGCTTTTTAAAATACTGCTATCAAAATTCTGCTTTTCAAAATTCTGCTCATCAAAACTCAAATAAAAAAAAATTTAAAAAGCGCTCGCTTTCATCAGTATTTTGAAGCCAGAATTTTAACCCGCTCCCCGTATAGATACATCTCAAACTATTGTTAGCAGTAATTTTTTTCGGAATCTTTTTCCAGTGGTATTCAAGGTAATAGAAGTACTACTTTGTAGGAGTTGGTTCGGATCCCACTTCTGATACCATATTGTGGTGATGCTACTAGGATGATCGGCTTCTATGATAGCCAACGTAATTCAATATACCGAAATACCTGAAACCCATGAAAGAAAAAGATAAAAAATGCACGACTCGATCGCACGTACTTGCTCTTATATTCGATCACATCACAAAAGATTCTTAATAGAAGTGGCTTAATATATTTTTGAAGTCATTTTTTTATATTAAAAAATTTCTTACATTTTTTCTAAACAAAAATTGCAATAATGTAACTTAAAAACCAAAATTTCAGAAAAAATCATCCACCAGTTTTCGAAATATTGAATTTTCAAAAAAAAATAATATTTTTTTCAAAAATCCAAAAAAACTATTTTTCGAAAATTTTGAAATGCAATACCTACCTATTATGTAGAATTCGAAGATAAGAATATATAATATAAATAAAAATATAAAAATTTTGAGCAAAATCCGTTCGGCTGTTGAGAAAGTCAAAAATCAAAAAAATGATTGTATGACAGGTGCCGTTAATAACATAATTATGTATGTAAAAAAATGTTTGGCCAAATTGTAGACCATACCTAAATTAGTACACATACTTTTTTTACCAAAATCGTTAGAGCCGTTTTTTTTAGATAATTAAGATGGTAGAAGAATTTGTATGGCAAGTACCGTTATTTTTGGGGCTAAAAGAACGAGTCAAAAATATATTATAGACAATCACCTAAAACGCCTAAGTACCAAGTTTGAAGAAAATCTGTAAAACGTTCTACAGACAGACAGACAGACTAACAGACGGAATTACGGGACCCACTTGTTTTGTGTCCTCTATCATCGTAATGTCAAGTTTGATTAAAATCTCGGGTTCGATTTTTTTTCCCAAATGTAGAACTTGTTGTACATATGTATATTGCAAGTAAAAACGACCTTCGTGGACGACAGGCGCATTGTGTGAATAAACAAAGTTAAACCTTCTGCGTGAGCATCATTTTTCGAAATCCAGAAGGCCTTACATTTTGGTATGAGTGTATTGACTGTTCGGAGATGACTTTCAAAGGAAAATTTGCACGCTCGAAGTCCTCAAAAAGTACCGCTGTTAACAATAAAAAATGTTAAAAATCGTATTCAGTTTGCTAAAGACCACGTAAATTAGGCAGTCAGCGGACAAACGGCGAAATATATTGTGGACTGATGATATCAAGTTTGTCATTTTTGGTGATACTGAATACGAACAGGACGGTAAAAGATGGAGGACCGAACAAATTAGTTTGGGCCTGTTTTTACTACTCTGGTTTAGGGCCAACACATTTCATCGAAAATATTATGGATCAACGTGTTTATGTTGACATTTTAAACAGAACTGTACAACTTTACGCTGTATGTGAAATACTATTAAATTCGGTCTTGCAACAAAACAATGACCCGAAGCACACAAGTCGAGCGGCTATAAGCAATGTTTTCGCGTCAACGGAATAGAGGTTAGGGGCCAACTAACCCGACAACAATCCGACTCTGAATGTTGGTTTACATATAGGTTTCAACCACAACAATCTTTGACAATCTCCGTAAAAATTGCAGCAGTTCTTACTGAGTGATTCTCCTTGGTAATCTGTTATCACCCATGTTTAGTACCAATGATGTAATCCAGCTCTGGCTTCAAACATTTTAGTTAAAATGGGAGAGAGGCCTGTTACATGATTACCATAATTTGCTGAATTAGGTGGAAGTCGAAATGCTCTCTCATGTAAAGGCTGAGAATTTTTGTCCACCCAATCAAAGATTTGTCCCCATTACCTTTTTCGCATACAGCAAAATTGATCATCAATTGAATCAGAAAGTACATCACACACTGCAAATTTTGGAATGGGTATTAAATACTGGTTACAAACACTTGTTCCATGACTCTACATGGCAATAGCAACTTTAGCTTTCAGCAGCACGGGTGTTTTCATAGTCAGATTTTCGATCGAACAAACGCAGATGAATCGGAGAAGATTTCTTAGTAAGGTAAATCCGCGTCTTGCAGATTGTAGATCCATATTATTTTGACGAGGTAAAGAAAACAAAATAAAGTGTAAAAAATGTATGTGTAGAATTTAATTCATATTATGTTTAATAAAATAAATCGCACGAACTAAATAAATAAGAATAATCAAAAAAAAAATTTCAAAAATCGTTGGAGCGGTTTTTTAATAAATTAGTTTTGTATGTATAAAATTACGCCATTTTGAAGATATAATTAATATAAATATAAAATTAAAATTTCAAAAATATAATGTGACTGGTTTTTGAAAAATCGATTTTTCAAATAAAAATTGTATTTATTTTTTTAAAAATAGAAAAACTTTTTTTTTGAAAATTTTCGTATGCAGTTTTATTAACAATTTTAGGGAGTATTTGTATAAAAAAATTATTTTAATCGGTTCGTCCAATGTTGAGAAAGTCGAAAATATGAAAAGTGGTTATATGGGAAGTACCGGGAGTAATAAGTACGCAAAAAAAATATTTTTATACTTGAGAGTGAACTGTACATAAGAACACACATTTTTTTATAAAAATTCTTGGAGCCGTTTTCGAGATATACATTTTTTTCTTAACGGGTTTTAACATTTGTATGGGAGGTACCATTGTTTTTTATTTTAGAAAAATAGTTTTTGTAACTATTCAAGATAATGTCAAAAAACCACCAAATACGAAGTTTTGAAAAAAAATTATTGAGTCGTCGTTTCCGAAAAAAAATTTTAGTACTCGTATACAAAAAAATTTCAAAAAAATCAAATTAACCGTTTCCGAGAAAATCGAAAACCAAAAAAACTAGAGGTACCAAAAATTACAATTTTTTTCCAAAAAAAAAAATTATCAAAAGGTACCTTTTCCGTTCATTAATGAACTAATTTTTTTTTATAAAAATCATGTTTCACTGTTAGAAAACATTTTTTTTTACGAATACATAACTTGCCTTATAGTATCTTTAATCGCAAGTAAAAAGGAGCCTTGGAAATTAATTCGGAATTTATATTTTGTTACTGATTTTGGTAGGCTTTATTGGTCTTTTTGATTTTGGAATACGAATAAAAAAAAACTTTCTCCATTATTTACTTAACGTTTCTTAATAATTACTTCCTTTTTTTCTTCTTTTTTGTTGCATTTTATTTCGTAATTATATTTGTTATTTATGTCAAATTGTATCAGTGCTGTCGGGACGTGGCAATACGGAATGAAGTAGCGAATATAGTATGATTTAGTACAAAAAGTAAGAACACAATAATATGTATAAAATTATTTTGCAAAAAAAGTTGGATTATTGTAAATTAACAGATTTAATAAAGACAAAAAAAAAAACCCTGATAAAATGAGGACTTCTTAAGAGCCGTTGGGTAAATAATTAAATGGAAGTTTTTATCCGCATTCTAAAATCAGAAAGATTAAAAAAATTACATAGAATAAAAAGACAACAAATAAAGATGAACTCAGTTTTCAACCATGTCTAAGCCTAGATTTTGTTTGATACTCGTAATAAGATTCTTTGTGTCCTTAAAGCTCGCACCGTGGTCGTATATTTTAAGGGTAGTCAAAATCCCTTATACAAAAATAAAAGTATGTGTTGTTCACGTTAGTAATTAACGAATTACATAAATCATAAACTACAATGGTAAAGCTTTTTTATCTATATTTGTTACAATTTTTTTCTATTAAAAACAAAACAAAAGTGCTCCCACTTCTCTATGACTAAAAATAATGATCATGTTTTACTTTTTTTTTACACTACCAATTTCTTTTATTAAATAAACCTTCATCAACATGTTGATAGTAATATACTCGTATGTATATTTTGCAACTTCATGTCCATTGTTGTCCTTGGTTTTTTTCGCCTTTTTGCAATAAAATCAATGTTTTTTGCTTTACGAGTATGTATACAGAAAAGAAATAGGCCATTAACCATTCACAACCCTAACATCCAACCAGAAGCCAAATTTTGTTTAATTAAACTTATCGAGGCGAATAAAAAAAACCCTAGTTGTGTGTTTTGAAGCTTACATAAGTCATTAAAACTTTATACATTTTTAGTTCGAAAAAACAGATGCGTTTTGTTTTTATGTTTTATGTTTCAGTTCGTAGTCCATTTTTTAATTTTATTTTATCTTCCTCTAGAAACCTTCAATAGCAAACTACGTGACAAACTAAGTCAATTCTCTTGAGTAAGAAAAAAAAGGTATAAAAAGTATCTAGCTTTGTATATACTATAATAAAAAGTCCTTTTCCAACTGAAAGCACACGGCACTGCGCTCTGGGGAGCCGATAACGACCATATTTAGTAAAAGCCGCATCTACGCAATGTAATAGAAATATGAGATGAACATTTTCTGCACAATAAAATTAAATTAAGAATTTTTGAAGTCAGTTCTCGTTAAATTAAAAAAAAAAATAACAACTGACAAAAACCCCTATAAAATGTCCAGCATCTATATAATGAACAAAAATAATACACACAAAAACGAGATACGAATAAAATAAAATTTGGCGAGCTGGAAATTTATTTTTTATATTATTTTTTTTTTTTTTTTTTGAAAATGTACCTATCCACCTTCCAACTATGCCTACACAAATGTGTCGACCAAACTATACGATATAATGCAAAAAAAAAAACACACAAACTATAGAAACATGTAGGTCGTAAATTCTTCTCCTAGCACACAATATGGGAGGATGAGGATAATCAATTACTTCAAATAAGTACAAAATATCATCCCTGACAACCACACATGCACATCAAAGGCACACACAAACCTACCAAAGACCCACATATAGGCCCGGCTAGGGAAGGCAACGCCAGGCCAGACCAGGCCAGAACGAGGACAGCCTAAGCCAAAGGTATATACACGATACGTCAAACGAGGGCATTTAAAGTGGCGTATAAAAGGACTATCTATGAATGCTTTTCAAGATCCTGATATCCTGGATATGAAAAAAGGGTTTCATTCTCCGGTAATAGCGAACTTTAGAACGCAGTTATCAGCTTACGACTTATCCAGTAACTGGTAGATATACTGGTATGAGAACGAGTATTCGGAGTTCAGAGCCTTAAAAGAGAGAGAATGAGGAATGTGTTTCATGAATCATATTCTAGATACCTACTCGTATCCTTCTCTACAAAATAAAAAGGAAGGTACTGCTGCGAATATTTGCGGTTTAATTAAATTTATTTAAAATTTTCACAACCTTGTGGCAGTTAAATACAAAAAAAAACGGTAAGTTAAAATACATATATAAATATTATATATATTTACATTTGTGTGTTGATAGGTTGTGTGATGGGGGCTTAGTGGTACATGTGGCCCTTTGTCTAATGGGCAGCGGTTAGAGGGCTTATATGAAACCCTACTCAAAGTCAATTTTTTTAAATTTTTTTTTGTTTGCCTCTGCAAGAAGGTACCTACTATACTTATGTATAGATGTGTGTGGTTTTATTTCTAAATACGTATGTACGTGAATATCTATGCGTTGGGTTAATTCTTGTTTGTTTTTGAATTTATTTTTTAACGAAGAGAATTTTTTTGCATGCGCCATTTTTTAAAGTATAAAGGCACTTTAAAGATTCATGGACAAAAGAAGAGCTCTCTTATTATTACGGAAACAGGTAAAATTATTCCGATGGGTTAAATACTTCTAGCTACCCGTCGTTGATTATAACAGTATTGCTACAAATACACGGTGATTTTTTAAGAGCTTGGTTTTTGAAAATTCAAAAAAACACAGAAACTTGTAAAAAGTGAATGAAATTTTTATTTGGATCGATAAATCAATTTCTGCCATTTACTTTTCAAAAATAATTTCACTTAAATGTTGCCCGCGGCTACGCTTCAGGTGGTCCATTCTGAAGGTCCAATTTTGGCAAACTTTTTCACACATTTCGGCCGGAATCTCACCAAAGACGCGTTCAATGTTGGCTTCCAAGGCAGCAATCGTGTTTGGCTTGTCCCCATAGACAATAGACTTAACATAGCCCCACAAAAAATAGTCTAACGGGGTCAAATCACATGATCTTGGTGGCCAATTGACTGCGCCAAAACGTGAGATCAACTGCTCACCAAATTCGCCTCTCAATTGATGCATGGTTTCGCGTGCAGTGTGGCATGTGGCACCGTCCTGTTGGAACCACATGTCGACCGAGTTCAATTCTTGCATTTTCGGCAAAAAAAAATCTGTTATCATCGAACGGTACCTTTCTCCATTGACCGTAACCCTGCGGCCTTCATCGTCCTTGAAGAAGTACGGCCCAATGATGCCGCCTGCCCATAAACCGCACCAAACAGTGCATTTTTCGGGATACATTGGTAGCTGCTGAATTGCCTCTGGCTGCTCTTCACTCCAAATACGGCAATTCTGCTTATTCACGTATCCATTTAGCCAAAAATGAGCCTCGTCGCTGAAACGGACGTAGCTTGCGAAACACATTTTTCACAGAGCACGAATTTTGATAATAAATTTCAATAATTTGCAAACGTTGTTCAGGCGTAAGTCTATTCATGATGAAATGGCAAACAATACTGAATCGAAATGTCAAATGTTCGTGGAATTTGTCATGTGTGATCTGTCAAAAATATAAACGTCAAAAACCAAGTAGTATCACAGTTCGTGAAATAGTGGTTCGTTTTTTTTTTTTTGTTGAACAGTTAGTTTCAACGGAAATAAGCGAACTCCTGAAAATCGTTCCGCCGTCTTAGTTATACTACCAATCGCAAGTACTCCGCATTTTGATGACTCAGCTTTCAAAAAGAACAGGTTTGAAGTACTAAGTAACTTTTTCGTAGTATGCACCAGCCTACGATAAATAAAATGCACGACTGGATCGCACGTACTTGCTCTTATGTTCGATCACAATAAATGCACACGATTCTTAGTAGAAACTGCTAAATATATTTTAAAGTCGTTTTTTACTAAGTGTCTATATACAAATTGTCTTTAATTTTTTTTCTGAATACAATTTTTGGTATGGTAATTTTATGTAATTAAAATATAAGCTTAAAAATATAATTTCGAAAAAAAATCGTTATACTGTTTCGCAATATTAAATTTTCAAAAATCCAAAAAAATATTTTTCGAAAATTTTGGTATGCAATATCGAAATCCGTCAAGCCATTTATGAAAAAGTCGAAAATCAAACAAATGGCAGTTACAGTTAATATCAAAATATGTAAAAAAAAAAATGGACCAAAATGTAGACTATACTCAAAGTAGTCCATACAGTTCTTTTTATCAAAATCGTTAAAGCCGTTTTCGAGATAATTAGGATGGTAGAAAATTTTGTATGGTAAGTATCGTTATTTTTGGGGCTAAGAAACGATTCAAAAATCAATGTTGGACAATCACCTTAAACGCCTAAGCACCAAGTTTAAATAAATTCGGTTTAGCCGTTTAGGCTGTTGATCGTTCTACAGACAGACGGAATTGCGGGACCCACTTTTTAGGTGTTCTCTATCATCGTAATGTCAACTTTGATTAAAATCTCGAGTTCGATTTTTTTTCAATTGCAAAACTTGCCATATAGTGCCTATGTAGATACACCTAAGTAAAAAGCATAAATGTACACCTGATTAGTATAACCGAGACATGGATCCTCTAACAAGGTGGTATCGTAGGACAGAGGTCTAAGATATAATAGGGACATTTTGTGATTTAGTTATTAAGTAGATATTATAAATCTATTCTCGTGAGATCGACCAATGAATTAAACTTTTTTTCAGCCCCCTTTTCTTATTCATTGTAAATTTTATTAATAAAGTTTTTGATTTGAAATTTGTTCGGTATGTGGATGGTATGTGGAACACATTAAAATTCGCGAATGTTTTTAAATTAATATTATTTTGGCAATTAAAAAGCAATGGCGCAAAATTTTGAACAACCTATTATTAAGGCTTTAACACGATACTAGTTGACAATTTATTATATACATACATAGTAGCCTACTAACTTTTCATAAATTTGAAACCGTTTGTTAACTAGTAAAATGCTAATTTACCAGATAGCAAAGCATTTATAGGTTAGATTATATTTTCATCATTTTAACTAGATTATTTACAAAAATAAAAAGAAAACAAAGACACCAGCAGGACTCGAACCTGGGCCTCCCGCGTGCAAAGCCGATATACTATCAGCATGACATGTGGATTTAGTACCATACTAAAAATTTAAAGTAGGGATTCGGTGATTTTAACTTTAGTAAAATGTTAAGAAGAGTAAAATTGGCAAAATCCTCTTGTTAACCTAGTATCATACTAAAAATGATTAAAATGTTACTAAATCGTTTGAAATTTTGCGCCAATTTTTTTAATCTAAACATTAATATAAATTATATTTCTACCCTTTTGTTTAGAATTAGTTAAGAATTAAGGTTAATATATTTTATTTTGTTGGCTCTTATCTTAATAGTCCGAAGGTGGTGTACGAGTAAAGAGTTGCCAAACGTACATTTTCGAAGAACTCCGTATGTTCTGTTAATAATAAATAATTGAAGGTGTTTATTTCATCTTAAATTATTCCTAAAATACGTACAAACATTCATAATGCTTTTAGAATAGTTAACTAACTATTATCGAGAAGAAGCAAAATTGCAGGGAAATACCTTTGGTCTAGTTGAGTTTTGTAAACAATAAGGCAGTTGAGTTTAACGGTGTTTTTTTTAAGTTCATTTTCTATGACATTTTTTTAATATTCTCAAGATCTGCCATTTTCAAACAAAATAGGATTCAAAACCGCCCCTTGCGGAACACCTCTGTGTGTGTAGGCAAGACATTTCAAGACTGAAATTAATTGTTGTCTTAACTTGATAGCTCCGCCAATAATGAAAGATACATCTGCGTGTATAAAATGCTGCTTAAAAGTAACAGAGACATGTGTGTGAAGGAGCCATTCATTTTCGCAGGCAATCAATATTTCATTCCTAATTTCGTATGATGGTTTTGATCAATTCATCCATCATCCATCCACTCAGCAATTAAGATTCAGTAAAATTTGGAAAGTTTGTATAAAGGGGATGTAAAATTTCGTTGCGGATCAACAACGGCCGGCGATTTTCGACGATAGCAATGAGCTTTTTATGGAAGAAAGAATGATTTTGAGCACAAAAGTGCACTCCTGTGTGAGCTATCTAAACGTCAAGTTAAAAAAGGTTTCTAGAAATATTAGAAAAGTGAATGAAAGCAATACGCCCTAGACTTGTACGACATGAACAATATGAATATAATAATATAACTATAGTCCTTTCTGATGATATTACAAACTAACCTGAGCAACGGGACCAAAAAGTGTAAAGGGTAAAATTACCCTAACCATAGCACAAGGAGAAATGTCATGTTATATCATCTTTAGAAATTTCGATTTTTACATTTTTTTCGGTTTTGGTGACATTGAGTTAACAGAATTCTGATATTCGGGTTTTAACTCCTACCATTTATAGATAGATAGATACTCGTAGATAGATAACATAATTTTATTTTCAAATTAATTTTTTTACAAATATATTATGCTGGTATTTAAAATTAAATTTGACAATAACTTGTTTTAAGTTGTCTGTCAGGTTCAAACAATGTATTTATTTATAACAGCAAAGTTAAGCGAGTTGTAACTAAATTAATTTATTATAGGATTCCGATATTTAAGTGAGTTTTTAAAAAAAAAATGTAGATATTATGGTAATTTAGGCCGTTTAAGATATTGAGGAATGTTAATCGGTCTAGTATTTCACTTCCAAGAAATTTTTTGCGGTATCCTTGATGGGGCACACACCAACAAAGTGATACGTATTTTCTGTAGCATCCATATTACATATCGTACATATGCCTACTGTATCATTACGAAAAGCTATAGCGTTTAAGTTTAGAAGACCGCACCTTGCTTTGAAGATTAGATTAATCATGTCTCGTGGGTTACTATCTTGAAAATAGTTCGGGACTTCAGAATATATGAGGTTGCAATATTCGTCATGGTATTGTGACTGGAGTGCCTTGCTTTCGAAATCGAGCCAAACTATTTCGTATAGCTTTTTTAGCAGTTAATCATGGATACGATTCCATTCTGAACATGGAGCTTCAAGACTGAAATTTATCTGAGTTTCTTGGAAAAGGCCTGACCATTACTGGGCCCAATAAATATTTTTTTGAATAACGACTTCTGAGAAGACGGTTACTTGGCATTGACATTACTTTCCGTATGTACGCTAGGTGAATTTTTAATGTTGTAAGGAATGCTTTTGGAAGGCCAGTTTCGATATGAACTGCATAATTAGGTGTGTTGTCTGGCAATCCGAAGCATCTCTTCACGAAGAAACGTTTAAATTTTTCAATTTGGAGATACTCCTTGTATCCCCACACCTGTGCACCATAGTGCATTATTGATTTTGTGGCTGCGTCATGCACTTTATATTTAGCAGAGTGTGTAACGAATTTATTTTGCACAAATTTGGACCATGTTGAGTTGATCGAATTTTTGGATGTAGTAAGACGTTTTGATAGGTGTTCAGACCATGACATGTTATAAGTGAATATAAGATATTTATATTGGTTTGATACCCTACCATTTATATTACCACGTTCAAAAAAAAAAACGATAAGCGCTTATTGAATACTGAAATCACAACTTGACAAAAGGGAGAACGTCACAGATATAAATTAAAACCGCAATAGTTCGAAAATCGTCCTTGGCTTTTAGCAACCCCTTTACAGTGTATAGCATTCTAATTTCTAACATTCATTCGAATGAAGCCGTAAATTCAATAAGGTCGAAAAATGTAAGTATCTGTGAGAAAGTAACACTAAAAAAACGGATGAAATGCCAAAGAGGGGGAGAAGATGGCTTACTTAAATAATACCTCCTACACCATCGATTTCAATAGAACCGTTTAAACCTTTTTGGAAAATTCATTTGCTCTCTACCAATATTTGTCGGTTTATATATGATGATTTCCCCCAAAAATGTGTTTGCACCTTTTTCGTCTCGGTTTTCTTTGTAATTCGACGACGGTTGCTTAGATGCCTAGGATACATCAATATTTACACAAAAAGTATTGAATATGACATGTCTATGAAAACTTTGTTAAAGTGGCACCTGTTCATTTTTTTTGGGTTAAGAATTATTATATATGCCAAAAAGAGGGGGATATGGTAAAGTTTTTTTTTTTAGGTTGAGATGTCGCATTCATTAGAAAACTTTTCCACTTTGGTCTACTATGACCGCACACCATCTCACCGTTCGACGATTTTTTTCCAAATAATTTGAAATTTTCTTAGGCAGAAATGAAGAAGTATTGGTTAACCTTGCACCTTATGTGATTTTGATTGGTTCGTTGGTATCATAGGCAGAAGATTGGTTAAAAAAAAATGTCAAACGTTTTGCAAAAAAAACCATGCCAACAATTTATAAGAAAACTGCTAAGTTCGCAAATAAAAAGTTGGTTTCAATTGAAACTTACTGAAAATTAATGTAAAGTTGCAAGGACGCAAGGGTGTTACATCTCATGAAAATATTATTTAAAAAAAAAACTTTGTAAAATTTATATTACATAAGTGAGTAACTCAATAAAAAAGATGTAAGTAAAGTTAACAAAATGTGTAATCTGACACCAGCCAGCGCTCAAACGACAGACTCACGAAAGGTAAATATAGGTATAAGCAAACGATAATGTCCTTAGCGACTCTTGCACACGAAATCCAACCGTATAGTCAACGACTACTGAACTCCAGAAACATGTGCGAAAAAAGAATATGCTATTATTTTGGCGCAGGCAATGGTTTTTTCCAAACTTGCGTGGGTGTTGGGGTGTGGTTCGGAAAGAAAAGAAAAAAAGAATATGTGAATACACAACATTCATTAACTGAGAAGGTCTTATCTCTAATTGCAGGATGAGTTTTAAAAAATTGAATTACAAGTAGGTAAGTAATCAGTGATTTTTGGAATATTTTGTGTGAAACTGAAATCGACGTCAAGTGATGTATCGCCTCAGTGGGCAGGACAAAGGACATCCATCTGAGTAGATCTTTAACTCAAGTGGATCAAATGTGATTGAGGACTTGTCTCTGTGCCAAAATAATAGCGTCTTCCATTTCGAGCATGTTTCTTGAGTGCATCAGTCTTTGACTATTTTTATCCTTCGTGCATGTATCATTTTGAAGATGTAACTTGTGCGCTTGGGTCGTGCGAACCTATTAGTCTCTGAAGAGTACATCAGTTGGGTTTTAGTTTTATGGATTTTAAGCAAGTGTCACTGAGACCATTTTGCTTAAGTACATAATGTGTGTACTTAAGCACCAATTAGATGCTCTGACTCTCTGACGCCACAAAAATAATTATTACACACTGACAACGCGTAACACATCGACGATAACCCGAATGACTCACGTCCGTCAATATTTCATCCCTATACTGTCAACACGTTGAAATAGCAAAACATTGACGACGCTCGTGTTGATCTTTGACATAATTTTGACAGATGAAAGCGAAATTTTGAAATTATTCATCTTAACGTGCAAACAACGTGTTCTAATTTTAATCCGTCAACGCGTTAACGTTTAAAACCCTGTTTAAGGATTGACTCTATATTAGGTAATCATCACACAACTTGCCAATTTATTTCGGCATTTTAAAGTTGAGTTGATCTGAAGTAACTTTGACTAAAATTGTATATCCAATAACTTTCTATTCAGCAATTCAGCAGGCAATTCTTGTTCTAGTGTCAGGTTACAGATTAGTGTGCAGGAAATTCTACTTGATTTACGCATCATCTAAAACTCCATGCAATAAATTTAACTATGCATCTATTTCCGATAGATGGCGCAATGTACGTCAAGAAGATTTTCATTTGGAAATTCATTATATCTTCAAAGTCATTAAGTGAAACTAACTTAATCGGTCAACGCGTTGATTTTCTGACGTAAGAATGATGTGATTGTCAACGAAAAATGTTGTCGACGTGTTGATGAGAACGTTTAAGCCTGTGCTGACTCGAAGAGTCAACGCGCGATGACCGATTACGTTCACCCTGTAATTCAAGCTTTACAGTATTTATATAACTTGTAATAACTTGTATTGTTGTTGTTATTTGAATGTGCATCAATGGTCTATTTCGATCATATCCAAAAGTAACAATTTTGCACACATTTTTGCAAGCAAGTACCTATATCGTTTTTGTTGTACTTTCCTATGCTGTATTTACATACACGACATAAAAGTTGTCGTATTTTTTTTTTTATTTATTTCCCATAACGTTGAATGACGTGGCAATGAAAATAAGCCGCTAGTGCAATTGTGTTGACGATTAATTCCGCCGCTACTATTGAAAGGTATAAATATTTTTCTGATATCATTTTGACAAATTTGAGCTGGCTCAAAAAGAATGAACTTGCTTATTTTCACAGCAAACATTTGACAATTGTCAATGTGAGCCAACAACATTATTCGTATATCATTTTGCTATTGGTGCATGTAAGCCATGGTTTGAAATTTTGTTATCAAGAAATTTGTTTCATGTTTATTTTTGAAGAATAGATCCAGAATGTTTCACGCATGTGGGGAAATTTTATATACGTCAAAATCATATGCCAAAATATTGATTTTTTCTCTATCAGTAGATAAGGTATAATGAGCATTTCTTAAGCATACAAATCCTCCATTGTTTGAACGTCAATTCAAAAAATGTTTGCGTTTGTTAACGGTCAAACGTGTGATCGTCAGCGTTTTTCTATGTAAACGTGCTTACACCAAAGATGAAAAAGACTAACAGACTTGCGTCAATTGTGTGATGTCAATATGCATTGACGCTAAAGGTGCGCTGTCACTGCCTTGATATTTTTTTATCGACGTCAGAGATTCAAAGTGCTGACTGATAGTATTATCGCAGCAGATTATTCTATTAACGTTTATTGCTGACACGTTTATTGCTGACAAAAATGTATTATTCGAGAAAATGTAAAATTCTTCCTTCGAGCTGTTGAAATTTAATTTTTGAATTGCATTATTGGCACAAGTATTTTCCATTGAGCCGCCATTTGTTTTCGTGCGGAATTAAAATGGAAACATTAGCTTGCCGGTTAGCTTATGTTAATCAAAGCCAAGTTGTGGCACTACACCCTTTTTATAGGATCAAACTCAGGGATTTTCGACCCCCCTTTAACTTCAGTACTAATAAAGACAGACATTTCAAACTCGCAGCATTTGCTAAGCTCACCAGGCGACTCACCAAATTTCAATTCTTTGGCATTAGTGGTTGCCGAGATATAAGACTGCAAAAATTGCAAAAACCGTAACTGACTGACTCACTGACAGATCAACAAAGTCTTCTCCCGACATCGTAGAATCTTTTAATTTCGCCTTGTGACAAAAAATTCGAAAATTCATGATTTTCCATTCAGGGGCGTGGTACCAGCCTGTTTTCATAGAATTGATATAAAGTACTTGGAACACTTCTGATTGTCGTAAATTGATGAAATTTGGTAGAGCGATAGGACTTGACATGCAAACAAAGGAAAATTTTAAATTTGACAATTTATAATCAGTGGGCGTGGCAACCACTCATTTTCACAAAATTAATATTAAATATTTTGAGACCACTTCCGATTGGTACAGGATTATGAAATTTGGTAGAGCGTTCAGCTAACAGGTGTATACAAAGAAAAAGTTGAAAGTATGAAATGTTTCTTCTGACTTTAATTGTGTTGTTTTACTTGCAAATTTGTTTTTATTACCTATTCAATTTTGAAATGAAAACTTGCTAAGCAAGCCAAAACAAATTAAGTCAATAATCATTACAAGTATCAGATTTCTCAGATAATTTTGAAGTTCTTCGATATAAATCTACTTAAAATATTTGATATTTAACATTAATAAACATAGAAAATGGCGTACTTTTAGATCTCACTACTTTTCACGGCTGACTTGTTACGCAAAGGTTTTTGCATATATAAGAATTTGGTTCCTTTTTTAAAGCGAAGCATTCACATGACTCTCGTGTCGACACCGTTGTCATGACACAAAATATCCATTCAGACACACACGCAACACCAATCCGCACACATTAGTTGCAAGCAACTAAGATATTCCTCGAATGTGTTATACACATTCCCAAAAACATAACACAGACAGAGACACAGCCACGAAAAATCAAAATATTTTGATTGTGTCGACCAGAAATCTGCGTATAAACAAGCCCACACACACTCCTCATTCAATAACACTGACACAAGTGTCATACACCAGTGTTGTGTGTATGGACCGCTTAACACTTACGTTTTTGATATGATATATTATTATATCGTAATAAGCTATTGGACTTAATACATTTGTTCTACTAATTTTATTATATTAATTAAAACAATCAATTAAGTTTAGCTAAAAGGTATATCACTACATTCATTTACTATTAGTCGGCACGAAGTTCGCCGGTTCAGCTAGTAGTTAATAAGAGAGTTTGTTTCTATTCAAGTGGCGCGCAGTGTATAACTCAAGTACAAATTACTTCACTTTCCACAACACACCGAAATAATTCCGTCTAAAATGTATTCGTAATCGAATCGAAAGGCAACACAAAATGTATCCAAAAAAAGAACTTGTGTTCAAATACCAACCACCCTGTACAAATCAATAACCATATATAATCCAGTTGCTGCGACCTACTTGAGCACATTATTTTTCCGTTCTCAAAGAGAGGATAATCCAGATGTGAATTGAAATTAAACTTTGTGAGGCCTAATTTTTTTGCAGCGCTAGCTGGTAATCTATATCTCTGTCTAATATGAATCAGTTAACTAGAAAAACCGTTAAAAGGGTGGATATTTAACATTTAATGTATAGATGTTTGTGTATACATATGTAAGTATTACCACATTACTCCATCCACTTGTTTTTTTTTTTGTATATGCTAAGAGTAAAATGGTAAAGGGAAGTAGGTAGAGGTAGAAGTAGAGTAAAAGGTAACCACCACACTTTAGCTGATTGGGGTTGCTATGGAATATTTTGAGAACGAGTATATTTTACATAATATGGGCCACGCGTTGACATTATGGATTTAGAATTTATATCGAGTCGTAGAATAAGAAAAGCAACCATAAATGCCTCTACACATTCGTTGCTTGCGCAAAAAAAGTTATATGCTAAAACCTCTAGAACTTTTGGACCGAAAAACTTTACCCTTTCAAATTTTAAACCTATATTTCTCGCTGGGTGTATATACTGTATAGTACTTTTCGGTAATCTAATATTGCATACGGGTTGAATGTCAATAAAATCTCAAGAAGATAAAACCAAACTCATTCTTAAAATGTCAAAGGGTTCGTTCGTTTTAAGACTAGAGGCCAGTGTTAGACAGATATAGAAAGAGAGAAAGAGACGAACAGAATATTAGAGCTGTTGATGCCAACGACTACGACGACGACGCCGACCGACGACGGTATCTTGATGAAGGACCAAGGATTTCCAGTGCGTAATTTAATGCCACTGATTTTAGACGAAGTTGAAGTGTGTGCCTATACAACAATGTGGATTTATAAATATGCTTATACCATTTATACAGCGATTGTACAACCAAGCTTAGGTTCTGTTTATTTTCTGTTGTTGATATGGGCTTACAAAGGATTTGGAAGGAACACAAAGGCACAACAAAGTTAAAAATGCTTTGTTATATTAATTATTCGGAATTTTATCATAAACAAAGAAAAATGTTCATTAATCAAAAATAAGCATAACTTAGTTTTGATAATAACATGGCCATGGCGAACGGCCGCCGGCGCGCGTGGTGTTGAACTTAAAACAAGAATAATTGTGTCTATATGAGTTTAGGAAGTTGGTATGTATGTATATGTGTGTGAGATTTGTGGTGGAATTAGTTTCAAACCATGATGGTTCTAAATGAGGATAAAGCTAAGGTTGTAAATCGCTTGGCGAATACATACATTATATGGGGTTTGATGGCCGGAAACGATAATGGTCAAAGGAATTTGGAAAACAACACATCCTTTAACTTAAAGATAGTCATTAAATGAAGGTTTTGGAAACATTAGATATGATGAGGCAGTTTTAATGAAATATGAAATACCAAATGGGCTTTGTTTTAAGTGAAGTGAAGAATCCTTTTTTCCGTAAGGGGTTGGGAATGAACGGCAAAACTTTACCATTACGTGACGTCATGCAGCATAATATCACAAGAATATAGAGTTTACCAAATGGTATACCATTAAGGAAACACTGATAGATGAAAATTATCCGACAAACCTCTATATTCCCAAGCTCGTAACTTGAATCTGTTTTTTAAGAACGGTAAATACTTTTTTTTTTTCATTTTTAATGGTCGGAGTCATAATCAAAGTTATAAATTCAATCAAGTTGAAGAAAATGTTTAGAATTAAAAAAAAAGGAATAAAAAAACATTTAAAAATCCGTGGCTTTAAGTGTAGGTACTATAGCCTTCATCAAAGCCGAAATTAGTTTAATGTGAAAGAAAGTCACGTGAAAGTATATAATGAAGCATTAGGCCTTAAAAACAAAATGAAAACTATAATTGAATCTCTAGTTGAGTTCTCATCCGAGGTTACATTTCATTTTACATGCGTTGATAGTACTGAGGTTGTTGAAAGTATCTTGTCTATTAAGTCCAATTCAGTTGGATTCGATGGAATGTATCCAGTCATTGTCAAATTTACTTACTACCACTAGAGGTGTCCCGCAGGGTTCCATTTTGAGACCCCTTCTTTTCTCACAATACATTAATTAACTAACTAATAAGATTACAAGATCCTCAACCGAAATGTATGCAGTTGATATGCAATCATACAAAAGCTTTTCCCTTGGGTTCATTGAAGATTTTGTACACACAATTAACAAAGATCTTGAAGAAAATTCGCGATGGTCAGTATATAATGCTCTGTTTCTCAATCATCTGAAATCAAAGTGTCTCGTTATCAGTTGGAGATATTTAAAACTAGATTGCTGTTAGCTAAAACGCTTGTTATACAAAAACTCACCATACGGATATACATACGTGAAGGCTTAACAGTACTGATATTGTGACATCGAGTGTGTGTTTTCTGCATTGATAACATCGAACAAACGTATTTTGAATTATTTCATGAGCCATAACTCTCTTATGTCACTATATAAATGTAATGGTGGAAAGGTAGGGTAGTGACGGGTGAGGAAAAATGTATACTAATTATTTTACACAGTTATTTTATTTAGTTAACATGGATCAAATATCTGGCCAACTGACTAAGAAAAAATATCGTCAAACTGATCATCCAATAGCAAGCAACCGAGTAACCGAACACATATGTATATAGGTACTATAGGGCAAGTTTTGCATTTTGAAAAAAAATCGAACTCGAGATTTTAATCAAACTTGAAATTACAATGCTGGAGAACACAAAAAAAGTGGCTAACAATTCCGTGTGTCTGTTTCTCCGTCTGCCTGTCTGTCTGTCTGTCTGTAGAACAATCTATAGCCTGAACGGCTGAAGCGATTTTCTTCAAACTTGGTACTTAAGCGTTTTAGGTCATTTTCTCAAATAGATTTTTGAATCGTTTTTTTAACCCAAAAATAACGGTACTTGCCATACTATTTTTTCTACCATCTTAATTATTTCGAAACGAGTGTGTGCACTACTTCAAGTACAGTCTACATTTTTGTCAGAATATTGTTTAGATACTTTTTTTTAACTCTAGGTATATGCCATACACCCATTTTTTTTCATTTTCGACTATCTCATGAACAGCCCTGCGGATTTTGATCAAAATTATTATACAAGAGGTCATTTTCTGGAAAACGTAGGTAATTTTTTTTTCAAAAAATGTTTTTTTTTCGATTTTTAATTTTTTTAATTTTATTGAATTTTTTGAAATTAAAATTTTTTGCAATTTCTTTAAAGTGGGGATTCAATTTTTTTCCTACAAATTTTTTTCAAAATTTTATACATAAGAAATGATTTTTTTTTTATACATTCATATTTTTCCAAGAATACAAATGGCATCTTTTTCCTCCAAATGTATAACAGGTATACAATCTAAGCAATTTTATTAAGCATATCTATTTCCCCCTCGGTACCTAATTATGTTCAATTATTACCCATTTTGGATTTAACTAAAATGTGGTTGCTACATATGTATGTATTCCATACCTATGTATACAATGTTTAGCTCCACCAAATGTGTTATCTACAAGAGCAATTAAGTGCGATCCAGTTGTGCATTTAGTTTAAAATTGTATTTTTTTTTCAAGTAATTTTTTTTATCAAAATTGTTAAACAGACACATCCACCCTTCCCATAGGATGTATTCCTTTTTATTTATTTTATTTTAATACTAAATGCTAGTAAGATAAAACCATTAGTGAACAATTTGCAAAACGAAACGTTATATCCAGAAGTTTTTTTTTGTTTAGTTTTAGAACTCCTCATTCGCGAACGTAAGCAATCTAGTCAGCAATGTGAACGGTCCGGGATTTTCATTGTTCACTTCATCGCGAATCTACTGTACAAATCAAATCAAACACTGATATTGTGACGTTGTGGCACGTTTTTCTCAAAACTGCTTTAACGAAAACAGTTTGTAGAATTAAATAATCTTAATTTTTGTATTTTAAACAAGTGAGAGTTTTTCTATATTTTGAGCCCGATTTAAAGAACTTAAGTCCAAATTCAAATTTAGAGGATTTTTTAAGGATTATTTTCGCCAAATCACATCGTTACAATCTTATGTTTTGACAACTTTTCAAATTCACTCCAAATCATTACCAATACAACACATCACTTCAATTTTCATGAAATGGCCAACGGAATTCTGTCAACAGTTAACAACATTTTTCCGGAAAAATAAACACACAAAGTCCACGAAATTGCCAAAAAAAATCGCTTTGAACATTATTTTGTTTTCGTATTTGTGTTTTGATAAGAACACACGTATTATTATTATGTATAGCCTTTTTCTATATTTAGAAAACCCACTCAAATCCACATCTATTGGTGGAATCATTAAACATTTCCCAGATGCTTACTTAAAAGACACGAAGAAAACAAAACAACATCTTCCGCCTTTACAGAAGCTGTAAAAAAATTGTCTCGCTGGTAATGTAGGCATATTTTGGTAAATGGTCAGTAAAGGGTGTTTCAACAAGAAGCTCTATTTTATATATGTACACTTTTCAATATTTATATTAAAAGAGAATATTTGGGAACAAAATCCATAGTGCAGTGGAGTTATTTAAGCAACAAATTGTTTTTAAACAAAAATTATTTTTTTCAAAATTGTGGGTGAGCTCCTCTTAATGATTTACGAGAGTGCGGCCCTTAAGAAGATAAAGCAGGATTTAAAAGGAGGTATGTATATCAAAATGTGTGGCATATAGAGCTAGAAGGAATAGTCCACATTCTTGTTGTACGGCTTAAGAAATAAACTGTGAAACAGTTCGCCCGAACCGATGTGTGTTAGTTATGGTAGAAACACAAAAAAAATATTTTAAAAAAATTTGATAAAAGCGTTGTTCTAGAGATATATAAATGCTTTCGTTACAATGCGGTCACCTATCATTTATAGGGCCTTATTTTTAACTAGATGTGCCCCGCTGTATTTGTGTAGGAATGCGTGCCTGAACTAACACAACAGTTTGCTTGCCTGAACTCTGTACTACTGATTTGGTGTAGAGTTTTCGCGGTGCTTTGGTTTCGTGGAACACTGGATTAAATACTGGACAGACAGCTGCATGCTGTGTGTGTGTATGTGTTAGTGTGTGCTTTTTGGCTTCTTGTGAATACAAGCTATGTTGGCTGTTTAAAACGAGCAGATATGTTTTATGTGATCCAAGCAAAATTATATAAATGTATCCAACGGGAAATATACATTTTAACGGGATAAACATATAGCCTATGTGATATTCCATACTATAATCTATCTACATGCCAAATTTCATCCAGATCCATTCAGCCGTTCTGACATGATTGAGTAACAAACATCCATCCATCCATTCAAACTTTCACATTTATAATATTAGAAGGATTCTATGAGCATTATTCCAGGTATCACTCTGTCATATTAGAAAAGGAGTTACATTTCTGTACTTCGGTTACCAACATTTTTTGTGACGTGGAATATGCATCATTACAGAAAGGTTGAACTGTGAGAAAGAGAGTCGGAAAGAAAACTGAACCCTGAGGCATACCATTTTTTTTTTTTTTGTAATGTGCTTACATATACATATAATTAGAAAGTACATAAGTTTTTGGCGCAACAGATTTTGGAGAACCAGAACAACCCTACAACTCTCAATTTTTCTCTGTATGTGTTTTAAGAATCTGGTATGATTATGGTGAAAAACACTTTTCGCAAGGTGTGACAAGATTGGATCCGATTGGCGTGACATTCGAACCCAACAATCGTTACCAATGCTGTTCAATGATCTTTCCAATTTTTAGTCGAATTTTCAAAAAAAAAAAAACAATACCTCCCAAACCTACATTTTTCCTACAAGAAGTTGTATTTTATAATTTTTTGTTCAATGAATAAATTTAAATTTCACCTTTTTTGGTCTCTTAAAGTACACCTTGCTATACTTGATAATATTTTGTTCTTCACTTTTTAAGACTTGATCTATAACAGTAAGGGGGAAAGGACCTATGTGCGATTGACAATCAGCCGTATACTTTACTTACATGTATGTATGAGTATATTTTTTGATGTTTACGTCGCACATATTTTTCAAACAAAATAACCTGCAGCATTCGGTGTAGGTATGTATGTATATTTTAGGAAGCTTGTTTGCACAAAATGCTATAATTGGCCACATCCAAAAAATTTTGCCCCAAGCCAAGGCAGATGACAATCATTTTTTTTCTCTCTATTTTGCCTTTTCACATTTTAGAAATAAAAAATGTTTCCGGGCTGAAATGTATAATTTTTTTTTACTTTTGTATTTACATTAATGTTTTTCTGTTTTCCTCACATTGTTACCAACGATGATGATTAATTGAATAAAGCTGGATAGGTCAGAGCACAACAAAAAGAACACCGAACACCAACGAGGTACCAGTGGCTATGTTCATTTGGAAGAAAACAAAAAAAATTAATTAAAAGATGTGCGGGTGATTTATTTCAAACTCCACCCAGTTCCCCTATCAGTGCACAAAAAAAAATCTTAAAAACATAAATCTCCCCAAAATACAGGATGAACTGCGACCGGCAAAAAATAAGTTAATTGTTTTCTGTTTTTGTTTTATTAACATTTTATATAGACATACGAAGATGTATCAATGGTAAGGTAATGAAAATTAGTGAACACAATTACTGTCCCTAAATTAATGGTTTGAGATTTTGCTACGGTACGGCGGGGTTGCCTCCATAAAAAAAAAATAAAAATAAATAAATAACGAGGACAAGGAGGACATCCCAAGTACCAGGAATACAAGGACGATAAAAATCATTGTCGTCGTCGTCGTTCCTTCAATTCAATCTCTGCGTCAATTTTTCGTCAAGAACGTTACAGAATTTACTCCTTATCGAAATTTAGAAATATATATAGATACCTATGTACTGTACAGAGGCGAATCACCGAATCACCGGGCGTGGTAGTGGTAGGAGGTGGACAAGCAGAACGTGTTTCAACTCATAATATGGTTGCTCCCGAAAATAAGCGCAAAAAAGTCAAATAGAACATTTCAAAGTTAGATTCTATCATCTTTAAGTTTCAAGTTACTTACATAAGCACGAAAGTATATACATAGGTATTATATCTTTTGGACTCTAAGCCAAAACCAGATAAGTCAAAAAATCGATTTTTCGTATTTGTGTGAAGACTTTTTCCAAGTCTTTTCTTTTTTTTGTTTTATTTTTTCTTGTGTATGAGTTTTTTTCTTAAATATTAATCCCGTTGATGAAAAATCGATTTAAGGTACACCGTCCCTGTTTACTCTGAGATTCGATTTCTGATGAAAGTGACATATCGGCTGTTGCGTTAGTACATCATAGATTATCCATTAATATGGTTAAATAACAAAACAATCAAGGAACTTTGCTTGAGTGAATTTCGTTTGCCCAACAGTCAAAACCCCATAACTGAAATTTCGTGGTAATGTGAGATGAGCTTAAATTGTGTGTTAGAAAATAACAATAAAGGATAAAGGATCCAAATTCTTTAACAGCGCTTTACCACCCTTCGAATCTTACCTTACTAAAACTACCAACTAGCTGACGATTGACAAACTTTATCAAATATTCGGAATAAAAATTGATAAGCTATTGTGAATAAATGTATCTATACTTTGTTTGACATTTCAATTAAAAAAAAAACTTTCTTGGGGAAGTGTCATGCAAGTTTGGTGGAAATGCATTTGGACATTTTTTCTTTAACATTTTTCAGCTAGTGTAGTTGTATAAATTAAATTAATTTTATCTACATCAATATAAAAAAAATATTCATTAGAATATTTTTCTATTTTTTGATTTTTTTCTTTATTGAATTGTGAACCGGCAGCGATTCTGCCTTTGAAAAGAATACATTAGTTTCACTTAAAATATAGAGCTTAAATAATAAAAATACTGCAAACACAAGCACTTTACCTCGCCACTCGCTCCCACAGGCCAACACTCGTAGCGGATGCAACCAGACACCCTCGCGCTGCAGACGCGTTGTCAGCATGATGGTATGGGATCAACAAACTACCATGTCTTTCAGCTTATTTGTCGTTAACTTATATGTAATTTTTAATCGAGCCAAATTGTTTACTTTAAATAAAATTTTAAAAGTATTCAAAATATCGCTCAATTTTTTTCATATTATTTTCACCGAAAAATGTCAGAAAAATATCTATCATATTTGTCATTAAATAAAAAATTAATAAATAACAATATTTTTGACAACAATATTACCAAGAAAATTATAACTTAACAACACGCAACCATTCAAAATTAATCAAAATAATTGATATTTCATAACGATAACACTGAAAAGTTAGCTCTGTTGATTAACATCAAATATCGTATTGATATTTGACAGCCCTCTGTATATATATTCTGACAATTTAAATGTAAGTAATTCAAACAAAATTAAAATATACTATTAAGATTCAAATAATAAGTTTAAATTCCTTCCTAATTGACGATTAGGTTAGGTAAAATTTAACCCTAAAAAATTGCTGGTACTAAAGCTCTTGTGCATTATATGTGTGCGTGCAGTTAGTGGACAGGATATAGGAGGCAGAATTGAGCAGAATGTGAGAGGCATCTTATCCTGGCAAGTCACTTTATTGGCAAGAGGAAGTACCTCTAAAGATTCAATGCACGACTAAATCGAATGTATTTGCTCTTATGTTCGATCACATCGTAAGCACAAGATTCTTAGATATAAAATATATTGCAGAAGTAATTTTTACTAATTCTTTTGTACCTATACAAAATTATTTTTCTTTCTAAAAAATAATTTGGTATGGCAACTTTAAGTATTTAATATATTAAATTTTAAAACCAAATTTAAAAAAAAATCTTCCACATGTTCTCAATATATTGAATTTTTTTTTTCAAAAATTCAAAATATAATTTTACCGAAATTTTATTTAAATTTTATAGTCCTGTAATTTTTTTTATTGAAATCCGTTTAGGCGTTAATGAAAAAGTCTAATATCAAGAAATATGTTATATGGTAGTGGCAGCTACCGTTAATAGCATTTTATATACAAAATTGTTAAGCCAAAATTTAGATGTAACCTAAGATAGTGTAAGTATACAATTTTTTTTATGAAAATCGTTAGAGCCGTTCTTGATATAAGTAAGATTTACCATTTTTGGCACAAACAATTGCATGGCAGATAGCTTTTAATGGACCTAAGAAAGATTTAAAAAAAGAATTGAGGCAAGCATATAAACGCTTTAGTAAGTATCAAGTATGAAGACAAGCGCTTCAGCTGTTTAGGCTATAAATCATCGTACAGACAGACAGACGGAATTGTGGCCACCCTATTTTATATTCGCTATCATCAAAATGTCAAGTTTGATCATAATCTAGAATTCGATTTTTTTCCAAAACCAAGATTTCCCTTATAGTATCTATCTATCGCCACGACGAGAAATTACGCGGCCATGAAATGTCTCTTGCAATAAAGCCATATTCGCTCGAGTTATGTGGCACGTCGCACCGTCTTGTTGAAACCACATATTCTCCAAGTCGTATTCTTCAATAGCAGCAAAAAAAGTCGGTTATCATATGATAATAACGCTCCGAATTGACGGTGACAGTCGTTCCATCGTCGTTTTCGAAGAAGTAAGGTCCAATCACACCTCTAGACCAAAGAGCGCTCCAAACAGTGACTTTTTGTGGATGTAATGGCCTCTCTTCAATTACTCGAGGATTCTCAGAACCCAAAATACGACAATTTTGTTTATTAACATATCCACCGAGTAAGAAATTTGCTTCGTCGCTGAAGAAAACTTTGTTCGAAAAATCGACGTCCACCGCCTGTTGTTCAAGCACCCATTCGACGTATCAACGACGTTGTGAATGGTCAGCTGGCTTCAGTTGTTGTGTGAGCTGGACTTTATATGGATGTAGGTATAGATCTAAATGCAAAATATGCCATAGTGTGCCGTAAGACAGTCCTAATTCCTGAGAACGACGAGGAATCGACACATTCGGGTCTTCGGCAACACTTTCACTTAAAGCAGCGATATTTTCAGTGGTACGAGCGAATCGATGATGCACAGGCCTTACAATATCTGTAACCAATCCAGTCTCTTCAAATTTCGTCACAACTTTGCCAATTGCTTGCGTAGTTGGACGATTATATAAACTATAATCTCCTCTTAAAGCACGATATGTGGCTGTGGCAGACGCGCCATTTTTGTAGTAGGTTTTAACAATTTTTATGCGTTGTGCGATAGTTAAGCGATCCATTTTCGTAAATGTCAGACTTTCAACTGAAAAAAAAAATTGGTTTAACACTTTAGTTTAACAGAATTCCAGCCCTATACTTTTGAAAACGTAAAATGGATATAAGATCCTCTCCAGTAAGAACACTTCAACTTTTTTTATTTTCAGAACAATTTAAAATTAGCGTTGAGACTGAGAGTCAAATAATCTAAAAGCTCAACTTTCTTTTATATATTTGCCATTTTAGGTGGCAAGTGTTCAATGAAAAAAGAGAATCAAGTTTTTTTTTTAACAGTAGCAATTTCAGCTTGATAGCCATTCGGAGAAACAGCAATTTTCGCTATCCTTGATAATATACAAATCTGTGTTTAGGATAATCAATAGACCCAGTAGTTTCTGGGGCCATTTTAAGGTTCCGCAGGTAAAAACACGTCTTTCATAAATTGTGTAAAGGATGGTATGGGTATTTTATAGGCACAATAAGAGACGACACGACCTAAGAGTTGGAGTATACGTGCTGATGTTCGTGTCATAAGAATTAAGACAAAACTTTTACACACGCATATGGCAGGTATTTACCTACTACATTTTACAGGCATCCTAGATAAACAATCTTCTTACACAGTCTGAGTATTATTTTAATGACTTTGCCTATCTGTGGAACGTGTCCTTTGCAAATAGTTTCAAGAGTTTTTAAAACAAATAAAAACGATTGGACTTTGACAAATAACTGCTATTGACATACAAAGCATTACTCTATTTTTCCAATTTCTAGAAAGATTTGTGAATAATTCATTACGTCCATGTTTTAGCTAAAATGTGTATTGGTTTTAATTCTTGAACTTGGTTTTGCAGTCAATACATATTTCCACACTATCTTCAAATAGCTCTTCGTATTGTTTTGGTTTCCTAGATTTTATCTAGAAAGGCAGCGCAGCATGGTATTTCAGCACTGAAGTTTTTGGTTTAATTTAAATATTCTGGAACACACGAATTTGCAACACTGATTAGCCGCCACTAAAATGATTAAGAGGTTTACGCAAATTACCTTTTATAAATTTAAAAATAGTAAATAAGTGAGATGTTAAGGTATTTTTTTAAAGGGGCTGGATATCCCGAACATTTTCATTAAGGTTTGCGCACTGAGAATTGTGAGAATGATACAAATCCGGGAAAAAAGGAAGATCTATATATTCTTTTGGTCTTTGTTTTTTTTTGTTTTTGGGACTACCCTTTTAATTATTCAATAATTCACCCTTCATTTTTTTTCAACCATGGGTAGCACTCCTTTTAATTTAATAAATTCTATGTTGTGGATCATTTTTCTTTTTCAACTGGTCAGCTGATTTTCACCCTTTGTTTCAAAATGCGAGGACGAACTATACGTTCTAAGCCCGAGGGTAGCCTAAGTGTTCGTGTCCTTAGGCCACATCCCACTGATTCGTTTGCTGATATAGTTTTATGCCAGGGTTCAGTACCTCAACCAAGACGTTCTCTGCAGGTGTCGTGTAATGAGGAAGGAGCAGCACCATTGCTGGCGCAGGCTAAGGCTGATAACAAAGCACCACCTGCGAAAAATAGACCACGAGATTCTATAGGTTGGACTCGATACATTCAGGAAGGGCTTAGAGCTGCTGTTGGCTCGAGTCGGGCTGAGGATCTTATGTTCCTTACAGAGGAAATGGAAAGAACGAGAAACGCCATTCGCGACACGAGGTGGCACTTTCGGTACCAACGCCGGTAGTACCCCGTCAGGGCACCCAAAACCGGTTCAGCCAAGAAGGGGAACCCCAGCACTTCTCTACGACGCTCGTGCTACCTCGAAGGCCACTTAGAAATCTGACTCCTAGTCCAACCCGATCGCCTACACGACGAAATCCAGCAGCGGATACATCAAACATGGATGACTACTTTCGAAGACTATATGATCTAACTGTGAGTGACCCGATCAACAACACTTAGTCGTTACCTGGCCATTCAAGCTATAGACTGCAAAATTTTCATAAGTGAGGCTTTAAATTTGACAAACGACAGATGACTATATTGGTTCTGTGTATACCTGATGGCAAATCCAGACGTCACGCCAGATGACTTTGAAAACTTCCCTCATAGAGCAAATCAGGACTCCACAACCAGATGCTGAAATAATTGACATCCTGAAGAACAATGTACGTCAGCAGATGTGGATGTTTCTGATAACGTTCTATACGATTTGCCTAGCCAAAATGATCCACGTATGTCGGAAGATCGAAAAGTACTTTCTCGATTGTGAAGTGGCCACAAAGACACGACTTACTAACAGACCCCACTATAAAGAAATGCGATTTCCGAGCTCATTGCTGAGGAGAGAGTCTCGTTCCCGCGAAAGAGGCATTACACCCCAAAAAGGAAACGGACACCCGAAACAACTCGTGCTGGAACTGCAATGGTAGGGGTTATTCGTTCTTTGAATGCACTGACCCGTAAAGGTCCTTTTTCTGCTTCAAGTGTGGTTGGGAAAACACCACCTCTCCCCAATGTCGTCGATGCTCGGGAAATGAGCCCCGAGGGAATTGATCTCTGGAGAACAACCCGGTGTCCAAGTTAAACACCTCACTCCTTTCCCCGGCAACACCGAATTTGTTTCCGATTTTATCAGCACTCCACCCACTATGCATGCCCGCCCAGTTCTCTAGAGATGGACTCAATCTCGTAGATTTTAACTTGGCTATTCTCCGTAATAAAGCAATTATATGTGTGAAGGAAGTAAAATACTTGGGCTGTAGAATAAGTGGTAGGTTAGTTTTACTAACCGTATTTTATTGGTAACCTATAGGTGGCGCAGTAATGAGAGGCTAAATAAAACAACTATGTACTTTTTATATAGACTCATGGTTTTACATCTCCCTCTATCTGCCAACCATGGCGTACATATTTTTTGTCTGCAACTCGAGCGAGTCGTTCCATTTAAAATATACCAATGCTTTATCTACACTATTATCGGCACCATTTGTACTGCCTTAATGTGCATAAAAAAAATTTGCTGCGCTACCTATACATTTACCAATAAAAGGGATTACTACTATCTGCAATTGCATTTAGGCGAAAACCAAAAGCTGTTTTCTAAAAAATTGACAGTTAAGGAGTCTGTTTCAAAGGAACTTTGACAATCAAAACAAGAGTTAATTGCAGCTTTAAGGATATCATTACAATATCATGCCTTGACAAGGGAAGACATTGCCTGCTTCAACGTGCGTCTGCGCTAGTACATACATAATTCTGGAGTTTGAAGAATTTTTAAAGAATAATTTTAAAATACCTACAGAAATGTAAAAACTGACTTTGATCTGGTTCACTTCGAAATACAATTTATTCCGGAAAGTGTATGTTCGACAAAAACGACCGTGCGTTGTGTCAAATATATATGATTGTATTTTTAACTATTTGTAGGTGGATGAGATTACCCTCTTCCTTCGGCTTTTTTTGGTCACTGGAATTGGCAATGAAACAAAGTTACATTGATTCCCAAAGTTTCGATCACAATCCCGATGTCCTATTCGGGGGCTGTTTATTCGAAAAAAATTAAATATAATAACAATTAAAGTTATCATGTATGCAAAGAAAATACACAACAGAGATTTTTTTTAAACAACATATGCACATACATAAATGTGTCATTGGAACAGATATCAATAGGGACTTTTTCCCAAAATTGTGTAGGTTTTCTTGCAAACATTTAGAAAATATGATAAAAATATGAAAAATATGAAAAATGTAAAACATTATTTAGCGGTTTTGACTGTTGGACTATTAAATTGTAAGCCATTTCAGAGCAAGCAGCAGAAAATTATCAAGAAGAATGAAAGTTGAGTTCCATTACAAAAGGTGGCTTTATAAATATTAACAAAAAAAAAAGTCCTTCGAAATTCCAAAGTATAGTATTTTTGTTTCCATGTATTCCTACGATGCGATGTGGTTGAAAGTTAAAACATACGAAAGATGTATCATCATCATCATTAAAAGTGATGATGACTATAATGTAGTATCCCCGGTGGGTTGGTTTGTAGGTTCGTTGGTTGGTTGGTTGGTTAGTACGTTTGCATCTGCTGCTTCATTTACAAACGACACGGACGACCACGGAAGAGACAAGGGGAAATTCTGTTGTTTTTGACAAACAGCAGCGGAATGGTAAGCCTGCAGTAGCACTGGTATAGCAGCAGCATGATGGTTCATAAGCGTACATACTCCTGGAGAAGACATTCCTTAGGGCTAGCAAATCCAGCATAGAAGAAAAATAAGAGAACCTAGGTACAAGTACTTACACACCATGATGTAGCACGTAAAACGTTCTCCGTCTTCCC
Organism: Philhelius pedissequus; assembly: GCA_910595825.1. Lineage (NCBI taxonomy): Eukaryota > Metazoa > Arthropoda > Insecta > Diptera > Syrphidae > Philhelius > Philhelius pedissequus. The sequence goes on from OU343163.1 coordinate 46,253,856, forward strand.
TTAGCACTTGGATCGCACCAAGGACTAAGCACTAAGGGCGGTTTGTGATTCAAGTCTCAATGCCACAGCGTTACAAGCAACATGACCGACAACCTGGGCTGGGCTGGGCATCCCTTTTGCCGTGTGATAATGTCAGAAGGTATGCCATATACCTTTTGCTCTTCCAAAGAATTTGGTTGCATCTTTTCATTATTATTATTATTTTTTTTTTTTTTGTTAATATTTTTTGCTGCTGTAATTTCTGTGAGTTGGTTTTTCGTATTTCGCTGCTGCAAAATAATTATGGCTTCTGGGACTTTGTTGGTCGGATGGTGTGCAATTTTGAATTCGCACAAGAATACAGAATTGTCCCTACTTTGGTTGGTTGAGTGTTTTCCTTTCTCGCACTTAATTCAGTAAAAAATAAGGAAAGTACATACAGAGAGCTATAGGTATGTATATAAAAAGGACTTTATACCCTCATAGTAGGTAGGTACTTCGCTGTATACACATCTCTTATTTACCCCAAGATAAGATGAGTGCAACGCCAAAAAGGGGATGAAAATGTCCTCCATTGGTATACATATGTGTATGTACATACATACTTGTACTTATCATCATCTCCACCTTCATTGCCATCCTCATCAGAGCCAAGACCAACATTCATATTTGAGAGGGAAATTCAATTTTTCGTTTCGAGCTTAATGCAATGCGGTAGTGTCAGTTTATTTTTATTGCACAGTGTTCCGGATATCTGAATGCTATGAGAGATCTTTGTCTATGTGATATTTCTAATGTAATTGCCACACATGCAATAAATCGTGCTATCTAACTATTTGCTTGGGTTTGCGTATTCATATTTTTTTTTTCCACATATCACTCAAGAACTTTTAGATTCATACAAAAATATTGAAGTAGTTCAAAATCTCAAAAGAAGTTTAATTAACTTTGAAGGGTGTAACACATTTGCCAAATGTTCTAAGACAGTTAACTTAAATTAGGGTGACCATTTGTTTTTTTTTATTTTGCTGTTACAAAAAAAAAGTATTAAAGATACTTTCAGATCTAATTTTCGCAAAAATTAATCAAAGGGCCCAGCCAAGTTCCGGCCGTACAGGTTGGCCTTGTCAACTTTTTAGCGTTGGTGATACCAACATTTAGTGAGTATTCATTAAATAATAAAATTTTGTCTCTTAATTTGTATTTGTTTCAATATTATGCCGCATTAACAGACTGCCAAATTGACAATGTAATTTTCAAAATCTTGGCATTATTTTTTTTGTCGTGTAAATGGTCGAAAATGTGGCAGTATATTTGTCATTGAAAAACTGCCAAGTAAAATTGTCATTAAATTATGGAATTATACTGACATCGTGTAAATTCTGTTCTGACAACAATTTTCAAATAACAGTTTGAACTTGCTCTATCTTTAATGCCAATTTAGCAGTATTTTTATCCAAATGTCAAACAAAATTAAGATTTGCCGGTGGTTGGTTTGAAAAATAATTTCTGAAATATAATGAAAGTAAATTAAAACATCATATTTTTCTTGAACTAAATTAATAAGCTATGTTTTAATTAAACAATAATAAGGAGCACGGAAAACAACAACCAAGATGTATCAGGGAAGCGGAGAACACAAAGAAAGTGGTCGCTAGAAGAGGGCAGGTTATTGATAGGAATGGTGGAGACACGGGAATTCGAAGAAAGTTTTTAAATTACTCCGGGTCGCTATGGCGAAGATGTCCCCTGATTGTTTCAAAAAAGCCTTCTTGCAAGAACAATGGCCGAACCCAGGAGGATCTTTGTTTCCTTTGGGATAAAAACTTCATGAGATATCACTACTTTTTACGGCTGACTTTTTTCATATCAATCACATGAAAATGTCGTACATAAGTGCTTCTCTTACATTTACGTAACCCGTTTAACGCCATCTATATATATCTAGCTATCTTATCGATACAAATAAAAATCACGGAAAATCCTTAGCTTTCATCTATATCAGATTAACTTAGGTTCTTTTATTAGTTTTGAGTTATTTTTTTAGTCACGTATCCATGTTTAAATATGTAACTTTCCTTGCTTATTAACCAAAAAATACACTTCAGATGTAGTTAACCGGGCGTAGTGTGTGCGAACAAACGAAAAATATTCATCGGTTTTCGCACACGATAAATAGTTCGGCCATAAAAAAATGAAGAAAGAAGCAGAGACTTCACTCACAGAGCACTCATCGAACTTCATATTACAGAAACCAAAATTAATGTATATATACTTACAGTAAAACCCGGATAAGTGCCTAACATTAAATGCTCCACTTTAATAGGCACTTATGCGGGTTAGGCAGTTATAAAAACCCGCTTAAGTGCACTATGTACTTATCTCTATATTTAAACATACAAAAATTAAAACAAACATTTCTGATTAAATAAAAACATTTGATTCAAAATAGCTTTCAAAGGCCTTTAGTCCACAAAATTTCCGTTTCGTCCAAGTTGGCTAGTGGGCCCTTACCAATACCCCCTTTTTGTTAAGTTCACTTCATCTTATACATGGATTTTTTGACAAAAACCAATGATAGTTCACATTCATTCACATCATATAACAATATTAAAATTTTTAATAATTAAAATTGGAAATGTGATAGGAAGATGCTTTGTATTATATTTAATCGGACTTGTTGAACTATTGATTCAAAATTGATTTTAACGGCCTTTGGTCCACGAATTATTGTAGTAAATTAAGATTACTACTTTTTTATATATGAATTTTAAAACATAAAACAAAAGGAAGCACTAAAGGAAAAGAAACTATTGTATTTTATCGGCTGATTTCAAATTTGAACTTAAAAGAATTTTTCTCAGGTAAATTTCAATAAAAGTATACAAAGTAAAAGGCAATTAAGAGTTCTTAAACAAAAAACGTACGTCTGACGGCTAGGAACTTAAGCGAGAGGCACTTATCCGGGTATTACTGTACTTACTAGATTTAAGAACAAAGAAGATATACTATCTTCATTATGTAGTTTAAATTAATGATGGTAGATTATTTTGGGTTAATAGCAAAAGAATACACAAATGTTACCCTTTTTATTATTAGGACCTGCTATTCTATATAGAATGGGCATGTGATTTTAGATTTAATTTTTTAACACGACAAAATTAACGATGAGTAGAAAAAAACACGATTTTTTTTTTTTTTGTTTTTTTTTTTAAATTTGGTCACCCTAAAAGATGCTACCTACATAAGTTTCTTAAATTTCTTACAGTCAATTTTATTTTTTGTTTTCTTTTAATTATACCTTCGTGCAAAAAGTATTTCGATTGAGAGAGACGTTTAATGGTAAATGTATATATATCCATTTAGAAAATATACTTATAGAAATAAATGATGGGAATTGATGTAATTTTTAGACGTAAAAGGAAATTGCATAATCGAAACAATTAATTCCAAAAGAAAGGCTTCTTTTATAATTATGGCATACTTTATTTAGTTTTCTTTGTCTTTTGACTTATCAGTCAAGAACATTTATTTGTACAATTTTATCTGAAGCAAATATGAAAGTATCAAACACGTAAAGAAATCATTATGTAATGCAAATTTGTAGCTAAGGAAAAATTTATCATAAAAAGGACTAACAATTAATAAATCGATTTTGTATTTCAAAACAAAAGTGTGTGTCTTCTTTTCAGTTTGTGGGTGCTACCGCTTTGAGCAATTAATTTGAAACTCAGAACCAGTTTGTATTTGTATTTGTATTTGTATTTGTATTATTATAAAAATTACTAGATACAGCAAGATTCAATCTTTTATAGCATCAAAAATTCGTAACCAAGTTGTATATATTACGATACATAATAAGTAACAACTAATGAAGCTGATAATAATTACAAAAGAAAATAAAATAATAAGAAAAAGTATTACAAAAATTTTATAAACAATCTGGGCAAAACAGAGAAAAATGAAAATAAATAAATATAGATACATTAAATCGAGCACAATTTTAAACCATAGACGATAAAAGTTCAAATAATTTCTTCTTGAAAATGGTTGGAGAGGTGGTTCTTTGTAATTCAAATGATAAGCCATTCCACAATCTAATAACTGTTACAAAAAAAGATCTTTCGGCAATGGTGTGCGTAAAGCGCGGTAAAATTAATCTTAATCCTCTTTGAGAATGTGCGAATTGAAGCATTTCACCTAAATACGCAGGACTTCTGTTATGAATTATGTTGTTTAAAAAAATAACATTACGGAACATTAAATATTTATCAAAATTTAGTCCTAACAGCGATGGATGTAAATTAGACACACTTTCATGCCTTGGAATATTGTAGATGAAACGTAGACAGTCATTAAACGCGACATGAAGTTTTCGTTTACACTCATAGTCAAAAGAGGGATATACATTACAATTAAAAGTAAGAGAGGACATAACGAGACTCTTCACAAGATGTTTTCTTAAAACAGGATCAAAGATGTTCGAAGAACATCGTAGAGAACGCAGACTACAGTAAACTCGTCTAATAGTATCAGAAACAGCGTCACAGCAGGTTAGTTTGTTGTTAATTTGGAAACCCAAATATTTTACTTTTGAAACATAGTTAACAACTTGTGAATTTAAAACAATTTTGGGTAAATCATCAAGAGTAACTTCAGTCCTCGAACAAATCATAGAAAGAGTTTTTGATGGATTAAGTAGTAACTTATTTTCAAAAGACCACTTTTGAATATTTGTAAGATCTTCGTTAACCCGGACAATGCAGTCATCCATCAAACCTAATTCACTAAAATTATAGAGCAGAACATCATCTGCATACATGTGAATATGACAACTATAAACAATATCTGGTAGATCGTTAATAAATATTGAGAAAACTGACCCTTGGGGCACACCCTGATTAACAATAAATGTACTTGAATTACCTTGATCTGTGGTTACCATCTGCAGTCTTTTACAGAGATAGTTGCTTAATAGTTTTAAGGCTGTTTTTGAAAAATTGAACTTGTTGCTTAATTTAGAAATTAGAATTTGATGGTCAACACAGTCAAAGGCTTTCGAAAAATCCAAAAGCACCATAACAGCCAAAAGATCCTTGTCAAGAGCAGCTCGAAAATCAGATGTAACTTTCAGAACAGCAGACTCACAACTATGTTTGTTACGAAAACCAGACTGCCATTTAGATAACTTTTGATTGAATTGAATGAAGTCTAGCATTTGATTAAACATTAACCGTTCAAATATTTTACCAAAAAATGGTAACAAGTTAATTGGTCTATAGTCCGAAGGCTCTGAGGAATTACCTTTTTTGGGTATGGGTACAATAATTCCACTTTTCCAGGCTTCTGGGAATTGAGAACTTGAGATACATGTATTCAAAATGTGCTTCAAAGGTTTAATAACAATTGGTAAAATCAAACGTATAAATTTCGGTGAGATATTATCTGTACCAGAAGCATTTGATTTAACTGATTTTAGAGCATAAACAACTTCAATATCTTCCACACAATTAAATGAAAATAATTCATTGTCATTTTCAGGAATAACTAATGTAAGACTTGAATTAAGCTGAGTCGGTGCAAAAAATGATTTCATTTCTTGTGGGTCTAATGGGCATTTCGAAATCGACTTAGATGAACAAACACCAACATCTTTCAAATTTTTCCAAAGATCCTTAGAACTCAGAGAAACATTAAGTTTATTCATAAAATATGTTTTTTTACATGAACGTATAAGAGCAGTGACTTTATTACGAGAAAAGATATATTGATTTCTGTTAAAATCCGTTGGGTTTCTTTTGTACCTTTTGAAAAAGCGTTCTCTCTCTTTAATTTGTACTTCAATATCTTGTCTGTACCAAGGACATCCCTTTCGATTTTTTACCCGTTTTGTAACTAAAGGCACGTAATCATTAAATAATTTTTCCAGTAGGTCGTTAAAAATTAACACTTTACTGTTAACGTCAATAGTATAAAGAATATTATCCCAGTAGTTATTGCTAATACTATGTTGCATATCAGAATAGTTAAATGAACGATAGGATCTATAACTGAAAGTATTCGAATAACATAAGTTTCTTACATTGAACTGGAATGAGCAAAAAATTAAATCATGAATAAATTCAGAGGTTAGTTTAATTTGTTCATTGCATAAATTTTTTTCTTGTGAGGTAGTAAGAAACATATCTATAAGCGAAGGATTATCAATAGATTGAAAACATGTTGGCCAACTAGTATTAACTACAGACAAAGTTAGTTTTTCACAAAAATATTTAAAGAGACGCGTGGTTCTATTATTTACTAATAAATTAACATTAAAGTCACCAGCAATGAGCACATCTGAGTACTTAGAATTCAAACGAAAATGTGTCTCTTCAATTTCATTTAAGTTTTCTTCTTTAAACAAACAAGGTGGGCAGTACACCACCACTAAAAGGCATTTCTCAACACCATTATTAATCTCTACACATAAAAATTCTAACAATTTCGTTGAACTATAAATTACTTTCGTAGGTATATGCTCTCCAACATAAATGCACACTCCTCCCCCTCGACTACAGCGATCGTTTCTAAAAATTTGAAAACCATTAAAACAAACTAGTTGAGATGTAATACCTTCACTCAACCATGATTCAGATATCATAATTATATCTAGTTTAGAACTATTAAGCATTTGAAGAAGAACGGTGTATTTAGAGCGAATGCTTCCCACATTGAGGTGACATACGTTTAAACCATTGGAAGCGTTACACAGAACATTGCACATAGATCTTATATTATCTGAACTAGTATTAAACATGTTTATTAAGACACACCGACAATCTATCTGAAGAAACTATTTAAACCAAATAAAATTAAGCATTAAAATTTAAGAATACAAATATTTTAAAATTAAAACAAAAAATAATTTTCAAGTTAAGCTTCAATCTTCAATCTTAACAATATAATTAAGTAATTTTGTAATGAAAGCGTTTTGTATATACCACTTATACAAGGATTCGTTTCATTTTCTTGTGAAATTTTTGTAACTGTTATAAGCGCTGACAATTTAAAACTATTTATACTTCATTAAATTTGTTTACGATTTAAGAGTTTGTGAGCTTTAATTAAAGTATTAATAGTGCTTTTAAAACTCATTTTTAATTGAAACAATTAAATTTAATCAGCAGTTTAATCTCACCGATTTACCTCAGTAAAATCTCAAAAATAGGGAAGAGTGATTCAAGAAAAGAATGACACAATTGGAGTTGTCAGCGGCCTTAGGATTTGTGTAACGCAATGCTGGTCTACGTTGTTTGTTTATCTTGTGTTTTTTTTTTATTTTAGAAAAATTTGTTAATATTGTTAGTAAATTAAAAAAAAAATAAAAGTGTTATTCTACTTCCTACTAATATTATTAATGCGAAAGTTCGGATGGATGGATGTTTGTTGATCAATAACTCCAGAACGGCCGAACGGATCTGGATGGAATTTGGTACAAAGATATGTTATAGCCTGGAATAGCACACAAGACGCTTTTTATCCCGGTTAAATGTATGTTTTCCGTGGGTTAGATTTGTTTTAATTTTGCATAGAGAAGATAAATATATCTGCCAATTATACATACAGCCGACATAGCTTCTGTTCGCACTCAAACACATACATACACGCATAGCATGCAGCTACCATTGCAGTATCCAATCCAGTATTCCAGCAAATCAAAGCAACACGAAAAGCTCTACTGACTAATACATATTATAAATGTGAATGAATGTTTGGATATTTGATCCGCAATACCACAACGGCTTAACGAATTTTGATGAAATTTGATAGGTAGATGAATGGGGCACTGGATTATCATATAGATGATTATTATGCCGAAAAAATGAACAGTTGTTATGGGATGCGTAAATAGGAACAAATATATACTTGGGGGGTGCTCCCCATTCCATTAAATGGATTTCAATGGAATTTGGGAAGCATATGGATGAGAAACTGGATTATCCTTTAAATGGGAGAGTTTGTGTATTTGTTTCGTTTTCACGCCTCAACGGTGTTTAATGAAATTTTGTAGGTGGATAGATGATGCCATTAGATTCCCGTGGAATATAAAGTCCGTAGCATCGTACGTGTATCTGCTTGTATAGAATAAAGTGTGTATATAGTTAAATAAAGAAAAAATTCTAATTTTTTTTATAAATAAAAATAGTTTTTGGTTCTTCTGGTAGTTGTTTTTGTTGAATTTCATTTTTAAACAAATTATTTATTAGAGGGTGGCCGTAGCGCGATAGTTGTGTGCTCACCTGTCAACCTCGTGGTTGCAGGTTCGATTCCTGCCCATGTCTATTTCTTCTTTTATTCCATTAAAAACCAATTCTAAAAATTGTCATCAAATAAGTTGCTGGTTTACTCATTACATGCTGTTTAGGCATAACACTAACAACATGTGATTGAGTAAACTAGTATACGCATAAATTTGACAACGAAATAAATAAAATAATGTGAATTATAAGGGACATAAATAACTAAGACACGGTAATTCACTCCGCATTAGTTCAGCCGCCATCCCTGGAGATAAATCTGAGACAACAACCAGCCCTAGTCTCAGAACATCGCGCCACACATGTTTCCTATCCTTCGTTCTCTTCTTTCACCGTTACTTTGACTCACTCCAGTTCGGCAGCGAAACCAAATATAAAAGAAGTACGGGTGAATTTTTTTCTAAAAATTAACACGTTTTGTTTTTAAATCAACAATTTCAATGATTAAACTGCAATTAAATAGATCTTAACTTCGTTTTAATTATAACTGCAAAAGCCAAACAGTTTTTTTATGAATATGAAAATAAGACTGGTCAAAGTAGGTGCAAATAAACAAGTTTTCTTTTTAAAGCAACAACATAACCAATTAAACTGCAATTAAAAGGCGTTTCTACTCGCATTAATTAAAAATGCAATAGACGAACTTTTTTTTTATAAATATGAATTGATAAATTCTTGTTTGGAATGGTTTGTTAAGGATTGGTTTCAAACCAAGTATATTTCTATAGGTTAATTTAGCTCCTGAAATAAAAAAAAAATGTGTTAGTCCATGTGTGTATCTTCGACTATTTTAATAGATAATCCCGGAATTTTTTTTTTCTATTTTTTCTGCAAATTTGCGCAATGCAAAAAAAATATATTCACTCTTTCATGAACACATTTTTATATCATACGTTAGATATATCGATTTTGTTAATTGACATCACTTCAGGTTTATGATCCATTAGGCTTAAATTTATCTCTAGTTATGTTTTTTAAATGTACACTACACAAACTGATGTGTATTCTTCTTTTATGAACACAAAAAAAAACACATTTTTCTCTTTGCAAAATAAAAAGCTTGACCTATACATGTGTTGATATTATCTGGGGAATACACTTAGCTGTATAAAAATTTAATTAAATTGGTCGAGTGGTTTTGGTTGATGAAGTAAAAAGCCTGCTGTTTTAACACATATCGTTTAAAATAAAAAAAAAACGCAGTTCATTTATTATTATTTTTTAGATTAGTGGATTTTATTTTTTGATAAAAATCCGAATGCACTCAACTTAGTATATCATTTCAAACTTTATTGCGATCTATGACTTCTTTTATTGATTACAATACGGTTCATTTAGTTAGATGCACTTGTATTTTTTTTTATACTTTTTCGGTATTCGACAGATATACGAAACTATAAATTATTATTCGCATATTCTAATTTTTTTTTCGTAAAAAATAAAAAATAAAAAAATAAACAATATAGGTTGTTGAGAATTTTGTAAATCAATAGCCTTAACATTTTGCATTCGAAGTCAGAATATTTGGTCAACAAATGTAAAGCAAACCGAATAATATATTTTCGTGAATCGAATAGCAGAATACTCGACTGATGTAAATTGTAAATTTTGAACCAGGGCTAAAATAAAAAAAATATAAAAAAAAAACCCCACCACCACGCCCACTTATTATTTATTGCTTTCTATAAAACGACTATAACGTTTTAAATGAAAATTTCATAGTTGATCAAAATCAAGAGCAAAAAAATGTTTCACAAATGTTTTAAGTACGATCCATTAGCTACCACGCCCACTTATCTATTTTTTTACTTTCTTAGAAACGAATCAAATAATTTTAAGGAATTTTTTAGAGTTCGTTTCAATAAACGACAATAAAAAATTAAAAAGTTTGGTTTAGTTAAATTCGCCCAATAACACTCCCACGCCCACATTTTTATCGTTTCTGGTTTTGTTTGCGAACGGCTTGAATAAAATATTAATATTTTGCTTTGATGACCGATAAAAAAGATTAAAACTTAGATTAAGTAAAATCTGCATATCATAGGTTCTTAACAATAACCCTTTTGTTTCATTAATTTCATTTTCTTTATTAAAATTGCAAAAATTGATACAAAATTTTAGAATTTCGAAATATAACAATAGTGGTATTACAAGTATTAACCCTCATAGTATTATTTTTTGTTATATATTCACAATCAGAATATTGTATACTATTGTCTTTTTGTACTAAGGGGATACCTTGGGATAGACGTAGATGAGTTTTTGAAATAGATCTAAACGGTGATTTTTTAAGAGCTTGGTTTTTGAAAATTCAAAAAAACACAGAAACTTGTAAAAAGTGAATGAAATTTTTATTTGGATCGATAAATCAATTTCTGCCATTTACTTTTTAAAAATAATTTCACTTAAATGTTACCCGCGGCTATGCTTCAGGTGGTCCATTCTGAAGGTCCAATTTTGGCAAACTTTTTCACACATTTCGGCCGGAATCTCACCAATGACGCGTTCAATGTTGGCTTCCAAGGCAGCAATCGTGTTTGGCTTGTCCCCATAGACTTAACATAGCCCCACAAAAAATAGTCTAACGGGGTCAAATCACATGATCTTGGTGGCCAATTGACTGCGCCAAAACGTGAGATCAACTGCTCACCAAATTCGCCTCTCAATTGATGTATGGTTTCGCGTGCAGTGTGGCATGTGGCACCGTCCTGTTGAAACCACATGTCGACCGAGTTCAATTCTTGCATTTTCGGCAAAAAAAAATCTCTTATCATCGAACGGTACCTTTCTCCATTGACCGTAACCCTGCGGCCTTCATCGTCCTTGAAGAAGTACGACCCAATGATGCCGCCTGCCCATAAACCGCACCAAACAATGCATTTTTCGGGATGCATTGGTAGCTGCTGAATTGCCTCTGGCTGCTCTTCACTCCAAATACGGCAATTCTGCTTATTCACGTATCCATTTAGCCAAAAATGAGCCTCGTCGCTGAAGACAATTTGCGTGCGAAACACATCTTTCACAGAGCACGAATTTTGAGAATAAATTTCAATAATTTGCAAACGTTGTTCAGGCGTAAGTCTATTCATGATGAAATGGCAAACAATACTGATTCGAAATGTCAAATGTTCGTGGAATTTGTCATGTGCGATCTGTCAAAAATATAAACGTCAAAAACCAAGTAGCAAAAAAATCACCCGTTACAATGAAGAACTGGAAAATATTTCTTCCAAACAATTGTTTCGTATCATCATTCCTTTGGTATGGAACAAAAAGCTACTTTGGGGTATGGTCTACATTTTGCCGAACATTTTGTTTTTAATATTTTGTTATTATGGGGGTGGCCGTGGCGCGATAGTTGTTTGTTCGCCTCTCAACCTTATGGTCACAGGTTCGATCCCTGCCATAGTCTATGTCTTCTTATTTTTCCATTAAAAACCAATTCTAAAAATACATGTCATACAATGAGTTGCTGGTTTACTCATTACATGCTGTTTAGGCATAGAACTAACAACATGTGATTGAGTAAAACAAGTATACCGATAAAATATGTCAAAGAATAAATAAAATAATGCGAATTATAAGGGACATCGATAAATAAGACACGGAAATTTCTCCGCATTAGTTCAGCCGCCATCCCTGGATATAAAATCTGAGACAACAACCACCTAGTCTCCGAATATCGCGCCACACATCTATCATTCTTTCTCTTCCTTAACCTCAACCTCACGCCCGCGCTGTGTTGAAACATTTAAAGGGTATTCATAATACCTTGAGCGCGTGTAGATTATCAAAAAAAAAAACGGTACCTGCCATACATTACATGCATACATTTTACTGATTTTCGACTTTCCCATAAACGGCTCAACGGATTTCCACCAAAGTTCGGATACAGGAGCTACGTCAAATTCTTAATAATACTGCATTTCAAAATTTTGAAAAATACCTTTTTTCGATTTTTGAAAAAAAAAAATATTTTTTTTTTTTGAAAATTGAATATTTCGAAAACGGGTGGAAGATTTCATATGAAATTTTGTTTTTGAATTTATATTATTAAATATTTAAAATGTTCATAGATATCAATTTTTTTTAGAAAAAATTTAAGAATTTTTATATATAAAAACTTAGGTGAAAAACGACTTTAAAAATACATTTAGCCGTTTCTATTAAGAATCCTTTAAATATAATGTGATCGAACATAAGAGCAAGTACGTGCGATCCAGTCGTGCATTTTATTTGTTATGCATCCACTATCAGAACATCTTATACTATTGTACTTTTGTACTATGAGGGGATATTTTAGATATAGAATAGATGGGTTTTTGGAAAAGTTCTACAAAATATAAAATATTAAGAACAAAATCTTGCGGATAGTAACACAATTTTTCTTAAGCTTGGCTTTTTTTCACACATCCTAATCTGTTTCCTTTGATATGTAACAAAAAACATACTATAAATATTCTTCCTTTTAAATAATGAAATCTTATAAATTTGTTATATTTCGTTCTATGAACAAAACATACATTGCTCAAATGAATTCAATTAAAATATTCGTTATTTTTAAGAAAGCATCATTATTTCAGTGATGTACCCTTTTGTCGTTAACTGCTTCAAATCATTCATAAAACATATTTAATATTCATAATATTTATGAGATTCGCCCAAAAACTATTTAATGTTCAGTTCAAAACATTCCCTTTATTATAAACAGTCACTTCGAGCGAAATTTAAAGCCAATAAAATATTAGCATACTCGTATTGCATCATGTAAAATATTTGTTTATTTTAGTTCTAAAATATTATAAAATGATTTTTTAATATTAGGAACAACTCAATCAACAAAATAAACCTAATAGATGTCAAAACAACACTATTGAAGCCTCAAGCTTTCGGTGTATTTTTTTTTTAGAAATTTTATTTGAACATCAATTCGTATTTACTCATCACTTCTCTCACATACAATAATTGCAGAACCATGCAAATATTTACATTTATTTTATATTTGGCTGGCACTTTATTATTATAAAACTTTTAAATAGCAATTCAGTTTACAAATATCAGTAATGAAACATGAATGGAGAAAAATCCTCTGCAACAGGTTTTTTTTTTATTTTATTTTTGTAACGAATCATTTTCATAATCACTATCAGTAGGTAATTAAAAATGTGTCTGTGGAGAAGTTTTAAGACTATAATTTTTTAATTAAAGTCGTTTGTCAATTGAATTAATTTTTTTAGTAAATTTGATCCCTATCCAATTTTTGAGATTGGTTAAGCTAAATTTGTGTCGTTTATGTTCTTTTTCGCAGTTTCAAATCTTTAGGCGATTTTTTAACATCATTGTAAGATCACCAGCGAAAACTAGAGATGCAAGTCAGTGCCAGAGCTGTTTGTCGTATTCTTAAGGAAGCTGATCTTTACGATAGATCTCCAAGGAAGGTGAAGTTTACTAAACACCAAAAATATATACCCAGAAGCGGATTTGTTTTGTCAAAACCTGACGAAACGAAAATCAAATTATTGAGAATGGATGGTAAACAGTTTGAAGAAGGGTGTTTCCAACAGGATAACGAACCCAAGCGCACTCCAAATTCAAAATAAAAAGCTCTGGGTTTAAATTAATAAAATGGATGTTATGGACTGGCCTTATCAATCACCAGTCAGCTTAGCTCTATTGATAACCTATGGAATGAGCTTTTGATTGATATTAGTAAAAAAAAAAAACTTCCATCAAAACGGATGTCTGGAGATTATTTACGAAGTTTGGTATTCGATTTCCCAAGAAAGTGTCTAAAGTTCGCAGTCTCTATGCTGAATCGAATGCATGCAGGTTCAAAAAAATAAAAGTTTTTCAACAAACTATACAATATTATTTGCTTATAAATAAAGAGAAAAGGTATTGTGTGTTGTATTGTGCTCACTGCAAACGGACTTGAAAGTTTTTGTAAATCTTCGTATGTTGTCGAAAAATCTTTCATAAAACAGATTAGCAACGTACTTACCACTAACATAGATATAACAAATATTTTTGAATATTTTACTAATAATATTACTATAATACAAAAAATTAGAGAGCTTTGCTATTACTTTCTATTAAATAGTTGACTATATGAACATTTCGTTGGTCCAACAAATAATTCGTTATAAGAATGAATTTTACATTTATTAATACAATAAATTCATTGATTCAATAAAATAAAACGTTAATGAATGTGAATTATGTACATGTTGCTTAATGAAATAAATTTATTAGCTTAACGAAAATGCGTTGTTTAATGACCAATTTCACCAACGAGTTAATAATGTACATGGGAATAACCAAAATGCAACGTCATCTGCTGAGTGTTAATGAACAGATCGCATTTATGTATTATCGCTAAATTTATGAAAGAATTTTCAGATACAGACCTAGGAAAAAATCTGTGTCAATATTGATAGTTTCTAAATCATCATTAAATCACGAATACATTAGATATTATAAACATGAAAAGGCTAAATTAAAAAAAAAAACAAATAGCTATACCACAAATTTAGGTCATGGGCCCAGCATTTATTTTTCGAAAATCGGAAATAACTCCAACATTAAAGGAAAACAAAAAACGTTGGGACAATTACGATTTGGAAAATGAAATGATATATTTGTCTACTTTTAGCTCGATACACTTCATCCATAGTTTTTCAAATTTTTAAATGTCCTCCAAATAATACGATTTCTCGATAAGCGTTTCTTTCAGCGATGACCTCTTAATTTGTCTCAAATCTCATAGGTTGGAGCCATTTCTTCATGTTTGGAAACAAGAAATTTTCACAGGGGTTAAATCCTGTTCGTAGCTTAACCCATGTAATTTTGCCATTGTGACTGCGGACTTGTGTTTTGATTCTTTCTCCTGTTGAAGAAGAACTTTCTGCTACACGAAATTCAGCCGCTTTTACTTCAAATTGGCTTGGAATAGGTCCAGAAGTTTGTTTTAAGCTTTTCAAGGTAATCGATATGAAAAACACCGCCCGCATCCTAGAAAACTGTGATCATCATGGCCTTGTTGATCAAACCCAGGAGAAGTCCACATTTTTTACTGTTTCTTGATTTCTGGTATGTTGTGCTGAATTCAGGTTTCATCTACGGTTACGAAACGGAACATCGCAAAACACACCTTTGAAGTTGGCCAACGAATGCATTTGTTGTCGACTGTGAGCAAACGCGGCACACATTTTGCGGAAAGCTTATTTCATTTCCAGATATTGGTGTATAATCGAAATCACTGACCTATGTGATAAGACTCTTCAAGGTCGCATAATTTCACTCGCCGATCTATTCTATTATCAAACCTTGGACCATTATTTGGCCGAACATTATCAAACCAGAACGTTCGGCGTCACATGTCACCATAATGGAGTATACCAGTGGTATAAAAGGTTCCAATCGATCGATAGTGAAGAGACAACATATATTATTTGTCAAGCTTTTGTTTGGCTTGCGTGATAGTTCTTTCTCGCAAAAAATAGTGTTAAATGAGCACTTTAAATTCAATTTTTCCATTTTATGCCCGAAATGCTCGTAGGTTTCTAACGCAAGAATTGAACTCGGTCGACATGTGGTTCCAACAGGACGGTGCCACATGCCACACTGCACGCGAAACCATGCATCAATTGAGAGGCGAATTTGGTGAGCAGTTGATCTCACGTTTTGGCGCAGTCAATTGGCCACCAAGATCATGTGATTTGACCCCGTTGGACTATTTTTTGTGGGGCTATGTTAAGTCTATTGTCTATGGGGACAAGCCAAACACGATTGCTGCCTTGGAAGCCAACATTGAACGCGTCTTTGGTGAGATTCCGGCCGAAATGTGTGAAAAAGTTTGCCAAAATTGGACCTTCAGAATGGACCACCTGAAGCGTAGCCGCGGGCAACATTTAAGTGAAATTATTTTTAAAAAGTAAATGGCAGAAATTGATTTATCGATCCAAAAAAAAAATTTCGTTCACTTTTTACAAGTTTCTGTGTTTTTTTTTGAGTTTTCAAAAACCAAGCTCTTAAAAAATCACCCTTTATATAAAATGGCTGCTTTTTGACAGATATGTCTTGATAAAAAAATTGATACATTTAAAGTGACGACACAATATGTGTTAATTTTCAAGGACTTATTAACCCACATTTACAGATTACAATTTAAATTTAGTTATTAGGAAACGTGAATTTTGTGCAATGTAGTTCCGTGTACATACCTATAATGTGAACTTTTTAACTTTGCTGCACTGTGAGTGGCGCCATCTTACGTACTGGCTAAAAGCGATTGCTTTTCTTTTCATTGCTCAGTCCAAGCCTTTACCACTTTTAGATGAAAACTAGCTTCAAATGCAATTAAAAAATAAAATTCACGACCGGATCGCACGTACTTGCTCCTATGTTCGATTACATTATATGCTAAATATTGTTAATAGAAACGGCTAAATGTATTTTTAAAGTCGTTTTTCACTTAATTTTTTATATATAAGAATTCTTAAATTTTTTCTAAAAGAAAATTGGTATGAACATTTTAAGTATTTAATAATCTAAATTTAAAAACAAAATTTCAGAAAAAATCGGCCACACGTTTTGGAAATATTGAATTTTCAAAAAAAAAAAAATATTTCGAAAATTTTGAAATGCAGTATTATTTAGAATTTGAATTACCTCCTGTATTAATTTTTTTTATCGAAGTCCGTTGAGCCGTTTATGAGAAAGTCGAAAATAAATAAAATGGTTGTATGGCAGATACCGTTAATAACAAACTATTTAAAAATAAATGTTTGGCTACAATGTAGACCATACATGGTTGAAAAAATTGTATGCCAAGTACCGTTATTTTTAGCGCTAAGACAACGATTCAAAAACCGATTTTGGACAATCAGCTCAAACGCTTAAATACCAAGTTTGAAGAAAATCGCTTCAGCCGTTTACGACGGGACCCACTTTTTTGGTGTTCTCTATCATCGTAATTTCAACTTTGATTAAAATCTCGAGTTCGAGTTTTTTCCAAATGCAAAACTTGCCCTATAGTACCTGTATTGCAAGTAAAAAAAACGTCAGTGAGAAAGCAAACGTGCGTAAAGTGAAGGCTACCGCACTGTGAAAAACTGCGCCCCCAGCACTTCCTACCATAGACACCAATTTGTTGATTTAATCACGAGAGATGGAAAACAATGTTTTAAAGTATATTAAATAACATTTTCTTAATTTTTCAATTAAAAGTTTTTCAAACTTTTAGATAAATTAAACATTCACCTCCAACTTCTATATCTCACTCTTCTTTCCCCATGTTTTGAATTTCGACATCCATCAAAATATCTTCAGGGACTTTTAAGTTAGCATGTAAACATAAACATATACTTAATAATGAAGCCACCACCATTTAATAAATTTACTGCTTAAAGGTTCCAGTTCTAGGTTTTTTTTTTTTTTTAATGTTTGTTCAACATAAATGGCAGAACGTTTTAACGCAAGAAAGAAAGTTGCCCTTTCTCAACAAAAAAAAAAAAAAAAAAAAAAAACGCACACACAATTTTTTTTTTCTCAAGTTTTAATTTTGTTTTCCCTTCACACTTTACAGTCTCAGAGATTCTGGATGTATGTATACAATTGTACATGTTTCTGTATATAAAACTTTAAATGTTAAAAGACGTAAAAGAAGTCATCCTTGACGTGCACTTTTCCCACTTGCTGTTAAATTCAAAAAAAAAAAAAAAAATACAAACAATAAGATATTCCCATAGATGGTCAACAAACTGATCTTTTGGAGCAGGTATGATGAAGTTCCCATGTTTGGAATCGTCTCATCGTCAAATCGTCGTCGTGTCATCGTTGTATAGCCATGGAGAAACATGCACCTTTCTTTTGGTCGTGTTGGTCGTTCGACTACCTATATAGTGTCGTGGTAATGCGAAGCCGATTTTTCGACATGCTAAGAGATACATTTACGTATGTATATTGCAAATTCAATGCAAGAGTGGATATAATTACAAAGCCATTCTATTCATTGCATTTCAATTCGTTTTTTTTTTTTGTAGTATTATTATTCTAAAATTGAGATGTGCCAAATGCTGGGGTTAACATTGCATCGTCAGCTCCATCCGTCCATCTTAACGTATGTAAACGTATTAAGTGGGGTTATTGAAAAACCACACATCGGTTATTTGTTTCATTTCATTTTGCGGCTTCCACACAAGGTGTGTGGGAACCTTTAGAAAAAAACAAAAAAAAATAATTTTCTCATACAAAATTATTCCTTACATAGGCAACCAAGCTATCAAGGAATCAAAAGAAGCCACCTATACCTACCTACCAACTTAAGATCTTATATACCTTCCTGCCGAGCTTCTCATCTGGATTATCATGAAAAGGTTGTTGTTCGCAGATATTTTTTAATTATGGTGTTTTGTTTCCTTTTTTTCAGCAGTATGTACTCTTATAGATAGGCTCGCATCACTATAATTTGTCTCGTATTTTCTAGTGTGCTTCAGAGAGGGGGCGGGCCTTTGGTGTGTGGTGATTTCAATGCGCTTCTTGAGCTTCGCTCTTCGTCGGAGGATGTTGTGATTAGATAGGTAGGAAAAGAAAAACATTTTCAATGGGAGACTATTACACAACATTTTTCCCCCATCAGATGCCGATGATGGAAATGGAAATGGAAACTTTCGGAAGCAGAAAATTCTGACAAAAGGGTGAAAACTTCTTAACTGTACTTTATAATAACACATCATTTCACCCACCACACCACCGTTTCACCATTTCACGGAAGAGGTTCGTCCTATGGCTCAAGTTCAATTTTGTGGTTTCTGCAAACGACTACAATCTACATTACCTACCTTCGCACAAACTATATATGATGCAGTTGTAGATATTCAACTTACAATCCAGAAGATACACACATTATATTGTGTGTGACGGCCGTTTCCTAATAAATTGCAAACTTAGCGCTTTCTGAGTCTTCCCATAAACGAAGGTGGTATACTATATGCACCTAGGTTACTCGTATAACTAACTCATCGATATGCGAAAAGTTTTGAAGTGTGTATACGAGTATGGGTAGGGTATGTGTGTGAGTCTTCATGTTCGGCAAACGATGAAAACTTTGAAAATGTTATTTTGTGTGAAAGTAAAAGACATTTTGTTGCAATGAAATGACAATGCACTCGAAAAGTTTTCCATGAAGACAACGACACAACTCATGGCCCGGACGGTCGGTGGGCGAGTGGCGAGGGTAAACGGGTATGAGGAAGGATGCAAATGCTCCTCTAATGCAAGTTGATCGCTGTCTGCAGTGTTGACTTAAAATTAAAAAGGACTTGAGGATACATGCTCTAACCTCCAGATAAACCAGGATGTCTTTATTTCTATCATGTTTCAAAGATTCTGTCTTTTTTTTTTCTTTTTTTTTTGTATTTTGTTTCGTTTTGTGCGAAGTCATGTTGTATTTGGTTTGAGTAAATTTTTAGTTTAAAATTATATTAGAGTATCGAGTTTGAAAATTTGCAGTTAGATAAAAAGATGTCTTTCGGAAGGAAAAGAGCTTTTTAAATTGAATTTTCTTCACAATTCTTTAAAATTAATAGCAGATTAAAAATTCACAACCAATGCGAAACTTAAAAATGAATAGTGCCGGATCAGAATCTGATCCACAGATAGGAGCTTTTTATGGCCGACAGAGGTCCTCCACAAAATACGCCTCAAAATCGAGAAAATTCTGGGTCCATATTGTGAAGCTATTGGTCTCTATCTTTACTTATAGACATGATAGTGACAACAATCGTGTAAACTACTATTAACAGATTTAAAATTTTTGCGGCGTTGCGTTGGGGGTAAAAAAATTGTATGGAGTTGCCAAACCAGCCAAGTTCTGACGTGACCCGACATATGCAATGTTTGTTCGTTTTGTGGATTTCATAGATGAGTGCAGATATGTATGTATCTGCATTGTGTGTATTTGCTGAGGATTTTTTTTTGTTGGTACGTGTCCTGGATTCTCATTCTGGAGATACCTACATGAATTTTGTGTATTCAACGAGAAATTCTTCTTTTTTTTTTGTTGCTTTGATTTTTTTGATTCAATTTTATTTTGTAGGTTTGTTGTGGATTCGCATAGATAAATGTAGTAGGTATACGCATTGTGTGTATTCGATGATGATTTTTTTTTGTTATTTCGTTTTTTTGATAAAATTATATTAGTGCGCATTGTGTATTTGCCGGTGATTTTTTTTTATTTGTTGATGCTCCATATACATACATACATTCGTGTATATTGTCTAGTATTAATGTTTATGTCGATTGTCTGGGTGCCTTGTAGATTAATACATACAAAGTAGTATAATGTATGTAATGTAAAATTGTTGAACCATGAATCAAAGTTCGAACAACGTGACGCTACGGTGACATTTGTACAATTGGAAGATAGCTGTACACAATAGATATAATTCGACTCTAGTCGAAATCTCCAATCCACCTCTTACTTGGAGAACCAACAATACATGGTAGTATACAGATGATCGGTATCTGAGCCTATTTATTCCACCTCAGGCGTCCCTCAAGGTAGCCACCTTGGTCCACTATTTTTTTTCATTGCTATAAATGATGTTAACAACATTATTTCAAACTCGGACATTTTAGTCTACGCCGATGATATAAAAATCATGAAAATAATATGAACTTCACTGGATTCTTCCCTTCTCTAAAATTACTTAAATTCCTTTCGAAATTGGTGTAGTGAAAATTTCTTAGAATTGAATGTTAGTAACAACCTACCATCCCTACATCGTATTTATCACTTTATCAATTAACCCATACCTGTAGTGTCCTTTATACTTGATCTAGGTATTTTATGTGACAAGGAGTTGACTTCCCTTCACATTATGATCATATTATTTCTTAAGCCAATTCCACACTGGCTTTATCAAGCGTTGGTCAAAAGAATTCTCCAACCCCTGCGTTACCAAATCCCTTTTCCCACTTATTTTAATTCAATCCTTGAATATGCCAGTCTAATTTGGTCCCCGTATCAAACCACTCACTCACAAAGGATAGAATGTGTACAGCGAAAGTTTCTCCGTTTCTCACTTCGATATTTTCCTTGGTCGAATCATCTAACCCTACCACCCTATACCGGGCAATTGCTGACATTCTCTTCATCCACCAACTTTGCGCAGGTGCCATCGAGTCTCCGGCTCTTCTTGAATTAATTTGCCTTAACACTAATCCTCGTAACCTTAGATCTTTTCCATTCTTCCATCTTCATACTCACCCTACCGACTATTGTCATTTTAATCCTATCACTAGAATGTTACTATTGGCAAACAGGGCTCAACGCATCCTTGACTTCTGTTCCAGTTTTTCTTCAATTCGCAAAAATCTTTACTCCCATTATCCATACATTTTTAAGTAAGTTCAAGTTTAGATTGTTTAAATATATAGTTGTATGTAGGTATATATAAATATGTTATTTTTATGCTTGAATTAAGCAACCATTAAAATTAAAACTGTTATCGGCGATGTATTTGCAAGTACGGGGCTTTGACCGGTTTCCAATACATATCAAATACATATATGTTAAATGTGACTTAGAATTTCGAAAGAAAAAAATTGTTTCAAATTAGGAAAGCTTTACTTCTGGCACCTGTTCAAAAGTACGCATATTAAAATAAAACTGAAATTCGTTACTATATTTTCCATTACCAATATTATAAATACTATCAGCACTACAGCAGAGCATTTGATGATAAATAACAGACTCTTTGTGCGTAAGGCGAAAAATGATATCACCAAGAAAACCTGATATCAACAGATATTTTTCTGAGCTGTAAAAAAAGATGTGTGTTTTCGATTTGATGTCCAATAATATCAGCGCGAATAACTTGTGTTTCTTTCTTTAAATCACAACTTTAAACTCAGGCTAAAATAAATGACTAAGTATAACCTAGAAATCTAAAGGAAGAAGATTTCTAGTGATGACAGTTCAGAGATATCTGATCAGTGATCATCATCTGTTCTTAACTTACTAGGATTGCACAGACTCTTCTAAGAACTAACAGAAAAAAAACACCCAATGGCTTCATATTGGTGCTCGATTTTGATACCACGTGGATCTGGCAGTAGGGTTACCATCTCCAAAATTTGAAAAACCTCACGTTAAATAAAAAAGGCCTCATCTTCGAGAGAAAAACCTGCCAAATTGTGTTTTATTCTTTTTGACAATAAAAAAAAGAACAATTATAAAAAAAACACATAAGTATCTAATCCAGCAGGCGATAATAGACATTCATATATATATACCTATACACATTGAATTCGTATAGGTGTCCTTTTTGCAAAGAGTTTAATAGTTTGCCATATCAAAATCTTGAAAAATCCTGAAAATGGAAGTGCTCCAAATAAAAATTCAATCTTTCTCCGAAGTTGGGTGACTGTATTTTTTATTTTATTTTATTTTTTTATTGATTTTCTCTGAGAAGGTGGTTTTTTTATTAGCGGTATACTATGTAGGTGCTATAGGCCAAGTTTTGCATTTGGAAAAAAATTGAACTCGATATTTTAATCAAAGTTGACATTACGATGATAGAGAACACCAAAAAAGGGGGTCCCGCTATTCCGTCTATCTGTTGAACGATCTACAAGCCTAAGCGGCTGAACGGATTTTGTTCAAACTTGGTGCTTAGGTGTTTTAGGTGGTTCTCTAAAATAGAGTTTTTAATCGTTTTTTTAGCCAAACAAATAACGGTATCTACTTGCTATACAATTTTTTCTACCATCTTAATTATCTTGAAAACTGCTCTAACGATTTTGATTTAAAAAAAAACTGCTTTACTACTTTAGGTATGGTCTGCATTTTGGCCAAAAAAATTGTTTACATATTTTGTTATTAAGGGTACTTGCCATACAACCACTTTATTGACGTTCGACTTTCTCATAAACGGTTTAACGGATTTCGATAAAAAATTGTGTACGGGAGCTCCTTCGAATTCTAAATAATACTGCATTTTAAAATTTTCGAAAAATAGTATTTTTTTAATTTTTGAAAAAAAAATATTTCGAAAACGGGTGGATGATTTTTTCCTGAAATTTTGTTTTTAAATTTATCTATATTATTAAATATTTAAAATATTCATACAAAAATTTTTCCCAAAAATTTTAAGAATTTCTATATATAAAAAATTAACTGAAAAACGACTTTAAAAATATATTTAGCAGTTTCTATTAAGAATCTATTGCATATAATGTGATCGATTTTAAGAGCAAGTACGTGCGATCCAGTCGTGCATTTTATTTTCCTTTATACTCATCGCAATACCTAATGTTGTGCAAAAGTGCACAATTATTATTATTATTACGGTTTTGTGCCCTTATATCTCAGGAACCACTTAAGCTAAAAAGTTGAAATTAAGTGAGGCTCCTGTGCTTGATAGCTTAGCAAATACTCGGAATTTGAAATTTCTAACCTCACTCAGACTGTAGCTGGTTATTAACGTGTCATTTGAAAAACTGCACACACTACGCCACTGGATAAGATTAATCACATACTGAATTAAGTACTTAATTTACACAAATAAAAATAATCCTAATTAGGAGTTATTGCAATATTTTTTCGTTATGAGTTACTAAATTTATTCGTCGAATTGTACACTTTCCACGCGACCTACCACAATCTCGTCATCTGCACTACAAACGTTTGTTACCCAATTTTGATGTCCATATGTCGATTGTATGTTTGCCATTGGCTTTCTTAATACTTAAACAATTTATCGAAAAAAAATCAACTCGGTTTACTCGTAAGGCCTTCGAGCACACTCATGTTTTGTATTCGTTCAGGTCATCATTTGTCATATTTTGGGCATATCGCTTTCATAATGATGTGGGCGTTTTTTCTTCGAGCATCATTGCCTAACACCAAGAGGAATACCATCATACAAAATCAACAGGAGTTACATAAACCATTTTCAGTATATGAGAGTTTTTGAAAAAAATTATGCAATTAGGTGCATTCCAACGCAACCTGCCTGCTGCCTATAAAAGAAGTCCAATATAAGGCTTGACGCTTACCCTTAGTCCTTACACCCACAATATTATTTTTGCAGCTGGTGTTTGTACTCGTATAGAGATGAAGTGAGTTCCTATGGCATATCTAATCTCACTTCCATTTCATTTTGAGTCCATGCGGTGGCCTCGAAGTTTTTCAGTACTCGTATCTATCTGGGTGTTGGGTGTGGTCGAGGGTTATTTTTTTTTTTTTTGCTTTTTTTGCGGAAATCTAAATTGTCTTAAATCGTACAAATTGGCCTGTTGGATATTAGAGCATTGTGAAAGGACATTATGTAGGACGACGACGAGAACGACGACGAACGACGCCTGTTCAGAGTGTACACAGTACATTGGTTGCAGTCATACACCATCACTAGATACTGCCAAAAAAAAGGTATAAACGTAAAGCTATGTACATTATATAAGTATATGTACGATGCTGCAGCAAATGAAAATGTAGACCACCACCACCACCGTACTGAGTGGTATGCCCAGAAGAAGGGATGCTCTAGTGCAGCCCTAATGTACTTTCGGTTTTTCCTTTGAGAGAAACCTATCTATTTATCTATCTATCTTGCTACCCATTTACACTAAACCTATATATATGTACAGATACATTTTTTTTCTTTTTTAAATAGCCTAAATTCCTTAACGAAATTAAACAAAAAAAATAAGGATTTTTTTCAAAAAGGGCACAAATATGATAGAATATTGAAGTAAAGCCCAAATAACGAGGGATCCACTTAGTAGTGTTCCTTTAAAAATGTATTGGATTTTCGTGCTTTAATTGTGTCCCTTAGCTATCGAGCTTTTTTTTAATTCAATTTTGCTCCGACTTTCCTTTGAGGGGAATTGCATATTTTTAAAGTTTTGGGATGACGGCAACAGCTTGACTTAATTATACTTTTTACTTTTTGAGATTTACTTGGATCTTGAAATCAAGTGAGTTTTGAGTTATTTTCTGTTCTTTTTTGTGGAGAAAGTTTTGTATGCTCATTTTTTTTGGTTTTATTTTTTTTTAAGAACTTAATGGTATGAAAAAAAAATTGCAGATTTTAAGCAAGTCGAAATGGTTGCAAACGAGGTTGGAGGGGGACAGAATATTAATTTTTTGATGAGAGAGAGAAATGAAGATGAGTGTGATATTTGTAATTCGCAGCTCTTGGGGAAGTTTTGCAATGTTTTTTTATATGTTACCATAAGAATCAAAAATAAATATTCCATGAATTTCAAATTCAATTTAAAAGACATTTCCGGAGTAAAGAAGAGAACAATTTTAAATTTT
Organism: Philhelius pedissequus; assembly: GCA_910595825.1. Classification (NCBI taxonomy): domain Eukaryota; kingdom Metazoa; phylum Arthropoda; class Insecta; order Diptera; family Syrphidae; genus Philhelius; species Philhelius pedissequus. The sequence goes on from OU343163.1 coordinate 46,279,461, forward strand.
TGAATTGCCCTATTTGTCCAAACAACAAATAATTGACTGCATTAAAATTTCAACTTTTAAATTTAATAGATAGTAAATTTATGCGAAGCTTAGATTTGAAATCACAACAGCGTGAATTTTGAAGCGTTCATATACAATGATTACAGATTTTCTTTCACCAACCGACCGACAACGATCCAACACCATTTGGAGCGTTATCATTCAAAATTCATATTCAAAAATAACCGCCATCAACTGTTCATGATAATCACAGACAATAACCTGACATATGTAACATGTAGTACGGACGTCAACCCATATAGATACATCAATTAGTGAAGACGTCAAGGGGGTGGCATGCTGCCTACCCTCAACCACCCTGCTTGACACAATAGAGGATTTGAGTTGGGGTCAAGTTTGGGTCTATCCAGAGTTTTTGTTTAACATTTTTATTCAAATACGAGTACATAACGGGCTAAGCGGGATTAAACGGGATTAAACGGGATTTAAAAAAAAGCGGGATTATTATAGATCGGAATTTTGAATAAGTGGAATTTTAAAACTCCTGATTTAAAAAAAGCGGTATTCTAAAGACGGGATTTTAAAAATATTTTTTCGAGATTTTCGAAAAGGGTTTTTAAGGATTTTAAAAAGTGGGATTACGATGCGCTACCGTGCAGATACACAACTTAATCATTAAAGTTCTACTTAGAGGAAAAAGTAGCCCTTAAGCGCTTTAAGTTGAACGTAAATATTTATTATTCGTATCAGCAAACGGGTTAAATATTACCAAGATCTGTTGGATAGTTGTCGTCGAAGCCTCCTCGATGAAGTGTAGACCTTTGGAGAAGAGCATAGGACAGAGAAATCTGCATAGAAAATACAAATCCGGCACAAATGATCTCATTTGAAAACAGAGGCGAGCCATAGCAAGTGTAGTCGCTACTTGCACTGGACACTGGCATTTGGGTGAGCACGCAGCAAAGCTAGGTATTCCCAACAATACCTATGCCGTAGCTGTAAAAACCAGTTGGGAAAGGAAACAGGGATTCACTTTTTCTACAAGTGTCCCGCTCTGGCCAGATTAAGAATGCAGTCCTTTGGAAAAGGTTTCCTTTCTGATCTAAGAAGAACTATCTGATACAAAAATCAAAAACCTATTCTCTTTCTTCAATGGTGCGAATGGCTCAAGCGATGCCCCTCGTTTTTCCGCTAAAATTTGTATTTTTATGCAGGCCCGTTAAAGTTTTTAGTATCAAAACGGAGCTTTCCAGCCCAAATTGGGTCTATTACGCAAGCTCACTCTTGACCGCTGTTTTACCTATCTACCTTCTACCAACGTCTTCATCCATGCAGCTTCTGAAAAAGTCGTTAGCAAACATCCTAAGCGACATTGCGAGTCTGCGTATTTAAAATTGTATTACGGTGCTACTGCGCAAACCCTCTTAAGAAATCAGCTTGGTCAGTTTTATATATTATTTTCCACACTTATTTTCTTATTTTTTTTTTCTAAACATTTCCTGGATAAAATCAACAGTTTTCAAATAAAATTAGAAAATAATACTTTCTCCTTTCAGCCCTTAGAAATTGTATACATGGTTGAGGTTGCTTTTTTACAAAAATCCTCAGGGTGTTTTTTTTTTACTTTAAGGTCTAATTTTAGTAAATGACGGTAAGTGATTCCTAAAATTGAGCACACATTTTTTCTTAAACTTCGTTTCCATTAAAATGTTCAAATTAAAAGAAAAATATTTTTAGTTGGTAGCAGATGAAATTGTCAACATTAAAAATAGATTTTCCATCGACTTAACTACTCGTTTACTTCCTAATAATTCTTGCTCCATCAAAACACCTCCAGGAGTAAGATAATTAACGCCCACTGAACATTTTATCTCTTCCAATATTTCGTAATATATGCCTAAGTTAAATAAGTCGGTCAAATAAAATTTCAAACAAAACAAATACAAGTTTTTCTTCCACCTAAGCTTGTCGTACTTCTTATAGACATAAACACCCATAACAACGTCCATACAAAATAAATATTAGCGTAGGCATCACTTTACCAACCATAATGTTTGTCTGCAGAATTACATTTGAAATAATAAAATTGATATAAAAAATATAATCTAATCGAAATTCTCTCATATGTATATGCATGTTCATATATGAAGGTAGAGCATGACATGTAGGCAATAAATTGAATAAATTTTATTTTACTTTCCATAATTTTGATAAAAAATTAATAATATAAGTTACGTACAGCCTACGTCAGTTGATTGGGGTCAAATACTTTTGAATTTTAAAACGCTATGTAATAATAGCAGTGTCCTTTTTGCAAAAGCTATCCGCAGCAAAGCAGAATTTACACACATTACAAATACAAGAACCTGCTTTCGATAAAAGTAAAAGCAAAAGTCTGCTTTGGATAGATTTGCGACATTTATTCGATTATCAAATGATATTATGTTGTTTAGTTGATAGTTCCGATGACTTTGATGAATCGCGAAGTCCTTGTTCGTAGAGTTCTTTTTTCTGTCAATGATCACGTTCACCCATTTATTAGATAAGTTACCTCGGAAACCAAACTATCCGAACGATTCGGATAGGTTAGCTGATAGCAGTCAAAAATCAATAATTTTTGGTTGAGAATGTGTTCTTTTCTTAAAAAATTTTTTTCGCACCTATTAACGTACAGGAAATGAAAATTAGTAATACAATGAACTAGGCTAAAAGTACCTTTTATTTATTTTTGTTGCTTTATAAATCAAAATAATAAGCATAGTAGGGGGCGCTCTTCTACTCTAAGTTAAAGTTATCCTATTCGTGCGAAACTAACAGATCAAAGATACTTAAATAAAAGATGTTTGAGTGGCTTTGTGTCAACTGCTGTCAAATTGCCTAAAATTAACTAACTAAAACTTGAGCAGCGCCCTCTATCAAAACCCTAAAATTGGAATAGCAACAAACATTTAAGGGATAAGTCAGTGCATATCTTTTATTTAGTAATAAATAACACTGATTAGCAGCTCGTAAGTGTATGTTATCAATAGAGAACTTATAACACGTGCAAAACATAAACTGTCGAATTCGATTGTAAAGATTATTGAGATTTCTTTAAAAAAAAATCTTAATTTCGTTATACCAATAATTGGAAATTATCAGATTAAATTTCATCAGCGGAAAAGGGTGATATCTTAGAGCTTTTCGACGAAATTTGGCAACAAATACATTCTAAATATTTCAAAATAGTTTATTGCCTAGTCAAAAAATGTAGATAATCAACTTGACCCTAAGATTCCTGTCAAACCAGATTTTCACGATCTTACGTCATTTTGAAACCAGAGTCGAGTTGATTGTTGACCAAATAGTGAATATAAAAGTGGACGTAATAGTGTTTCAGTGTTAATAATTTAATACCAAAACACGACTATTTACCATAATTACGAGATTGTAAAAGTGGCTTTCATTTCTAATTAACCTCTCTACTCCAACTCGATCTTTGAACCCCATGTAAGTTCAAAAAATACATAATAGTTAAATAATGAATGCGATCATTTTTGCAAGGAACCATCATGCGAACATACCCCTTCATTGGCAACAACATCTGATTTATTGAAAAAAAAACGTCAAACACATAAAATAATTTTAAAATCAACCATTAGGACCACAGATATGTGAAAAATTCAAATTTTTGCTATTTCTTACTGCTTCATATATATTCCATTTTATTTGGACATTTTAATTCAAGTTTTAGTTTTTTCATATGCCTTTAATTTGAAGAAATAAAAAACATATCAATTGTTGATTATTTGCATTTAGTTATTTGACACATGGTCGGTAATACCAACTTAAAAATACAAAAAATCAGGATCGTTCGTGTTGGAAAATCCTACTTTGCTGCCGATAGATTTCCCAATCGAACACGGTTTATGTTCACCGATAATTAAAAAGTTCTTATGCGAATCAAAATGAACATTCAAAAAGATGGATCAAACCTGTTTATAACTAGGGTAAGATGAAATGGCTAAGATTTTTGTTATCTGTTTGACAAACAAACACAAAAATAATAAGGTTGAATTGTACTAATCTATGAACATGTAGTGTAAAATAAAATCCTTTTCGGGCATATATCCTTCTGTATACACCCGCTAATCTCGAAAACAAATGAAGGAATTTGCATGCGTTTTCTAGTGTTATGATTGAACTCTAATTGGAACTGGTATATGTATTTTTGCATATATCACTGAAAATGTGTACAAATTTGTCAACAGTGGCAAAGGTAGGTGTATTATTTTTAAGCCAGTATTAACTCAATCAAATCAACAATACCTCATTCATTCTACTATTTTACCTTAGAATTAGTTGGACAGGGGTGCAAATTAGTTATGCGGTATCATATCGATAGTATCTCAATAAAAATACTGGAATCCCAAGGGTGTTTGAAAGGAAAGTATAGGAAGTGAAAATGAATGAATTTAATGGAAGATAAGGTTTGGAAGCATTCTTATTTTCGTCGAGTTTAAGACTGCTTTTGGCACAATTGACAGAAATGCGTTATTCATCAAGTTATACAATTTGGGAGTATCATGTAAATTTGTTAGTGCCTTAAAGAAAATTTAACAACAGTAATTTGCTGCTGTGTTTTACGAAGAAAGGAAATGTCCGAAAAATTGGAAATGAAACGAGGACATAAGCAGGGTTGCAATCTTAGCCCGATACATTTTGCACTGTATCCAGACGACGACCTGATACATTGGGTATCGTTTGGAGTTAAAATTGGTGACATAATCAATTAAGTTATTATGTATGCAGATGGCAATGTCATATTAGTAGAGTCGGCAGCTGATGATAAATAGACTGGCAGAGTACTGTACAATAAGGAGTATAAAGGTCAACATAGTTAAATCAAAAGTGATGATTTTCCAGAAGGGTAGTGGGAGACTTTCAAGTGAGGAACAATGGAAGTTTTGATGGAAATTATACGGAAGTAGAAAAAGAGTACGTTTACCTAGGCATGGAGTTGATTTTGATCTAAATATAGAAAAACTCTTAAAATCGAAAGCTAACAGGACAAGAACATTTATATGAGCAAATTGGTAACAAACACATTACCATAAGTTCAAAAAACAGGGTTTTGAACGCAACTGCGCTATCCATTTTGTTTTAAGGTGTTCAAGATTGGGGGACACAAAAATTCGATGATTTGAAAAACATAAGTACTTAGTTTTTTCTTAGAAACATCTCTCTTTCAATAACTACTCCAAAATATATTGGAGAGCGATCTGTCAATTCTGTTTATTTCAACACTTAAACTAAACCCGGATTTCTTTATAATATTATCTAAAATAACACAAGGCTACTAAAAGCAATCTTGCAACATCTAATACAATTTAGAAAAGGTTGGTATGTAGATTGGAAGAAGAAATAATTGCGGACTGCGGAATCACCTTTAATGAAATTGGAACGAATCAGTGGGAACTGATTTCATTCTGTGAAATTATACAATTATTTCAAAGAAAACGCGAGACCAAACAGAAATTATATTTTACTAAAATCTAAAATATAGAGGGTTATTGTGACTAAAAATTCCCGGAAATTTTTCTCCATTTCGAATCTTGGGAACGTGAATGAGCTCAAAAGTTTCCCTCGGAATTTGTTGGTATCAGAAATAAGTTTTCCCATTGATTTTTTTTTCGAAATATGATTTTTTGTACGAGGGAAATTCATTTTATGGGAGATTCACGATCGCAGGAAATATTTCCATGGAATAAAATATTCCGTGGGAAACGAAATTCCATGGGAGATTGCCGATAGGACCCATTATCGCAATCAATTGAATTACTTTGCACGAAACATCTCAGTGGAAGCCATCAGAACAATTTTCAATATTAGAGGGGGGATGCTCCGTTACAATTTTATACCTCACCGAATTGTGTTGGCAGTTTTTTGGAGTCTCTGCAAGTTGAAGAAAATGGATGAGGATATGACCACTTTCTGGCAGTATGTCCAATTTTAAAGGAAATAAGAATAAGAAGGGCATTTTTGGAAAAAAAAATTGTTTAAGAAAATGAAATACTATGGCTTCTCAATGGAAAAAATTGAATGCAGCTTGTGGCATAGACTGCAAGGAGGCGACCTCATAGCAAAAAAGAATTAAAGCTTCTAAAATATTGTTTTAACTGAACTAAAAGTCATATCATTTCTATGTTTAAGCCATTCCAAAGCTTATTTTTAATGTTTTTCGCATTAAAGCCTAATATTTTTTTAAAGTGAAACTTTAAATATATTTTTTTTTCTTTTAATAACAAAATTCCATTGAGTTTAAAAAAAATAGAAAAGCAAACATTTTAGACAGGCGACGAGACGACAGAAACTTCCTTAATAATGGTAAAATGTAAAAAAAAGAAATGTAGGTATTATATAATTTTATATCCAATAAAAACAATAAAATCTAACATCTTAGTCATTCTTAATCTAAAAAACCTAAAATATCCGCAGGAAATGAAAGATTTAGTAAAAGAGAAACGAAAAGCACGTAAGGAATGGCAACAAGCTCGAGCTCCTCAACACAAGGTAAATTTTACTAAAAAAGACGATAGAAGAATTCAAAAATTCTAAAGTTGGAAATTATCTTAAAATCTTGACAGCTGGAAAAGAATAGAACTACTCACTCTGGAAAGCTGTTAAGGTAAGAAAAAAATCAAAGCCGCCAGCGCATCCGATTAAGAATGATGCAAAGATAAAGGAAACGTTTTCGCGGATTACCTGGAGAACACATTTAGACTTTTTGATGGTCAAAATATAAGTTCTAACTCAAGCGAAAATTACATAACAAGAAATGTTACCCTTGTCGAATTAAGTAGAGAAATAAGAAAGCTCCGGGATATGACTTAATTACGGTCGATCAAAATGCTTCCCCGCAAAGGGTTAATTAATCTCCTTTATATAATAAATACCACTCTAAGGCTAAAGTATGTTCCGAGCCAATGGAAGGTTGCGGAAGTTATAATGGTTCTCAAACCAGGAAAACCATCACATGATAAGAAATCTTACAGACCCATTTCGCTTCTGCCTTTGAAAGAATATAACTTCTGCACCTGCAGCCAATAATAAAAGAAAAGCGCCTAATACCTAAATATCAGTTCGGATTTAGAAGCAAGCATTCGACAATTGACCAAGTGTATAGGATCACTGACGTCATTGAGAAAATTTTAAATTAAGACAAATACTGCCTGAAGCACTTTATACGCTTCTTAAAGCATATCTAGAGAATAGACTGTTCAGAGTAAGACATGGAAACGATTACTCGGATCTCAAAGATATAGTGGATGGGGTATCACAAGGAAGTGTCTTAGGTCCAATATTGTACCTATTATTTACACGCGATATGCCTAAAACAGAAGACACTATCGTAGCCACGTTTGCTGACGACACTGCAATACTCGCAGTGGGCCAAACGATAAATGATGCCACGACTAAATTACAAAAAGCTCTGAATAATGTCAGTGAATAGACAAAAACATGGCGGATATCACTTAACGAAGTAAAATCAGTCCATGTAGATTTTACATATAAAAAAATTAATAGGTTACCGGTATTTATTAATACGGTTCAATTTCTTTTTGCTAATAAAGCAAAATATCTCGGAATGACTCTAGACGCGAAATTAAAATGGAAACCGCATGTTAAAAAGAAATGCGAGGAGTTATATATTAAACTCAGAGATATGTACTTTTTTTTTTTTTATAATTTTGCACGCGCTCAAGGGATTATGAAAACCCTTTATATGTTTTTAACACAGCGCGGCATCCTTTGATAGAAGAGAAAGAAGGATAGAAAGATGTGTGGCGCGACGTATTGAGACGGTGGTTGTTGTCTCAGATCTTATCTCCAGGGATGGCGGCTGAACTAATGCGGAGAAAATTACCGTGTCTTATTTTTTTATGTCTCTTATAATTCGCATTATTTTATTTTATTTGGTTGTCATATTTATGAGTAGTTTACTCAGTCACATATTGTTAGTGTTATGCCTGAACAGCATGTAATGAGCAAACCAGCAACTCATTTTATGACAATTTTTAGAATTGGTTTTTAATGGAATATAAGAAGACATAGACAACGGCAGGAATCGAACCTGCGACCACGAGGTTGACAGGCGAGCACACAACTATCGCACCACGGCCACCCCCAACTAGTACTGGTTGCTCGGGAAACACTCTAGTATCGAAAACAAGCTAATTTTGTACAGGCAGGTGCTTAAGCATGTCTGGACTTACGGTATACAACTCTGGGGTTGTACGCGAGATTCTTATTCAAATACCTTACAAACATTTGAAAATAAACTCCTAAGATCGTTTGTAAGCGCACCTTGGGACATTAGAAACGAAGATCTCCACAGAGATCTCGGGACTCCCACGGTTCGCGATGAAATAAAAAATGATGCCCGAAATCATAGAAAACGGCTATTACAACACTGTTATAGTACTATAATCGAAATTATCGATGAGACGAATTTAGTACGCCGCCTACGAAGGACTAAGCCTTCCGATCTGGTGCACTAAACGAGGATCCGCTTTAAAATCGCGGGATAAGCAGGAACTATAACCAGGTAGTTACCTGCAACACGTTAATTAAATTCGTTAAAAAATAAATTGGCAGATAAGTTTCAAGTTTCAACTTAGTTGCAATCGGGCGGAGGAGGTGTTTTTAGTGCATTAGATTCTTAGTCCTGACTATCTAAAAAGTATTGTTCTTTCTGCTTTCAGATCTAGATTTGGAGGGGCGTTCATATAAAACAAGTTATATTAGCCTTCCTTCGTCTCTTAATCCTGACATAATCGGCATATTTTTTACAATGAGGGACATATAAAGTTAGCTTAGCTTAAGTTAATACTGGTAACTCCTTAGATTCCTTGAAACACGACAAGTGCCACTTGTTAAAAATCTGTCGGTCGCTTCTTTGAAGAAACTGTTTTATTTCTACAGAGTTACGTAAGAACCGATAATTCGGTTTGGCTGTGTTCAAGAGATAACCTATTTTTCCCCAGTTCATCGGTAACTCGTTTTCCGGATTGTCTAGGTGTCTTGGAATCGATTTAACGGTAACTGAGTTTGTTTGCAATAATTTTTTATAATTAAAAATTCATCTAAGCTTTTCTAAATTCTTCCTTATTATACATCTACTATTTAATCTGCTCTGCAGCTGCACTAAATACATACATTTTCTTTTTAAAGTCAAACACCACAGAAATCAACGCAGTACCAGCAAATTTTACGAACGTATTAAAATTTACATTACAATTTAATGGACATTAACACAAAAAACAAACATGCATTCCTTTAATTTTAAAACAACAAAAATATGTTATGCGACATAAAAAAAATTATGCATTGTATATAACATACATAAATTATAGCAATAAAAAAAATACTTAAAAAATCATCACTCCTCAATCAGGTGACGCGGAGTGTATAAAGCATGTAAAGAGTAAGTGGATTCTGTTTCCCGTCAAGCAACGTAAGGTATACCAAATCAAAACACTCTTCTTGCTTATGTACATATTTATTTTTTCTTTTGCTTTCTCTTCCAGATGAGGACAAAAATTTGCGCAACAAGTTCAATAAGCATGTCCAAAACCGATGCCGGGAGGACCTTTTGTGTGTTTACAAAATCAAATTTTAATATTTGATTGAAAATATACACATAATTATGTCGAATAAAAAAACAACCCAAAGCAAAACCGGAAACAGAGGCTAAAAAGATACACAAAATCATAAAACAAAACACAGTCGATATTGTATATTTTTATTTCCATTGCGTGGTATGGCGTAAAATACAAAAATACAAAAAAAAATCGGATGTCAAAGGGGGCGTATTAAATATACACCTACGTGATTGTGTCTAGCTAAAGAGAGAGTAGAGGAAGATTTCGTAAAAAAAAAAAACACAAAGACTAAATAAAAACACAAGATCGCTTTTACCATATTATATTCATATGCAATCAATCAGGCCATTGAACCAGCACACTATACCATCACATCACCATTGGCCTTAGCCCACACTTCCGCATAAAAGTTGTCATAAAAAGAATATAACTCGCCACAATGAATACTAAATGCAATCTTTCTTCAAAATGTTGGCGGTGGCAATGGCGATGGAGCGGCCGTTGTCGATGTCGATGGTATGGCGTAGTAAAAAAGAAAAGTTCTGATTGAGGTGCTGTTTAGTCGAAGTGTGGGACTGAGGAAGGGTATATTCTTTCTGGATAGATAATAAAGAAGGGGGCGTTCAAGAAAGGGGAACATGTAGATCGAACTTTTTTAATTAGGTATACATATATTTTATTTATAGCTTCGATTACACAAGAAGTGTACACATACATATACACATTTTTTTTAGGGGCGTTCAATTTTTAGGTGCAGATAAGAATTTGGTATCTATTAACTAAAAGATAGTTTTTGTGTGAGTCAGATAAATTATAATTAGTGTTGAGAGGAAGTTTCGCTCTTCGTAGAAATTCTTGGAAAATTTAAATTGCAAAAATTTAACTAGGTACATAGCTGCATGTAGGTGCAAGACCTGATTTCCAACACGTTGCAATAACCTGTTCCATATACATTGGGTATTATTTTAAAATTAAAATGTATGCGCATATCTTAGAAAAATTGTTCTAAGTTCAGGAGTTTTAAAACACCTGCAATGTAATAAAATCATTTTGTACTAAAAATTTTTGTACCGTCAAACAGCAGCAAATTGCATTCCCCGATATTTATAAACTGTTGGATTATTTAAAAACACTAGTTGAAAAATAAAAATTGAAAAAACAATGACCCAAGTTATTTGTCATTCTCAGAAATGGTCCTGAAATAGTCAATTTCAGATTTTTTTTTTATAATCTATACGCGCTCAAGGGATTATGAATACCCTTTAAATGTTTCAACACAGCGCGGGCGTGAGGGTGAGGTTAAGGAAGAGAAAGAATGATAGGAAAGATGTGTAGCGCGATATTCGGAGACTGTAGGTGGTTGTTGTCTCAGATTGTATCTACAGGGATGGCGGCTGAACTAATGCGGAGAAATTTCCGTGTCGTATTTATCTATGTCCCTTATAATTCGCATTAATTTTTGTATTATTTGTCATATTTTATCGGTATACTAGTTTTACTCAATCACATGTTGTTAGTTCTATGCCTAAACAGCATGTAATGAGTAAACCAGCAACTCATTGTATGACATTTATTTTTAGAATTGGTTTTTAATGGAAAATTAAGAAGACATAGACACCGGCAGGGATCGAACCTGTGACCATGAGATTCACAGGCGAACACACAACTATCGCGCCACGGCCACCCCCAAATATTCGAGAGCTTCAAACATTCTAACTGCCAACAAATTGTATATTGTCTTTTGAAAAATTGATGGCGATTATGAAATCATTTAACTAATTTGTCAATAATATAAAATTTACTGGCTCCAGTAATGGTTTTGTAATGGTTTTACTCGAACATTTTGAAAAACAGACCAAATACAAAAGGACTTCACTTAAAACAATAAAACTTAGGGTCTCTTATACAAATATTTGATCAGTGGTTCTTTAACGAAGCGTTAGGTTATGTTAGGTTAGATTATAGAGGCTGTTTGTTAAAAAAAAAAACAAGTAACACACTTAGTCCAAAAAGACAGTGATACTATAGGGGTTGGGTTTTTTACCCCAAAAAAAAACCTACAACCACTTTGAGCTTCTTATGAAGCGGATGAGAGAATTAGTGTCTAAGTGTGCTAGTTCATTAATGTCACTGAAGAAGAAGTCTGCTAGAAAAAGTCTTCGTCTGTTAGACAGTGCAGGGCATGAAGAACAGTTTCCTCTTCCTCCTCATCTAAACAGCTTCTATGCAGAAGTCATTTGTGAACACGCCAAGTTTTGCAGCATGTCTACCTATGAGGCAGTGTCCTGTGATGACACTTATAGTGGACCAAATGCGCCGTCTGCATAGAGAAGTCAAAGCCTTAGAGCGATTAAGATCCAGCTTTGGCCAAATCTTTTTTGTTGCTAGACATGTGTTACCACTAGTCCACCTAAGATTTGTCCTCTCCATAGCATTTAGCCTTAGCATAAATTTAATGTAGCGATTGGAATTCACAGGTTACTGTAGTCAGTTGAAATGGGTAGTGTTGTTCCTTGTTTGACGAATTCGTCGGCCCTGCAGTTCCCGCGAATATCTCTGTACCCTGGCGCCCAGCTTAGGCGAATGTTGAACTGTTCCGCCATCTCTTTGAGAGATGATCGACAGTCGAGGGCTGTTTTGGAGTTAATGGAGATTGAATCTAGAGATTTCAGCGCTGCCAGGCTGTCGGAGAAAATGATGATATCCTTTGCAGATATCACGTTTTCTTTCGGTCATAGGATAGAACCTCCTTAATTGCCACTAATTCCGCCTGGAACACGCTACAATGGTTAGGAAGACGGAAGGAGAGACTAAGATTTAGTCTGTTAGAGTAAACACCACCCCGTACACCGTCGTTTGTTTTTGACCCATCGGTGAATTTTTCCATCTTCTAAGAAAGCATTATCCTCGCACTGCGATCTGGAGGGTATGCTTACCTGGAAGTTTTTATCAAAAAGTGGTCGGGGTATGATATAGTCTATGTTACTTTGTGGTATACTGAACGTGTTCATTATGTTGGCGTGGCCAAAACTGTTGTTTTTCCACTGTGAGATAGCCTTCAGGCGAATAGCTAACTAGGCTGCGGATTGCTTGCTGAAAATATCAAAGGGTGTCAGATTAAAAGGTATTTGAAGCTCTGCATAGTTGGAGTAGTACGCAAAGCAATACTTATACACATACAAGCAGTGCGTTGAACTCTACTCAGTTTATTATTATTTTTCGCTATGCCTAGAATATTCCACCAAACGACCATTCCGTAAGTAAGAATCGGTCTAATAATCACTGTGTATAGCCAATGGACTACGCGGGGATCTAGACCCCATTTGTTTCCAATGCCCTTCTTGCAAAAGAAAAGAGCAATCGTGTTTTTCTTAACTCTTTCTTGTATATTAGATTAATTTTGTATCCAAAATAAGACCCAAGTATTTTGCTTCGTCCGAGAATTTAAAACTTATACCATTTATAAATGGAGTATCAACGTGCGGAATTTTGTGTTTCCTTTTCAGTTTTATGGGGGTTTACACCTAAACCACAGCTACTTGCCCAGTTGGGTAACGAAGCGGTACACTTACAGCCCGTATGTCGAACCCTTATCATTTACCAACCACCGCCGAACCAGTCAATTAGCAACCATCGAAACCCTACCTACATAAATAATAATCAACCGAACCATAGTACCACCACCAACCTGCTACCTTCATGCAATGAACGCCATCGACCAGCATTCTGCTTTGTCATCAGATTGACAACGATAGTGCAAGCATAAGTATCGTATACTATGCACCCGCGACAAAGCAGCAGTGCGCAGCAACATCGTCACAGAGTGCCACAGATTCACATAGTAAATGAGACATCGTCATACAAGTATTAAAGTTTTCCTTTTAATTTTTATAGTTCACATTGTATTCGTCTTTGAAATTAAGGTATAGAGGCAAGAATTGTAGAACAAATGGAAACTTACCATTAGCCGAAACTACTGAATATTTGTTATTTGGCAAGTATTAAGGTTCCGTATACAGGTCTCTTTTATAGTACCTCCTGTGATATTTTAACCAAGCCTTTTTAGTAGAAAATTGTAGTATTCATCGGAATTATCCCTTGGTTGGAATCAGATTCCAATAAAATGTCGATACCCGTGCTTTCTCCTTAAGACAAAGTTAAGGGCCAAGTAATTGTCCCTCGGGTTAGCCATGAACTCTCTCTTACTGTTAAAACAGAAATATAGTTCAACAAAATACCGGTATGGTTGAACATTTGTAAAAATATTCACCTAGTTATTTATAAACATATGTACATCCTTTTCAATAAAAAAAAATGCATGCGGAAAGTTCTATTTATTATTTGGTGAATAACAATCAAATAAAATTATTATTTGTTTAAGAAAGTATATTTTTAGGCTTTAAATACTCTAACTCTGTTATTATTGAAAACATAAAATATACATACACATGTACTCATAGAAGTTTATTATGCTTTGAGAAGATTTGTAAGAAAAATATTCAACAGATAAATAGAATTCTGCGAACAAAAAAAATATAATAATAATAAGCATAACATAAAAGTATATTTTTAGGCGTCATTCAAAGAACTTTGCAACAAAAGAACACTACTGTCTACTCAGAAGAAGATTTTTGTATGAGTTCTTTCATCAACTTATTAAAATAGAAAATATTCAACAGGTGGGTGACAATTTTCAACAATCAAATAACAAAACATCTTTTATTTTACAAAACTTATATATAAGTAAGGAAAGCCGAGATTTTTATTTTAATTGATGTTAACAATGGAGAATAAATGTACATACATATTAAATACAAGACTTATGTATATTAGGAAGGAATTATTTAGTTATTTTGTAGTATAGTATATACGAGTATATGTACAATGTACATGCATTCGATAAACTAAAATAAAAAATATTATACGATATAGTAAAAAATAGAATGTATCTAGTATAGTTTTAGGCGTTAAGCTCAACTAAATATAGACATTTCCATTAGACAAAATGATACTGCGGAAATACGGTTTTGGTTGCTACTATTCGCGCACATATAGTGTGTACGTGATTTCAGACTCCAGTTTAGTCTCTGAGGTATATCCGTATAGTACCTTATAACGTTTTAACTCCTAATAACACCTAAAGTCTTTAAGACAAAGTTTGCAGTTAATTTAATTAGTTGGTTTTTTATTTGATTTGAGATTTACGAGTGGATGTATTAGTCCACGAAATAAGTCCTAAACCTTCCCTAGCCCATGTTTATTAACTTGGGTATTAGCATTAGGCTCCATTGCACCGACTTCAAAGAAAATATTTTTGTGTGGCTAATAGAACTTTTTTCAATTGTGCAATTTCAAATGTCAACAATTTTCTTGGAGAACAGGTATTAAGTGTAGAACTAAAAGCTTTTTAAGCTGTTTATTTGACGAATTACGTGTTGGTCATTTAGACTCTTTACATATTCTATTATAGGGAATTGTTTTATTATTCATTAATTGTTAATATTCAGACTTGTTTTCATATTTTTTTTTTTGTTGAAAAATCTATTTTAGGATTTATCTCATGTTTAAAGTTAGATATTATTATTACATAAGGAATACTGCAAAGTCCTTTTGAAATATATATGTACCATTTTCAAAAGTATGTTCATGACAGTACTACCACGGCTAGAGATGTTTAATTAATAGCGTGAATTTAATAGGTGTAGAAACAAAAAATTTCCAGGAGAACAGAGAAAAACTATCGAATTCTATAGAAATGTGCCAAGCACGTTTTAACCACTACAACTTCACATTTGACACCACTAACTAGCAAATACTATTGGAACGACCTGCTAATCTTCAGCATGCCTATACAAAGGGAAAGAGTGTAGAAACGGCACTTCACAGCGTCGTCAGCACGATTGAGAAGACACTGAGTGAAAAAGAACATACCCTTGCTGCGTTTCTTGATATTGAAGGAGCTTTTTATAATGTGAATAATGAAGCAGTAAGAGCAGCTCTTGTAAACAATAAGGTCGATAATTTAATAACAGATTGGAACAGGCAGATTAACTACCTATTGGCAGGTGTACATATGAGAGTATCCACATTCAGGGGCACCCCACAGGGGGGGTGTTCTCTCACCACTCATCTGGGTGCTGGTTTTGAACACAATCCTCCTTACTCTCAAACACTGTGAAGTAAAGGTAGTAGCTTATGCTACGACCTTGCGTTATTAGCGACAGGTAAATTCTTATCCACTATCAGCGAACAGATCGAATATGCTCTTTCTAAAGTTAGTAGATGGACTAGAAAGTGTGGTCTAATGGTTAACACTTCAAAAACTGAATTTGTCCTTTTTACAAACAAAAGTAAAACACCAAGTTTCAGAATGCCTTCAATTGAGGGTACCCTGTTGAAAATTTCAGATAAGGCAAAGTATCTTGGTGTGATTCTAGATAGAAAATTAAACTGGAGTCAGAAGACTCGGGAAAGAGCTAAAAAAGGAATGATTGCATTCTATTCCTGATTTTTGGGAAATCTTGGGGACCGAGTCCAAAAATTATCATGTGGATGTACTTGGCAATAATCAGACCAATATTAGCATATGGAAATTTGGTCTGGTGGAATGCAATTGAAAAAAGAACAAATCTTAAAACCCTGACAAAAGTACAGAGTCTTGAGGGCATTGGAATTACGGGGGTCATGAGATCCTCGCCAATACTCAACCAGAAACCCCTAGGTCTTTTCGTACAAGAATTAGCAGCATATCGCGCCTTAAGGCTAAGCCAGACTAATACCCGGAAAAACAGAACAATAGGTCACGCGCGGATTCTTCAGAAACTACGGGGTGATAGTATTATTACAGTTTATAAAACACCCGAACTGGACTTTCATAAGCCATTCCAAACTGCCATTCCAAGCAGAGAAGAACGGATGATTAATGGAGCAATCTATACTGATGGCTCCAAAATGGACAATGGTGTTGGTGCAGGCTTTTTCTCGGCATCCCTTGAGTTAAACAAGTCAATTAGGCTTCCTGATTATAGAAGTGTCTTCCAAGCGGAGGTCCTGGCAGTGAAAACAGCTGCTAGTCAGGTAACGACGATGGCGCTACCACGGGCTGGTATCACCTTTTATATAGACAGCCAAGTTGCAAATAAAAGCGATTTCAGCCACTGTAATAAAATCGAAACTTGTTTCTTGCTGCCGTGAAAAGCTAAAGGTTCTTGGCACGCAATATAATGTTAGACTGCTGGGTTCCGAAACACAGCGGTATAGCGGGTAAAGAAATTGCCAATGAGTTGGCAAGACAGGGATCAGCACTTGAGACAGGCAAGCAGAGCTGGTAAATATCCCACCCTGTTACATTAAACAGAAAATTTCTGATAGGATCCTAAAGAAATCCAACACAAGGTGTGACACTACCAAGCAAATATGGCCATGCTTCAACAAGCAGACGACAGACAAAAACTATGCAGCTCAACAAGAGATCCCTTCGCTCTCTTATAAGAATAATCACTTAACATAACCTGCTAGGATATCATAAATTCAAAATCAAAGTCAGTACAAACGATCTATGCAGGAGATGTGTTGACGAAGAGGTGCATGAGGACACCTCACACTTTATCTGCCACTGGCTTGACTGGTTCAGATGACATAGGTTTATATCCGAAAAGAGTGGCTACACTCCGGGTAACACAATGGATCTACATTGATTACATTGATCTAAGTGTGACGATAACGTCATCAATTGTCAGCCCAATTACCTTACCTAACCTTTAGATACAAACGGAATGTGAAGCTAATTTCTGGTGGTATACAAATCAAGGGATACAGGAAATAACTCACCAACTTTTTTTTATCGAATGGGGTAAATTTTTTATTTTAAATTTAAATTTGATAAATAGATCTTTCATAACTTTTTGAGGACCTATAACATTTGGCTTTCATTTCCTGCATCGAATATATATATATATTTCATTTCATCAATCAGAGAGCATCTTCCCTTACAGACTAATACATCGATTCTTAAAAATTAAATTAACAATAAAATAAAATAATTGTACTGGGTATGTAATATCCCATGATATATTAAAACAGATTAAATTAATTACAATTGTGGTAGATTTAACAAGTTAAATACGTACAGCTTAAAAGTTTCTCTAGTGCAACTATCAAAAAAGTCTAATCTATTGCAAACCAAATTAGCTTCCCTGATGCAACGAGATATGGGCTCATTTCGACCGTAATTAGTTCTATGGAATTGTTCATGAAAAAAATTATATCACGGGAATTGCTTCTAGGAACATGTATATTGATTAATGTAAGTAATGAAGGACACATGAAATGTAAGTAAATTTCTGATGAACATTATCCCAAAGTATGTACGACGACTTTCCAGACTTAGCATTCCAAATAACTGACACCTTGTTTTATAAGATGGAGTATCAACTCTCCAATTTAATTTAAAAAATATAAGCCTTGTAAATTTTCTTTGGATTTTTTCAATTCTGTCACAGGAGTTTTTATAATACGGGTTCCATACTGTACTGCAGTACTCAAGCACTGATCGAACCAGAGAGTTGAAAAGAGACTTCAGTGTGTATGGGTCATTAAATTCTTTCGTGTTCCTCTTGATGAACCCTTGCATTTGATTTGATTTATTGATTATGTAATCCATGTGCGGTAGGAAGGTAAGTTTTGTGTCCAGTATGACCCCTAGATCTTTTTTCAGTACCACACGTTCCAATTCTGAACCATTAATAAAGTAGTTGCAGTAAATTGGTGAAGTATTACGGACACAGGACATCACTTGGCATTTGGAGACATTCAAGTGCAGAAAATTTAGATTGCACCAATCAGCCAGTCTGTTCAAATCTCCATTTAATAAAATACAATCTTCCATGCACTTAATCATTCGATAAAGCTTAAGATCGTCCGCAAATAGAAGACATACTGAGTTTTTAAAGATTTCAGGAATATCGTTGATAAATATACGATGCCAAAGTGGTTGTGAACTTTTTCGCACAATACATAAAGTTGCCTCTTTACTTCACACTTTTTTAACTACTGATTCGGGCAGGCTTCTACAATTCGCCATCAAGAAGGAATAATAATTACAAAAGTCACGATACGAGGTTTGATGTTTGCAAAAAAAATATGCTTCAGCTAATTAAAAATAGGCATGGCCGCAATATTTAATTGACGCTCGTTATTCATCCAGCACCAATTCAAGAATTGAGATTGACATGGTATGGTTCATATACAATTTGACACTCTAGAGATTTGTAGGTAATACCGATATTCAGCAGAACCTTTACTATAAGTTTATGTTCCCAACTGCATGGATAATCGAAAGACTAAAAGAAAAGCTTTTATTCCACTTAAAAAAAGTTCTATTTTGAGAGCATAGCCATGTATGTATAGATATCGGGTATATGAAATATGAGGCTTGGAAGATCATAAGAAAGTGTTGTCAATGTGAAAAGACACTTTATATGTCACATTCTACGCACACATTAAAATTTCTCATCCTCTAAGTTGAAAGAGGTATTCTATTGATTCGTCTAAGCAATTACAATGCATTGCGTCTTCAATTAAAATTAAATTAAAGTGTTTTTGGTATCTTTTTGATAAGGAAAGCAGGCAGTTTAGAAGCAACTAAATATATTCTATATATATGCACAATTAGAATTAAAATTTATCAGCGTGAGACGTCGAATTTACATTTTAAGCCATCAAGGCGCACTTAGGTCTTACTCCAACAGTTGTAAGTGTACGCAGATTAAATAAACTTAAACAAAAATAACATTTCATTGGGCTGGCGTCCAGGGAAATTGGGAGCATTGATGTGCTCTAGTTAAAAAGATGGTAATTACTCTCTTAGAGGAACCCGAGTCCTTACAGGAATTCGCAGAAACAATTTGTCTTTCGTCTTGCTAAGTTTCATATTTGTTACGTACGACAGCACTGTTTGAACGTTTACAGCCTTTGGCTATATAATATAAGTCAGTCTTTCTCAGTCAATTTGAAAGAAGTTAAGTTCTTTTTCATATGTTAAACCGGAGATAATAAAATTCAGACCGTGTTTTTCAATATTTAAACAACAACAACATCCATAGCATTCCCTGAATAACGGTAAATTTTTCCACATCCCATAGCATTTATCGCATACTCAAATTTTCGACATCCCAGCTATTGACGTATGATGGAATTTGCTAATTGCAGAATATTAACAAAATTAAGAAGAGGAGAAAAATAGAAATTTGTAAAGTCTGAGTGAGGACAAACTGTTATTTGAGTATTATATAACAAGAAACGTTTCAGAAAAAATATCAGCTTAGATAGAAATAACAACTGCAGAATCAGAACTAGTCTTGTTACTCAAAACTGCTATCTTACGTGTATTCTTATATTTAGGATTGCTAAATATAGTTTTGTAATGATATGTAATTTGATGTATTTATTACCCAAGAACTTAAGTACCTGGTACTCCAAATGCTGAAAATTTCTAAGCGACAAACTTAAAATATTTCCATTTATAATATTTTGGAATGGGTTAATGTTTCCATTTGACGAGAAGTTAGTATGTAGTCGCATTTAAGGATTTCTATTTTAGGATATATACACTGTCTTGATCCAGTCTGCTAAAACTGAACCATAAAATACATGGATTAAATCTGAAGAAGTTCTTATTATAACGTTAACACAATACTGTGTGCGACACATAAGCATGTTTTTGAAAGAGAGAGGGAATTGTTGTCTCTTAACTTCAGACGATAGCATCGATCTGATTTCGATCTGTCTTCTGTACTTTTTAATCTTACGACTTGGTACGAAAATACATCTATCTTGAGGAAATGAAAAAAAAAATGAGGAAGAATAAGAAATACTGAAGAAAGTCACCTGAATCTCAGATGCCCTTTCATGCCAACAAAAATTCTTTCTTATCTTTGTATTCCTTCTAACTAGTGCCGAGCAATTCAGGTTGCATTTAAAAACCATAGACCTTACAGGCATATTGTTCAAATTATTATTATTATTATATATTTTAGGTTTAGGCTGTCAAATTTCGAAAAAGTTAGAATCTTGGGGCCAATTACGTAGCAAAAAACAGTAAATGCTATCGTTTTGGGACGAGACTAGAAAAATATCAATTTATAACTGTTATAACAGTTATTCGCTCTTATAAAAGTGTGAAATATTTCTCACGCTTTGCACCTTTGGGAGTCTGCTGAACCAAACAACTAATTGCCGAAAGTCAAATGTCCTTTTAGCTCAACGGGGAAGAACAAAATCTACTTTTTTGTGACACTGTAACTCTGTTGGCATGTCTCGATTCACGGCCGTCGTTTTGACAATATCTGAATTGTCCATACCATTTTCTGTAAACAACATATGTAAATAAACGTAAAAACTATATTGTTGGATGTTTTTGTTTTGGTGTTCAAGAAATTGCTGGTGTCGGGCACTAAATATTTTCACAAGTTTGATAATTCACACTTCACAATTTCTATATGTATTTTCAGGCAGACGGATACGTTTTGCAAATTTGTCCACGAAACATCCGTATAGACTGAAGTTTTAGCATTTTATCTAAGGGAATCAATAAAATCGCAAGACTATTTTAAGTTAGGTTAGTCATGTATGTTAATTCCTAATTGTAACAGTATTTTATTAGTTTTCTTAAACATTTCATACTTGAAACAACTAAAAACCAGTATAAGTTGACACATCTCTCGCATTGTTCATCTAAAAAAAAAAATAAAATGCACGACTGGATCGCACGTACTTGCTCATATGTTCGATCACATTGTATGCAAAAGATTCTTAATAGCAACGGCTAAATATATTTTTAAAGTCGTTTTTTACTTAATTTTCTATATAAAAAACTTCTTAAAATTAAAAAAAAATCGGGATGAGAATTTTGAATTTTTAATAATATAAATTTAAAAAAACAAATTCAGAAAAAATCGTCCCTCCGTTTTCGAAATACTGAATTTTCAAAAAAAAAAATATGTTTTTGTTTCAAAACACTATATTTTGAAAATTTTTAAATGCAGTATTATTTATAATTCTAAGAACCTGCCGTACAAAACGTTGATTGAAATCCATTGAGCCGTTTATGAGAAAGTCGAAAATCAAAAAAAAAATTAATGTATAGCAGGTGCCGTTAGTAACAAAATATATATGTTTGGCCAAGATGTAGACCGTACCTAAAGTAGTACACATACTTTTTTTTTTATCAAAATCCTTAGAGACGTTTCCCAGATAATTAAAATGGTAGAAAAATTTGTATGGTAAGTACCGTTATTTTTGGGTCTAATACAAAGATTCAAAAATCTGTTTTAGACAATCACCTTAAACGCCTAAATACCAAGTTTGAAATCGGTTCAGCGGTTTGGGCTGTAGATCGTTCTACAGACAGACAGACAGACACAGAATTTCGGAACCCACTTTTTTGGTGTTCACTATCATCGTAATGTAAACTTTGATCAAAACCTCGAGTTCAATTTTTTTTAAATGCAAAACTTGCTCTGTACCTAAATTATGCAGAATTTGTCGCACACTTGCAAGAAGCCGTGAAAAAATATTCTTGTATTTTTTTAGATGACATTCCAAAACTGGGATTCAGACCTCAGGCTTTTAGCTTAGTAGTCCAACTAACTACCAGATGATGATGGTCTAAAACAAATAAAATTATACAATTTTCATAAAGTTCTGATAGAGGTGCGTTGACCGTGAAATTTTGGGTCTTGTATTAAATCCCTGCTCGGGATATCTCAACTAAAATTTAAAAAAAAAATGCCTTTTTCACGCGTGCTTACTTTTGTCAAAAAGCACTTTCCAGCTTAAACATTCGGTTTGGGTAAATAAATGTACGCGACCCCTTACTCATTCCTCTTTTCAATAATAGGTAGATATACATATGTACATACCTATATTAATATCTACTGGACCTTGACAAGTTGACGTACTTAAAAAAATCAATGCATCTTAACAAGAATTGCCATTAAAAGGACACGCATACCGATACAGATTACAAAGTTTATACTATCCTTGGCTACACGACAATGTAAAATTATTAATACTTGCATACTCTTCAAAACCATACATACCTACCATTAAATAAGAGAAATCAATAAACCTAGCCCACCTTA
The DNA here is from genome assembly GCA_910595825.1 of Philhelius pedissequus. Taxonomy (NCBI): domain Eukaryota; kingdom Metazoa; phylum Arthropoda; class Insecta; order Diptera; family Syrphidae; genus Philhelius; species Philhelius pedissequus. The sequence continues at coordinate 46,302,247 of OU343163.1, forward strand.
GCCAAATGTTACACACCGAATATCCAATCAAGAAGTACCTTCTTAATAATTCCTATTAGTCAAATATTTTCCAACTGTTTGACTGAAGAACGAACATCATAAAGTTGTACACAACAAATTTCGTGAACACAAAATAATTTATTTGTGCCGGATGCCAATTAATACGGATTATAGCCAAAAGTCGATTTTTCACTATTATTTTTTTTTATATGCCAAAACTAAGTCTCATTCAATTGGATTATTATTATTTTTTTTTAATAATTTTGTTATTTATGATTATTAATAATTTTAAATATGCACTTGACTTACCACAAAAAAGTAATTTAATCCATGAGTTTTGATGTTTAAAGTCCATAATTAGCTTAAAGTGTATCCTTTTCGATGGAAAGAATTTTTTTTTCTGAGAGGGAGAAGGCGCTCGGGTTTGGTAAAATATTAAACCAATTACTAGGATATTATCATTGTTAACTATTTTTTTTGCTGTACATAATTTGTTGGGTTATCAAATTGATTTTCACACAACCACGTTAAATATTTTTGTTTATATTATTTTTATTAGAAATTTCGTTTCTTTTATTTTAATATTTATATAATATTATTATATACTATATCCGCATTAGATGTATAAATTCAGTTGCATACTTTCAGTATTAACGATAATTATTTTTGTTTCGATTTTTCTATCAACAATACATACAATTTTCCTGTATTCAATTATTTCTATTCATACTCGTACAGTTCCAACAAAAAAAGGATTAACTAAAAAGGATAATTGGTTATCCTTAATTTATTTATAATTTTTTTCGTAATTGAATTTAAATCATCACATGGGATTATAAGATAAGAACTACAAGGACCACATCACACAACAAAACACACAACGACAACAACATTCATGCTGATGATGATGCTGTATGCCGAGGACGACAACAAGGATGAGGATAACTTTTTTTTTTGTTCTCCGAAGCAAAAAACTCATGAAGGACTTTTTTTTCAAATAAATTTATGTTATTTTATATTTTTTTTTGTATTTGTTAAATATTCAGGTGCAGCTATAAATGTATCCACTTGCCTGCATCCGAGGGGCAATTATTTTACACATACATACATCATATATCAAAATAAACTATTAAGATTCATAAAGAAAACCACAGCGACAACTTCAATTTATTAAAAAAAAAAAAAAAAAAACAAGAATATATTAAGAATGAACTTAGTGAGCGTCCTTTGTGGGGTAGCTTTTGGCGTGCCCTTGTGGCACTTTGAGAGTATTCTCAGCGGGAGGTGTGTATCCAATTCGGAATTCGCTGCTACTACACGACCGTCTTAAGGAGCAAAGAAAAAACAAAAAAAATCCTCCCGGTTTGTTCTTTTTATCCCAACACACACAACAGCAACAAAAACTACTAAAATTTATTTTAGCTTTGTTTCCGGAGGAATACTCGTACAAATGTAAAACCCGTTTATTTAATTCACAAACTTATTTTTTTTTAGTTTTGCTTTTCTCGACTGAAATTAAAAATATCCTTTTTTGTATTCCGTTTAGATGCGGGTGCGTATCTACCAAGGTTTGATGTGTATTAAAATTCAAATGGAAAAAAATGCCTTTTTCTTGTTGTTTTTGTATATCTGTGAATAAAGGATGTGTATATAGATTGAACTAAGAATGCATCCGCACGAATACGTCACTCCCGTTGAAGAATCAAAACCGAACTAACGATATTTTCGAAAGAGCCAAGTGCAGATGGAAACTCCGTTGGTATGGTAGGTACTCCATTGGCAGGCAGTCCCACGAAACGACCAACGACGAAACAAATTGAAGAGACCTGTATATTTGTTGTTGTTCTTGTTCTACACCAGCAGCAACGGCAGCACTTCAATTTTCAGGTTTTACTCGCCTCCGCTTTACAATCGAGCAGCAAGCAAAGCAAGAGGATAGATACGATACGAGTTTTTCTACCATCTGTTCTGATTTAATTCGAAGTTGATGTTTAAAGAGAATTTTTTACTCTTTTAAATGAGGAGCTCACTTAAATTCCGACTTAACGAAACTTAATTTTTTTGTGAAACAAATTCAGCTATGAAAAAAATACTCTTTCGAGAGATGCTGCACGGATGGTGATGATGCTGGCACTCCCTTAAATAGAAGACAAAAAAACACGAATAAGAAAAATAGAAATAAATTCGAATTCGAAAATACATACGTCATACTCAACATAGGTGGTTTCGTTAATTTAGCTTAGCCGTTTTTCTTCGTTTATTCCTGTATCAGAATCATATTTGCCGTTGTTGTTGCTTTATGTTATCATCTATGTATCTATGAGATACACTTTACTCACATGCTACCCTACCTACCTATCTGATTTTTGAATTCTGATTCTTCTGATATCTGAACAAGTCTTAAAGAGAGAAAAAGTGTATGATTGTTCTCTTTTGCTTGAACTTTCCATAGATACTTTTTATCTATTCCAAAATATCTGAGAAATAGGCATCTAAGCATCGTTTATACTCGTTGTCGCCCTTACAGGTTTTTTTGCAGTTATTTATGTTTTTTTTTTTCATTTCAACGCTGCAGTGGTTAGGTAGGAGGAGTGGGAGTGTGTTGGGATGGGTAAAAGTGGGGATTTTGTGTGTTGGGTTCGTTCGTTTCGTTTGTTGTGTCAAAATAGATTTGTTCAGAAGGGTTAATTTCGTAGATACATCCATAGCTTAGTTATACATATTTATAGTTAGAATCATACATCTTTCTTACCTTTAAGTAAACACAATGTGTGGACTTAAATGTAGTAGAAGTGATTTTGGCACACATGGAAAAAAAAAGTAAAAGAGTGTGTACCTGTTTCGTCAGGTAATTTGTTTCCTGTTTGTGCAATTGGAGGATATTTTACTTGTAGATTTAGTTTTTTTTTAAGAGATGATATTTGACTCTTGCTTTTTTTTCCTTTTAGATATAAATTACTTCAAAATGAGTTATAGTACTGTTGAGTATACTTTCGCTGTACGCATGTGTCTGATTAGTTTTTTTTTTCTTGTTTGATGTTTTTGTGTTGAATGTTGATCTTTTGAGATGCATAATCAATTAAAAATGATGAATTTATTAAAAGTAATTGGTCAAAAGTCAAATTGATTGGGCTACGATTGTGATTCATGTCGTTGGTCGGTGATGGGAGATATATGTACAAATTTTCATAAATTGGTGAATAATGAAGTCGTTAGGATTGTATAATTGGGATTGAAACTAAAACATACTAATTGAGCATAAATAGAAGGAATGATAATAATTTTCAATGGAAATTTATATCTTCAAAACTTTTCTCACACACAATTGACATTTCACTCAATTAGATTTTAAGGTAATAATGTTATGTCCGTCGTTGTCAGAGCAACTCATCTGAACTTCTCACTTTCTATTCGTGATTAATTATAAATCAGAAAGTGCACAACAACGTCGCAGATACTTGGTCAAATATTCGATCAAATTGTTAACCCAAGAAAATATACTATATAGAGGTTGCCACACTTTACATAAAGTATAATCGTACGCGTTTCAATATTGAACAAACAAAAATATTTGTAGTAGCAGGTACTTAAGGTGTTAAATTCATAATTTAAAGTTATGTAAGTTGTGAAGATGATGTGTAGCTCGTGGCGTAATGGTTAGTGCGTTGGACCGTCACACAAGTGACTGTGCCACATACAAACAAAATAATTTTTTTTTTCTACAGGAATACTGCCTCTTGCAAGGTAGTGACAAATCCACCATGAGTATGTTTAGCCTTGTGGAAGTGATTGACACCTTAGAAAGGATTCGGCAGAACACTGCAGGTCCCCACACCTGCAGATTATTGATAGCAAGCACAAAGGTGGTTCTGGTTGTTTAGTCCTGTCGGGTTAAACATTTGAAATGGAAATAAAATTCACGCCTGGATCGTACGTTCGTTCGTTTTCAAAGTCGTTTTTTACTTAATTTTTACTTGCGTACGTTTTGCATTTGGAAAAAAATTGAACTCGAGATTTTAATCAAAGTTGACATTACGATGGTAAGGAACACCAAAAAAAGTTGGTCCGGCAATTCCGTCTGTATGTCTGTCTGTCTGTTTGTAACTTGGTGGTTAGGCCTTTTAGGATATTTTTTTAATTTTTTTTTTATAATCTACACGCGTGGGCCAGCAACTCGTATGCCATTTATTTTAGAATTGGTTCTAAATGGAAAATAAGAGGATATAGAATACGGAAGGGATCGAACCTGTGTCCATGAGGTTGACATGCGAACACATAACTATCGCGCCACGGCCACCCCAGATTGTCCAAAATAGATTTTTGAATCGTTGTTTTAGCCCCAAAAATAACGGTACTGCCATACAAATTTGTCTACCATCTCGAATTATCTCGAAAACGGCTCTAGCGATTTTGATAAAAATTGGTGGGTGTACTAACACGAGTGTGGTCTACATTTCGGTCGAAAAAATTTTAAAAATATTTTGTTATTAACTGTGCCTTCCATGCAACGATTTTATTGATTTTCAACTTTCTCATAAACAGCTCAACGGATTTCAATCAAAATTTATATACAGGACCTCCTTCAAATCAAAATTTTCGAAAAATAGTTTTTTCGATTTTTGAAAAAAAAAAATATTTTTTTTTGAAAATTCAATATTTCGAAAACGGGTGGGCGATTTTTTCTGAAATTTTGTTTATAAATTTATATTATTAAATATTCAAAATGTTCATACCAATTTTTTTTAGAAAAAAATTATGAATTTTTATATATACAAAATTAAGTGAAAAACGACTTTAAAAATACTTTTAGCCGTTTCCATTAAGAATCGTATGCATACTCGTATAATGTGATCGAACATAGGAGCAAGTACGTGCGATCCAGTCGTGCATTTTATTTATATAACTGGTGTTTTTTTTAGACGTGCGGTTTTCAAGAAGAAAAACACGCATATTATTTAATGTTATGAACAAGAATTTAGCTTTACTATAAAGATAAGAGTTTGCCATTATGTTTTTATATTTTCGACCACTTTTTGCAGCTATTGGCAGCAATTGGGGCCGTAAGTCAGCAATAACGCGCCATCTCGTTTTGGACCCATTCACCGAACGTGACACGCGCTTGATGGTCGTTCGGGTTCAATTCTTGCACGAGTTGGATTTGTAAGCCCGCAAACTAAGATCCTTCCGCAAAATCTTCCAAAAAGTGGAAATGGACACTGCTCCAATTGTTGCGCGCGATTGCGGATAGACTCATTCGGGTCTTCTTCCATTCTCTGCTCCACAGCAGTCTCTGAGGATGCGCATTATCCACTAAAGTAAACGTGGTGCGAAACCGATCCATTGTTGCTCGAATTACCGACCTTTTCTGGGCGATTATGTCCATAGAATATTGGACACAGCGAGCGGAGTGTCACGCGACCCGAACCATTATGTTGGTAATAAATTTACACGATTTTCAGGAGTAAGTCTAATCATTATGAAGTGGCGAACCAAGCGGAGCATAAATCAAGTGACAGCTGTCAAAAAGACCAACTGTCAGATTGAAAACCACACGTCTAAAAAAACACCAAATAGAAAATGTCTTTAATTTTCTTCAAACAATATTGGGATGGCAATTTTAAATATTTATATAGTCCAAGATTCCAGAGTCCACATACCTTTCTTATTTTCTGATGGATAAAATTTATATGATAGAGTAGTGTTATTACGTACAGTTAACGTATGCATACCTGCTAGCTTGTGCTGAGGCACGGCCAATTCTTAGACATCAGGTGTTAAATGCAGGTAAAAATGTTGATAACTTCACGTATATTCTGATTGTTAGAAAAGTTGAAACACCACTGCCAGACACCTTCTGTGGGCGGTTTTTATAGCCAGACGCTTTAAAGGTCGTAAAAAATAATCATAGTCTTACTTATTAGTATAGGAAAATAAGATATTCAATTCGAAAAAATTCCGACAAAGCCGAATTCTGGCGGAGAGCTTCATTTTTACGTCCTAAGCATTTTCTAAAAAGCACCCAAAATTTGGGGCGGAGCAAAAAATGTTAGAGGGATAAAATTCAGTTTTTTCCATATTACTCGAAAAAAGTTGTTGTTACACATTGTAGATCAGGTCATTCTACACAAAAAAGTTAAGACACTTTTTATTGTACAATTGATAGATTTGGAGAAAATTGGTCAGGACATTGGGGTGTAGTACATTAAAAAAAATGTTATAAATTTATGTTTTTAAGTGGGGAAATTTTTTGTTCTTCGTTACGTTTGGAAAAAAATGTTCTATTAAAAAAAAAACAAGTTTTAAGTGTGGAACCGAAAGGGAAATGCTGCCTTTATTTTTTTCAACATTTTCTAAAAACAGTAAAATTATCTACAAAATGTTGCCTTATTAAATTAAATGCTTAATAATTATTAAACTTATATAATGTAATTCTTAAAATTTAAATTTAGCTTCTTTATCTATCTGTATTGTGTTATGAAATGTCGCTCAGGCAGACGGCAATTGCCATGTCCTTAATCTTAAAGAAACAAATATTGTAAATATTTTTTTTTTTAAATAAAGAAATTATCTATCTATCTATCTATCTACAAAATGATATATTACCGACTTCTGTATGTCAATTCGTTCTTAAGTTATAGCGTCCCAAAGCTTAATTGTTCACCACGATGGTTATATAGAATAAATTCATTCGTTAAAGCAACCAGACATAATATAGCTCCGATTTTGACGAACAATTAAACTTTGGTAGGCTATAACTTAAGAACGAATTGACATACAAAAGTCGTTAATACCTCATTTTGAATTTGTAGATAATTGTACTCAAAACCAAAATTTCAACAAATACAAAAAATAACCCACCCGTTTTCGAAATATTGAATTTTCAAAAATCCGAAAAAAAAATATTTTTCGAAAACTTTGGTATACAGTATTCTTTATTATTTGAAGGACCTCCTATTCGAAAAAATAATTGATCCAAATCCGTTATGAGTACGTCGAAAATAAAAAAAAAATGCTTATATGACAGGTAGGTACCGTTAATAATAAAATATGTAAAAACAAATTTTGTCCAGAAAGTAGATTCTACTAAAAGGAGTGCACCAATTTGTATCAAAATCGTAAGAGCCGTTTTCGACATAATTCATTAGTAGTGTAAATTTCGGTTTTCATGAAAATCGCGCTGGAGCTTCAGCCGCCCCACTTTAAATATAATCAATATTTTATGTTGGCCAATAACTTCGCATTTTTTTATTTCTGACAAAAAATTAAAATTTAATTTTCTACAACTTAGTATTAATATTTTTTTTTCAAAAAAGTTACCGTTCGCGGGATATTAATGAAAAACTGTTTTGGGGCGTGTGACCCCCTTCTGGGATCATGAAAATATTAATTGGTACAATTTTCCCTTATAGTTCTTTGGAGGGGTCGTTAGCAGTTGAAATATCGATTTTCGGGAAAAAAACTGCTGGAGTTTTAGTCGCCATTTTTAATTTAATGAAGAATTGGTTATCTTTTCTTATTCACCCTTTTCCGGGCCACCATGGAGGTAGAGTTTAAGATGCGTTGTTTTTTGTTGACGTGTTTTACCCTTGTACGCCTAATCTACGGAATTGTACGGAGAAGGGTTCCATAATAATAAAAAAAAATAACAAATTCTTTATTAAATCCAAAATGGTGATTAAAGCTCAAGGACTATTTTGCCGCAAATCTATATTTAGACTACTAATGATCCCCCCCCGCAACAAACTATAAGAGAAAATTTCACCAATTAATATAAATCAGTTTTTCATTAATATCTCTCCAACGGTAACTTTTTTTGAAAAAAATATTATTGATTATTTTTGTCAGAAATCAAAAATGGCGAAGTTATTGGCCAAAATAAAATGTTTATTAAATTCAAAATGGCAGCTGAAGCTCCAGCGCTTTTTTCCCAAAATTTAGACTACTTCACAATGACTAATAAAACCCCTAACGAACTGTGAAAGAAAATTGTACGCATTAATTTTTTTCATTTAAGCCCTTTTTTTACGACTGGACTAATACACTATGCGACGAAAAAGTAATCCATGGAATATATAACCAACTATTTATGGCCTGCTATCTATCTCACTTTCTCTAAAAAGTGACAGAGATTACACTACGAAAAAATAATGGTTGGGTCATGCTGTAACACAAAAAAAAACCTTATAAGCATGTATAGGTAAACACATAAGGATGAACGTATATGGGCATTACGGCTCTTATGTCAAAATATTAATATTGAAACCTCAAATCGTTTTGCACTGACACATTTTTTTTAAGCCGATGGTCTTCACTGTTTTTCTGCTGACAAATTCATCGCAAATCCCAGGATGATAGAATTACGCAAACGGGTGCAAAATTCATATAATCCACCAAAGCTTGGCTAAAAGAATTCCTCATCCGATTTCCTTTGATGGATTTTGGTTAGGGAGCAAAGAAGTCAAATTATCACAAAGAAATAAAAATATATATATGTATATATAATAAATATCCCAGCAATACAAACAGCAATAAAAAAAATAAAAAAAAAAGAAATTAAATCACATTTATCAAACTGGAAGGAAGATGGCAAGGTCAAACCGAGTGTATGGCACACCTCTCCTTAAGCTCCTCAACAAGACTGTCTTCGATGATTTGAAGTTGAACCCACTCTAAAGGACAAAGCAAGAAAGGCAGAAATCTTCAGTTAATACATTTTGAAACGTCCGTGTATGACAAACAACATCTTCAGACCATAAGGCGTAATCGGAAGTATTTATCAAATAATAAACAAAAAGGAAAATCACATTCTGAGATTATCGTGTCGGACCGGTATTAAAAATGTTTATTTATAGAGGACCCCAACACTTCTTCTGCCGCCTGCACTAAACACAGCACAACAGAGTGTCGATACATAACACAGAGTTGTATATAATATCTACCCATACAGCTATACAAATATAAATTATATCTTGAGTTCCGTTCCTATAGTCCTTTCCTTCTCCTGACGTGTTATATATCCCTCGGTTTGGTTTTTTTTTACCATCTTCTCATATATCCATCCTCTACCTTCAATCAAACAGCAAACAAATCAATAAAGAATCTGACGATTCAAAGAGAATTGCGAATCATTGTTGTATCCCTTTTTATGCGGGACGAAGAAAGGACGAAGAAAAAGAAGAATAAAGGATGAATGCTGCTCCTTGTTCAGGATGGATTACTTTCCTCATTTTATAGGAGGAAAGAAAACATTATTTAGTGCTCTGCAGAAAAGGCTATACTCAACTCACACTTTATATCTGCACACACATATTTTTTTTTTTACCCTCGATTCAATTCGATTCCACTCTTGAATTCAGATCTTGAGAATATAGCATACAGAAATATAAGGATACTGTAAATTATTACAATCCAATGAAATCCATAAATCAATGAAATCTCCTGTATCTAAATTAGTTGGGAATTAACAGAGGGCCAATGCATGGATTGATTTTAAATTCGAGTTCTCTGCTTTTTTGGGGATCACACGATAAGGGGGGCTTACAAAGGGAAATTAAAAAATGAGGCCATACATAATCCTTTTGAAAAATCGGTAGAATTTGTATAGTTCGATTTCGGAGTTTAACAAAAGGACTACAATCTGCTGCGTATCATATAATGGTATCGTTTATTTGTTGAAATAAATGAACGCTTAAGAAATTTCATGTGCTCGAGTTGAGAACAGCTTCAAACTTTGAACGATTGATGGAAATAAATACTTCAGCACATCGGGATTAAAAATCGTTGTGTATCGTACGAGAAGTGGATTAGTGATGCTTTAGCATGAAGTTATATGGTTCATCATAAGTTTTCTAATGGAAATCTTTTAAGTCGACCTTCTGTCGGACCTTTACTGACAATGTAAAAATGGAAGTTTAGCAAAAACGATTCTAGAGTGAAAGCTCCCTATCCCTATCCCTAACAACAGAATCACTAAGTCGAAACGTTTATTGAGGCCAATGCTCTTGACCGTGGGGTAGTTACTTAGTCGCAATTGCTGTTAATGTTGATATCATCCGCAAAGAACATCTACCATTGATGAAGTTAATTGAAGTAAACGTTCTGATTACAGTACCAGAATGTAAATTAGTCCACTTCGTTGAATGTCAGGAGATGCCAGGACTCAGAAATTTAAGTCCAACTAAGTGAAGTGTTCTGCCGCCACTGTCACCTAGATGCAGTGCATTTGTAGCCGCAGATCTTCTCAGGATTGATTCCAATTTGCCAAATTATCATCAATGAAAGTCTGAAAAATTTGTAATCATCTCTGGAGATAATTCAACGCCAAGTGCTTAAGGCTCCTATTGCAAACACAGTTTAAGCCGAGAAGCACCAAGTAAGGACGAAAAATTGTCGAGGAAATGGAAACTTGTTGGATTCAAACAACGCTCAAATTAAAGATATGTCGCAAACCAGATGTTCCTGTAGCCAAGAAATTGCGTCAAGAACAAAATATAATAGTCGAGATGTGTAGAAACATCAATGACCTCTGCAAGAGGTTATTCGAACAGTTGCATGATTTCTTGGATCTGAATGATAGTTGAAAGAATTGGTTGAACAGCAACGAACGGATGGGACCAAATTCTTCCGACCAAGAATGATACAAATTCAAGCACAAGTTTAGTTACTGAGCGAGGAATTCCGTACTCAATAGGCTCAACTAAGTCATCTGCAAGAAATTATTCACGAAGTGTTCGATCAACTTAAGGACTCGACCCTGAAGCAAAAGCCGTTTCAACAGGATAGGAAGTTTGGATGAACGTCCAAAAAGCTTTTGAGGAGCTGCCAGCAGTAGCATGGAGTTTGAAACCACTATAGGTCGACCGCGTGAAGTTTAGATCAATATTAGTGACAAGAGGGTTTGGGATGCCTTATCTGTTAACGCAGATTTACACGAGAAGAAAGACTTCATAAAGGTCAAATAACCCTCTTAGCCAATGCCGAAGATCCGGACTTGCGAGCCAATGTCAATGGAAATTTGGCTGCTTTAGAAAAAAAATATCAAGTACTGCAAAAGAAGTTAGACATTAAAAATGATTGATTCGTCACTCAGTGACGGTCGTCAATTTGCCGAAAGATGTTCCAAAACACTGGAATTGTTGTCAGGTGAATTGACTAATATTATAGATCGTCTTTTGGTTTCAATTTACCGTGAGCTTCTGGCTGATCTATAAGGGTAAGGATCTCAGTAGCCGCCCTGGAGCAATCCAAGATCGCAGTGAGCAACGTGATTGAACATATCGAACAGCAATTGGACAAGTGGGTTGTCATACGTACCTTTAAACCTGCATGGAATACTGCCAGAAATATAAGCAGAGGTCAGAAAACAATTTATCTTGGATAGCAGGTGGAGCTGAAGACAAGCTCGCTGATTAATAAGGAGCAATTGAAGCGTAGGCTTCGTGACTTACAATTCCGACCCACAATTATTCCGAAGTGAGGCATTCAAAATCGTGATAATGTGATACTTTTGAATTTAAAAAAAACAAGCAGAATTTTTCGAAAAAAAACCTGATCATTGCTCTCATCAGTTGTGTTAATATTTATTGGATCTATGCGGACCAACTTATACGGCCTTTGACAAACAAAATTTGTGATCGGTATCAGCAACTGTAATCAGAGTGAATTCATGTGAATAAAATGCTCTATTACCAAATGAACAGTCCGAATTCAGCGGAAGAAACAGCTGAACTCCCCAACTCATAGAGAGCGAATTGTGCTCCGAAGGAATAAGACTCAAATATTCCACAAAAACGCCGAAGGGTTCGGTAAGGACATGTGATATCATTTGACTTTTTTAATCTGGTTTTGACAGGCACGTTAGTCAAGCTCAAGTGTCAAAAATGTCAAGTTATTACTCATAGTTCTTAAAATCTTAGAATTATCGAAAAATAGGATATGAACGAGTTGTAGAGCTTAAGATTTTCTGCCAAAAAAGCTGCTAATACTTTTTTCTTATAAAATGTGGAAAATATTTTTTGTTTTTTGTTTTTTAAATTTGAAAAATATTTATTCGCAATTTGTACATTAAAGCTGCGCTTTGTTATATACCGGTCTGGGTTATTTTTTAACACGTATTATAAAATCAACAAGAGATCCAGGTTTCTATCGGGGTTTCTATGAGGGTTTGCAAATACATATTAGTATTAAGTTTGCCGAACAGAGGGTACATTTAAGTACACAACCCAGGTCGTTTTATTTTCACGGGGTCAACCATATGGGCTATGAGCGATAATAAAACACGGCTAATGATTGAATTGATTTTTTAATAAAGCCAACATTATTTTACTTGCAATATAGTAGTAATAGAGGGCAAGGTATGCAATGGACCACCTTTTTTTATTTTGGACTTTCTTAAAAACGGCTGACGGATTCCCATTCAATCAAAAAAAATCGAATTCTAAACAATATTGAGTACCAAAATTTTCGAAAAATATTGTTTGGGATTTTAAAATAAAATGTTTTTTTTCTTTGAAAATTCAATAATTCGAAAACGGGGGGAAGAATTTTGTTAAATTCTGTTTTTAAATTTATATAGTTAACTACTTAGAATTGCTGTACAATTTTTTTAATTAAAAAAATTTCGTTCTTAAAAAATTAATTGTAAAATGATTTTACAAATATATATTAGAAACAAATTGTTAATAATTAATTTTTGTTTTTTTTTGTTTTGAAATTTTGAGTTTGAAAAATAGTATTCTTTTCAAAACCATTAATTACAACGTCGAGAACGTCATTCTCTACAAATTTCGTATACTATGTTTTCAAAACTGTTCGCTACCTAAACTATAAGTACGAAAACTGTTACTTTGAACATTTGTTTTATTGAGCTATATATTCCAAAAACCTATAATTTCGACATTTGAAAACTTTTAAAATATAATATTTTGTAAATAATGCACCTAAGGGCAAAAACTGTCGCTAGTTTTTGTAAGGAACATTATTATCTCTAGATTGTGCGTTTAAATTTTTTTTTTCAACAAAAAAAAATGGTAATTTCAAAAATTATGTACACATGTGAAACCCCGTTATTACTTGCGATATAGGTACTATAGGGCAAGTTTTGTTTCTGTTTACTTTTGACCTTGTTTTAAAAAAAGTTAACACTTTTCCCATGTCTTTACCATTTCAGAGTTATGGCAAAAAAAAACACTACTTTTTGAACGATGTCTTTTCCAATACAGTAGACGCCCGATATAGTGAATCTCGTTCGAGTGAACTATCCAATATAGTGAACAAACAAAATTTATACAGGGTACTCTAAATAGTGAACAAGAAAAATCTCGATATAGTGAACACTGAGTTTTTCTCTGAATTTTCCATCTACAATGCGCCCATAGCTTGTCGATAGGGTTTTACCGTTTAGTTTCATATCGTTTTAACCATAAACTCTTCAAATGCGTTTGTATCTGTGTCATATTTCATCAAAGGATGCTGTTATTTATAATTGATAAGATCATTGAATGGGCGGTACATAATAATGCAGATTAATCTAACATTTTAGTTTTATAACCTTAAAAAAAAAAAAGCTGCGCCAAACAATTGAAAATTAAGATAGACACAAGGGAAAGTGACGAATTATTTTTTCATATTTTAATTTTTTTGTTATACGAGTACAAAACTTTATTTCTTCCTTGGTACCCGATAGTTAATATTAATTTCTACAAATTTTTGTTGTTGTTGTTTTTTATGAGTTGTAGAGCTTTATTTTATGTTTTTTTTTTGTTATTAACGTAATGTGAAATGTTCTTTTTTTTGTTTTATTGGTGAAATTTTTTCAAAGAAAATTTAAATACTTATGCTTATTGTCAAACCTCACTCTGCATATGTATTTTATTTAATGTTTGTAAAATTGCTTACACTTAAGAATTATAAAATAAAATGCACGACTGGATCCCACGAACTTGCTCTTATGTTCGATCACATCACATCGAATGCAAAAGATTTCTGTTAAAAATCTAAATATATATTTAAAGCAGTTTTTTACTTCATTTTTTATATATACAAAATATCTTTAATTTTTTTCTTAAAAAATTGGTATGACAGTCTTAAATATTATAATATAAACTTAAAAACAAAATATTAAATCGGCTTAATCAAAGAAAAAATAATTCAAAATTCTGAAATAAATACTTAAACTATTTTTTTTTTAAACTTTTTGAAAACATTTTTCAAAAAAATTCAAAAACGCCAATTCATAGGTATTCAATAAATACATTTAAATATAATTTTTGAAAAAAATTTAATGAGCAGTTTTCGAAATATAAATTTTTTTTAAAATGATTTTAAAAATACAAAAAATACTAATTAAGGATATTGGTACGCGGTATAATTTGGGCAACCTAAACCTATATATGTGTGAAATTTCGAAAGAATCGGTTGAGCCGTTTATGAGATAGTCGAAAGCAAATAAAACAGTCCTATGGAAAGTACCGTTTTTAGACATTTTTCTAATTTTTTTTCAACCATATGATCGGTTGTAGCTAAAAAGCCGCACTGATTTTTTTTTTATCAAAATCGTTAGAGCCGTTTCCGGGAAAAATAGGTTTGAACGTAACGGTTATATGGCAGGTACCGTTATTTTTTGAGCTAAAAAACAATACCTAAAAAAGTCTATATTCCAAGTTTGAAGCAATTCGGCCCACCCGTTTGGGCTGTAGGTGTCTATACATTAATACATACATACAGACAGACTGACAGACTGACAGACTGGCAGACTGACAGACTGACAGACTGACAGACTGACAGACTGACAGACTGACAGACTGACAGACTGACAGACTGACAGTCTGACAGACTGACAGACTGACAGACTGACAGACTGACAGACTGACAGACTGACAGACTGACAGACTGACAGACTGACAGACTGACAGACTGACAGACTGACAGACTGACAGACTGACAGACTGACAGACTGACAGACTGACAGACTGACAGACTGACAGACTGACAGACTGACAGACTGACAGACTGACAGACTGACAGACTGACAGACTGATAGACTGACAGACTGACAGACTGACAGACTGACAGACTGACAGACTGACAGACTGACAGACTGACAGACTGACAGACTGACAGACTGACAGACTGACAGACTGACAGACTGACAGACTGACAGACTGACAGACTGACAGACTGACAGACTGACAGACTGACAGACTGACAGACTGACAGACTGACAGACTGACAGACTGACAGACTGACAGACTGACAGACTGACAGACTGACAGACTGACAGACTGACAGACTGACAGACTGACAGACTGACAGACTGACAGACTGACAGACTGACAGACTGACAGACTGACAGACTGACAGACTGACAGACTGACAGACTGACAGACTGACAGACTGACAGACTGACAGACTGACAGACTGACAGACTGACAGACTGACAGACTGACAGACTGACAGACTGACAGACTGACAGACTGACAGACTGACAGACTGACAGACTGACAGACTGACAGACTGACAGACTGACAGACACATACATACAGACGGACAGAATTTTTAGCCCATCTTTTTTCGTCTTCGCTATCATCGTAATGGTTGTTTGATTGTTATTTCAAACCTTTTTTTTCGACGAATGCATAACTTGCCTTATTGTACCTATAATCGCAAGTAAAAAAGTTGTGTGTACTTCACACTACTCAATGTATATAGTTTTTATTAAATTTAGCTTTGAAAAACTAATGAAAATTCTCTCTCGAAATAGTGAACAATCTCGAATAACTTATCAAGCCTGGTTTTTATTAATTCACTATATCGAGCGTCTACTGTAGTAGCTTCTAGGAAAAAAATATTAAGAGCATTTCTGTAGAAAATCGTAAGATCTACAATTCAGTCATAAACTTTTTAAGAATTATGATTGAAAAACTGATTTTTTTCGAAATTTGTGATTGAATACATTTTTCTTCTCCTCGGATTGATGAGGTCCTTTTAAAAATTTTTTTTATTAAGTAATAAAGGTTTGTACAAAATTTCAGTACGAAATTATTCTGATGCTAAGCGACTATTTTGACGGGATAAAAAGAAAGAAAAATAAAGAAAGCTTCGGACATATACTTTCCACGAACTCGGTATTAAAAAGTAAGGCTTTCCTGTTTATCAGTTAATAATATTTTGTATGGTTCAATCCAATGGCCCTATTACCACCAACAGCATATTTGGTAATATGCCGATAATATTGCCCTCCACGCTTTACCATGAAAAATTTAAGCAACTATGGTTGAACTTATAGAACTAAAAATTAAAATTCTCTAAAAATATTTAGACAAGTTTGGATCGATTTTTTTATTTATTTTAATTTCTGCATTTTAATTTCCAAAGGATAAGTTGACACTTTCCTAGCCTGATAAACTACCAGGTTTCACTCTGCACTAAGATCTCATTAAAATTAAAAAATTGCAACAAAAAAATCATTTGAAACAGCAAAATTCTTATACCAAGCTGACTGGAAGAGTTTAGTCTAGCCACTTCATACAAACCCACTAAATACATCCAACAATCTGCATTGAAAAATCTGTCTGAGTTAATGAATTAAATCGCAGACAAATGCTTATCGCACTTGTTAGCTTTTTTCATTTATCTAAAATTCTTAACAATCAAAAAAATGAACAATTTTACGGTCTGGAACATTTCGTTTTTTTCCGCCGCATTAATCGAATTTTTCAAACACAATTGTTATGAAACTTTACCAAAGCGACCTAGAGATACAAACCTTGCACAGCTATTGCAATATCAGTCCCAAAAATGCTCTTAAAAAATGGATAATTCGAAAAAAAAAAATGAAAATAGCACAATACCTACTGTATGAAACCTCTTTTAATTTTTTTGTTGTTGTTCTATATAAGGTATGTGCATTGCAGCTCTACCGAAAGGTATTAAAAACTGGAGTATTTTTTTCAGTTCAACGCTATTTTCATATCCAATGAAGAAAGTATAAAATTCCTTTTCGAATATCCCCTGTTCCAGTTTAACAATGCCTAGCTTAGTTATACCAAAAAAAATGTTTATCCTTTAATACAACTTGGTAAGATAAAATCTTTCAATGTTATCATCTGTCAGTGGTTAACAATTGGAAGCTCTTTGACGTACAGTGGGACAATGTATAGCACAGAGTAGGAATAAAATTAAATACATAAAGTGGATATTCAAATAGGTGTTCAATGTGAAAGTCTCTTATTTCAATAATTGTGCATCCTGCAACTGATCCTACTATATCCAGCTGGTTGCCTTCAAATGAACAATAATGTGATATGTGATCTACGGATCGCGTTGCACTTAAATAGATGGTTCTGGTTAGCAGAAATATCAAGTGATATCAAAGGCGTAACTTTCCTTAGCTGGACGTTGAAGGAGCATAAGAATAATAGCAGACCCTGCCGCGCGTTGCTGCGACTTTATTGTATTACGTTCATTTATTAGATATTAAAATTGGTATTGTTAAGGAAGTGATTGGTAAAGATTCTAATCAGTAGCAATCAGTACTTTCCATTAATTAAGAACTGAACGATGGACAATATTTCTCGTTAATCTGTCTTTCGTTAATTATTTATCGTCATCGCGAATTTTAGCCTTTAAAAGGAATTATTCATTCTAATGGAGTCGTACGTATTCAAGGTAATAGGACGATTCAATATTGTTGACTGAAATAGCCCAAATACTTTAGAAACCTTCTTCAGTGCAACAGGAGCGTATATCTAAAAATAGGGCGCCAGACACTTTTTGATAAGGAAATCACAAATCTTCTGAGCGCAACCGAAAAACCTCTTATTTTCTCCCAAAAGTCAAATTATAAAGTGATCTTTCAAGTGTCTTTGTTTTGCAAAAGTTCACCCTGTGGTTTCGGCTGCAGTTTTCGATCACGTCGTATATATTTGCAGAAGGTGAAGTTGAAAACCGGCGGTACTGCTTACTGGCATTTTATCATTGATCGTTACCGTGGATTTCGACGATCGTACGTAATTGCTCGTATGTTCGATCACATTGTATGCAAAAGATTCTTAATACATAGAAGGTAGGTAGGTAAAATGGTGGTCAGAGCGAACTCGCATCTAGACCCAAGTAGCGCTGGGAAGTGCCGCAGTTTTGATGCCAAAGAACTCGTAAGGACTCAAATAAAAAGATTTTTAGCGGAAAACGAGAGGAAACGACTCAAGACTCGATCCGTTGAGGAAAGAGGATTAAGTTTTTAACTTTTAACTTTACTCAGAAACGGCTAAGTATATTTTTAAAGTCGTTTTTAGTTAATTTTTGTATATACAAATTTTTTTACATTTTGTCTAAACAAAAATTGGAATGACAATTTTAAATATTTAATAATATGAACTTAAAAACAAAATTTCAGAAAAAATCGCCCACCTGTTTTCGAAATATTGAAAAAACTATTTTTCGAAAATTTTGAAATACAGTATTAATTAGTACTCAAATAACCTCCTGTATAAACATTTTGATTGTAATCCGTTGAGCCGTTTTTGAGAAAGTCCCAAATCAAAAAAATGGTTGTATGGCACGTACCGTTATTAACAATATATGTAAGTAAATTTTTTTGCCAAAATGTAAGCCATATGTGAAGTAGTACACATACTTTTTTTATCAAAATCATTAGAGACGTTTTCGAGATAATTAAGATGGTAGAAAAAATCGTATGGCAAGTACCGTTATTTTTGGACTAAAAACATGATTCCAAAATATATTCTAGAAAATCACATAAAACGCTTAAGTACCAAGTATGTATATCTCAAGTAAAAACAATATTCTTAGAAAACAAATAAAAATAAATTCAACTTTTCAACATTGCAATTTTGCCCTCCGACGAAAAACAACAGCTATTGTGCAAATTTGGTGGGAGAGGGTATTTCAACCTAGCAGTATTCTACAATATCGGAAATTCCGCTATAGTTCATTGAATTTCTAGACAGATTTGGACGGCGAGGACGGAATAACGTCCAACCTTTTATTTCATAAATAAGTTATGTAAGGCGATCCGCCCTTCTCAACATGATTAACATCTAGAGTGCGAGATCAAATGAGGCCTAGTTTCATACTAATTGGATTTTATCAGACCTCCGTCAGTTATTTTTTTTAGAGTACTGAGAAAGTGTACCAATGGCTAGATGATCCATGGACGCCGTACAATCCAGCTGGAAATTTTACCTTGACAATTATACCGTCAAGTTAAATCAACATCTCGAGTTCTATTTTTTTTCTTTGTTAAATACAAATAGGCTCCCGGAAATTACGCCAGAATTTTTTTTTGGAAAAAACGCCAAGAAATTATTCATAGAAAATTATAGCCTTTTTTCTTTTCTAAATTTCTGGCTTTTTTCAAAAAAAAAAAAAAATCTGGCGTTTTTTCCATTTCCTAAAATGAAAAAAAGCAAGAAAAAAAAATTGAAAAAAAATCCAGAAAAAAATTCGTACTTGTGTGAAGATTTTTTTTTTCAATTAGGTCCACGGCGTACAAGAAGCTCTGTGCGTAAACACCTATATAGGATTTGGATTGGGTACAAGTTTGGGTATATGCAAAATTTTTGTTTGGATTTGAAGATTTCTTTTTAAGAAGTTCCAAACAAAATTTGCATATACCCAAACTTGTACCAACCTCAAATCCTATATTGGACCAAGTAGGGTGTTACGCGCCGAGCTTTTTATATGCCGAGGACCTAATTGAAAAAACACTTCTTCACACAAGCCCGAATTTTTTTGTCTAGCTTTTTAAAATATATTGTTTACATTTCAAATCTATTTTATGTTCTAAATAAATATAAATTTTAAATATTTCTGGCTTATTTTCCAAAAAAAAAATCCTCGCTTTTTCCAATTTTGAGCCACACAAAAATTCTGGCGCAAATTCTCTGGCGTAATTTCCAGGAGCCACCTAAATCGAGAGTAAGAACATATAATTTCTGCAGTTTATTATTAAGCTCCGTTGTAACATCTTGTATCAGAAAATACTATAACTTTTGAAAATAGCCCTGATTAATTTTGTTTTATTTGTAAAATGGTGAATGTTTATAAGAAAGAATTTTCGTCAGTGAATTCAATGGTTCCAAATAGATATGTACTTTCTCCCACTGTTAGACTTTGAATTAAAAAAGTGTTGCTGCAGGGTATAGGAAACATCTACTCCATAACAGAAGGACAAGAAAAGTGTTTTGCCATTGATTTGATGTGATTGAAAAGCATTAGACGTAAAATGTATTTTACTGACCCAGTTTCCATTTCCCAACTACACAACATACACTACACAGCCATTTTGATTAAATAACAACTTTTTAAATTTTCTCAATTTGCTTTTAAGCTGAATTTGTTAAAGTTAGCCAGAATGAATTTCCTGCTGGAGGCATCAGCAAGGCAACTTAAAATTGAACCTTCTACATGACCGAGCCTGCACCACAACGCCAACAATAATAATACACAACACGTCCCAACCCACCCCATCCAGGATATACATTTTTTTTTGGGGGGAATTAATTGTTTGGGACACAAGAGAATCACAGTCGGTGTTTAATTGGAGAACATAATTTGAAACTGCTGATATTAGGTATTTATGAATGCTTAATTAGAGGTTCAATACTTCACGTTCACGTGTTTTATATCTCATAACCAATTAATACGAACAACAAAATTCGCATTGCAAAAGCAATCACAAAATGCATAATTACAGAAATAAAATTCAATTCCTGTGATTTTAGCAGGCTAGCAGGCGGTGTGGGCTTGGCTATGGGCTTGATGCAGGCTATATGCGATACCGGGAAGCGAAATAAGTTAACGATAGAAACGGCGACGCACGGGTCGAAAGGGTTGGTAGGTTGAAAGGCAGCACATGCCTGGCCGCATTTTGACCAAAATCGTACCTACTTTTGCGGAACCGCAAAAATATTTTATTTCATGCACAGAGAGATATGCTTTTGTTATAGAGAGAGAGAGTTACCGGTGGTGGTGGTATACATAGTCGAAGTGCTGGTCGCTAATTTTGACAGTGTTAGTGGTAGTGCTACCGGGGAATGTCATCCAGTCCGACCGTCCCCGCTCCTCTCCTCTCCACTCCAAAATAGTATACAACTAAAGCACTACTCGTAGTAGGTATATACGTACTTTGAAGTTTAGCAGCCAAATGAAACTCCAAAAAAAACACATAGATACTCTCGTATCCAACATAACACACACAACCTACAGCAACAACAACAACAGCAACGGCAACATAAGATCCCTGCTGGACATAATGTTGGGGTAAACAGTCCATTGCGTCACCATGAACGCTTTATTTGGACGTCGACGACGACGACGCGGTGATAAGGAGTATTCGGGGAGAAGTTTGCAGTTCGAGGATGCTGTGTATAATATTTATGTATGTATATATATGCGCCCACTGCCCAGTCTACATTAAGTTCCAATACCCAACCTTAGCCAAGTCCAAAGCCGAACCGAACCGAGTCGAGCCGGGGTGATGTATAGACAAACATATTGTACGATGCCATAAACTCGAATATTCTGACCGAGAAAGCAACCCAAAATAGTGGCCACTCGCACATATCCTGCCAGCAGCGTATTATGGTGTTGAGCTGAAGACCTATTTGGTTAGTTGATATGGCCAGGTTCACTTTTCTGAATGGCAAAACCCAAAAACATAGTTTTTGCCTTCCAACAAGAAGTATTTTATGCGGCTATAATTGGGCGCCAGTAGGTAGAGGTAGCCCATTGCATAGAGTTGTTGTTCCAGATTTTATATATAATTTTTTTTATACTATTTTTTTTTTGTATTTCGGTTCGGTGCACTATTTTCTACTTTTGCCTTTAGGGGGCGGTCTGAAAGACTTTTGTTGTTTCATTTTATTTTATTTTATTTTTTTTTTACTCTATACTGACCCTCATTGTTTTTATTTAAAAAAAACGTAAAATAAAGTTTTTTTTGTTCATGAAATCGTTTTAATCAGATATGATTAACTTATTTGATAAGGGAGGTATGGTTGCAGGTATAGATATGGGGTTGGATTGTTGTAGGTTTAAACGATAACAAAGAGCACACAACTGAAATTGAGTTAAAGGAAGGCGAGAGCAGGATATGAAGAGATTTAATGAAATGACTTTAAATTTAAAAAATTGTAAATTTTAACTAAATTATTATGCGTATGCTTTCGATGACTGATGATAATTGTTGATGCGCAAAAATGACAAAAGAAAATGAAAATTATTAAGATTTTGGATAAAATCGAATTTATCTTTAGAGTAGTAATGAGAACAGGGTGGGCCAAAAATTAATCAATTTTTGTAGGCGACACTGACAATACAGTTCGGGGGGCTAATCAAATAAGATTCTTTCAACACATATATTTGCACACTATAAGTTGGCTGAGGTCCTATTGGTTGTCTTCCTAAAGCTGCGTTATCTCTCTTGGTAAAACTCGATAAGTCATCGATTCATATCATCGATGTCCATTCATTCTACATGCCCTAGCCCTCTAGGCCGATGACAATGTCCATTTCCACGTACCAGATCTATAAAGTAGGATACAATATCAAGGAAACTATACTACTGTACATGTAACGAGAAATTAAGTTTTCAAGCATAGTAACGGGTGTTTTTTTAAGAGCTTGAGAATAATACAAGACAGATATATTGTTGGAATACATTTTTTATTATTATTATCTGGTAGATAATTTTATGGAATAGTCCATACCAATCAAAATTATTTTTGACTACTTTTTCCAGTAAATGTGGCTTGAATATTGACGTTCAATGATTTAAGAAATGCTGGTATGCCGGCATACACCGATGACTTATAATATCCCCAAGTTAAGTCGCACGAACGCGGGGGCCAGTTAACATGAACAATTCTGGAAATAAAGCCGTCACCAAATTGATTTTGCAATAAATTTATGGTTAAGTGCACTGTATAGCAAGTTGCGCCAACTTTTTGGAACCAAATGTCGTGGATGTTTAGCTGATTAATTTTTGGAAACAAAAAACACGTCAGCATGGTTCGATAGCGCTCGCCATTCACAGAAACGGTAGCTCCTTCCTCATTTCGAAAGAAATAAGGACCGCTAATGTCACTTTTAATGCATGTAATGGTATTCATTAACGGCTTGAAGATTGTCTTCGATCCATATACGCCAGTTGTTATTTTTGACGAAGCCAATTAACCTGAAATGACTTCAGTACTAAACACACTTCTTCGGTAAAAATGCTCCATGAACTTCGAGACACAGATTTCTTTTTTTTTTTAAAGTAAACTTCCACAATTTGGAGCTTTGTTCCAGTGTTAAGCGATTCATGATGAATTTCCAAACCTTACTTAACAGAATTGTCAACAGCTCAACAGACATTCTCAAGTGTCAAACCGTAGACAACAACCATCGAAATTTCTTATGTTGCTAAAAAAAAACACCTTATAGTAAAGGTTGGGATTAGTCTCATGCTTAGTGTGGACTGTGCAATACAGATATCAGATTACTTCGAAATAATTTATGGTTTGAAGTAAGGCTGCCTGTTAGCACCTTTACTTTTTTCACATTATGTAAATGATCTAAATACACACATTGGAGGAGGTCACAATATCGGTCGCTTTAAGGTAAGACTGTTGATCTGTGCTGTAGATATGGTGATCTTAACATACGATAGTGGCATTTTACAACAGATGATAAATATTTTCGAGGAATTTGAAGATGAATGTTTCAAAATCAGAAATTATTTATATAGTCCATGAAAATAACACATTCACTTCGAAGAAAATTCCGACAAAGCTGAATTTTGTTGGAGAGCTTCATTTTAATGACCTAAGCATTTCCTAAAAAGTTCCCTAAATTTGGAGCAGAGCAAACATTTTTTTTTATAATTAAATTTTTTATAATTTTTAGGGTAGGTGTTGGTTGAGACACGGTGAAAAAAATTCAGTTTTTCCAAATTACTGGAAAACTATAGGTTCTTTGGAAAAAAAGTTGTAGGTACGCATTGTAGCTCGTGTTATTCTACACAAAAAAGATTAACACACTTTTTATCGTACAATTGATAGATTTGGAGAAAAATGGTTAAAAACATTGAAGTGTAATAAAAATGTAGTAAATTCATGTCCTTGAGTGCAGACATTTTTGTTTTTAGTCATTTTCTATTAAAAAACAAAGTTTTAAGTTTGAAACCGGAAATGAAATGAAAATAATAATTTATTGTATTTCTATCAATAACTCCCAAAACCTTTTTTTTTCTCAAAATTTTCTAAGAATTGCTTGTAGACAATTATCTACATGTCTGTCTGCCTGTCTGTACAACGATCTACAGCCTAACCGGCTAAGCGGATTTTGTTCAAACTTGATGTTTAGACGTTTTAGGTGATTATCCAAAATAGATTTTTGAATCATTGTTTTAGCCGCAAAAATAAGGGTACTTGCCATACAAATTTTTCTACCATTTTAATTATGTATATAATTTATTAAAATCTATCGGAGTGTGAACATTTGGTCGACGGTTGACTTGCCTGGCCTAAAACCACACTGATAGGGGCTAATCAGATCGTTGACAAAAGGTTTTAAGCGGTCGCACAGGATAGCCGACAAGATTTTATAAGCGACGTTTAGGAGACTAATTCCTCTGTAGTTCAGGGCATCTCCTTTCTTGTGGATGGGGCACACTATACCGAGGTTCCATTCATCGGGCATACTTTCATCCGACCATCCGACCAAATTTTGGGATGAGTTGGTGTATGCTCCTTACCAATTCATCTCCCGCTGATTTGAATAACTCGGCTGGTAGACCATCCGCACCAGAAGTCTTAAGTTTGGATATCGCAAGCCGCGCTTCGGTTGTGTCGGGTGGACGGAACTGTTGGCCATCATCGTCCAAGTTGAATGGAACGTTCTGTCTACTAGCGGTATCTTGGCTGTCTTTGCCGTTAAGCCATCTAAAAAAGTGTTTTTTCCAGATCCTCAATCAAAAATATACAAAATTTAAAATAGGTCGTTGCTGCTCCATCAAGATCGATCGATAAATAGCTTAACTTGGCAACCCTATTCTCAAGATGCCTACCTACCTAATGGGCGTATTTCCGTTTGGGAATTCCATTTTGGACTAATATAAATTTTGAATAGATGTTTCCGGAAACATTTTATTCAGAACAAATACCTACCTAAATATTAAATTTAAATTTAAATGTCAGAAAAAAATTATGAAATATTTAGTAGTGTATGACAAAACTGGCCAAGTCTCCAGAAGATTTCATTTCTTTTGACAGCTCATCTCAAACTCCTGGTTAGAGCTTCAAAAATAATATTTTCTAACTGGAATAATATTGCATAGGTATCATATCTGCTCCACAAGGTCACAAGTTGAACAATATGCAAAATCCCATAGTAAATCCTTTTGTTCAGGAAAGTTTGGCAAAGCCCATATGTAGTAGCAAAACAACTTTGGCATCATATTTCGGACCAAAAGGACTATTATTATTTTTAATTAAACAAATCCATCGTTTATCTTTATTGAAGATGCATACCTTTTTTAAATGCATGGTGTTTCCCATAATATAAACTTTTACAACTCTGCCAGCGTTTACTTATACAAATCATATTGATTTACCTTATTTTATTTTTTATTTGATCTCTCCCAATCATTATACACTTATACAGATGTTCCGCACAATGGTGTGACCTTCGTTTTTGTTTCATCCATTGCAAATAACAAAAAAACAAAAAAAAAAAAAGTGTTGGACATCCAATTCATGGCTCAAGGGATATCCAATGAATATATAAGGCGTTAAATGAAAAGAATCCTATTGATACTCAAAAGGGATATTTTCAGGTCGAAGGATAACAAAATCAAATCCATAAATAAGTTTTGGCAACATATGGTCCCCACAGTATCAAAAAAAAAACGCACTTTCTGGCAAAAGGATAATACCTATACCTCCTCTATATATATTGTACCTTAAATCCTATATGTCTACATATTAGAATATCGCTTTAACATACATATGTACATATACCTACTCGTGTATGTGATATGTGTTCTGTTGCGAGAAAGTGGAAAAAATTGTAAACAAATCAAAAGCAGCTCCTAAAAGGATCAAGGAATTGTATTATCGTAATAAATTGGTTCGTCTACTAAGCTATTTGGCTTCGGATTCGTTTGTTCCTTTTTTTTTTGTTTTTGATAGATTTTTCCAAGCATCCATTTCGATTTTATGCTAAGACTAAGAATGCACGTTATTTAAAATAAAACAAGAAGAACCAAAAAAAAAAAAAAAAATAATAATAAAAACCTATAATAGAAGAAGTAGAAGAAATAGTAGAAACAATAGGCTCAAGTGGGCCGATGCCATTGTGCCACTCAGGATACATCAGGCAGAAAGTTTTCCATAAATCTGGTGGTTACATGGTCCATGAACATCATAAATGCTATGGTGTCGGTGCCAAGGAGAGAGTTATTGTCACTTGAGGATTTCATTTGGTTGTTCCTTGGCTTTCGTTTGTTTTCTACTTCTTTGACGGGCATTAGTATCGGTATGGGTTTGAGAATTTCGCCTACCTAAGTCCTACATATTTATATATGTATTAGTATGTACCTACAAACAAAAACAACAACAACAAAACAAAACGTACGTAAATCCATTTTGAAATGTTTTACAATATACATGTACCTTACCACCATAGTATGGCAGGCACCATCAGAGTAGTTCATTTCGTTGTATTCCGTTTTCCGTATTCGGTGTATTCTGTATTCCAGGAAGTCTCAAGGCACCACTTAGACGACGAAACAGTGGCGCTGCAGAAATTAAATAAAGAGACTGAATATTTTCTTCTTCTTAGATTTCCTTACTAAATAAAGAAGGCACAAGATATATTGTTTGATATTTTTGTCTTCCTTCGAAACAGGCAGGATAATATAAATACATTTATATAGTCATACATATACAATGTTTATATATATGTATGTGCCTACCTAAACAGTCGTTTCATGTTTATAAATAGTTAACCTATATGTATGCCTTTTAGTTACCTACATAAATACCTACCTATTGGTATAAACTTATATTTAACTTTTTTTTAGGTCATGAGGTAAGTCTTTTGTAAAAGGATGCATTTGCGAGGAAGAAACGTATAAGAAAGGTTTCTCTGCTTTGCAGGAGGATTTAAATTATTTATTACATGAATAGAAAACTTGAAAACATGTTGTATTGAAATACATAAAATTTTATTGTTTCCAATTGCGTTTGATAAAAATTTACCTAATATCTAATATGATAACTATCCTTAAAGATCTGCATCTGCTTGCTGTAGGTTGGTAGTTTGGAATATGGTACGACTTCTGAAAAAGTACATTTTAAGTTTCTAAAAGTTTGCCTAGGGTTTAGCAAAGTTGTATTCCAACTTCTATTCAAGTAATGCGTACTATACATACATTTATAAATTACAAAATCTACCTATTCATATGTAAACGATTTTCAAGTGTGATTATGCATGAGAAAGGTCTAGGAGAAAAGCGGCTTAAGTCGACTTTTTGTCAAAATTAATATAAAGATGGCATGAATAAAATGAATAAAAACTTTAATGTATCTAAAAATTGATTTCTATAGTGTTATCCTATGAAGGTTTAAAGGCGATGAAGGTAATATTACCCTGATTCTTAGTATAATGAATTATCGAATGAAATAATAAAGAAATTAAAGAGCCAAAATTCAAGGAATAGATACATAGATGCCTACACACAAATATATAATTAGGTAAAAATACATAGATGATACACATAATACTAGTTAGAGGGTTAAAAACAAATATCATTTGAATTGTGGGACAAATATGAATACAGTCGAGTCCGCTAACTAGTTGTTTTTTGTGTCATTCGTTACATGGATTGAAAGGTGGCACTTCCAAGATCACGAATATATAATTTTTAAGTCGCTAGGGCAAGTAGTTTACCCGCAAATCGAATTTTAAGGGACAGACAAAGTGTAAAGTTTGATGGGTCTAAGACGCGTAGTTTAGTCAGAAATCGCGTTTAAAGATAAAAATGTCAAAATTTTTTAAAATTAGTTTTTAGTGTCATTCGTTACATGGATTGAAAGGTGGCACTTCCAAGATCACGAATATATAATTTTTAAGTCGATAGGGCAAGTAGTTTAGCCGCAAATCGAATTTTAAGGGACAGACAAAGTGTAAAGTTTGATGGGTCTAGGACGCGTAGTTTAGTCAGAAATCGCGTTTAAAGATAAAAATGTCCAAATTTTTTAAAATTAGTTTTTTGTGTCATTCGTTACATGGATTGAAAGGTGACACTTCCAAGATCACGAATATATAATTTTTAAGTCGCTAGGGCAAGTAGTTTAGCCGCAAATCGAATTTTAAGGGACAGACAAAGTGTAAAGTTTGATGGGTCTAGGACGCGTAGTTTAGTCAGAAAACGCGTTTAAAGATAAAAATGTCCAAATTTTTTAAAATTAGTTTTTTGTGTCATTCGTTACATGGATTGAAAGGTGGCACTTCCAAGATCACGAATATATAATTTTTAAGTCGCTAGGGCAAGTAGTTTAGCCGCAAATCGAATTTTAAGGGACAGACAAAGTGTAAAGTTTGATGGGTCTAGGACGCGTAGTTTAGTCAGAAATCGCGTTTAAAGATAAAAATGTCCAAATTTTTTAAAATTAGTTTTTTGTGTCATTCGTTACATGGATTGAAAGGTGGCACTTCCAAGATCACGAATATATAATTTTTAAGTCGCTAGGGCAAGTAGTTTAGCCGCAAATCGAATTTTAAGGGACAGACAAAGTGTAAAGTTTGATGGGTCTAGGACGCGTAGTTTAGTCAGAAATCGCGTTTAAAGATAAAAATGTCCAAATTTTTTAAAATTAGTTTTTTGTGTCATTCGGTACATGGATTGAAAGGTGGCACTTCCAAGATCACGAATATATAATTTTTAAGTCGCTAGGGCAAGTAGTTTAGCCGCAAATCGAATTTTAAGGGACAGACAAAGTGTAAAGTTTGATGGGTCTAAGACCCGTAGTTTAGTCAGAAATCGCGTTTAAAGATAAAAATGTCAAAATTTTTTAAAATTAGTTTTTAGTGTCATTCGTTACATGGATTGAAAGGTGGCACTTCCAAGATCACGAATATATAATTTTTAAGTCGATAGGGCAAGTAGTTTAGCCGCAAATCGAATTTTAAGGGACAGACAAAGTGTAAAGTTTGATGGGTCTAGGACGCGTAGTTTAGTCAGAAATCGCGTTTAAAGATAAAAATGTCCAAATTTTTTAAAATTAGTTTTTTGTGTCATTCGTTACCTATTCATATGTAAACGATTTTCAAGTGTGATTATGCATGAGAAGGGTCTAGGAGAAAAGCGGCTTAAGTCGACTTTTTGTCAAAATTAATATAAAGATGGCATGAATAAAATGAATAAAAACTTTAATGTATCTAAAAATTGATTTCTATAGTGTTATCCTATGAAGGTTTAAAGGCGATGAAGGTAATATTACCCTGATTCTTAGTATAATGAATTATCGAATGAAATAATAAAGAAATTAAAGAGCCAAAATTCAAGGAATAGATACATAGATGCCTACATACAAATATATAATTAGGTAAAAATACATAGATGATACACATAATACTAGTTAGAGGGTTAAAAACAAATATCATTTGAATTGTGGGACAAATATGAATACAGTCGAGTCCGCTAACTAGTTGTTTTTTGTGTCATTCGTTACATGGATTGAAAGGTGGCACTTCCAAGATCACGAATATATAATTTTTAAGTCGCTAGGGCAAGTAGTTTACCCGCAAATCGAATTTTAAGGGACAGACAAAGTGTAAAGTTTGATGGGTCTAAGACCCGTAGTTTAGTCAGAAATCGCGTTTAAAGATAAAAATGTCAAAATTTTTTAAAATTAGTTTTTAGTGTCATTCGTTACATGGATTGAAAGGTGGCACTTCCAAGATCACGAATATATAATTTTTAAGTCGATAGGGCAAGTAGTTTAGCCGCAAATCGAATTTTAAGGGACAGACAAAGTGTAAAGTTTGATGGGTCTAGGACGCGTAGTTTAGTCAGAAATCGCGTTTAAAGATAAAAATGTCCAAATTTTTTAAAATTAGTTTTTTGTGTCATTCGTTACATGGATTGAAAGGTGGCACTTCCAAGATCACGAATATATAATTTTTAAGTCGCTAGGGCAAGTAGTTTAGCCGCAAATCGAATTTTAAGGGACAGACAAAGTGTAAAGTTTGATGGGTCTAGGACGCGTAGTTTAGTCAGAAATCGCGTTTAAAGATAAAAATGTCCAAATTTTTTAAAATTAGTTTTTTGTGTCATTCGTTACATGGATTGAAAGGTGGCACTTCCAAGATCACGAATATATAATTTTTAAGTCGCTAGGGCAAGTAGTTTAGCCGCAAATCGAATTTTAAGGGACAGACAAAGTGTAAAGTTTGATGGGTCTAAGACCCGTAGTTTAGTCAGAAATCGCGTTTAAAGATAAAAATGTCCAAATTTTTTAAAATTAGTTTTTTGTGTCATTCGTTACATGGATTGAAAGGTGGCACTTCCAAGATCACGAATATATAATTTTTAAGTCGCTAGGGCAAGTAGTTTAGCCGCAAATGGAATTTTAAGGGACAGACAAAGTGTAAAGTTTGATGGGTCTAGGACGCGTAGTTTAGTCAGAAATCGCGTTTAAAGATAAAAATGTCCAAATTTTTTAAAATTAGTTTTTTGTGTCATTCGTTACATGGATTGAAAGGTGGCACTTCCAAGATCACGAATATATAATTTTTAAGTCGCTAGGGCAAGTAGTTTAGCCGCAAATCGAATTTTAAGGGACAGACAAAGTGTAAAGTTTGATGGGTCTAGGACGCGTAGTTTAGTCAGAAATCGCGTTTAAAGATAAAAATGTCCAAATTTTTTAAAATTAGTTTTTTGTGTCATTCGGTACATGGATTGAAAGGTGGCACTTCCAAGATCACGAATATATAATTTTTAAGTCGCTAGGGCAAGTAGTTTAGCCGCAAATCGAATTTTAAGGGACAGACAAAGTGTAAAGTTTGATGGGTCTAGGACGCGTAGTTTAGTCAGAAATCGCGTTTAAAGATAAAAATGTCCAAATTTTTTAAAATTAGTTTTTTGTGTCATTCGTTACATGGATTGAAAGGTGGCACTTCCAAGATCACGAATATATAATTTTTAAGTCGCTAGGGCAAGTAGTTTAGCCGCAAATCGAATTTTAAGGGACAGACAAAGTGTAAAGTTTGATGGGTCTAGGACGCGTAGTTTAGTCAGAAATCGCGTTTAAAGATAAAAATGTCCAAATTTTTTAAAATTAGTTTTTTGTGTCATTCGTTACATGGATTGAAAGGTGGCACTTCCAAGATCACGAATATATAATTTTTAAGTCGCTAGGGCAAGTAGTTTAGCCGCAAATCGAATTTTAAGGGACAGACAAAGTGTAAAGTTTGATGGGTCTAGGACGCGTAGTTTAGTCAGAAATCGCGTTTAAAGATAAAAATGTCCAAATTTTTTAAAATTAGTTTTTTGTGTCATTCGTTACATGGATTGAAAGGTGGCACTTCCAAGATCACGAATATATAATTTTTAAGTCGCT
This sequence comes from Philhelius pedissequus, assembly GCA_910595825.1. Taxonomy (NCBI): domain Eukaryota; kingdom Metazoa; phylum Arthropoda; class Insecta; order Diptera; family Syrphidae; genus Philhelius; species Philhelius pedissequus. The sequence continues at coordinate 46,333,878 of OU343163.1, forward strand.
AGGGCAAGTAGTTTAGCCGCAAATCGAATTTTAAGGGACAGACAAAGTGTAAAGTTTGATGGGTCTAGGACGCGTAGTTTAGTCAGAAATCGCGTTTAAAGATAAAAATGTCCAATTTTTTTAAAATTAGTTTTTTGTGTCATTCGTTACATGGATTGAAAGGTGGCACTTCCAAGATCACGAATATATAATTTTTAAGTCGCTAGGGCAAGTAGTTTAGCCGCAAATCGAATTTTAAGGGACAGACAAAGTGTAAAGTTTGATGGGTCTAAGACCCGTAGTTTAGTCAGAAATCGCGTTTAAAGATAAAAATGTCCAAATTTTTTAAAATTAGTTTTTTGTGTCATTCGTTACATGGATTGAAAGGTGGCACTTCCAAGATCACGAATATATAATTTTTAAGTCGCTAGGGCAAGTAGTTTAGCCGCAAATCGAATTTTAAGGGACAGACAAAGTGTAAAGTTTGATGGGTCTAGGACGCGTAGTTTAGTCAGAAATCGCGTTTAAAGATAAAAATGTCCAAATTTTTTAAAATTAGTTTTTTGTGTCATTCGTTACATGGATTGAAAGGTGGCACTTCCAAGATCACGAATATATAATTTTTAAGTCGCTAGGGCAAGTAGTTTAGCCGCAAATCGAATTTTAAGGGACAGACAAAGTGTAAAGTTTGATGGGTCTAGGACGCGTAGTTTAGTCAGAAATCGCGTTTAAAGATAAAAATGTCCAAATTTTTTAAAATTAGTTTTTTGTGTCATTCGTTACATGGATTGAAAGGTGGCACTTCCAAGATCACGAATATATAATTTTTAAGTCGCTAGGGCAAGTAGTTTAGCCGCAAATCGAATTTTAAGGGACAGACAAAGTGTAAAGTTTGATGGGTCTAGGACGCGTAGTTTAGTCAGAAATCGCGTTTAAAGATAAAAATGTCCAAATTTTTTAAAATTAGTTTTTTGTGTCATTCGTTACATGGATTGAAAGGTGGCACTTCCAAGATCACGAATATATAATTTTTAAGTCGCTAGGGCAAGTAGTTTAGCCGCAAATCGAATTTTAAGGGACAGACAAAGTGTAAAGTTTGATGGGTCTAGGACGCGTAGTTTAGTCAGAAATCGCGTTTAAAGATAAAAATGTCCAAATTTTTTAAAATTAGTTTTTTGTGTCATTCGTTACATGGATTGAAAGGTGGCACTTCCAAGATCACGAATATATAATTTTTAAGTCGCTAGGGCAAGTAGTTTAGCCGCAAATCGAATTTTAAGGGACAGACAAAGTGTAAAGTTTGATGGGTCTAGGACGCGTAGTTTAGTCAGAAATCGCGTTTAAAGATAAAAATGTCCAAATTTTTTAAAATTAGTTTTTTGTGTCATTCGTTACATGGATTGAAAGGTGGCACTTCCAAGATCACGAATATATAATTTTTAAGTCGCTAGGGCAAGTAGTTTAGCCGCAAATCGAATTTTAAGGGACAGACAAAGTGTAAAGTTTGATGGGTCTAGGACGCGTAGTTTAGTCAGAAATCGCGTTTAAAGATAAAAATGTCCAAATTTTTTAAAATTAGTTTTTTGTGTCATTCGTTACATGGATTGAAAGGTGGCACTTCCAAGATCACGAATATATAATTTTTAAGTCGCTAGGGCAAGTAGTTTAGCCGCAAATCGAATTTTAAGGGACAGACAAAGTGTAAAGTTTGATGGGTCTAGGACGCGTAGTTTAGTCAGAAATCGCGTTTAAAGATAAAAATGTCCAAATTTTTTAAAATAAGTTTTTTGTGTCATTCGTTACATGGATTGAAAGGTGGCACTTCCAAGATCACGAATATATAATTTTTAAGTCGCTAGGGCAAGTAGTTTAGCCGCAAATCGAATTTTAAGGGACAGACAAAGTGTAAAGTTTGATGGGTCTAGGACGCGTAGTTTAGTCAGAAATCGCGTTTAAAGATAAAAATGTCCAAATTTTTTAAAATTAGTTTTTTGTGTCATTCGTTACATGGATTGAAAGGTGGCACTTCCAAGATCACGAATATATAATTTTTAAGTCGCTAGGGCAAGTAGTTTAGCCGCAAATCGAATTTTAAGGGACAGACAAAGTGTAAAGTTTGATGGGTCTAGGACGCGTAGTTTAGTCAGAAATCGCGTTTAAAGATAAAAATGTCCAAATTTTTTAAAATTAGTTTTTTGTGTCATTCGTTACATGGATTGAAAGGTGGCACTTCCAAGATCACGAATATATAATTTTTAAGTCGCTAGGGCAAGTAGTTTAGCCGCAAATCGAATTTTAAGGGACAGACAAAGTGTAAAGTTTGATGGGTCTAGGACGCGTAGTTTAGTCAGAAATCGCGTTTAAAGATAAAAATGTCCAAATTTTTTAAAATTAGTTTTTTGTGTCATTCGTTACATGGATTGAAAGGTGGCACTTCCAAGATCACGAATATATAATTTTTAAGTCGCTAGGGCAAGTAGTTTAGCCGCAAATCGAATTTTAAGGGACAGACAAAGTGTAAAGTTTGATGGGTCTAAGACCCGTAGTTTAGTCAGAAATCGCGTTTAAAGATAAAAATGTCCAAATTTTTTAAAATTAGTTTTTTGTGTCATTCGTTACATGGATTGAAATGTGGCACTTCCAAGATCACGAATATATAATTTTTAAGTCGCTAGGGCAAGTAGTTTAGCCGCAAATCGAATTTTAAGGGACAGACAAAGTGTAAAGTTTGATGGGTCTAGGACGCATAGTTTAGTCAGAAATCGCGTTTAAAGATAAAAATGTCCAAATTTTTTAAAATTAGTTTTTTGTGGCATTCGTTACATGGATTGAAAGGTGGCACTTCCAAGATCACGAATATATAATTTTTAAGTCGCTAGGGCAAGTAGTTTAGCCGCAAATCGAATTTTAAGGGACAGACAAAGTGTAAAGTTTGATGGGTCTAGGACGCGTAGTTTAGTCAGAAATCGCGTTTAAAGATAAAAATGTCCAAATTTTTTAAAATTAGTTTTTTGTGTCATTCGTTACATGGATTGAAAGGTGGCACTTCCAAGATCACGAACATATAATTTTTAAGTCGCTAGGGCAAGTAGTTTAGCCGCAAATCGAATTTTAAGGGACAGACAAAGTGTAAAGTTTGATGGGTCTAGGACGCGTAGTTTAGTCAGAAATCGCGTTTAAAGATAAAAATGTCCAAATTTTTTAAAATTAGTTTTTTGTGTCATTCGGTACATGGATTGAAAGGTGGCACTTCCAAGATCACGAATATATAATTTTTAAGTCGCTAGGGCAAGTAGTTTAGCCGCAAATCGAATTTTAAGGGACAGACAAAGTGTAAAGTTTGATGGGTCTAGGACGCGTAGTTTAGTCAGAAATCGCGTTTAAAGATAAAAATGTCCAAATTTTTTAAAATTAGTTTTTTGTGTCATTCGTTACATGGATTGAAAGGTGGCACTTCCAAGATCACGAATATATAATTTTTAAGTCGCTAGGGCAAGTAGTTTAGCCGCAAATCGAATTTTAAGGGACAGACAAAGTGTAAAGTTTGATGGGTCTAGGACGCGTAGTTTAGTCAGAAATCGCGTTTAAAGATAAAAATGTCCAAATTTTTTAAAATTAGTTTTTTGTGTCATTCGTTACATGGATTGAAAGGTGGCACTTCCAAGATCACGAATATATAATTTTTAAGTCGCTAGGGCAAGTAGTTTAGCCGCAAATCGAATTTTAAGGGACAGACAAAGTGTAAAGTTTGATGGGTCTAGGACGCGTAGTTTAGTCAGAAATCGCGTTTAAAGATAAAAATGTCCAAATTTTTTAAAATTAGTTTTTTGTGTCATTCGTTACATGGATTGAAAGGTGGCACTTCCAAGATCACGAATATATAATTTTTAAGTCGCTAGGGCAAGTAGTTTAGCCGCAAATCGAATTTTAAGGGACAGACAAAGTGTAAAGTTTGATGGGTCTAGGACGCGTAGTTTAGTCAGAAATCGCGTTTAAAGATAAAAATGTCCAAATTTTTTAAAATTAGTTTTTTGTGTCATTCGTTACATGGATTGAAAGGTGGCACCTCCAAGATCACGAATATATAATTTTTAAGTCGCTAGGGCAAGTAGTTTAGCCGCAAATCGAATTTTAAGGGACAGACAAAGTGTAAAGTTTGATGGGTCTAGGACGCGTAGTTTAGTCAGAAATCGCGTTTAAAGATAAAAATGTCCAAATTTTTTAAAATTAGTTTTTTGTGTCATTCGTTACATGGATTGAAAGGTGGCACTTCCAAGATCACGAATATATAATTTTTAAGTCGCTAGGGCAAGTAGTTTAGCCGCAAATCGAATTTTAAGGGACAGACAAAGTGTAAAGTTTGATGGGTCTAGGACGCGTAGTTTAGTCAGAAATCGCGTTTAAAGATAAAAATGTCCAAATTTTTTAAAATTAGTTTTTTGTGTCATTCGTTACATGGATTGAAAGGTGGCACCTCCAAGATCACGAATATATAATTTTTAAGTCGCTAGGGCAAGTAGTTTAGCCGCAAATCGAATTTTAAGGGACAGACAAAGTGTAAAGTTTGATGGGTCTAGGACGCGTAGTTTAGTCAGAAATCGCGTTTAAAGATAAAAATGTCCAAATTTTTTAAAATTAGTTTTTTGTGTCATTCGTTACATGGATTGAAAGGTGGCACTTCCAAGATCACGAATATATAATTTTTAAGTCGCTAGGGCAAGTAGTTTAGCCGCAAATCGAATTTTAAGGGACAGACAAAGTTTAAAGTTTGATGGGTCTAGGACGCGTAGTTTAGTCAGAAATCGCGTTTAAAGATAAAAATGTCCAAATTTTTTTAAATTAGTTTTTTGTGTCATTCGTTACATGGATTGAAAGGTGGCACTTCCAAGATCACGAATATATAATTTTTAAGTCGCTAGGGCAAGTAGTTTAGCCGCAAATCGAATTTTAAGGGACAGACAAAGTGTAAAGTTTGATGGGTCTAGGACGCGTAGTTTAGTCAGAAATCGCGTTTAAAGATAAAAATGTCCAAATTTTTTAAAATTAGTTTTTTGTGTCATTCGGTACATGGATTGAAAGGTGGCACTTCCAAGATCACGAATATATAATTTTTAAGTCGCTAGGGCAAGTAGTTTAGCCGCAAATCGAATTTTAAGGGACAGACAAAGTGTAAAGTTTGATGGGTCTAGGACGCGTAGTTTAGTCAGAAATCGCGTTTAAAGATAAAAATGTCCAAATTTTTTAAAATTAGTTTTTTGTGTCATTCGTTACATGGATTGAAAGGTGGCACTTCCAAGATCACGAATATATAATTTTTAAGTCGCTAGGGCAAGTAGTTTAGCCGCAAATCGAATTTTAAGGGACAGACAAAGTGTAAAGTTTGATGGGTCTAGGACGCGTAGTTTAGTCAGAAATCGCGTTTAAAGATAAAAATGTCCAAATTTTTTAAAATTAGGGTTTTGTGTCATTCGTTACATGGATTGAAAGGTGGCACCTCCAAGATCACGAATATATAATTTTTAAGTCGCTAGGGCAAGTAGTTTAGCCGCAAATCGAATTTTTAGGGACAGACAAAGTGTAAAGTTTGATGGGTCTAGAACGCGTAGTTTAGTCAGAAATCGCGTTTAAAGATAAAAATGTCCAATTTTTTTAAAATTAGTTTTTTGTGTCATTCGTTACATGGATTGAAAGGTGGCACTTCCAAGATCATGAATATATAATTTTTAAGTCGCTAGGGCAAGTAGTTTAGCCGCAAATCGAATTTTAAGGGACAGACAAAGTGTAAAGTTTGATGGGTCTAGGACGCGTAGTTTAGTCAGAAATCGCGTTTAAAGATAAAAATGTCCAAATTTTTTAAAATTAGTTTTTTGTGTCATTCGTTACATGGATTGAAAGGTGGCACTTCCAAGATCACGAATATATAATTTTTAAGTCGTTAGGGCAAGTAGTTTAGCCGCAAATCGAATTTTAAGGGACAGACAAAGTGTAAAGTTTGATGGGTCTAGGACGCGTAGTTTAGTCAGAAATCGCGTTTAAAGATAAAAATATCCAAATTTTTTAAAATTAGTTTTTTGTGTCATTCGTTACATGGATTGAAAGGTGGCACTTCCAAGATCACGAATATATAATTTTTAAGTCGTTAGGGCAAGTAGTTTAGCCGCAAATCGAATTTTAAGGGACAGACAAAGTGTAAAGTTTGATGGGTCTAGGACGCGTTGTTTAGTCAGAAATCGCGTTTAAAAATAAAAATGTCCAAATTTTTTAAAATTAGTTTTTTGTGTCATTCGTTACATGGATTGAAAGGTGGCACTTCCAAGATCACGAATATATAATTTTTAAGTCGCTAGGGCAAGTAGTTTAGCCGCAAATCGAATTTTAAGGGACAGACAAAGTGTAAAGTTTGATGGGTCTAGGACGCGTAGTTTAGTCAGAAATCGCGTTTAAAGATAAAAATGTCCAATTTTTTTTTTGTGTCATTCGTTACATGGATTGAAAGGTGGCACTTCCAAGATCACGAATATATAATTTTTAAGTCGCTAGGGCAAGTAGTTTAGCCGCAAATCGAATTTTAAGGGACAGACAAAGTGTAAAGTTTGATGGGTCTAGGACGCGTAGTTTAGTCAGAAATCGCGTTTAAAGATAAAAATATCCAAATTTTTTAAAATTAGTTTTTTGTGTCATTCGTTACATGGATTGAAAGGTGGCACTTCCAAGATCACGAATATATAATTTTTAAGTCGCTAGGGCAAGTAGTTTAGCCGCAAATCGAATTTTAAGGGACAGACAAAGTGTAAAGTTTGATGGGTCTAGGACGCGTAGTTTAGTCAGAAATCGCGTTTAAAGATAAAAATGTCCAAATTTTTTAAAATTAGTTTTTAGTGTCATTCGTTACATGGATTGAAAGGTGGCACTTCCAAGATCACGAATATATATTTTTTAAGTCGCTAGGGCAAGTAGTTTAGCCGCAAATCGAATTTTAAGGGACAGACAAAGTTTAAAGTTTGATGGGTCTAGGACGCGTAGTTTAGTCAGAAATCGCGTTTAAAGATAAAAATGTCCAAATTTTTTTAAATTAGTTTTTTGTGTCATTCGTTACATGGATTGAAAGGTGGCACTTCCAAGATCACGAATATATAATTTTTAAGTCGCTAGGGCAAGTAGTTTAGCCGCAAATCGAATTTTAAGGGACAGACAAAGTGTAAAGTTTGATGGGTCTAGGACGCGTAGTTTAGTCAGAAATCGCGTTTAAAGATAAAAATGTCCAAATTTTTTAAAATTAGTTTTTTGTGTCATTCGGTACATGGATTGAAAGGTGGCACTTCCAAGATCACGAATATATAATTTTTAAGTCGCTAGGGCAAGTAGTTTAGCCGCAAATCGAATTTTAAGGGACAGACAAAGTGTAAAGTTTGATGGGTCTAGGACGCGTAGTTCAGTCAGAAATCGCGTTTAAAGATAAAAATGTCCAAATTTTTTAAAATTAGTTTTTTGTGTCATTCGTTACATGGATTGAAAGGTGGCACTTCCAAGATCACGAATATATAATTTTTAAGTCGCTAGGGCAAGTAGTTTAGCCGCAAATCGAATTTTAAGGGACAGACAAAGTGTAAAGTTTGATGGGTCTAGGACGCGTAGTTTAGTCAGAAATCGCGTTTAAAGATAAAAATGTCCAAATTTTTTAAAATTAGGGTTTTGTGTCATTCGTTACATGGATTGAAAGGTGGCACCTCCAAGATCACGAATATATAATTTTTAAGTCGCTAGGGCAAGTAGTTTAGCCGCAAATCGAATTTTAAGGGACAGACAAAGTGTAAAGTTTGATGGGTCTAGGACGCGTAGTTTAGTCAGAAATCGCGTTTAAAGATAAAAATGTCCAAATTTTTTAAAATTAGTTTTTTGTGTCATTCGTTACATGGATTGAAAGGTGGCACTTCCAAGATCACGAATATGTAATTTTTAAGTCGTTAGGGCAAGTAGTTTAGCCGCAAATCGAATTTTAAGGGACAGACAAAGTGTAAAGTTTGATGGGTCTAGGACGCGTAGTTTAGTCAGAAATCGCGTTTAAAGATAAAAATATCCAAATTTTTTAAAATTAGTTTTTTGTGTCATTCGTTACATGGATTGAAAGGTGGCACTTCCAAGATCACGAATATATAATTTTTAAGTCGTTAGGGCAAGTAGTTTAGCCGCAAATCGAATTTTAAGGGACAGACAAAGTGTAAAGTTTGATGGGTCTAGGACGCGTAGTTTAGTCAGAAATCGCGTTTAAAAATAAAAATGTCCAAATTTTTTAAAATTAGTTTTTTGTGTCATTCGTTACATGGATTGAAAGGTGGCACTTCCAAGATCACGAATATATAATTTTTAAGTCGCTAGGGCAAGTAGTTTAGCCGCAAATCGAATTTTAAGGGACAGACAAAGTGTAAAGTTTGATGGGTCTAGGACGCGTAGTTTAGTCAGAAATCGCGTTTAAAGATAAAAATGTCCAATTTTTTTTTTGTGTCATTCGTTACATGGATTGAAAGGTGGCACTTCCAAGATCACGAATATATAATTTTTAAGTCGCTAGGGCAAGTAGTTTAGCCGCAAATCGAATTTTAAGGGACAGACAAAGTGTAAAGTTTGATGGGTCTAGGACGCGTAGTTTAGTCAGAAATCGCGTTTAAAGATAAAAATATCCAAATTTTTTAAAATTAGTTTTTTGTGTCATTCGTTACATGGATTGAAAGGTGGCACTTCCAAGATCACGAATATATAATTTTTAAGTCGCTAGGGCAAGTAGTTTAGCCGCAAATCGAATTTTAAGGGACAGACAAAGTGTAAAGTTTGATGGGTCTAGGACGCGTAGTTTAGTCAGAAATCGCGTTTAAAGATAAAAATATCCAAATTTTTTAAAATTAGTTTTTTGTGTCATTCGTAACATGGATTGAAAGGTGGCACTTCCAAGATCACGAATATATAATTTTTAAGTCGCTAGGGCAAGTAGTTTAGCCGCAAATCGAATTTTAAGGGACAGACAAAGTGTAAAGTTTGATGGGTCTAGGACGCGTAGTTTAGTCAGAAATCGCGTTTAAAGATAAAAATGTCCAAATTTTTTAAAATTAGTTTTTAGTGTCATTCGTTACATGGATTGAAAGGTGGCACTTCCAAGATCACGAATATATAATTTTTAAGTCGCTAGGGCAAGTAGTTTAGCCGCAAATCGAAATTTAAGGGACAGACAAAGTGTAAAGTTTGATGGGTCTAGGACGCGTAGTTTAGTCAGAAATCGCGTTTAAAGATAAAAATGTCCAAATTTTTTAAAATTAGTTTTTTGTGTCATTCGTTACATGGATTGAAAGGTGGCACTTCCAAGATCACGAATATATAATTTTTAAGTCGCTAGGGCAAGTAGTTTAGCCGCAAATCGAATTTTAAGGGACAGACAAAGTGTAAAGTTTGATGGGTCTAGGACGCGTAGTTTAGTCAGAAATCGCGTTTAAAGATAAAAATATCCAAATTTTTTAAAATTAGTTTTTTGTGTCATTCGTTACATGGATTGAAAGGTGGCACTTCCAAGATCACGAATATATAATTTTTAAGTCGCTAGGGCAAGTAGTTTAGCCGCAAATCGAATTTTAAGGGACAGACAAAGTGTAAAGTTTGATGGGTCTAGGACGCGTAGTTTAGTCAGAAATCGCGTTTAAAGATAAAAATGTCCAAATTTTTTAAAATTAGTTTTTAGTGTCATTCGTTACATGGATTGAAAGGTGGCACTTCCAAGATCACGAATATATAATTTTTAAGTCGCTAGGGCAAGTAGTTTAGCCGCAAATCGAATTTTAAGGGACAGACAAAGTGTAAAGTTTGATGGGTCTAGGACGCGTAGTTTAGTCAGAAATCGCGTTTAAAGATAAAAATGTCCAAATTTTTTAAAATTAGTTTTTTGTGTCATTCGTTACATGGATTGAAAGGTGTGGCACCTCCAAGATCACGAATATATAATTTTTAAGTCGCTAGGGCAAGTAGTTTAGCCGCAAATCGAATTTTAAGGGACAGACAAAGTGTAAAGTTTGATGGGTCTAGGACGCGTAGTTTAGTCAGAAATCGCGTTTAAAGATAAAAATGTCCAAATTTTTTAAAATTAGTTTTTTGTGTCATTCGTTACATGGATTGAAAGGTGGCACTTCCAAGATCACGAATATATAATTTTTAAGTCGCTAGGGCAAGTAGTTTAGCCGCAAATCGAATTTTAAGGGACAGACAAAGTGTAAAGTTTGATGGGTCTAGGACGCGTAGTTTAGTCAGAAATCGCGTTTAAAGATAAAAATGTCCAAATTTTTTAAAATTAGTTTTTTGTGTCATTCGTTACATGGATTGAAAGGTGGCACTTCCAAGATCACGAATATATAATTTTTAAGTCGCTAGGGCAAGTAGTGTAGCCGCAAATCGAATTTTAAGGGACAGACAAAGTTTAAAGTTTGATGGGTCTAGGACGCGTAGTTTAGTCAGAAATCGCGTTTAAAGATAAAAATGTCATAATTTTTTAAAATTAGTTTTTTGTGTCATTCGTTATATGGATTGAAAGGTGGCACTTCCAAGATCACGAATATATAATTTTTAAGTCGATAGGGTAAGTAGTTTAGCCGCAAATCGAATTTTAAGGGACAGACAAAGTGTAAAGTTTGATGGGTCTAGGACGCGTAGTTTAGTCAGAAATCGCGTTTAAAGATAAAAATGTCCAAATTTTTTAAAATTAGTTATTAGTGTCATTCGTTACATGGATTGAAAGGTGGCACTTCCAAGATCACGAATATATAATTTTTAAGTCGCTAGGGCAAGTAGTTTAGCCGCAAATCGAATTTTAAGGGACAGACAAATTGTAAAGTTTGATGGGTCTAGGACGCGTAGTTTAGTCAGAAATCGCGTTTAAAGATAAAAATGTCCAAATTTTTTAAAATTAGTTTTTTGTGTCATTCGTTACATGGATTGAAAGGTGGCACCTCCAAGATCACGAATATATAATTTTTAAGTCGCTAGGGCAAGTAGTTTAGCCGCAAATCGAATTTTAAGGGACAGACAAAGTGTAAAGTTTGATGGGTCTAGGACGCGTAGTTTAGTCAGAAATCGCGTTTAAAGATAAAAATGTCCAAATTTTTTTAAATTAGTTTTTTGTGTCATTCGTTACATGGATTGAAAGGTGGCACTTCCAAGATCACGAATATATAATTTTTAAGTCGCTAGGGCAAGTAGTTTAGCCGCAAATCGAATTTTAAGGGACAGACAAAGTGTAAAGTTTGATGGGTCTAGGACGCGTAGTTTAGTCAGAAATCGCGTTTAAAGATAAAAATGTCCAAATTTTTTAAAATTAGTTTTTAGTGTCATTCGTTACATGGATTGAAAGGTGGCACTTCCAAGATCACGAATATATAATTTTTAAGTCGCTAGGGCAAGTAGTTTAGCCGCAAATCGAATTTTAAGGGACAGACAAAGTGTAAAGTTTGATGGGTCTAGGACGCGTAGTTTAGTCAGAAATCGCGTTTAAAGATAAAAATGTCCAAATTTTTTAAAATTAGTTTTTTGTGTCATTCGGTACATGGATTGAAAGGTGGTACTTCCAAGATCACGAATATATAATTTTTAAGTCGCTAGGGCAAGTAGTTTAGCCGCAAATCGAATTTTAAGGGACAGACAAAGTGTAAAGTTTGATGGGTCTAGGACGCGTAGTTTAGTCAGAAATCGCGTTTAAAGATAAAAATGTCCAAATTTTTTAAAATTAGTTTTTTGTGTCATTCGTTACATGGATTGAAAGGTGGCACTTCCAAGATCACGAATATATAATTTTTAAGTCGCTAGGGCAAGTAGTTTAGCCGCAAATCGAATTTTAAGGGACAGACAAAGTGTAAAGTTTGATGGGTCTAGGACGCGTAGTTTAGTCAGAAATCGCGTTTAAAGATAAAAATGTCCAAATTTTTTAAAATTAGTTTTTTGTGTCATTCGTTACATGGATTGAAAGGTGGCACTTCCAAGATCACGAATATATAATTTTTAAGTCGCTAGGGCAAGTAGTTTAGCCGCAAATCGAATTTTTAGGGACAGACAAAGTGTAAAGTTTGATGGGTCTAGAACGCGTAGTTTAGTCAGAAATTGCGTTTAAAGATAAAAATGTCCAATTTTTTTAAAATTAGTTTTTTGTGTCATTCGTTACATGGATTGAAAGGTGGCACTTCCAAGATCACGAATATATAATTTTTAAGTCGCTAGGGCAAGTAGTTTAGCCGCAAATCGAATTTTAAGGGACAGACAAAGTGTAAAGTTTGATGGGTCTAGGACGCGTAGTTTAGTCAGAAATCGCGTTTAAAGATAAAAATGTCCAAATTTTTTAAAATTAGTTTTTTGTGTCATTCGTTACATGGATTGAAAGGTGGCACTTCCAAGATCACGAATATATAATTTTTAAGTCGCTAGGGCAAGTAGTTTAGCCGCAAATCGAATTTTAAGGGACAGACAAAGTGTAAAGTTTGATGGGTCTAGGACGCGTAGTTTAGTCAGAAATCGCGTTTAAAGATAAAAATGTCCAAATTTTTTAAAATTATTTTTTTGTGTCATTCGTTACATGGATTGAAAGGTGGCACTTCCAAGATCACGAATATATAATTTTTAAGTCGCTAGGGCAAGTAGTTTAGCCGCAAATCGAATTTTAAGGGACAGACAAAGTGTAAAGTTTGATGGGTCTAGGACGCGTAGTTTAGTCAGAAATCGCGTTTAAAGATAAAAATGTCCAAATTTTTTAAAATTAGTTTTTAGTGTCATTCGTTACATGGATTGAAAGGTGGCACTTCCAAGATCACGAATATATAATTTTTAAGTCGCTAGGGCAAGTAGTTTAGCCGCAAATCGAATTTTAAGGGACAGACAAAGTGTAAAGTTTGATGGGTCTAGGACGCGTAGTTTAGTCAGAAATCGCGTTTAAAGATAAAAATGTCCAAATTTTTTAAAATTAGTTTTTTGTGTCATTCGTTACATGGATTGAAAGGTGGCACCTCCAAGATCACGAATATATAATTTTTAAGTCGCTAGGGCAAGTAGTTTAGCCGCAAATCCAATTTTAAGGGACAGACAAAGTGTAAAGTTTGATGGGTCTAGGACGCGTAGTTTAGTCAGAAATCGCGTTTAAAGATAAAAATGTCCAATTTTTTTTAAAATTAGTTTTTTGTGTCATTCGTTACATGGATTGAAAGGTGGCACTTCCAAGATCACGAATATATAATTTTTAAGTCGCTAGGGCAAGTAGTTTAGCCGCAAATCGAATTTTAAGGGACAGACAAAGTGTAAAGTTTGATGGGTCTAGGACGCGTAGTTTAGTCAGAAATCGCGTTTAAAGATAAAAATGTCCAAATTTTTTAAAATTAGTTTTTTGTGTCATTCGTTACATGGATTGAAAGGTGGCACTTCCAAGATCACGAATATATAATTTTTAAGTCGCTAGGGCAAGTAGTTTAGCCGCAAATCGAATTTTAAGGGACAGACAAAGTGTAAAGTTTGATGGGTCTAGGACGCGTAGTTTAGTCAGAAATCGCGTTTAAAGATAAAAATATCCAAATTTTTTAAAATTAGTTTTTTGTGTCATTCGTTACATGGATTGAAAGGTGGCACTTCCAAGATCACGAATATATAATTTTTAAGTCGCTAGGGCAAGTAGTTTAGCCGCAAATCGAATTTTAAGGGACAGACAAAGTGTAAAGTTTGATGGGTCTAGGACGCGTAGTTTAGTCAGAAATCGCGTTTAAAGATAAAAATATCCAAATTTTTTAAAATTAGTTTTTTGTGTCATTCGTTACATGGATTGAAAGGTGGCACTTCCAAGATCACGAATATATAATTTTTAAGTCGCTAGGGCAAGTAGTTTAGCCGCAAATCGAATTTTAAGGGACAGACAAAGTGTAAAGTTTGATGGGTCTAGGACGCGTAGTTAAGTCAGAAATCGCGTTTAAAGATAAAAATGTCCAAATTTTTTAAAATTAGTTTTTAGTGTCATTCGTTACATGGATTGAAAGGTGGCACTTCCAAGATCACGAATATATAATTTTTAAGTCGCTAGGGCAAGTAGTTTAGCCGCAAATCGAAATTTAAGGGACAGACAAAGTGTAAAGTTTGATGGGTCTAGGACGCGTAGTTTAGTCAAAAATCGCGTTTAAAGATAAAAATGTCCAAATTTTTTAAAATTAGTTTTTTGTGTCATTCGTTACATGGATTGAAAGGTGGCACTTCCAAGATCACGAATATATAATTTTTAAGTCGCTAGGGCAAGTAGTTTAGCCGCAAATCGAATTTTAAGGGACAGACAAAGTGTAAAGTTTGATGGGTCTAGGACGCGTAGTTTAGTCAGAAATCGCGTTTAAAGATAAAAATGTCCAAATTTTTTAAAATTAGTTTTTTGTGTCATTCGGTGCATGGATTGAAAGGTGGCACTTCCAAGATCACGAATATATAATTTTTAAGTCGCTAGGGCAAGTAGTTTAGCCGCAAATCGAATTTTAAGGGACAGACAAAGTGTAAAGTTTGATGGGTCTAGGACGCGTAGTTTAGTCAGAAATCGCGTTTAAAGATAAAAATGTCCAAATTTTTTAAAATTAGTTTTTTGTGTCATTCGTTACATGGATTGAAAGGTGGCACTTCCAAGATCACGAATATATAATTTTTAAGTCGCTAGGGCAAGTAGTTTAGCCGCAAATCGAATTTTAAGGGACAGACAAAGTGTAAAGTTTGATGGGTCTAGGACGCGTAGTTTAGTCAGAAATCGCGTTTAAAGATAAAAATGTCCAAATTTTTTAAAATTAGTTTTTTGTGTCATTCGTTACATGGATTGAAAGGTGGCACTTCCAAGATCACGAATATATAATTTTTAAGTCGCTAGGGCAAGTAGTTTAGCCGCAAATCGAATTTTTAGGGACAGACAAAGTGTAAAGTTTGATGGGTCTAGAACGCGTAGTTTAGTCAGAAATCGCGTTTAAAGATAAAAATGTCCAATTTTTTTAAAATTAGTTTTTTGTGTCATTCGTTACATGGATTGAAAGGTGGCACTTCCAAGATCACGAATATATAATTTTTAAGTCGCTAGGGCAAGTAGTTTAGCCGCAAATCGAATTTTAAGGGACAGACAAAGTGTAAAGTTTGATGGGTCTAGGACGCGTAGTTTAGTCAGAAATCGCGTTTAAAGATAAAAATGTCCAAATTTTTTAAAATTAGTTTTTTGTGTCATTCGTTACATGGATTGGAAGGTGGCACTTCCAAGATCACGAATATATAATTTTTAAGTCGCTAGGGCAAGTAGTTTAGCCGCAAATCGAATTTTAAGGGACAGACAAAGTGTAAAGTTTGATGGGTCTAGGACGCGTAGTTTAGTCAGAAATCGCGTTTAAAGATAAAAATGTCCAAATTTTTTAAAATTAGTTTTTTGTGTCATTCGTTACATGGATTGAAAGGTGGCACTTCCAAGATCACGAATATATAATTTTTAAGTCGCTAGGGCAAGTAGTTTAGCCACAAATCGAATTTTAAGGGACAGACAAAGTGTAAAGTTTGATGGGTCTAGGACGCGTAGTTTAGTCAGAAATCGCGTTTAAAGATAAAAATGTCCAAATTTTTTAAAATTAGTTTTTTGTGTCATTCGTTACATGGATTGAAAGGTGGCACTTCCAAGATCACGAATATATAATTTTTAAGTCGCTAGGGCAAGTAGTTTAGCCGCAAATCGAATTTTAAGGGACAGACAAAGTGTAAAGTTTGATGGGTCTAGGACGCGTAGTTTAGTCAGAAATCGCGTTTAAAGATAAAAATGTCCAAATTTTTTAAAATTAGTTTTTTGTGTCATTCGTTACATGGATTGAAAGGTGGCACCTCCAAGATCACGAATATATAATTTTTAAGTCGCTAGGGCAAGTAGTTTAGCCCCAAATCGAATTTTAAGGGACAGACAAAGTGTAAAGTTTGATGGGTCTAGGACGCGTAGTTTAGTCAGAAATCGCGTTTAAAGATAAAAATGTCCAAATTTTTTAAAATTAGTTTTTTGTGTCATTCGTTACATGGATTGAAAGGTGGCACTTCCAAGATCACGAATATATAATTTTTAAGTCGCTAGGGCAAGTAGTTTAGCCGCAAATCGAATTTTAAGGGACAGACAAAGTGTAAAGTTTGATGGGTCTAGGACGCGTAGTTTAGTCAGAAATCGCGTTTAAAGATAAAAATGTCCAATTTTTTTTTTGTGTCATTCGTTACATGGATTGAAAGGTGGCACTTCCAGGATCACGAAAATATAATTTTTAAGTCGCTAGGGCAAGTAGTTTAGCCGCAAATCGAATTTTAAGGGACAGACAAAGTGTAAAGTTTGATGGGTCTAGGACGCGTAGTTTAGTCAGAAATCGCGTTTAAAGATAAAAATGTCCAAATTTTTTAAAATTAGTTTTTTGTGTCATTCGTTACATGGATTGAAAGGTGGCACCTCCAAGATCACGAATATATAATTTTTAAGTCGCTAGGGCAAGTAGTTTAGCCGCAAATCGAATTTTAAGGGACAGACAAAGTGTAAAGTTTGATGGGTCTAGGACGCGTAGTTTAGTCAGAAATCGCGTTTAAAGATAAAAATGTCCAATTTTTTTTAAAATTAGTTTTTTGTGTCATTCGTTACATGGATTGAAAGGTGGCACTTCCAAGATCACGAATATATAATTTTTAAGTCGCTAGGGCAAGTAGTTTAGCCGCAAATCGAATTTTAAGGGACAGACAAAGTGTAAAGTTTGATGGGTCTAGGACGCGTAGTTTAGTCAGAAATCGGGTTTAAAGATAAAAATATCCAAATTTTTTAAAATTAGTTTTTTGTGTCATTCGTTACATGGATTGAAAGGTGGCACTTCCAAGATCACGAATATATAATTTTTAAGTCGCTAGGGCAAGTAGTTTAGCCGCAAATCGAATTTTAAGGGACAGACAAAGTGTAAAGTTTGATGGGTCTAGGACGCGTAGTTTAGACAGAAATCGCGTTTAAAGATAAAAATATCCAAATTTTTTAAAATTAGTTTTTTGTGTCATTCGTTACATGGATTGAAAGGTGGCACTTCCAAGATCAGGAATATATAATTTTTAAGTCGCTAGGGCAAGTAGTTTAGCCGCAAATCGAATTTTAAGGGACAGACAAAGTGTAAAGTTTGATGGGTCTAGGACGCGTAGTTTAGTCAGAAATCGCGTTTAAAGATAAAAATGTCCACATTTTTTAAAATTAGTTTTTTGTGTCATTCGTTACATGGATTTAAAGGTGGCACTTCCAAGATCACGAATATATAATTTTTAAGTCGCTAGGGCAAGTAGTTTAGCCGCAAATCGAATTTTAAGGGACAGACAAAGTGTAAAGTTTGATGGGTCTAGGACGAGTAGTTTAGTCAGAAATCGCGTTTAAAGATAAAAATGTCCAAATTTTTTAAAATTAGTTTTTTGTGTCATTCGTTACATGGATTGAAAGGTGGCAATTCCAAGATCACGAATATATAATTTTTAAGTCGCTAGGGCAAGTAGTTTAGCCGCAAATCGAATTTTAAGGGACAGACAAAGTGTAAAGTTTGATGGGTCTAGGACGAGTAGTTTAGTCAGAAATCGCGTTTAAAGATAAAAATGTCCAAATTTTTTAAAATTAGTTTTTTGTGTCATTCGTTACATGGATTGAAAGGTGGCACTTCCAAGATCACGAATATATAATTTTTAAGTCGCTAGGGCAAGTAGTTTAGCCGCAAATCGAATTTTAAGGGACAGACAAAGTGTAAAGTTTGATGGGTCTAGGACGCGTAGTTTAGTCAAAAATCGCGTTTAAAGATAAAAATGTCCAAATTTTTTAAAATTAGTTTTTTGTGTCATTCGTTACATGGATTGAAAGGTGGCACTTCCAAGATCACGAATATATAATTTTTAAGTCGCTAGGGCAAGTAGTTTAGCCGCAAATCGAATTTTAAGGGACAGACAAAGTGTAAAGTTTGATGGGTCTAGGACGCGTAGTTTAGACAGAAATCGCGTTTAAAGATAAAAATGTCCAAATTTTTTAAAATTAGTTTTTTGTGTCATTCGTTACATGGATTGAAAGGTGGCACTTCCAAGATCACGAATATATAATTTTTAAGTCGCTAGGGCAAGTAGTTTAGCCGCAAATCGAATTTTAAGGGACAGACAAAGTGTAAAGTTTGATGGGTCTAGGACGCGTAGTTTAGTCAGAAATCGCGTTTAAAGATAAAAATGTCCAAATTTTTTAAAATTAGTTTTTTGTGTCATTCGTTACATGGATTGAAAGGTGGCACTTCCAAGATCACGAATATATAATTTTTAAGTCGCTAGGGCAAGTAGTTTAGCCGCAAATCGAATTTTAAGGGACAGACAAAGTGTAAAGTTTGATGGGTCTAGGACGCGTAGTTTAGTCAGAAATCGCGTTTAAAGATAAAAATGTCCAAATTTTTTAAAATTAGTTTTTTGTGTCATTCGTTACATGGATTGAAAGGTGGCACTTCCAAGATCACGAATATATAATTTTTAAGTCGCTAGGGCAAGTAGTTTAGCCGCAAATCGAATTTTAAGGGACAGACAAAGTGTAAAGTTTGATGGGTCTAGGACGCGTAGTTTAGTCAGAAATCGCGTTTAAAGATAAAAATGTCCAAATTTTTTAAAATTAGTTTTTTGTGTCATTCGTTACATGGATTGAAAGGTGGCACTTCCAAGATCACGAATACATAATTTTTAAGTCGCTAGGGCAAGTAGTTTAGCCGCAAATCGAATTTTAAGGGACAGACAAAGTGTAAAGTTTGATGGGTCTAGGACGCGTAGTTTAGTCAGAAATCGCGTTTAAAGATAAAAATATCCAAATTTTTTAAAATTAGTTTTTTGTGTCATTCGTTACATGGATTGAAAGGTGGCACTTCCAAGATCACGAATATATAATTTTTAAGTCGCTAGGGCAAGTAGTTTAGCCGCAAATCGAATTTTAAGGGACAGACAAAGTGTAAAGTTTGATGGGTCTAGGACGCGTAGTTTAGTCAGAAATCGCGTTTAAAGATAAAAATGTCCAAATTTTTTAAAATTAGTTTTTTGTGTCATTCGTTACATGGATTGAAAGGTGGCACTTCCAAGATCACGAATACATAATTTTTAAGTCGCTAGGGCAAGTAGTTTAGCCGCAAATCGAATTTTAAGGGACAGACAAAGTGTAAAGTTTGATGGGTCTAGGACGCGTAGTTTAGTCAGAAATCGCGTTTAAAGATAAAAATATCCAAATTTTTTAAAATTAGTTTTTTGTGTCATTCGTTACATGGATTGAAAGGTGGCACTTCCAAGATCACGAATATATAATTTTTAAGTCGCTAGGGCAAGTAGTTTAGCCGCAAATCGAATTTTAAGGGACAGACAAAGTGTAAAGTTTGATGGGTCTAGGACGCGTAGTTTAGACAGAAATCGCGTTTAAAGATAAAAATGTCCAAATTTTTTAAAATTAGTTTTTTGTGTCATTCGTTACATGGATTGAAAGGTGGCACTTCCAAGATCACGAATATATAATTTTTAAGTCGCTAGGGCAAGTAGTTTAGCCGCAAATCGAATTTTAAGGGACAGACAAAGTGTAAAGTTTGATGGGTCTAGGACGCGTAGTTTAGTCAGAAATCGCGTTTAAAGATAAAAATGTCCAAATTTTTTAAAATTAGTTTTTTGTGTCATTCGTTACATGGATTGAAAGGTGGCACTTCCAAGATCACGAATACATAATTTTTAAGTCGCTAGGGCAAGTAGTTTAGCCGCAAATCGAATTTTAAGGGACAGACAAAGTGTAAAGTTTGATGGGTCTAGGACGCGTAGTTTAGTCAGAAATCGCGTTTAAAGATAAAAATATCCAAATTTTTTAAAATTAGTTTTTTGTGTCATTCGTTACATGGATTGAAAGGTGGCACTTCCAAGATCACGAATATATAATTTTTAAGTCGCTAGGGCAAGTAGTTTAGCCGCAAATCGAATTTTAAGGGACAGACAAAGTGTAAAGTTTGATGGGTCTAGGACGCGTAGTTTAGACAGAAATCGCGTTTAAAGATAAAAATATCCAAATTTTTTAAAATTAGTTTTTTGTGTCATTCGTTACATGGATTGAAAGGTGGCACTTCCAAGATCACGAATATATAATTTTTAAGTCGCTAGGGCAAGTAGTTTAGCCGCAAATCGAATTTTAAGGGACAGACAAAGTGTAAAGTTTGATGGGTCTAGGACGCGTAGTTTAGTCAGAAATCGCGTTTAAAGATAAAAATGTCCACATTTTTTAAAATTAGTTTTTTGTGTCATTCGTTACATGGATTGAAAGGTGGCACTTCCAAGATCACGAATATATAATTTTTAAGTCGCTAGGGCAAGTAGTTTAGCCGCAAATCGAATTTTAAGGGACAGACAAAGTGTAAAGTTTGATGGGTCTAGGACGCGTAGTTTAGTCAGAAATCGCGTTTAAAGATAAAAATGTCCAAATTTTTTAAAATTAGTTTTTTGTGTCATTCGTTACATGGATTGAAAGGTGGCACTTCCAAGATCACGAATATATAATTTTTAAGTCGCTAGGGCAAGTAGTTTAGCCGCAAATCGAATTTTAAGGGACAGACAAAGTGTAAAGTTTGATGGGTCTAGGACGCGTAGTTTAGTCAGAAATCGCGTTTAAAGATAAAAATGTCCAAATTTTTTAAAATTAGTTTTTTGTGTCATTCGTTACATGGATTGAAAGGTGGCACCTCCAAGATCACGAATATATAATTTTTAAGTCGCTAGGGCAAGTAGTTTAGCCCCAAATCGAATTTTAAGGGACAGACAAAGTGTAAAGTTTGATGGGTCTAGGACGCGTAGTTTAGTCAGAAATCGCGTTTAAAGATAAAAATGTCCAAATTTTTTAAAATTAGTTTTTTGTGTCATTCGTTACATGGATTGAAAGGTGGCACTTCCAAGATCACGAATATATAATTTTTAAGTCGCTAGGGCAAGTAGTTTAGCCGCAAATCGAATTTTAAGGGACAGACAAAGTGTAAAGTTTGATGGGTCTAGGACGCGTAGTTTAGTCAGAAATCGCGCTTAAAGATAAAAATGTCCAAATTTTTTAAAATTAGTTTTTTGTGTCATTCGTTACATGGATTGAAAGGTGGCACTTCCAAGATCACGAATATATAATTTTTAAGTCGCTAGGGCAAGTAGTTTAGCCGCAAATCGAATTTTAAGGGACAGACAAAGTGTAAAGTTTGATGGGTCTAGGACGCGTAGTTTAGTCAGAAATCGCGTTTAAAGATAAAAATGTCCAAATTTTTTAAAATTAGTTTTTTGTGTCATTCGTTACATGGATTAAAAGGTGGCACTTCCAAGATCACGAATATATAATTTTTAAGTCGCTAGGGCAAGTAGTTTAGCCGCAAATCGAATTTTAAGGGACAGACAAAGTGTAAAGTTTGATGGGTCTAGGACACGTAGTTTAGTCAGAAATCGCGTTTAAAGATAAAAATGTCCAAATTTTTTAAAATTAGTTTTTTGTGTCATTCGTTACATGGATTGAAAGTTGGCACTTCCAAGATCACGAATATATAATTTTTAAGTCGCTAGGGCAAGTAGTTTAGCCGCAAATCGAATTTTAAGGGACAGACAAAGTGTAAAGTTTGATGGGTCTAGGACGCGTAGTTTAGTCAGAAATCGCGTTTAAAGATAAAAATGTCCAAATTTTTTAAAATTAGTTTTTTTGTGTCATTCGTTACATAGATTGAAAGGTGGCACCTCCAAGATCACGAATATATAATTTTTAAGTCGCTAGGGCAAGTAGTTTAGCCCCAAATCGAATTTTAAGGGACAGACAAAGTGTAAAGTTTGATGGGTCTAGGACGCGTAGTTTAGTCAGAAATCGTGTTTAAAGATAAAAATGTCCAAATTTTTTAAAATTAGTTTTTTGTGTCATTCGTTACATGGATTGAAAGGTGGCACTTCCAAGATCACGAATATATAATTTTTAAGTCGCTAGGGCAAGTAGTTTAGCCGCAAATCGAATTTTAAGGGACAGACAAAGTGTAAAGTTTGATGGGTCTAGGACGCGTAGTTTAGTCAGAAATCGCGTTTAAAGATAAAAATGTCCAAATTTTTTAAAATTAGTTTTTTGTGTCATTCGTTACATGGATTGAAAGGTGGCACTTCCAAGATCACGAATATATAATTTTTAAGTCGCTAGGGCAAGTAGTTTAGCCGCAAATCGAATTTTAAGGGACAGACAATGTGTAAAGTTTGATGGGTCTAGGACGCGTAGTTTAGTCAGAAATCGCGTTTAAAGATAAAAATGTCCACATTTTTTAAAATTAGTTTTTTGTGTCATTCGTTACATGGATTGAAAGGTGGCACTTCCAAGATCACGAATATATAATTTTTAAGTCGCTAGGGCAAGTAGTTTAGCCGCAAATCGAATTTTAAGGGACAGACAAAGTGTAAAGTTTGATGGGTCTAGGACGCGTAGTTTAGTCAGAAATCGCGTTTAAAGATAAAAATGTCCAAATTTTTTAAAATTAGTTTTTTGTGTCATTCGTTACATGGATTGAAAGGTGGCACTTCCAAGATCACGAATATATAATTTTTAAGTCGCTAGGGCAAGTAGTTTAGCCGCAAATCGAATTTTAAGGGACAGACAAAGTGTAAAGTTTGATGGGTCTAGGACGAGTAGTTTAGTCAGAAATCGCGTTTAAAGATAAAAATGTCCAAATTTTTTAAAATTAGTTTTTTGTGTCATTCGTTACATGGATTGAAAGGTGGCACTTCCAAGATCACGAATATATAATTTTTAAGTCGCTAGGGCAAGTAGTTTAGCCGCAAATCGAATTTTAAGGGACAGACAAAGTATAAAGTTTGATGGGTCTAGGACGCGTAGTTTAGTCAGAAATCGCGTTTAAAGATAGAAATGTCCACATTTTTTAAAATTAGTTTTTTGTGTCATTCGTTACATGGATTGAAAGGTGGCACTTCCAAGATCACGAATATATAATTTTTCAGTCGCTAGGGCAAGTAGTTTAGCCGCAAATCGAATTTTAAGGGACAGACAAAGTGTAAAGTTTGATGGGTCTAGGACGCGTAGTTTAGTCAGAAATCGCGTTTAAAGATAAAAATGTCCAAATTTTTTAAAATTAGTTTTTTGTGTCATTCGTTACATGGATTGAAAGGTGGCACTTCCAAGATCACGAATATATAATTTTTAAGTCGCTAGGGCAAGTAGTTTAGCCGCAAATCGAATTTTAAAGGACAGACAAAGTGTAAAGTTTGATGGGTCTAGGACGAGTAGTTTAGTCAGAAATCGCGTTTAAAGATAAAAATGTCCAAATTTTTTAAAATTAGTTTTTTGTGTCATTCGTTACATGGATTGAAAGGTGGCACTTCCAAGATCACGAATATATAATTTTTAAGTCGCTAGGGCAAGTAGCTTAGCCGCAAATCGAATTTTAAGGGACAGACAAAGTGTAAAGTTTGATGGGTCTAGGACGCGTAGTTTAGTCAGAAATCGCGTTTAAAGATAAAAATGTCCAAATTTTTTAAAATTAGTTTTTTGTGTCATTCGTTACATGGATTGAAAGGTGGCACTTCCAAGATCACGAATATATAATTTTTAAGTCGCTAGGGCAAGTAGTTTAGCCGCAAATCGAATTTTAAGGGACAGACAAAGTGTAAAGTTTGATGGGTCTAGGACGCGTAGTTTAGTCAGAAATCGCGTTTAAAGATAAAAATGTCCAAATTTTTTAAAATTAGGGTTTTGTGTCATTTAAGGGACAGACAAAGTGTAAAGTTTGATGGGTCTAGGACGCGTAGTTTAGTCAGAAATCGCGTTTAAAGATAAAAATGTCCAAATTTTTTAAAATTAGTTTTTTGTGTCATTCGTTACATGGATTGAAAGGTGGCACTTCCAAGATCACGAATATATAATTTTTAAGTCGCTAGGGCAAGTAGTTTAGCCGCAAATCGAATTTTAAGGGACAGACAAAGTGTAAAGTTTGATGGGTCTAGGACGCGTAGTTTAGTCAGAAATCGCGTTTAAAGATAAAAATGTCCAAATTTTTTAAAATTAGGGTTTTGTGTCATTCGTTACATGGATTGAAAGGTGGCACCTCCAAGATCACGAATATATAATTTTTAAGTCGCTAGGGCAAGTAGTTTAGCCGCAAATCGAATTTTAAGGGACAGACAAAGTGTAAAGTTTGATGGGTCTAGGACGCGTAGTTTAGTCAGAAATCGCGTTTAAAGATAAAAATGTCCAAATTTTTTAAAATTAGTTTTTTGTGTCATTCGTTACATGGATTGAAAGGTGACACTTCCAAGATCACGAATATATAATTTTTAAGTCGCTAGGGCAAGTAGTTTAGCCGCAAATCGAATTTTAAGGGACAGACAAAGTGTAAAGTTTGATGGGTCTAGGACGCCTAGTTTAGTCAGAAATCGCGTTTAAAGATAAAAATGTCCAAATTTTTTAAAATTAATGTTGTGTGTCATTCGTTACATGGATTGAAAGGTGGCACTTCCAAGATCACGAATATATAATTTTTAAGTCGCTAGGGCAAGTAGTTTAGCCGCAAATCGAATTTTAAGGGACAGACAAAGTGTAAAGTTTGATGGGTCTAGGACGCGTAGTTTAGTCAGAAATCGCGTTTAAAGATAAAAATGTCCAAATTTTTTAAAATTAGTTTTTTGTGTCATTCGTTACATGGATTGAAAGGTGGCACTTCCAAGATCACGAATATATAATTTTTAAGTCGCTAGGACAAGTAGTTTAGCCGCAAATCGAATTTTAAGGGACAGACAAAGTGTAAAGTTTGATGGGTCTAGGACGCGTAGTTTAGTCAGAAATCGCGTTTAAAGATAAAAATGTCCAAATTTTTTAAAATTTGTTTTTTGTGTCATTCGTTACATGGATTGAAAGGTGGCACCTCCAAGATCACGAATATATAATTTTTAAGTCGCTAGGGCAAGTAGTTTAGCCGCAAATCGAATTTTAAGGGACAGACAAAGTGTAAAGTTTGATGGGTCTAGGACGCGTAGTTTAGTCAGAAATCGCGTTTAAAGATAAAAATGTCCAAATTTTTTAAAATTAGTTTTTTGTGTCATTCGTTACATGGATTGAAAGGTGGCACTTCCAAGATCACGAATATATAATTTTTAAGTCGCTAGGGCAAGTAGTTTAGCCGCAAATCGAATTTTAAGGGACAGACAAAGTGTAAAGTTTGATGGGTCTAGGACGCGTAGTTTAGTCAGAAATCGCGTTTAAAGATAAAAGTGTCCAAATTTTTTAAAATTAGTTTTTGGTGTCATTCGTTACATGGATTGAAAGGTGGCACTTCCAAGATCACGAATATATAATTTTTAAGTCGCTAGGGCAAGTAGTTTAGCCGCAAATCGAATTTTAAGGGATAGACAAAGTGTAAAGTTTGATGGGTCTAGGACGCGTAGTTTAGTCAGAAATCGCGTTTAAAGATAAAAATGTCCAAATTTTTTAAAATTAGTTTTTTGTGTCATTCGTTACATGGATTGAAAGGTGACACTTCCAAGATCACGAATATATAATTTTTAAGTCGCTAGGGCAAGTAGTTTAGCCGCAAATCGAATATTAAGGGACAGACAAAGTGTAAAGTTTAATGGGTCTAGGACGCGTAGTTTAGTCAGAAATCGCGTTTAAAGATAAAAATGTCCAAATTTTTTAAAATTAGTTTTTTGTGTCATTCGTTACATGGATTGAAAGGTGGCACCTCCAAGATCACGAATATATAATTTTTAAGTCGCTAGGGCAAGTAGTTTAGCCGCAAATCGAATTTTAAGGGACAGACAAAGTGTAAAGTTTGATGGGTCTAGGACGCGTAGTTTAGTCAGAAATCGCGTTTAAAGATAAAAATGTCCAAATTTTTTAAAATTAGTTTTTGGTGTCATTCGTTACATGGATTGAAAGGTGGCACTTCCAAGATCACGAATATATAATTTTTGAGTCGCTAGGGCAAGTAGTTTAGCCGCAAATCGAATTTTAAGGGACAGACAAAGTGTAAAGTTTGATGGGTCTAGGACACGTAGTTTAGTCAGAAATCGCGTTTAAAGATAAAAATGTCCAAATTTTTTAAAATTAGTTTTTTGTGTCATTCGTTACATGGATTGAAAGGTGGCACTTCCATGATCACGAATATATAATTTTTGAGTCGCTAGGGCAAGTAGTTTAACCGCAAATCGAATTTTAAGGGACAGACAAAGTGTAAAGTTTGATGGGTCTAGGACGCGTAGTTTAGTCAGAAATCGCGTTTAAAGATAAAAATGTCCAAATTTTTTAAAATTAGTTTTTTGTGTCATTCGTTACATGGATTGAAAGGTGGCACCTCCAAGATCACGAATATATAATTTTTAAGTCGCTAGGGCAAGTAGTTTAGCCGCAAATCGAATTTTAAGGGACAGACAAAGTGTAAAGTTTGATGGGTCTAGGACGCGTAGTTTAGTCAGAAATCGCGTTTAAAGATAAAAATGTCCAAATTTTTTAAAATTAGTTTTTTGTGTCATTCGTTACATGGATTGAAAGCTGGCACTTCCAAGATCACGAATATATAATTTTTAAGTCGCTAGGGCAAGTAGTTTAGCCGCAAATCGAATTTTAAGGGACAGACAAAGTGTAAAGTTTGATGGGTCTAGGACGCGTAGTTTAGTCAGAAATCGCGTTTAAAGATAAAAATGTCCAAATTTTTTAAAATTAGTTTTTTGTGTCATTCGTTACATGAATTGAAAGGTGGCACTTCCAAGATCACGAATATATAATTTTTAAGTCGCTAGGGCAAGTAGTTTAGCCGCAAATCGAATTTTAAGGGACAGACAAAGTGTAAAGTTTGATGGGTCTAGGACGCGTAGTTTAGTCAGAAATCGCGTTTAAAGATAAAAATGTCCAAATTTTTTAAAATTAGGGTTTTGTGTCATTCGTTACATGGATTGAAAGGTGGCACCTCCAAGATCACGAATATATAATTTTTAAGTCGCTAGGGCAAGTAGTTTAGCCGCAAATCGAATTTTAAGGGACAGACAAAGTGTAAAGTTTGATGGGTCTAGGACGCGTAGTTTAGTCAGAAATCGCGTTTAAAGATAAAAATGTCCAAATTTTTTAAAATTAGTTTTTTGTGTCATTCGTTACATGGATTGAAAGGTGGCACTTCCAAGATCACGAATATATAATTTTTAAGTCGCTAGGGCAAGTAGTTTAGCCGCAAATCGAATTTTAAGGGACAGACAAAGTGTAAAGTTTGATGGTTCTAGGACGCGTAGTTTAGTCAGAAATCGCGTTTAAAGATAAAAATGTCCAAATTTTTTAAAATTAGTGTTTTATGTCATTCGTTACATGGATTGAAAGGTGGCACTTCCAAGATCACGAATATAAAATTTTTAAGTCGCTAGGGCAAGTAGTTTAGCCGCAAATCGAATTTTAAGGGACAGACAAAGTGTAAAGTTTGATGGGTCTAGGACGCGTAGTTTAGTCAGAAATCGCGTTTAAAGATAAAAATGTCCAAATTTTTTAAAATTAGTTTTTTGTGTCATTCGTTACATGGATTGAAAGGTGGCACTTCCAAGATCACGAATATATAATTTTTAAGTCGCTAGGACAAGTAGTTTAGCCGCAAATCGAATTTTAAGGGACAGACAAAGTGTAAAGTTTGATGGGTCTAGGACGCGTAGTTTAGTCAGAAATCGCGTTTAAATATAAAAATGTCCAAATTTTTTAAAATTTGTTTTTTGTGTCATTCGTTACATGGATTGAAAGGTGGCACCTCCAAGATCACGAATATATAATTTTTAAGTCGCTAGGGCAAGTAGTTTAGCCGCAAATCGAATTTTAAGGGACAGACAAAGTGTAAAGTTTGATGGGTCTAGGACGCGTAGTTTAGTCAGAAATCGCGTTTAAAGATAAAAATGTCCAAATTTTTTAAAATTAGTTTTTTGTGTCATTCGTTACATGGATTGAAAGGTGGCACTTCCAAGATCACGAATATATAATTTTTAAGTCGCTAGGGCAAGTAGTTTAGCCGCAAATCGAATTTTAAGGGACAGACAAAGTGTAAAGTTTGATGGGTCTAGGACGCGTAGTTTAGTCAGAAATCGCGTTTAAAGATAAAAATGTCCAAATTTTTTAAAATTAGTTTTTGGTGTCATTCGTTACATGGATTGAAAGGTGGCACTTCCAAGATCACGAATATATAATTTTTAAGTCGCTAGGGCAAGTAGTTTAGCCGCAAATCGAATTTTAAGGGATAGACAAAGTGTAAAGTTTGATGGGTCTAGGACGCGTAGTTTAGTCAGAAATCGCGTTTAAAGATAAAAATGTCCAAATTTTTTAAAATTAGTTTTTTGTGTCATTCGTTACATGGATTGAAAGGTGACACTTCCAAGATCACGAATATATAATTTTTAAGTCGCTAGGGCAAGTAGTTTAGCCGCAAATCGAATATTAAGGGACAGACAAAGTGTAAAGTTTAATGGGTCTAGGACGCGTAGTTTAGTCAGAAATCGCGTTTAAAGATAAAAATGTCCAAATTTTTTAAAATTAGTTTTTTGTGTCATTCGTTACATGGATTGAAAGGTGGCACCTCCAAGATCACGAATATATAATTTTTAAGTCGCTAGGGCAAGTAGTTTAGCCGCAAATCGAATTTTAAGGGACAGACAAAGTGTAAAGTTTGATGGGTCTAGGACGCGCAGTTTAGTCAGAAATCGCGTTTAAAGATAAAAATGTCCAAATTTTTTAAAATTAGTTTTTTGTGTCATTCGTTACATGGATTGAAAGGTGGCACTTCCAAGATCACGAATATATAATTTTTAAGTCGCTAGGGCAAGTAGTTTAGCCGCAAATCGAATTTTAAGGGACAGACAAAGTGTAAAGTTTGATGGGTCTAGGACGCGTAGTTTAGTCAGAAATCGCGTTTAAAGATAAAAATGTCCAAATTTTTTAAAATTAGTTTTTGGTGTCATTCGTTACATGGATTGAAAGGTGGCACTTCCAAGATCACGAATATATAATTTTTAAGTCGCTAGAGCAAGTAGTTTAGCCGCAAATCGAATTTTAAGGGATAGACAAAGTGTAAAGTTTGATGGGTCTAGGACGCGTAGTTTAGTCAGAAATCGCGTTTAAAGATAAAAATGTCCAAATTTTTTAAAATTAGTTTTTTGTGTCATTCGTTACATGGATTGAAAGGTGACACTTCCAAGATCACGAATATATAATTTTTAAGTCGCTAGGGCAAGTAGTTTAGCCGCAAATCGAATATTAAGGGACAGACAAAGTGTAAAGTTTAATGGGTCTAGGACGCGTAGTTTAGTCAGAAATCGCGTTTAAAGATAAAAATGTCCACATTTTTTAAAATTAGTTTTTTGTGTCATTCGTTACATGGATAGAAAGGTGGCACTTCCAAGATCACGAATATATAATTTTTAAGTCGCTAGGGCAAGTAGTTTAGCCGCAAATCGAATTTTAAGGGACAGACAAAGTGTAAAGTTTGATGGGTCTAGGACGCGTAGTTTAGTCAGAAATCGCGTTTAAAGATAAAAATGTCCAAATTTTTTAAAATTAGTTTTTGGTGTCATTCGTTACATGGATTGAAAGGTGGCACTTCCAAGATCACGAATATATAATTTTTGAGTCGCTAGGGCAAGTAGTTTAGCCGCAAATCGAATTTTAAGGGACAGACAAAGTGTAAAGTTTGATGGGTCTAGGACGCGTAGTTTAGTCAGAAATCGCGTTTAAAGATAAAAATGTCCAAATTTTTTAAAATTAGTTTTTTGTGTCATTCGTTACATGGATTGAAAGGTGGCACTTCCATGATCACGAATATATAATTTTTGAGTCGCTAGGGCAAGTAGTTTAGCCGCAAATCGAATTTTAAGGGACAGACAAAGTGTAAAGTTTGATGGGTCTAGGACGCGTAGTTTAGTCAGAAATCGCGTTTAAAGATAAAAATGTCCAAATTTTTTAAAATTAGTTTTTTGTGTCATTCGTTACATGGATTGAAAGGTGGCACTTCCAAGATCACGAATATATAATTTTTAAGTCGCTAGGGCAAGTAGTTTAGCCGCAAATCGAATTTTAAGGGACAGACAAAGTGTAAAGTTTGATGGGTCTAGGACGCGTAGTTTAGTCAGAAATCGCGTTTAAAGATAAAAATGTCCAAATTTTTTAAAATTAGTTTTTTGTGTTATTCGTTACATGAATTGAAAGGTGGCACTTCCAAGATCACGAATATATAATTTTTAAGTCGCTAGGGCAAGTAGTTTAGCCGCAAATCGAATTTTAAGGGACAGACAAAGTGTAAAGTTTGATGGGTCTAGGACGCGTAGTTTAGTCAGAAATCGCGTTTAAAGATAAAAATGTCCAAATTTTTTAAAATTAGTTTTTTGTGTCATTCGTTACATGGATTGAAAGGTGGCACCTCCAAGATCACAAATATATAATTTTTAAGTCGCTAGGGCAAGTAGTTTAGCCGCAAATCGAATTTTAAGGGACAGACAAAGTGTAAAGTTTGATGGGTCTAGGACGCGTAGTTTAGTCAGAAATCGCGTTTAAAGATAAAAATGTCCAAATTTTTTAAAATTAGTTTTTTGTGTCATTCGTTACATGGATTGAAAGGTGGCACTTCCAAGATCACGAATATATAATTTTTAAGTCGCTAGGGCAAGTAGTTTAGCCGCAAATCGAATTTTAAGGGACAGACAAAGTGTAAAGTTTGATGGGTCTAGGACGCGTAGTTTAGTCAGAAATCGCGTTTAAAGATAAAAATGTCCAAATTTTTTAAAATTAGTTTTTTGTGTCATTCGTTATATGGATTGAAAGGTGGCACTTCCAAGATCACGAATATATAATTTTTAAGTCGCTGGGGCAAGTAGTTTAGCCGCAAATCGAATTTTAAGGGACAGACAAAGTGTAAAGTTTGATGGGTCTAGGACGCGTAGTTTAGTCAGAAATCGCGTTTAAAGATAAAAATGTCCAAATTTTTTAAAATTAGTTTTTTGTGTCATTCGTTACATGAATTGAAAGGTGGCACTTCCAAGATCACGAATATATAATTTTTAAGTCGCTAGGGCAAGTAGTTTAGCCGCAAATCGAATTTTAAGGGACAGACAAAGTGTAAAGTTTGATGGGTCTAGGACGCGTAGTTTAGTCAGAAATCGCGTTTAAAGATAAAAATGTCCAAATTTTTTAAAATTAGTTTTTTGTGTCATTCGTTACATGGATTGAAAGGTGGCACCTCCAAGATCACAAATATATAATTTTTAAGTCGCTAGGGCAAGTAGTTTAGCCGCAAATCGAATTTTAAGGGACAGACAAAGTGTAAAGTTTGATGGGTCTAGAACGCGTAGTTTAGTCAGAAATCGCGTTTAAAGATAAAAATGTCCAAATTTTTTAAAATTAGTTTTTGGTGTCATTCGTTACATGGATTGAAAGGTGGCACCTCCAAGATCACGAATATATAATTTTTAAGTCGCTAGGGCAAGTAGTTTAGCCGCAAATCGAATTTTAAGGGACAGACAAAGTGTAAAGTTTGATGGGTCTAGGACGCGTAGTTTAGTCAGAAATCGCGTTTAAAGATAAAAATGTCCAAATTTTTTAAAATTAGTTTTTTGTGTCATTCGTTACATGGATTGAAAGGTGGCACTTCCAAGATCACGAATATATAATTTTTGAGTCGCTAGGGCAAGTAGTTTAGCCGCAAATCGAATTTTAAGGGACAGACAAAGTGTAAAGTTTGATGGGTCTAGGACGCGTAGTTTAGTCAGAAATCGCGTTTAAAGATAAAAATGTCCAAATTTTTTAAAATTAGTTTTTTGTGTCATTCGTTACATGGATTGAAAGGTGGCACTTCCAAGATCACGAATATATAATTTTTAAGTCGCTGGGGCAAGTAGTTTAGCCGCAAATCGAATTTTAAGGGACAGACAAAGTGTAAAGTTTGATGGGTCTAGGACGCGTAGTTTAGTCAGAAATCGCGTTTAAAGATAAAAATGTCCAAATTTTTTAAAATTAGTTTTTGGTGTCATTCGTTAAATGGATTGAAAGGTGGCACCTCCAAGATCACGAATATATAATTTTTAAGTCGCTAGGGCAAGTAGTTTAGCCGCAAATCGAATTTTAAGGGACAGACAAAGTGTAAAGTTTAATGGGTCTAGGACGCGTAGTTTAGTCAGAAATCGCGTTTAAAGATAAAAATGTCCAATTTTTTTAAAATTAGTTTTTGGTGTCATTCGTTACATGGATTGAAAGGTGGCACTTCCAAGATCACGAATATATAATTTTTAAGTCGCTAGGGCAAGTAGTTTAGCCGCAAATCGAATTTTAAGGGACAGACAAAGTGTAAAGTTTGATGGGTCTAGGACGCGTAGTTTAGTCAGAAATCGCGTTTAAAGATAAAAATGTCCAATTTTTTTAAAATTAGTTTTTTGTGTCATTCGTTACATGGATTGAAAGGTGGCACCTCCAAGATCACGAATATATAATTTTTAAGTCGCTAGGGCAAGTAGTTTAGCCGCAAATCGAATTTTAAGGGACAGACAAAGTGTAAAGTTTGATGGGTCTAGGACGCGTAGTTTAGTCAGAAATCGCGTTTAAAGATAAAAATGTCCAAATTTTTTAAAATTAGTTTTTTGTGTCATTCGTTATATGGATTGAAAGGTGGCAATTCCAAAGTCACGAATATATAATTTTTGAGTCGCTAGGGCAAGTAGTTTAGCCGCAAATCGAATTTTAAGGGACAGACAAAGTGTAAAGTTTGATGGGTCTAGGACGCGTAGTTTAGTCAGAAATCGCATTTAAAGATAAAAATGTACAAATTTTTTAAAATTAGTTTTTTGTGTCATTCGTTACATGGATTGATAGGTGGCACTTCCAAGATCACGAATATATAATTTTTGAGTCGCTAGGGCAAGTAGTTTAGCCGCAAATCGAATTTTAAGGGACAGACAAAGTGTAAAGTTTGATGGTTCTAGGACGCGTAGTTTAGTCAGAAATCGCGTTTAAAGATAAAAATGTCCAAATTTTTTAAAATTAGTTTTTTGTGTCATTCGTTACATGGATTGAAAGGTGGCACTTCCAAGATCACGAATATATAATTTTTAAGTCGCTAGGGCAAGTAGTTTAGCCGCAAATCGAATTTTAAGGGACAGACAAAGTGTAAAGTTTGATGGGTCTAGGACGCGTAGTTTAGTCGGAAATCGCGTTTAAAGATAAAAATGTCCAAATTTTTAAAAATTAATTTTTTGTGTCATTCGTTACATGGATTGAAAGGTGGCACTTCCAAGATCACGAATA
Source organism: Philhelius pedissequus (assembly GCA_910595825.1). Lineage (NCBI taxonomy): Eukaryota > Metazoa > Arthropoda > Insecta > Diptera > Syrphidae > Philhelius > Philhelius pedissequus. Next base: position 46,367,197 of record OU343163.1, read on the forward strand.
TATAATTTTTGAGTCGCTAGGGCAAGTAGTTTAGCCGCAAATCGAATTTTAAGGGACAGACAAAGTGTAAAGTTTGATGGGTCTAGGACGCGTAGTTTAGTCAGAAATCGCGTTTAAAGATAAAAATGTCCAAATTTTTTAAAATTTGTTTTTTGTGTCATTCGTTACATGGATTGAAAGGTGGCACTTCCAAGATCACGAATATATAGTTTTTGAGTCGCTAGGGCAAGTAGTTTAGCCGCAAATCGAATTTTAAGGGACAGACAAAGTGTAAAGTTTGATGGGTCTAGGACGCGTAGTTTAGTCAGAAATCGCGTTTAAAGATAAAAATATCCAATTTTTTTAAAATTAGTTTTTTGTGTCATTCGTTACATGGATTGAAAGGTGGCACCTCCAAGATCACGAATATATAATTTTTAAGTCGCTAGGGCAAGTAGTTTAGCCGCAAATCGAATTTTAAGGGACAGACAAAGTGTAAAGTTTGATGGGTCTAGGACGCGTAGTTTAGTCAGAAATCGCGTTTAAAGATAAAAATGTCCAAATTTTTTAAAATTAGTTTTTTGTGTAATTCGTTACATGGATTGAAAGGTGGCACTTCCAAGATCACGAATATATAATTTTTAAGTCGCTAGGGCAAGTAGTTTAGCCGCAAATCGAATTTTAAGGGACAGACAAAGTGTAAAGTTTGATGGGTCTAGGACGCGTAGTTTAGTCAGAAATCGCGTTTAAAGATAAAAATGTCCAAATTTTTTAAAATTAGTTTTTTGTGTCATTCGTTACATGGATTGAAAGGTGGCACCTCCAAGATCACGAATATATAATTTTTAAGTCGCTAGGGCAAGTAGTTTAGCCGCAAATCGAATTTTAAGGGACAGACAAAGTGTAAAGTTTGATGGGTCTAGGACGCGTAGTTTAGTCAGAAATCGCGTTTAAAGATAAAAATGTCCAATTTTTTTAAAATTAGTTTTTGGTGTCATTCGTTACATGGATTGAAAGGTGGCACTTCCAAGATCACGAATATATAATTTTTAAGTCGCTAGGGCAAGTAGTTTAGCCGCAAATCGAATTTTAAGGGACAGACAAAGTGTAAAGTTTGATGGGTCTAGGACGCGTAGTTTAGTCAGAAATCGCGTTTAAAGATAAAAATGTCCAAATTTTTTAAAATAAGTTTTTTGTGTCATTCGTTATATGGATTGAAAGGTGGCACTTCCAAGATCACGAATATATAATTTTTGAGTCGCTAGGGCAAGTAGTTTAGCCGCAAATCGAATTTTAAGGGACAGACAAAGTGTAAAGTTTGATGGGTCTAGGACGCGTAGTTTAGTCAGAAATCGCGTTTAAAGATAAAAATGTCCAACTTTTTTAAAATTAGTTTTTTGTGTCATTCGTTACATGGATTGAAAGGTGGCACTTCCAAGATCACGAATATATAATTTTTAAGTCGCTAGGGCAAGTAGTTTAGCCGCAAATCGAATTTTAAGGGACAGACAAAGTGTAAAGTTTGATGGGTCTAGGACGCGTAGTTTAGTCGGAAATCGCGTTTAAAGATAAAAATGTCCAAATTTTTAAAAATTAATTTTTTGTGTCATTCGTTACATGGATTGAAAGGTGGCACTTCCAAGATCACGAATATATAATTTTTGAGTCGCTAGGGCAAGTAGTTTAGCCGCAAATCGAATTTTAAGGGACAGACAAAGTGTAAAGTTTGATGGGTCTAGGACGCGTAGTTTAGTCAGAAATCGCGTTTAAAGATAAAAATGTCCAAATTTTTTAAAATTTGTTTTTTGTGTCATTCGTTACATGGATTGAAAGGTGGCACTTCCAAGATCACGAATATATAATTTTTGAGTCGCTAGGGCAAGTAGTTTAGCCGCAAATCGAATTTTAAGAGACAGACAAAGTGTAAAGTTTGATGGGTCTAGGACGCGTAGTTTAGTCAGAAATCGCGTTTAAAGATAAAAATGTCCAAATTTTTTAAAATTAGTTTTTTGTGTCATTCGTTACATGGATTGAAAGGTGGCACCTCCAAGATCACGAATATATAATTTTTGAGTCGCTAGGGCAATTAGTTTAGCTGCAAATCGAATTTTAAGGGACAGACAAAGTGTAAAGTTTTATGGGTCTAGGACGCGTAGTTTAGTCAGAAATCGCGTTTAAAGATAAAAATGTCCAAATTTTTTAAAACACCATCCAAAGCAAGTCAAATGCAGTTGGGTGGAAAATCATGCGTATAATTTTGAATTAAAATATCTCAAGAACCGGATGTTGCAGATACTTTTTGTCTTCAGCTGTGGATAGATATTGAACAGACCTTTCTTTTGATGTATATATCGATGCGTTTGAGGAACATTGATAAAAATGCAATTTTTTTCTTGCAAGGGGTTATCCTTGATTTTTTTCAAAAATGTCGAAAAAAGTGAAGTCATGAATTGTACAACAAGTTGTACAACAATGGAAAGGCCTGTGAAATCCCTTTCGAGCACTGGCAGCCGCAGATTTTTACGGGGTTTGGTAGCGGAGATATCACCATCCAAAGCAAGTCAAATGCAGTTGGGTGGAAAATCATGCGAATAAGTTTGAATTGAAATATCTCAAGAACCGGATGTCGCAGATACTTTTTGTCTTCAGCTGTGGATAGATATTGAACAGACCTTTCTTTTGATGTATATATCGATGCGTTTGAGGAACATTGATAAAAATGCAATTTTTTTCTTGCAAGGGGTTATCCTTGATTTTTTTCAAAAATGTCGAAAAAAGTGAAGTCATGAATTGTACAACAAGTTGTACAACAATGGAAAGGCCTGTGAAATCCCTTTCCAGCACTGGCAGCCACAGATTTTTACGGGGTAAATTAGTTTTTCGTGTCATTCGTTACATGGATTAAAAGGTGGCAGTTCCAAGATCACGAATATATAATTTTTAAGTCGCTGGGGCAAGTAGTTTAGCCGCAAATCGAATTTTAAGGGACAGAAAAAGTGTAAAGTTTGATGGGTCTAGGACGCATAGTTTAGCCGGAAAACGCGTTTAAAGATAAAAATGTCCAATTTTTTTAGAATTAGTTTTTCGTGTCATTCGTTACATGGATTAAAAGGTGGCAGTTCCAAGATCACGAATATATAATTTTTAAGTCGCTGGGGCAAGTAGTTTAGCCGCAAATCGAATTTTAAGGGACAGAAAAAGTGTAAAGTTTGATGGGTCTAGGACGCATAGTTTAGCCGGAAAACGCGTTTAAAGATAAAAATGTCCAATTTTTTTAAAATTAGTTTTTCGTGTCATTCGTTACATGGATTAAAAGGTGGCAGTTCCAAGATCACGAATATATAATTTTTAAGTCGCTGGGGCAAGTAGTTTAGCCGCAAATCGAATTTTAAGGGACAGAAAAAGTGTAAAGTTTGATGGGTCTAGGACGCATAGTTTAGCCGGAAAACGCGTTTAAAGTAAAAAACGTCCAATTTTTTTAAAATTAGTTTTTCGTGTCATTCGTTACATGGATTACATGGAAGTTTGATGGGTCTAGGACGCGTAGTTTAGTCAGAAATCGCGTTTAAAGATAAAAATGTCCAAATTTTTTAAAATTAGTTTTTTGTGTCATTCGTTACATGGATTGAAAGGTGGCACCTCCAAGATCACGAATATATAATTTTTGAGTCGCTAGGGCAAGTAGTTTAGCCGCAAATCGAATTTTAAGGGACAGACAAAGTGTAAAGTTTTATGGGTCTAGGACGCGTAGGGACAGACAAAGTGTAAAGTTTGATGGGTCTAGGACGCGTAGTTTAGTCAGAAATCGCGTTTAAAGATAAAAATGTCAAAATTTTTTAAAATTAGTTTTTTGTGTCATTCGTTACATGGATTGAAAGGTGGCACTTCCAAGATCACGAATATATAATTTTTAAGTCGCTAGGGCAAGTAGTTTAGCCGCAAATCGAATTTTAAGGGACAGACAAAGTGTAAAGTTTGATGGGTCTAGGACGCGTAGTTTAGTCAGAAATCGCGTTTAAAGATAAAAATGTCCAAATTTTTTAAAATTAGTTTTTTGTGTCATTCGTTACATGGATTGAAAGGTGGCACCTCCAAGATCACAAATATATAATTTTTAAGTCGCTAGGGCAAGTAGTTTAGCCGCAAATCGAATTTTAAGGGACAGACAAAGTGTAAAGTTTGATGGGTTTAGGACGCGTAGTTTAGTCAGAAATCGCGTTTAAAGATAAAAATGTCCAAATTTTTTAAAATTAGTTTTTTGTGTCATTCGTTACATGGATTGAAAGGTGGCACTTCCAAGGTCACGAATATATAATTTTTAAGTCGCTAGGGCAAGTAGTTTAGCCGCAAATCGAATTTTAAGGGACAGACAAAGTGTAAAGTTTGATGGGTCTAGAACGCGTAGTTTAGTCAGAAATCGCGTTTAAAGATAAAAATGTCCAAATTTTTTAAAATTAGTTTTTGGTGTCATTCGTTACATGGATTGAAAGGTGGCACCTCCAAGATCACGAATATATAATTTTTAAGTCGCTAGGGCAAGTAGTTTAGCCGCAAATCGAATTTTAAGGGACAGACAAAGTGTAAAGTTTGATGGGTCTAGGACGCGTAGTTTAGTCAGAAATCGCGTTTAAAGATAAAAATGTCCAAATTTTTTAAAATTAGTTTTTTGTGTCATTCGTTACATGGATTGAAAGGTGGCACTTCCAAGATCACGAATATATAATTTTTGAGTCGCTAGGGCAAGTAGTTTAGCCGCAAATCGAATTTTAAGGGACAGACAAAGTGTAAAGTTTGATGGGTCTAGGACGCGTAGTTTAGTCAGAAATCGCGTTTAAAGATAAAAATGTCCAAATTTTTTAAAATTAGTTTTTTGTGTCATTCGTTACATGGATTGAAAGGTGGCACCTCCAAGATCACGAATATATAATTTTTAAGTCGCTAGGGCAAGTAGTTTAGCCGCAAATCGAATTTTAAGGGACAGACAAAGTGTAAAGTTTGATGGGTCTAGGACGCGTAGTTTAGTCAGAAATCGCGTTTAAAGATAAAAATGTCCAAATTTTTTAAAATTAGTTTTTTGTGTCATTCGTTACATGGATTGAAAGGTGGCACTTCCAAGATCACGAATATATAATTTTTGAGTCGCTAGGGCAAGTAGTTTAGCCGCAAATCGAATTTTAAGGGACAGACAAAGTGTAAAGTTTGATGGGTCTAGGACGCGTAGTTTAGTCAGAAATCGCGTTTAAAGATAAAAATGTCCAAATTTTTTAAAATTAGTTTTTTGTGTCATTCGTTACATGGATTGAAAGGTGGCACCTCCAAGATCACGAATATATAATTTTTGAGTCGCTAGGGCAAGTAGTTTAGCCGCAAATCGAATTTTAAGGGACAGACAAAGTGTAAAGTTTTATGGGTCTAGGACGCGTAGTTTAGTCAGAAATCGCGTTTAAAGATAAAAATGTCCAAATTTTTTAAAACACCATCCAAAGCAAGTCAAATGCAGTTGGGTGGAAAATCATGCGTATAATTTTGAATTAAAATATCTCAAGAACCGGATGTTGCAGATACTTTTTGTCTTCAGCTGTGGATAGATATTGAACAGACCTTTCTTTTGATGTATATATCGATGGGTTTGGGGAACATTGCTAAAAATGCAATTTTTTTCTTGCAAGGGCGCCTTGATTTTTTTCAAAAATGTCGAAAAAAGTGAAATCATGAATTGTACAACAAGTTGTACAACAATGGAAAGGCCTGTGAAATCCCTTTCCAGCACTGGCAGCCGCAGATTTTTACGGGATTTGGTAGCGGAGATATCACCATCCAAAGCAAGTCAAATGCAGTTGGGTGGAAAATCATGCGAATAAGTTTGAATTGAAATATCTCAAGAACCGGATGTCGCAGATACTTTTTGTCTTCAGCTGTGGATATATATTGAACAGACCTTTCTTTTGATGTATATATCGATGGGTTTGGGGAACATTGATAAAAATGCAATTTTTTTCTTGCAAGGGGTTAGCCTTGATTTTTTTCAAAAATGTCGAAAAAAGTGAAGTCATGAATTGTACAACAAGTTGTACAACAATGGAAAGGCCTGTGAAATCCCTTTCGAGCACTGGCAGCCACAGATTTTTACGGGGTTTGGTAGCGGAGATATCACCATCCAAAGCAAGTCAAATGCAGTTGGGTGGAAAATCATGCGAATAATTTTGAATTAAAATATCTCAAGAACCGGATGTTGCAGATACTTTTTGTCTTCAGCTGTGGATAGATATTGAACAGACCTTTCTTTTGATGTATATATCGATGGGTTTGGGGAACATTGCTAAAAATGCAATTTTTTTCTTGCAAGGGCGCCTTGATTTTTTTCAAAAATGTCGAAAAAAGTGAAATCATGAATTGTACAACAAGTTGTACAACAATGGAAAGGCCTGTGAAATCCCTTTCCAGCACTGGCAGCCGCAGATTTTTACGGGATTTGGTAGCGGAGATATCACCATCCAAAGCAAGTCAAATGCAGTTGGGTGGAAAATCATGCGAATAAGTTTGAATTGAAATATCTCAAGAACCGGATGTCGCAGATACTTTTTGTCTTCAGCTGTGGATATATATTGAACAGACCTTTCTTTTGATGTATATATCGATGGGTTTGGGGAACATTGATAAAAATGCAATTTTTTTCTTGCAAGGGGTTAGCCTTGATTTTTTTCAAAAATGTCGAAAAAAGTGAAGTCATGAATTGTACAACAAGTTGTACAACAATGGAAAGGCCTGTGAAATCCCTTTCGAGCACTGGCAGCCACAGATTTTTACGGGGTTTGGTAGCGGAGATATCACCATCCAAAGCAAGTCAAATGCAGTTGGGTGGAAAATCATGCGAATAAGTTTGAATTGAAATATCTCAAGAACCGGATTATCGCAGATACTTTTTGTCTTCAGCTGTGGATAGATATTGAATAGACCTTTCTTTTGATGTATATATCGATGGGTTTGGGGAACATTGATAAAAATGCAATTTTTTCCTTGCAAGGGGTTAGCCTTGATTTTTTTCAAAAATGTCGAAAAAAGTGAAGTCATGAATTGTACAACAAGTTGTACATCAATGGAAACGCCTGTGAAATCCCTTTCGAGCACTGGCAGCCGCAGATTTTTACGGGGTTTGGTAGCGGAGATATCACCATCCAAAGCAAGTCAAATGCAGTTGGGTGGAAAATCATGCGAATAAGTTTGAATTGAAATATCTCAAGAACCGGATGTCGCAGATACTTTTTGTCTTCAGCTGTGGATAGATATTGAACAGACCTTTCTTTTGATGTATATATCGATGCGTTTGAGGAACATTGATAAAAATGCAATTTTTTTCTTGCAAGGGGTTATCCTTGATTTTTTTCAAAAATGTCGAAAAAAGTGAAGTCATGAATTGTACAACAAGTTGTACAACAATGGAAAGGCCTGTGAAATCCCTTTCCAGCACTGGCAGCCACAGATTTTTACGGGGTAAATTAGTTTTTCGTGTCATTCGTTACATGGATTAAAAGGTGGCAGTTCCAAGATCACGAATATATAATTTTTAAGTCGCTGGGGCAAGTAGTTTAGCCGCAAATCGAATTTTAAGGGACAGAAAAAGTGTAAAGTTTGATGGGTCTAGGACGCATAATTTAGCCGGAAAACGCGTTTAAAGATAAAAATGTCCAATTTTTTTAAAATTAGTTTTTCGTGTCATTCGTTACATGGATTAAAAGGTGGCAGTTCCAAGATCACGAATATATAATTTTTAAGTCGCTGGGGCAAGTAGTATAGCCGCAAATCGAATTTTAAGGGACAGAAAAAGTGTAAAGTTTGATGGGTCTAGGACGCATAGTTTAGCCGGAAAACGCGTTTAAAGATAAAAACGTCCAATTTTTTTAAAATTAGTTTTTCGTGTCATTCGTTACATGGATTGAAAGGTGGCACTTCCAAGATCACGAATATATAATTTTTGAGTCGCTAGGGCAAGTAGTTTAGCCGCAAATCGAATTTTAAGGGACAGACAAAGTGTAAAGTTTGATGGGTCTAGGACGCGTAGTTTAGTCAGAAATCGCGTTTAAAGATAAAAATGTCCAAATTTTTTAAAATTAGTTTTTTGTGTCATTCGTTACATGGATTGAAAGGTGGCACCTCCAAGATCACGAATATATAATTTTTGAGTCGCTAGGGCAAGTAGTTTAGCCGCAAATCGAATTTTAAGGGACAGACAAAGTGTAAAGTTTTATGGGTCTAGGACGCGTAGTTTAGTCAGAAATCGCGTTTAAAGATAAAAATGTCCAAATTTTTTAAAACACCATCCAAAGCAAGTCAAATGCAGTTGGGTGGAAGATCATGCGTATAATTTTGAATTAAAATATCTCAAGAACCGGATGTTGCAGATACTTTTTGTCTTCAGCTGTGGATAGATATTGAACAGACCTTTCTTTTGATGTATATATCGATGGGTTTGGGGAACATTGCTAAAAATTCAATTTTTTTCTTGCAAGGGCGCCTTGATTTTTATCAAAAATGTCGAAAAAAGTGAAATCATGAATTGTACAACAAGTTGTACAACAATGGAAAGGCCTGTGAAATCCCTTTCCAGCACTGGCAGCCGCAGATTTTTACGGGGTTTGGTAGCGGAGATATCACCATCCAAAGCAAGTCAAATGCAGTTGGGTGGAAAATCATGCGAATAAGTTTGAATTGAAATATATCAAGAACCGGATTATCGCAGATACTTTTTGTCTTCAGCTGTGGATAGATATTGAATAGACCTTTCTTTTGATGTATATATCGATGGGTTTGGGGAACATTGATAAAAATGCAATTTTTTCCTTGCAAGGGGTTAGCCTTGATTTTTTTCAAAAATGTCGAAAAAAGTGAAGTCATGAATTGTACAACAAGTTGTACATCAATGGAAACGCCTGTGAAATCCCTTTCGAGCACTGGCAGCCACAGATTTTTACGGGGTTTGGTAGCGGAGATATCACCATCCAAAGCAAGTCAAATGCAGTTGGGTGGAAAATCATGCGAATAAGTTTGAATTGAAATATCTCAAGAACCGGATGTCGCAGATACTTTTTGTCTTCAGCTGTGGATAGATATTGAACAGACCTTTCTTTTGATGTATATATCGATGCGTTTGAGGAACATTGATAAAAATGCAATTTTTTTCTTGCAAGGGGTTATCCTTGATTTTTTTCAAAAATGTCGAAAAAAGTGAAGTCATGAATTGTACAACAAGTTGTACAACAATGGAAAGGCCTGTGAAATCCCTTTCCAGCACTGGCAGCCACAGATTTTTACGGGGTAAATTAGTTTTTCGTGTCATTCGTTACATGGATTAAAAGGTGGCAGTTCCAAGATCACGAATATATAATTTTTAAGTCGCTGGGGCAAGTAGTTTAGCCGCAAATCGAATTTTAAGGGACAGAAAAAGTGTAAAGTTTGATGGGTCTAGGACGCATAGTTTAGCCGGAAAACGCGTTTAAAGATAAAAATGTCCAATTTTTTTAGAATTAGTTTTTCGTGTCATTCGTTACATGGATTAAAAGGTGGCAGTTCCAAGATCACGAATATATAATTTTTAAGTCGCTGGGGCAAGTAGTTTAGCCGCAAATCGAATTTTAAGGGACAGAAAAAGTGTAAAGTTTGATGGGTCTAGGACGCATAGTTTAGCCGGAAAACGCGTTTAAAGATAAAAATGTCCAATTTTTTTAAAATTAGTTTTTCGTGTCATTCGTTACATGGATTAAAAGGTGGCAGTTCCAAGATCACGAATATATAATTTTTAAGTCGTTGGGGCAAGTAGTTTAGCCGCAAATCGACAGAAGGGACAGAAAAAGTGTAAAGTTTGATGGGTCTAGGACGCATAGTTTAGCCGGAAAACGCGTTTAAAGATAAAAATGTCCAATTTTTTTAAAATTAGTTTTTCGTGTCATTCGTTACATGGATTAAAAGGTGGCAGTTCCAAGATCACGAATATATAATTTTTAAGTCGCTGGGGCAAGTAGTTTAGCCGCAAATCGAATTTTAAGGGACAGAAAAAGTGTAAAGTTTGATGGGTCTAGGACGCATAGTTTAGCCGGAAAACGCGTTTAAAGATAAAAATGTCCAATTTTTTTAAAATTAGTTTTTCGTGTCATTCGTTACATGGATTAAAAGGTGGCAGTTCCAAGATCACGAATATATAATTTTTAAGTCGCTGGGGCAAGTAGTTTAGCCGCAAATCGAATTTTAAGGGACAGAAAAAGTGTAAAGTTTGATGGGTCTAGGACGCATAGTTTAGCCGGAAAACGCGTTTAAAGATAAAAATGTCCAATTTTTTTAAAATTAGTTTTTCGTGTCATTCGTTACATGGATTAAAAGGTGGCAGTTCCAAGATCACGAATATATAATTTTTAAGTCGCTGGGGCAAGTAGTTTAGCCGCAAATCGAATTTTAAGGGACAGAAAAAGTGTAAAGTTTGATGGGTCTAGGACGCATAGTTTAGCCGGAAAACGCGTTTAAAGATAAAAATGTCCAAATTTTTTAAAATTAGATGTTCGTGTAATTCGTTACATGGATTAAAAGGTGGCACTTCCAAGATCACGAATATATAATTTTTAAGTCGCTGGGGCAAGTAGTTTAGCCGCAAATCGAATTTTAAGGGACAGAAAAAGTGTAAAGTTTGATGGGTCTAGGACGCATAGTTTAGCCGGAAAACGCGTTTAAAGATAAAAATGTCCAATTTTTTTAAAATTAGTTTTTCGTGTCATTCGTTACATGGATTAAAAGGTGGCACTTCCAAGATCACGAATATATAATTTTTAAGTCGCTGGGGCAAGTAGTTTAGCCGCAAATCGAATTTTAAGGGACAGAAAAAGTGTAAAGTTTGATGGGTCTAGGACGCATAGTTTAGCCGGAAAACGCGTTTAAAGATAAAAATGTCCAATTTTTTTAAAATTAGTTTTTCGTGTCATTCGTTACATGGATTAAAAGGTGGCAGTTCCAAGATCACGAATATATAATTTTTAAGTCGCTGGGGCAAGTAGTTTAGCCGCAAATCGAATTTTAAGGGACAGAAAAAGTGTAAAGTTTGATGGGTCTAGGACGCATAGTTTAGCCGGAAAACGCGTTTAAAGATAAAAATGTCCAATTTTTTTAAAATTAGTTTTTCGTGTCATTCGTTACATGGATTAAAAGGTGGCAGTTCCAAGATCACGAATATATAATTTTTAAGTCGCTGGGGCAAGTAGTTTAGCCGCAAATCGAATTTTAAGGGACAGAAAAAGTGTAAAGTTTGATGGGTCTAGGACGCATAGTTTAGCCGGAAAACGCGTTTAAAGATAAAAATGTCCAAATTTTTTAAAATTAGATGTTCGTGTAATTCGTTACATGGATTAAAAGGTGGCACTTCCAAGATCACGAATATATAATTTTTAAGTCGCTGGGGCAAGTAGTTTAGCCGCAAATCGAATTTTAAGGGACAGAAAAAGTGTAAAGTTTGATGGGTCTAGGACGCATAGTTTAGCCGGAAAACGCGTTTAAAGATAAAAATGTCCAATTTTTTAAAATTAGTTTTTCGTGTCATTCGTTACATGGATTAAAAGTTGGCACTTCCAAGATCACGAATATATAATTTTTAAGTCGCTGGGGCAAGTAGTTTAGCCGCAAATCGAATTTTAAGGGACAGAAAAAGTGTAAAGTTTGATGGGTCTAGGACGCATAGTTTAGCCGGAAAACGCGTTTAAAGATAAGAACGTCCAATTTTTTTAAAATTAGTTTTTCGTGTCATTCGTTACATGGATTAAAAGGTGGCAGTTCCAAGATCACGAATATATAATTTTTAAGTCGCTGGGGCAAGTAGTTTAGCCGCAAATCGAATTTTAAGGGACAGAAAAAGTGTAAAGTTTGATGGGTCTAGGACGCATAGTTTAGCCGGAAAACGCGTTTAAAGATAAAAATGTCCAATTTTTTAAAATTAGTTTTTCGTGTCATTCGTTACATGGATTAAAAGTTGGCACTTCCAAGATCACGAATATATAATTTTTAAGTCGCTGGGGCAAGTAGTTTAGCCGCAAATCGAATTTTAAGGGACAGAAAAAGTGTAAAGTTTGATGGGTCTAGGACGCATAGTTTAGCCGGAAAACGCGTTTAAAGATAAAAATGTCCAATTTTTTTAAAATTAGTTTTTCGTGTCATTCGTTACATGGATTAAAAGGTGGCAGTTCCAAGATCACGAATATATAATTTTTAAGTCGCTGGGGCAAGTAGTTTAGCCGCAAATCGAATTTTAAGGGACAGAAAAAGTGTAAAGTTTGATGGGTCTAGGACGCATAGTTTAGCCGGAAAACGCGTTTAAAGATAAAAATGTCCAAATTTTTTAAAATTAGATTTTCGTGTAATTCGTTACATGGATTAAAAGGTGGCACTTCCAAGATCACGAATATATAATTTTTAAGTCGCTGGGGCAAGTAGTTTAGCCGCAAATCGAATTTTAAGGGACAGAAAAAGTGTAAAGTTTGATGGGTCTAGGACGCATAGTTTAGCCGGAAAACGCGTTTAAAGATAAAAACGTCCAATTTTTTTAAAATTAGTTCTTCGTGTCATTCGTTACATGGATTAAAAGGTGGCAGTTCCAAGATCACGAATATATAATTTTTAAGTCGCTGGGGCAAGTAGTTTAGCCGCAAATCGAATTTTAAGGGACAGAAAAAGTGTAAAGTTTGATGGGTCTAGGACGCATAGTTTAGCCGGAAAACGCGTTTAAAGATAAAAATGTCCAATTTTTTTAAAATTAGTTTTTCGTGTCATTCGTTACATGGATTAAAAGGTGGCAGTTCCAAGATCACGAATATATAATTTTTAAGTCGCTGGGGCAAGTAGTTTAGCCGCAAATCGAATTTTAAGGGACAGAAAAAGTGTAAAGTTTGATGGGTCTAGGACGCATAGTTTAGCCGGAAAACGCGTTTAAAGATAAAAATGTCCAATTTTTTTAAAATTAGTTTTTCGTGTCATTCGTTACATGGATTAAAAGGTGGCAGTTAGAAGATCACGAATATATAATTTTTAAGTCGCTGGGGCAAGTAGTTTAGCCGCAAATCGAATTTTAAGGGACAGAAAAAGTGTAAAGTTTGATGGGTCTAGGACGCATAGTTTAGCCGGAAAACGCGTTTAAAGATAAAAATGTCCAAATTTTTTAAAATTAGATTTTCGTGTAATTCGTTACATGGATTAAAAGGTGGCACTTCCAAGATCACGAATATATAATTTTTAAGTCGCTGGGGCAAGTAGTTTAGCCGCAAATCGAATTTTAAGGGACAGAAAAAGTGTTAAGTTTGATGGGTCTAGGACGCATAGTTTAGCCGGAAAACGCGTTTAAAGATAAAAACGTCCAATTTTTTTAAAATTGGTTTTTCGTGTCATTCGTTACATGGATTAAAAGGTGGCAGTTCCAAGATCACGAATATATAATTTTTAAGTCGCTGGGGCAAGTAGTTTAGCCGCAAATCGAATTTTAAGGGACAGAAAAAGTGTAAAGTTTGATGGGTCTAGGACGCATAGTTTAGCCGGAAAACGCGTTTAAAGATAAAAACGTCCAATTTTTTTAAAATTAGTTTTTCGTGTCATTCGTTTCATGGATTAAAAGGTGGCAGTTCCAAGATCACGAATATATAATTTTTAAGTCGCTGGGGCAAGTAGTTTAGCCGCAAATCGAATTTTAAGGGACAGAAAAAGTGTAAAGTTTGATGGGTCTAGGACGCATAGTTTAGCCGGAAAACGCGTTTAAAGATAAAAATGTCCAAATTTTTAAAATTAGTTTTTCGTGTAATTCGGTACATGGATTAAAAGGTGGCACTTCCAAGATCACGAATATATAATTTTTAAGTCGCTGGGGCAAGTAGTTTAGCCGCAAATCGAATTTTAAGGGACAGAAAAAGTGTAAAGTTTGATGGGTCTAGGACGAATAGTTTAGCCGGAAAACGCGTTTAAAGATAAAAATGTCCAATTTTTTTAAAATTAGTTTTTCGTGTCATTCGTTACATGGATTAAAAGGTGGCAGTTCCAAGATCACGAATATATAATTTTTAAGTCGCTGGGGCAAGTAGTTTAGCCGCAAATCGAATTTTAAGGGACAGAAAAAGTGTAAAGTTTGATGGGTCTAGGACGCATAGTTTAGCCGGAAAACGCGTTTAAAGATAAAATGTCCAATTTTTTTAAAATTAGTTTTTCGTGTCATTCGTTACATGGATTAAAAGGTGGCAGTTCCAAGATCACGAATATATAATTTTTAAGTCGCTGGGGCAAGTAGTTTACCCGCAAATCGAATTTTAAGGGACAGATAAAATGTAAAGTTTGATGGGTCTAGGACGCATAGTTTAGCCGGAAAACGCGTTTAAAGATAAAAATGTCCAATTTTTTTAAAATTAGTTTTTCGTGTCATTCGTTACATGGATTAAAAGGTGGCAGTTCCAAGATCACGAATATATAATTTTTAAGTCGCTGGGGCAAGTAGTTTAGCCGCAAATCGAATTTTAAGGGACAGAAAAAGTGTAAAGTTTGATGGGTCTAGGACGCATAGTTTAGCCGGAAAACGCGTTTAAAGATAAAAATGTCCAATTTTTTTAAAATTAGTTTTTCGTGTCATTCGTTACATGGATTAAAAGGTGGCAGTTCCAAGATCACGAATATATAATTTTTAAGTCGCTGGGACAAGTAGTTTAGCCGCAAATCGAATTTTAAGGGACAGAAAAAGTGTAAAGTTTGATGGGTCTAGGACGCATAGTTTAGCCGGAAAACGCGTTTAAAGATAAAAATGTCCAATTTTTTTAAAATTAGTTTTTCGTGTCATTCGTTACATGGATTAAAAGGTGGCAGTTCCAAGATCACGAATATATAATTTTTAAGTCGCTGGGGCAAGTAGTTTAGCCGCAAATCGAATTTTAAGGGACAGAAAAAGTGTAAAGTTTGATGGGTCTAGGACGCATAGTTTAGCCGGAAAACGCGTTTAAAGATAAAAATGTCCAATTTTTTTAAAATTAGTTTTTCGTGTCATTCGTTACATGGATTAAAAGGTGGCAGTTCCAAGATCACGAATATATAATTTTTAAGTCGCTGGGGCAAGTAGTTTAGCCGCAAATCGAATTTTAAGGGACAGATAAAATGTAAAGTTTGATGGGTCTAGGACGCATAGTTTAGCCGGAAAACGCGTTTAAAGATAAAAATGTCCAATTTTTTTAAAATTAGTTTTTCGTGTCATTCGTTACATGGATTAAAAGGTGGCAGTTCCAAGATCACGAATATATAATTTTTAAGTCGCTGGGGCAAGTAGTTTAGCCGCAAATCGAATTTTAAGGGACAGAAAAAGTGTAAAGTTTGATGGGTCTAGGACGCATAGTTTAGCCGGAAAACGCGTTTAAAGATAAAAATGTCCAATTTTTTTAAAATTAGTTTTTCGTGTCATTCGTTACATGGATTAAAAGGTGGCAGTTCCAAGATCACGAATATATAATTTTTAAGTCGCTGGGACAAGTAGTTTAGCCGCAAATCGAATTTTAAGGGACAGAAAAAGTGTAAAGTTTGATGGGTCTAGGACGCATAGTTTAGCCGGAAAACGCGTTTAAAGATAAAAATGTCCAATTTTTTTAAAATTAGTGTTTCGTGTCATTCGTTACATGGATTAAAAGGTGGCAGTTCCAAGATCACGAATATATAATTTTTAAGTCGCTGGGGCAAGTAGTTTAGCCGCAAATCGAATTTTAAGGGACAGAAAAAGTGTAAAGTTTGATGGGTCTAGGACGCATAGTTTAGCCGGAAAACGCGTTTAAAGATAAAAATGTCCAAATTTTTTAAAATTAGATTTTCGTGTAATTCGTTACATGGATTAAAAGGTGGCACTTCCAAGATCACGAATATATAATTTTTAAGTCGCTGGGGCAAGTAGTTTAGCCGCAAATCGAATTTTAAGGGACAGAAAAAGTGTAAAGTTTGATGGGTCTAGGACGCATAGTTTAGCCGGAAAACGCGTTTAAAGATAAAAACGTCCAATTTTTTTAAAATTAGTTTTTCGTGTCATTCGTTACATGGATTAAAAGGTGGCAGTTCCAAGATCACGAATATATAATTTTTAAGTCGCTGGGGCAAGTAGTTTAGCCGCAAATCGAATTTTAAGGGACAGAAAAAGTGTAAAGTTTGATGGGTCTAGGACGCATAGTTTAGCCGGAAAACGCGTTTAAAGATAAAAATGTCCAATTTTTTTAAAATTAGTTTTTCGTGTCATTCGTTACATGGATTAAAAGGTGGCAGTTCCAAGATCACGAATATATAATTTTTAAGTCGCTGGGGCAAGTAGTTTAGCCGCAAATCGAATTTTAAGGGACAGAAAAAGTGTAAAGTTTGATGGGTCTAGGACGCATAGTTTAGCCGGAAAACGCGTTTAAAGATAAAAATGTCCAATTTTTTTAAAATTAGTTTTTCGTGTCATTCGTTACATGGATTAAAAGGTGGCAGTTAGAAGATCACGAATATATAATTTTTAAGTCGCTGGGGCAAGTAGTTTAGCCGCAAATCGAATTTTAAGGGACAGAAAAAGTGTAAAGTTTGATGGGTCTAGGACGCATAGTTTAGCCGGAAAACGCGTTTAAAGATAAAAATGTCCAAATTTTTTAAAATTAGATTTTCGTGTAATTCGTTACATGGATTAAAAGGTGGCACTTCCAAGATCACGAATATATAATTTTTAAGTCGCTGGGGCAAGTAGTTTAGCCGCAAATCGAATTTTAAGGGACAGAAAAAGTGTAAAGTTTGATGGGTCTAGGACGCATAGTTTAGCCGGAAAACGCGTTTAAAGATAAAAACGTCCAATTTTTTTAAAATTGGTTTTTCGTGTCATTCGTTACATGGATTAAAAGGTGGCAGTTCCAAGATCACGAATATATAATTTTTAAGTCGCTGGGGCAAGTAGTTTAGCCGCAAATCGAATTTTAAGGGACAGAAAAAGTGTAAAGTTTGATGGGTCTAGGACGCATAGTTTAGCCGGAAAACGCGTTTAAAGATAAAAACGTCCAATTTTTTTAAAATTAGTTTTTCGTGTCATTCGTTTCATGGATTAAAAGGTGGCAGTTCCAAGATCACGAATATATAATTTTTAAGTCGCTGGGCAAGTAGTTTAGCCGCAAATCGAATTTTAAGGGACAGAAAAAGTGTAAAGTTTGATGGGTCTAGGACGCATAGTTTAGCCGGAAAACGCGTTTAAAGATAAAAATGTCCAAATTTTTTAAAATTAGTTTTTCGTGTAATTCGGTACATGGATTAAAAGGTGGCACTTCCAAGATCACGAATATATAATTTTTAAGTCGCTGGGGCAAGTAGTTTAGCCGCAAATCGAATTTTAAGGGACAGAAAAAGTGTAAAGTTTGATGGGTCTAGGACGCATAGTTTAGCCGGAAAACGCGTTTAAAGATAAAAATGTCCAATTTTTTTAAAATTAGTTTTTCGTGTCATTCGTTACATGGATTAAAAGGTGGCAGTTCCAAGATCACGAATATATAATTTTTAAGTCGCTGGGGCAAGTAGTTTAGCCGCAAATCGAATTTTAAGGGACAGAAAAAGTGTAAAGTTTGATGGGTCTAGGACGCATAGTTTAGCCGGAAAACGCGTTTAAAGATAAAAATGTCCAATTTTTTTAAAATTAGTTTTTCGTGTCATTCGTTACATGGATTAAAAGGTGGCAGTTCCAAGATCACGAATATATAATTTTTAAGTCGCTGGGGCAAGTAGTTTAGCCGCAAATCGAATTTTAAGGGACAGAAAAAGTGTAAAGTTTGATGGGTCTAGGACGCATAGTTTAGCCGGAAAACGCGTTTAAAGATAAAAATGTCCAATTTTTTTAAAATTAGTTTTTCGTGTCATTCGTTACATGGATTAAAAGGTGGCAGTTCCAAGATCACGAATATATAATTTTTAAGTCGCTGGGGCAAGTAGTTTAGCCGCAAATCGAATTTTAAGGGACAGAAAAAGTGTAAAGTTTGATGGGTCTAGGACGCATAGTTTAGCCGGAAAACGCGTTTAAAGATAAAAATGTCCAATTTTTTTAAAATTAGTTTTTCGTGTCATTCGTTACATGGATTAAAAGGTGGCAGTTCCAAGATCACGAATATATAATTTTTAAGTCGCTGGGGCAAGTAGTTTAGCCGCAAATCGAATTTTAAGGGACAGATAAAATGTAAAGTTTGATGGGTCTAGGACGCATAGTTTAGCCGGAAAACGCGTTTAAAGATAAAAATGTCCAATTTTTTTAAAATTAGTTTTTCGTGTCATTCGTTACATGGATTAAAAGGTGGCAGTTCCAAGATCACGAATATATAATTTTTAAGTCGCTGGGGCAAGTAGTTTAGCCGCAAATCGAATTTTAAGGGACAGAAAAAGTGTAAAGTTTGATGGGTCTAGGACGCATAGTTTAGCCGGAAAACGCGTTTAAAGATAAAAATGTCCAATTTTTTTAAAATTAGTTTTTCGTGTCATTCGTTACATGGATTAAAAGGTGGCAGTTCCAAGATCACGAATATATAATTTTTAAGTCGCTGGGACAAGTAGTTTAGCCGCAAATCGAATTTTAAGGGACAGAAAAAGTGTAAAGTTTGATGGGTCTAGGACGCATAGTTTAGCCGGAAAACGCGTTTAAAGATAAAAATGTCCAATTTTTTTAAAATTAGTGTTTCGTGTCATTCGTTACATGGATTAAAAGGTGGCAGTTCCAAGATCACGAATATATAATTTTTAAGTCGCTGGGGCAAGTAGTTTAGCCGCAAATCGAATTTTAAGGGACAGAAAAAGTGTAAAGTTTGATGGGTCTAGGACGCATAGTTTAGCCGGAAAACGCGTTTAAAGATAAAAATGTCCAAATTTTTTAAAATTAGATTTTCGTGTAATTCGTTACATGGATTAAAAGGTGGCACTTCCAAGATCACGAATATATAATTTTTAAGTCGCTGGGGCAAGTAGTTTAGCCGCAAATCGAATTTTAAGGGACAGAAAAAGTGTAAAGTTTGATGGGTCTAGGACGCATAGTTTAGCCGGAAAACGCGTTTAAAGATAAAAACGTCCAATTTTTTTAAAATTAGTTTTTCGTGTCATTCGTTACATGGATTAAAAGGTGGCAGTTCCAAGATCACGAATATATAATTTTTAAGTCGCTGGGGCAAGTAGTTTAGCCGCAAATCGAATTTTAAGGGACAGAAAAAGTGTAAAGTTTGATGGGTCTAGGACGCATAGTTTAGCCGGAAAACGCGTTTAAAGATAAAAATGTCCAATTTTTTTAAAATTAGTTTTTCGTGTCATTCGTTACATGGATTAAAAGGTGGCAGTTCCAAGATCACGAATATATAATTTTTAAGTCGCTGGGGCAAGTAGTTTAGCCGCAAATCGAATTTTAAGGGACAGAAAAAGTGTAAAGTTTGATGGGTCTAGGACGCATAGTTTAGCCGGAAAACGCGTTTAAAGATAAAAATGTCCAATTTTTTTAAAATTAGTTTTTCGTGTCATTCGTTACATGGATTAAAAGGTGGCAGTTAGAAGATCACGAATATATAATTTTTAAGTCGCTGGGGCAAGTAGTTTAGCCGCAAATCGAATTTTAAGGGACAGAAAAAGTGTAAAGTTTGATGGGTCTAGGACGCATAGTTTAGCCGGAAAACGCGTTTAAAGATAAAAATGTCCAAATTTTTTAAAATTAGATTTTCGTGTAATTCGTTACATGGATTAAAAGGTGGCACTTCCAAGATCACGAATATATAATTTTTAAGTCGCTGGGGCAAGTAGTTTAGCCGCAAATCGAATTTTAAGGGACAGAAAAAGTGTAAAGTTTGATGGGTCTAGGACGCATAGTTTAGCCGGAAAACGCGTTTAAAGATAAAAACGTCCAATTTTTTTAAAATTGGTTTTTCGTGTCATTCGTTACATGGATTAAAAGGTGGCAGTTCCAAGATCACGAATATATAATTTTTAAGTCGCTGGGGCAAGTAGTTTAGCCGCAAATCGAATTTTAAGGGACAGAAAAAGTGTAAAGTTTGATGGGTCTAGGACGCATAGTTTAGCCGGAAAACGCGTTTAAAGATAAAAACGTCCAATTTTTTTAAAATTAGTTTTTCGTGTCATTCGTTTCATGGATTAAAAGGTGGCAGTTCCAAGATCACGAATATATAATTTTTAAGTCGCTGGGGCAAGTAGTTTAGCCGCAAATCGAATTTTAAGGGACAGAAAAAGTGTAAAGTTTGATGGGTCTAGGACGCATAGTTTAGCCGGAAAACGCGTTTAAAGATAAAAATGTCCAAATTTTTTAAAATTAGTTTTTCGTGTAATTCGGTACATGGATTAAAAGGTGGCACTTCCAAGATCACGAATATATAATTTTTAAGTCGCTGGGGCAAGTAGTTTAGCCGCAAATCGAATTTTAAGGGACAGAAAAAGTGTAAAGTTTGATGGGTCTAGGACGCATAGTTTAGCCGGAAAACGCGTTTAAAGATAAAAATGTCCAATTTTTTTAAAATTAGTTTTTCGTGTCATTCGTTACATGGATTAAAAGGTGGCAGTTCCAAGATCACGAATATATAATTTTTAAGTCGCTGGGGCAAGTAGTTTAGCCGCAAATCGAATTTTAAGGGACAGAAAAAGTGTAAAGTTTGATGGGTCTAGGACGCATAGTTTAGCCGGAAAACGCGTTTAAAGATAAAAATGTCCAATTTTTTTAAAATTAGTTTTTCGTGTCATTCGTTACATGGATTAAAAGGTGGCAGTTCCAAGATCACGAATATATAATTTTTAAGTCGCTGGGGCAAGTAGTTTAGCCGCAAATCGAATTTTAAGGGACAGAAAAAGTGTAAAGTTTGATGGGTCTAGGACGCATAGTTTAGCCGGAAAACGCGTTTAAAGATAAAAATGTCTAATTTTTTTAAAATTAATTTTTCGTGTCATTCGTTACATGGATTAAAAGGTGGCAGTTCCAAGATCACGAATATATAATTTTTAAGTCGCTGGGGCAAGTAGTTTAGCCGCAAATCGAATTTTAAGGGACAGATAAAATGTAAAGTTTGATGGGTCTAGGACGCATAGTTTAGCCGGAAAACGCGTTTAAAGATAAAAATGTCCATTTTTTTTAAAATTAGTTTTTCGTGTCATTCGTTACATGGATTAAAAGGTGGCAGTTCCAAGATCACGAATATATAATTTTTAAGTCGCTGGGGCAAGTAGTTTAGCCGCAAATCGAATTTTAAGGGACAGAAAAAGTGTAAAGTTTGATGGGTCTAGGACGCATAGTTTAGCCGGAAAACGCGTTTAAAGATAAAAATGTCCAATTTTTTTAAAATTAGTTTTTCGTGTCATTCGTTACATGGATTAAAAGGTGGCAGTTCCAAGATCACGAATATATAATTTTTAAGTCGCTGGGACAAGTAGTTTAGCCGCAAATCGAATTTTAAGGGACAGAAAAAGTGTAAAGTTTGATGGGTCTAGGACGCATAGTTTAGCCGGAAAACGCGTTTAAAGATAAAAATGTCCATTTTTTTTAAAAATTAGTTTTTCGTGTCATTCGTTACATGGATTAAAAGGTGGCAGTTCCAAGATCACGAATATATAATTTTTAAGTCGCTGGGGCAAGTAGTTTAGCCGCAAATCGAATTTTAAGGGACAGATAAAATGTAAAGTTTGATGGGTCTAGGACGCATAGTTTAGCCGGAAAACGCGTTTAAAGATAAAAATGTCCAATTTTTTAAAATTAGTTTTTCGTGTCATTCGTTACATGGATTAAAAGGTGGCAGTTCCAAGATCACGAATATATAATTTTTAAGTCGCTGGGGCAAGTAGTTTAGCCGCAAATCGAATTTTAAGGGACAGAAAAAGTGTAAAGTTTGATGGGTCTAGGACGCATAGTTTAGCCGGAAAACGCGTTTAAAGATAAAAATGTCCAATTTTTTTAAAATTAGTTTTTCGTGTCATTTGTTACATGGATTAAAAGGTGGCAGTTCCAAGATCACGAATATATAATTTTTAAGTCGCTGGGGCAAGTAGTTTAGCCGCAAATCGAATTTTAAGGGACAGAAAAAGTGTAAAGTTTGATGGGTCTAGGACGCATAGTTTAGCCGGAAAACGCGTTTAAAGATAAAAATGTCCAATTTTTTTAAAATTAGTTTTTCGTGTCATTCGTTACATGGATTAAAAGGTGGCAGTTCCAAGATCACGAATATATAATTTTTAAGTCGCTGGGGCAAGTAGTTTAGCCGCAAATCGAATTTTAAGGGACAGAAAAAGTGTAAAGTTTGATGGGTCTAGGACGCATAGTTTAGCCGGAAAACGCGTTTAAAGATAAAAATGTCCAATTTTTTTAAAATTAGTTTTTCGTGTCATTCGTTACATGGATTAAAAGGTGGCAGTTCCAAGATCACGAATATATAATTTTTAAGTCGCTGGGGCAAGTAGTTTAGCCGCAAATCGAATTTTAAGGGACAGATAAAATGTAAAGTTTGATGGGTCTAGGACGCATAGTTTAGCCGGAAAACGCGTTTAAAGATAAAAATGTCCAATTTTTTTAAAATTAGTTTTTCGTGTCATTCGTTACATGGATTAAAAGGTGGCAGTTCCAAGATCACGAATATATAATTTTTAAGTCGCTGGGGCAAGTAGTTTAGTCGCAAATCGAATTTTAAGGGACAGAAAAAGTGTAAAGTTTGATGGGTCTAGGACGCATAGTTTAGCCGGAAAACGCGTTTAAAGATAAAAATGTCCAATTTTTTTAAAATTAGTTTTTCGTGTCATTTGTTACATGGATTAAAAGGTGGCAGTTCCAAGATCACGAATATATAATTTTTAAGTCGCTGGGGCAAGTAGTTTAGCCGCAAATCGAATTTTAAGGGACAGAAAAAGTGTAAAGTTTGATGGGTCTAGGACGCATAGTTTAGCCGGAAAACGCGTTTAAAGATAAAAATGTCCAATTTTTTTAAAATTAGTTTTTCGTGTCATTCGTTACATGGATTAAAAGGTGGCAGTTCCAAGATCACGAATATATAATTTTTAAGTCGCTGGGGCAAGTAGTTTAGCCGCAAATCGAATTTTAAGGGACAGAAAAAGTGTAAAGTTTGATGGGTCTAGGACGCATAGTTTAGCCGGAAAACGCGTTTAAAGATAAAAATGTCCAAATTTTTTAAAATTAGATGTTCGTGTAATTCGTTACATGGATTAAAAGGTGGCACTTCCAAGATCACGAATATATAATTTTTAAGTCGCTGGGGCAAGTAGTTTAGCCGCAAATCGAATTCTAAGGGACAGAAAAAGTGTAAAGTTTGATGGGTCTAGGACGCATAGTTTAGCCGGAAAACGCGTTTAAAGATAAAAACGTCCAATTTTTTTAAAATTAGTTTTTCGTGTCATTCGTTACATGGATTAAAAGGTGGCAGTTCCAAGATCACGAATATATAATTTTTAAGTCGCTGGGGCAAGTAGTTTAGCCGCAAATCGAATTTTAAGGGACAGAAAAGTGTAAAGTTTGATGGGTCTAGGACGCATAGTTTAGCCGGAAAACGCGTTTAAAGATAAAAATGTCCAATTTTTTAAAATTAGTTTTTCGTGTCATTCGTTACATGGATTAAAAGTTGGCACTTCCAAGATCACGAATATATAATTTTTAAGTCGCTGGGGCAAGTAGTTTAGCCGCAAATCGAATTTTAAGGGACAGAAAAAGTGTAAAGTTTGATGGGTCTAGGACGCATAGTTTAGCCGGAAAACGCGTTTAAAGATAAAAATGTCCAAATTTTTTAAAATTAGATTTTCGTGTAATTCGTTACATGGATTAAAAGGTGGCACTTCCAAGATCACGAATATATAATTTTTAAGTCGCTGGGGCAAGTAGTTTAGCCGCAAATCGAATTTTAAGGGACAGAAAAAGTGTAAAGTTTGATGGGTCTAGGACGCATAGTTTAGCCGGAAAACGCGTTTAAAGATAAAAACGTCCAATTTTTTTAAAATTAGTTTTTCGTGTCATTCGTTACATGGATTAAAAGGTGGCAGTTCCAAGATCACGAATATATAATTTTTAAGTCGCTGGGGCAAGTAGTTTAGCCGCAAATCGAATTTTAAGGGACAGAAAAAGTGTAAAGTTTGATGGGTCTAGGACGCATAGTTTAGCCGGAAAACGCGTTTAAAGATAAAAATGTCCAATTTTTTTAAAATTAGTTTTTCGTGTCATTCGTTACATGGATTAAAAGGTGGCAGTTCCAAGATCACGAATATATAATTTTTAAGTCGCTGGGGCAAGTAGTTTAGCCGCAAATCGAATTTTAAGGGACAGAAAAAGTGTAAAGTTTGATGGGTCTAGGACGCATAGTTTAGCCGGAAAACGCGTTTAAAGATAAAAATGTCCAATTTTTTTAAAATTAGTTTTTTGTGTCATTCGTTACATGGATTAAAAGGTGGCAGTTCCAAGATCACGAATATATAATTTTTAAGTCGCTGGGGCAAGTAGTTTAGCCGCAAATCGAATTTTAAGGGACAGAAAAAGTGTAAAGTTTGATGGGTCTAGGACGCATAGTTTAGCCGGAAAACGCGTTTAAAGATAAAAATGTCCAATTTTTTTAAAATTAGTTTTTCGTGTCATTCGTTACATGGATTAAAAGTTGGCACTTCCAAGATCACGAATATATAATTTTTAAGTCGCTGGGGCAAGTAGTTTAGCCGCAAATCGAATTTTAAGGGACAGAAAAAGTGTAAAGTTTGATGGGTCTAGGACGCATAGTTTAGCCGGAAAATGCGTTTAAAGATACAAATGTCCAAATTTTTTAAAATTAGATTTTCGTGTAATTCGTTACATGGATTAAAAGGTGGCACTTCCAAGATCACGAATATATAATTTTTAAGTCGCTGGGGCAAGTAGTTTAGCCGCAAATCGAATTTTAAGGGACAGAAAAAGTGTAAAGTTTGATGGGTCTAGGACGCATAGTTTAGCCGGAAAACGCGTTTAAAGATAAAAACGTCCAATTTTTTTAAAATTAGTTTTTCGTGTCATTCGTTACATGGATTAAAAGGTGGCAGTTCCAAGATCACGAATATATAATTTTTAAGTCGCTGGGGCAAGTAGTTTAGCCGCAAATCGAATTTTAAGGGACAGAAAAAGTGTAAAGTTTGATGGGTCTAGGACGCATAGTTTAGCCGGAAAACGCGTTTAAAGATAAAAACGTCCAATTTTCTTAAAATTAGTTTTTCGTGTCATTCGTTACATGGATTAAAAGGTGGCAGTTCCAAGATCACGAATATATAATTTTTAAGTCGCTGGGGCAAGTAGTTTAGCCGCAAATCGAATTTTAAGGGACAGAAAAAGTGTAAAGTTTGATGGGTCTAGGACGCATAGTTTAGCCGGAAAACGCGTTTAAAGATAAAAATGTTCAAATTTTTTAAAATTAGATTTTCGTGTAATTCGTTACATGGATTAAAAGGTGGCACTTCCAAGATCACGAATATATAATTTTTAAGTCGCTGGGGCAAGTAGTTTAGCCGCAAATCGAATTTTAAGGGACAGAAAAAGTGTAAAGTTTGATGGGTCTAGGACGCATAGTTTAGCCGGAAAACGCGTTTAAAGATAAAAATGTCCAATTTTTTTAAAATTAGTTTTTCGTGTCATTCGTTACATGGATTAAAAGGTGGCAGTTCCAAGATCACGAATATATAATTTTTAAGTCGCTGGGACAAGTAGTTTAGCCGCAAATCGAATTTTAAGGGACAGAAAAAGTGTAAAGTTTGATGGGTCTAGGACGCATAGTTTAGCCGGAAAACGCGTTTAAAGATAAAAATGTCCAATTTTTTTAAAATTAGTTTTTCGTGTCATTCGTTACATGGATTAAAAGGTGGCAGTTCCAAGATCACGAATATATAATTTTTAAGTCGCTGGGGCAAGTAGTTTAGCCGCAAATCGAATTTTAAGGGACAGATAAAATGTAAAGTTTGATGGGTCTAGGACGCATAGTTTAGCCGGAAAACGCGTTTAAAGATAAAAATGTCCAATTTTTTTAAAATTAGTTTTTCGTGTCATTCGTTACATGGATTAAAAGGTGGCAGTTCCAAGATCACGAATATATAATTTTTAAGTCGCTGGGGCAAGTAGTTTAGCCGCAAATCGAATTTTAAGGGACAGAAAAAGTGTAAAGTTTGATGGGTCTAGGACGCATAGTTTAGCCGGAAAACGCGTTTAAAGATAAAAATGTCCAATTTTTTTAAAATTAGTTTTTCGTGTCATTCGTTACATGGATTAAAAGGTGGCAGTTCCAAGATCACGAATATATAATTTTTAAGTCGCTGGGGCAAGTAGTTTAGCCGCAAATCGAATTTTAAGGGACAGAAAAAGTGTAAAGTTTGATGGGTCTAGGACGCATAGTTTAGCCGGAAAACGCGTTTAAAGATAAAAATGTCCAATTTTTTTAAAATTAGTTTTTCGTGTCATTCGTTACATGGATTAAAAGGTGGCAGTTCCAAGATCACGAATATATAATTTTTAAGTCGCTGGGGCAAGTAGTTTAGCCGCAAATCGAATTTTAAGGGACAGAAAAAGTGTAAAGTTTGATGGGTCTAGGACGCATAGTTTAGCCGGAAAACGCGTTTAAAGATAAAAATGTCCAATTTTTTTAAAATTAGTTTTTCGTGTCATTCGTTACATGGATTAAAAGGTGGCAGTTCCAAGATCACGAATATATAATTTTTAAGTCGCTGGGGCAAGTAGTTTAGCCGCAAATCGAATTTTAAGGGACAGAAAAAGTGTAAAGTTTGATGGGTCTAGGACGCATAGTTTAGCCGGAAAACGCGTTTAAAGATAAAAATGTCCAAATTTTTTTAAAATTAGATGTTCGTGTAATTCGTTACATGGATTAAAAGGTGGCACTTCCAAGATCACGAATATATAATTTTTAAGTCGCTGGGGCAAGTAGTTTAGCCGCAAATCGAATTTTAAGGGACAGAAAAAGTGTAAAGTTTGATGGGTCTAGGACGCATAGTTTAGCCGGAAAACGCGTTTAAAGATAAAAACGTCCAATTTTTTTAAAATTAGTTTTTCGTGTCATTCGTTACATGGATTAAAAGGTGGCAGTTCCAAGATCACGAATATATAATTTTTAAGTCGCTGGGGCAAGTAGTTTAGCCGCAAATCGAATTTTAAGGGACAGAAAAAGTGTAAAGTTTGATGGGTCTAGGACGCATAGTTTAGCCGGAAAACGCGTTTAAAGATAAAAATGTCCAATTTTTTAAAATTAGTTTTTCGTGTCATTCGTTACATGGATTAAAAGTTGGCACTTCCAAGATCACGAATATATAATTTTTAAGTCGCTGGGGCAAGTAGTTTAGCCGCAAATCGAATTTTAAGGGACAGAAAAAGTGTAAAGTTTGATGGGTCTAGGACGCATAGTTTAGCCGGAAAACGCGTTTAAAGATAAAAATGTCCAAATTTTTTAAAATTAGATTTTCGTGTAATTCGTTACATGGATTAAAAGGTGGCACTTCCAAGATCACGAATATATAATTTTTAAGTCGCTGGGGCAAGTAGTTTAGCCGCAAATCGAATTTTAAGGGACAGAAAAAGTGTAAAGTTTGATGGGTCTAGGACGCATAGTTTAGCCGGAAAACGCGTTTAAAGATAAAAATGTCCAATTTTTTAAAATTAGTTTTTCGTGTCATTCGTTACATGGACTAAAAGTTGGCACTTCCAAGATCACGAATATATAATTTTTAAGTCGCTGGGGCAAGTAGTTTAGCCGCAAATCGAATTTTAAGGGACAGAAAAAGTGTAAAGTTTGATGGGTCTAGGACGCATAGTTTAGCCGGAAAACGCGTTTAAAGATAAAAATGTCCAAATTTTTTAAAATTAGATTTTCGTGTAATTCGTTACATGGATTAAAAGTTGGCACTTCCAAGAACACGAATATATAATTTTTAAGTCGCTGGGGCAAGTAGTTTAGCCGCAAATCGAATTTTAAGGGACAGAAAAAGTGTAAAGTTTGATGGGTCTAGGACGCATAGTTTAGCCGGAAAACGCGTTTAAAGATAAAAATGTCCAAATTTTTTAAAATTAGATTTTCGTGTAATTCGTTACATGGATTAAAAGGTGGCACTTCCAAGATCAGGAATATATAATTTTTAAGTCGCTGGGGCAAGTAGTTTAGCCGCAAATCGAATTTTAAGGGACAGAAAAAGTGTAAAGTTTGATGGGTCTAGGACGCATAGTTTAGCCGGAAAACGCGTTTAAAGATAAAAATGTCCAATTTTTTAAAATTAGTTTTTCGTGTCATTCGTTACATGGATTAAAAGTTGGCACTTCCAAGATCACGAATATATAATTTTTAAGTCCCTGGGGCAAGTAGTTTAGCCGCAAATCGAATTTTAAGGGACAGAAAAAGTGTAAAGTTTGATGGGTCTAGGACGCATAGTTTAGCCGGAAAACGCGTTTAAAGATAAAAATGTCCAAATTTTTTAAAATTAGATTTTCGTGTAATTCGTTACATGGATTAAAAGGTGGCAGTTCCAAGATCACGAATATATAATTTTTAAGTCGCTGGGGCAAGTAGTTTAGCCGCAAATCGAATTTTAAGGGACAGAAAAAGTGTAAAGTTTGATGGGTCTAGGACGCATAGTTTAGCCGGAAAACGCGTTTAAAGATAAAAACGTCCAATTTTTTTAAAATTAGTTTTTCGTGTCATTCGTTACATGGATTAAAAGGTGGCAGTTCCAAGATCACGAATATATAATTTTTAAGTCGCTGGGGCAAGTAGTTTAGCCGCAAATCGAATTTTAAGGGACAGAAAAAGTGTAAAGTTTGATGGGTCTAGGACGCATAGTTTAGCCGGAAAACGCGTTTAAAGATAAAAATGTCCAAATTTTTTAAAATTAGATTTTCGTGTAATTCGTTACATGGATTAAAAGGTGGCACTTCCAAGATCACGAATATATAAGTTTTAAGTCGCTGCTGGGGCAAGTAGTTTAGCCGCAAATCGAATTTTAAGGGACAGAAAAAGTGTAAAGTTTGATGGGTCTAGGACGCATAGTTTAGCCGGAAAACGCGTTTAAAGATAAAAACGTCCAATTTTTTAAAAATTAGTTTTTCGTGTCATTCGTTACATGGATTAAAAGGTGGCAGTTCCAAGATCACGAATATATAATTTTTAAGTCGCTGGGGCAAGTAGTTTAGCCGCAAATCGAATTTTAAGGGACAGAAAAAGTGTAAAGTTTGATGGGTCTAGGACGCATAGTTTAGCCGGAAAACGCGTTTAAAGATAAAAATGTCCAATTTTTTTAAAATTAGTTTTTCGTGTCATTCGTTACATGGATTAAAAGTTGGCACTTCCAAGATCACGAATATATAATTTTTAAGTCGCTGGGGCAAGTAGTTTAGCCGCAAATCGAATTTTAAGGGACAGAAAAAGTGTAAAGTTTGATGGGTCTAGGACGCATAGTTTAGCCGGAAAACGCGTTTAAAGATACAAATGTCCAAATTTTTTAAAATTAGATTTTCGTGTAATTCGTTACATGGATTAAAAGGTGGCACTTCCAAGATCACGAATATATAATTTTTAAGTCGCTGGGGCAAGTAGTTTAGCCGCAAATCGAATTTTAAGGGACAGAAAAAGTGTAAAGTTTGATGGGTCTAGGACGCATAGTTTAGCCGGAAAACGCGTTTAAAGATAAAAACGTCCATTTTTTTTAAAATTAGTTTTTCGTGTCATTCGTTACATGGATTAAAAGGTGGCAGTTCCAAGATCACGAATATATAATTTTTAAGTCGCTGGGGCAAGTAGTTTAGCCACAAATCGAATTTTAAGGGACAGAAAAAGTGTAAAGTTTGATGGGTCTAGGACGCATAGTTTAGCCGGAAAACGCGTTTAAAGATAAAAACGTCCATTTTTTTTAAAATTAGTTTTTCGTGTCATTCGTTACATGGATTAAAAGGTGGCAGTTCCAAGATCACGAATATATAATTTTTAAGTCGCTGGGGCAAGTAGTTTAGCCGCAAATCGAATTTTAAGGGACAGAAAAAGTGTAAAGTTTGATGGGTCTAGGACGCATAGTTTAGCCGGAAAACGCGTTTAAAGATAAAAATGTCCAAATTTTTTAAAATTAGATTTTCGTGTAATTCGTTACATGGATTAAAAGGTGGCACTTCCAAGATCACGAATATATAATTTTTAAGTCGCTGGGGCAAGTAGTTTAGCCGCAAATCGAATTTTAAGGGACAGAAAAAGTGTAAAGTTTGATGGGTCTAGGACGCATAGTTTAGCCGGAAAACGCGTTTAAAGATAAAAATGTCCAAATTTTTTAAAATTAGATTTTCGTGTAATTCGTTACATGGATTAAAAGGTGGCACTTCCAAGATCACGAATATATAATTTTTAAGTCGCTGGGGCAAGTAGTTTAGCCGCAAATCGAATTTTAAGGGACAGAAAAAGTGTAAAGTTTGATGGGTCTAGGACGCATAGTTTAGCCGGAAAACGCGTTTAAAGATACAAATGTCCAAATTTTTTAAAATTAGATTTTCGTGTAATTCGTTACATGGATTAAAAGGTGGCACTTCCAAGATCACGAATATATAATTTTTAAGTCGCTGGGGCAAGTAGTTTAGCCGCAAATCGAATTTTAAGAGACAGAAAAAGTGTAAAGTTTGATGGGTCTAGGACGCATAGTTTAGCCGGAAAACGCGTTTAAAGATAAAAACGTCCAATTTTTTTAAAATTAGTTTTTCGTGTCATTCGTTACATGGATTAAAAGGTGGCAGTTCCAAGATCACGAATATATAATTTTTAAGTCGCTGGGGCAAGTAGTTTAGCCGCAAATCGAATTTTAAGGGACAGAAAAAGTGTAAAGTTTGATGGGTCTAGGACGCATAGTTTAGCCGGAAAACGCGTTTAAAGATAAAAACGTCCAATTTTTTTAAAATTAGTTTTTCGTGTCATTCGTTACATGGATTAAAAGGTGGCAGTTCCAAGATCACGAATATATAATTTTTAAGTCGCTGGGGCAAGTAGTTTAGCCGCAAACCGAATTTTAAGGGACAGAAAAAGTGTAAAGTTTGATGGGTCTAGGACGCATAGTTTAGCCGGAAAACGCGTTTAAAGATAAAAATGTCCAATTTTTTTAAAATTAGTTTTTCGTGTCATTCGTTACATGGATTAAAAGGTGGCAGTTCCAAGATCACGAATATATAATTTTTAAGTCGCTGGGACAAGTAGTTTAGCCGCAAATCGAATTTTAAGGGACAGAAAAAGTGTAAAGTTTGATGGGTCTAGGACGCATAGTTTAGCCGGAAAACGCGTTTAAAGATAAAAACGTCCAATTTTTTTAAAATTAGTTTTTCGTGTCATTCGTTACATGGATTAAAAGGTGGCAGTTCCAAGATCACGAATATATAATTTTTAAGTCGCTGGGGCAAGTAGTTTAGCCGCAAATCGAGTTTAAGGGACAGAAAAAGTGTAAAGTTTGATGGGTCTAGGACGCATAGTTTAGCCGGAAAACGCGTTTAAAGATAAAAACGTCCAATTTTTTTAAAATTAGTTTTTCGTGTCATTCGTTACATGGATTAAAAGGTGGCAGTTCCAAGATCACGAATATATAATTTTTAAGTCGCTGGGGCAAGTAGTTTAGCCACAAATCGAATTTTAAGGGACAGAAAAAGTGTAAAGTTTGATGGGTCTAGGACGCATAGTTTAGCCGGAAAACGCGTTTAAAGATAAAAACGTCCAATTTTTTTAAAATTAGTTTTTCGTGTCATTCGTTACATGGATTAAAAGGTGGCAGTTCCAAGATCACGAATATATAATTTTTAAGTCGCTGGGGCAAGTAGTTTAGCCGCAAATCGAATTTTAAGGGACAGAAAAAGTGTAAAGTTTGATGGGTCTAGGACGCATAGTTTAGCCGGAAAACGCGTTTAAAGATAAAAATGTCCAAATTTTTTAAAATTAGATTTTCGTGTAATTCGTTACATGGATTAAAAGGTGGCACTTCCAAGATCACGAATATATAATTTTTAAGTCGCTGGGGCAAGTAGTTTAGCCGCAAATCGAATTTTAAGGGACAGAAAAAGTGTAAAGTTTGATGGGTCTAGGACGCATAGTTTAGCCGGAAAACGCGTTTAAAGATAAAAATGTCCAAATTTTTTAAAATTAGATTTTCGTGTAATTCGTTACATGGATTAAAAGGTGGCACTTCCAAGATCACGAATATATAATTTTTAAGTCGCTGGGGCAAGTAGTTTAGCCGCAAATCGAATTTTAAGGGACAGAAAAAGTGTAAAGTTTGATGGGTCTAGGACGCATAGTTTAGCCGGAAAACGCGTTTAAAGATACAAATGTCCAAATTTTTTAAAATTAGATTTTAGTGTAATTCGTTACATGGATTAAAAGGTGGCACTTCCAAGATCACGAATATATAATTTTTAAGTCGCTGGGGCAAGTAGTTTAGCCGCAAATCGAATTTTAAGGGACAGAAAAAGTGTAAAGTTTGATGGGTCTAGGACGCATAGTTTAGCCGGAAAACGCGTTTAAAGATAAAAACGTCCAATTTTTTTAAAATTAGTTTTTCGTGTCATTCGTTACATGGATTAAAAGGTGGCAGTTCCAAGATCACGAATATATAATTTTTAAGTCGCTGGGGCAAGTAGTTTAGCCGCAAATCGAATTTTAAGGGACAGAAAAAGTGTAAAGTTTGATGGGTCTAGGACGCATAGTTTAGCCGGAAAACGCGTTTAAAGATAAAAACGTCCAATTTTTTTAAAATTAGTTTTTCGTGTCATTCGTTACATGGATTAAAAGGTGGCAGTTCCAAGATCACGAATATATAATTTTTAAGTCGCTGGGGCAAGTAGTTTAGCCGCAAACCGAATTTTAAGGGACAGAAAAAGTGTAAAGTTTGATGGGTCTAGGACGCATAGTTTAGCCGGAAAACGCGTTTAAAGATAAAAATGTCCAATTTTTTTAAAATTAGTTTTTCGTGTCATTCGTTACATGGATTAAAAGGTGGCAGTTCCAAGATCACGAATATATAATTTTTAAGTCGCTGGGACAAGTAGTTTAGCCGCAAATCGAATTTTAAGGGACAGAAAAAGTGTAAAGTTTGATGGGTCTAGGACGCATAGTTTAGCCGGAAAACGCGTTTAAAGATAAAAATGTCCAATTTTTTTAAAATTAGTTTTTCGTGTCATTCGTTACATGGATTAAAAGGTGGCAGTTCCAAGATCACGAATATATAATTTTTAAGTCGCTGGGGCAAGTAGTTTAGCCGCAAATCGAATTTTAAGGGACAGATAAAATGTAAAGTTTGATGGGTCTAGGACGCATAGTTTAGCCGGAAAACGCGTTTAAAGATACAAATGTCCAATTTTTTTAAAATTAGTTTTTCGTGTCATTCGTTACATGGATTAAAAGGTGGCAGTTCCAAGATCACGAATATATAATTTTTAAGTCGCTGGGGCAAGTAGTATAGCCGCAAATCGAATTTTAAGGGACAGAAAAAGTGTAAAGTTTGATGGGTCTAGGACGCACAGTTTAGCCGGAAAACGCGTTTAAAGATAAAAATGTCCAATTTTTTTAAAATTAGTTTTTCGTGTCATTCGTTACATGGATTAAAAGGTGGCAGTTCCAAGATCAGGAATATATAATTTTTAAGTCGCTGGGACAAGTAGTTTAGCCGCAAATCGAATTTTAAGGGACAGAAAAAGTGTAAAGTTTGATGGGTCTAGGACGCATAGTTTAGCCGGAAAACGCGTTTAAAGATAAAAATGTCCAATTTTTTTAAAATTAGTTTTTCGTGTCATTCGTTACATGGATTAAAAGGTGGCAGTTCCAAGATCACGAATATATAATTTTTAAGTCGCTGGGGCAAGTAGTTTAGCCGCAAATCGAATTTTAAGGGACAGATAAAATGTAAAGTTTGATGGGTCTAGGACGCATAGTTTAGCCGGAAAACGCGTTTAAAGATAAAAATGTCCAATTTTTTTAAAATTAGTTTTTCGTGTCATTCGTTACATGGATTAAAAGGTGGCAGTTCCAAGATCACGAATATATAATTTTTAAGTCGCTGGGGCAAGTAGTTTAGCCGCAAATCGAATTTTAAGGGACAGAAAAAGTGTAAAGTTTGATGGGTCTAGGACGCATAGTTTAGCCGGAAAACGCGTTTAAAGATAAAAATGTCCAATTTTTTTAAAATTAGTTTTTCGTGTCATTCGTTACATGGATTAAAAGGTGGCAGTTCCAAGATCACGAATATATAATTTTTAAGTCGCTGGGGCAAGTAGTTTAGCCGCAAATCGAATTTTAAGGGACAGAAAAAGTGTAAAGTTTGATGGGTCTAGGACGCATAGTTTAGCCGGAAAACGCGTTTAAAGATAAAAATGTCCAAATTTTTTAAAATTAGATTTTCGTGTAATTCGTTACATGGATTAAAAGGTGGCACTTCCAAGATCACGAATATATAATTTTTAAGTCGCTGGGGCAAGTAGTTTAGCCGCAAATCGAATTTTAAGGGACAGATAAAATGTAAAGTTTGATGGGTCTAGGACGCATAGTTTAGCCGGAAAACGCGTTTAAAGATAAAAATGTCCAATTTTTTTAAAATTAGTTTTTCGTGTCATTCGTTACATGGATTAAAAGGTGGCAGTTCCAAGATCACGAATATATAATTTTTAAGTCGCTGGGGCAAGTAGTTTAGCCGCAAATCGAATTTTAAGGGACAGAAAAAGTGTAAAGTTTGATGGGTCTAGGACGCATAGTTTAGCCGGAAAACGCGTTTAAAGATAAAAATGTCCAATTTTTTTAAAATTAGTTTTTCGTGTCATTCGTTACATGGATTAAAAGGTGGCAGTTCCAAGATCACGAATATATAATTTTTAAGTCGCTGGGGCAAGTAGTTTAGCCGCAAATCGAATTTTAAGGGACAGAAAAAGTGTAAAGTTTGATGGGTCTAGGACGCATAGTTTAGCCGGAAAACGCGTTTAAAGATAAAAATGTCCAATTTTTTAAAATTAGTTTTTCGTGTCATTCGTTACATGGATTAAAAGTTGGCACTTCCAAGATCACGAATATATAATTTTTAAGTCGCTGGGGCAAGTAGTTTAGCCGCAAATCGAATTTTAAGGGACAGAAAAAGTGTAAAGTTTGATGGGTCTAGGACGCATAGTTTAGCCGGAAAACGCGTTTAAAGATAAAAATGTCCAAATTTTTTAAAATTAGATTTTCGTGTAATTCGTTACATGGATTAAAAGTTGGCACTTCCAAGAACACGAATATATAATTTTTAAGTCGCTGGGGCAAGTAGTTTAGCCGCAAATCGAATTTTAAGGGACAGAAAAAGTGTAAAGTTTGATGGGTCTAGGACGCATAGTTTAGCCGGAAAACGCGTTTAAAGATAAAAATGTCCAAATTTTTTAAAATTAGATTTTCGTGTAATTCGTTACATGGATTAAAAGGTGGCACTTCCAAGATCACGAATATATAATTTTTAAGTCGCTGGGGCAAGTAGTTTAGCCGCAAATCGAATTTTAAGGGACAGAAAAAGTGTAAAGTTTGATGGGTCTAGGACGCATAGTTTAGCCGGAAAACGCGTTTAAAGATAAAAATGTCCAAATTTTTTAAAATTAGATTTTCGTGTAATTCGTTACATGGATTAAAAGGTGGCACTTCCAAGATCACGAATATATAATTTTTAAGTCGCTGGGGCAAGTAGTTTAGCCGCAAATCGAATTTTAAGGGACAGATAAAATGTAAAGTTTGATGGGTCTAGGACGCATAGTTTAGCCGGAAAACGCGTTTAAAGATAAAAATGTCCAATTTTTTTAAAATTAGTTTTTCGTGTCATTCGTTACATGGATTAAAAGGTGGCAGTTCCAAGATCACGAATATATAATTTTTAAGTCGCTGGGGCAAGTAGTTTAGCCGCAAATCGAATTTTAAGGGACAGAAAAAGTGTAAAGTTTGATGGGTCTAGGACGCATAGTTTAGCCGGAAAACGCGTTTAAAGATAAAAATGTCCAATTTTTTTAAAATTAGTTTTTCGTGTCATTCGTTACATGGATTAAAAGGTGGCACTTCCAAGATCACGAATATATAATTTTTAAGTCGCTGGGGCAAGTAGTTTAGCCGCAAATCGAATTTTAAGGGACATATAAAATGTAAAGTTTGATGGGTCTAGGACGCATAGTTTAGCCGGAAAACGCGTTTAAAGATAAAAACGTCCAATTTTTTTAAAATTAGTTTTTCGTGTCATTCGTTACATGGATTAAAAGGTGGCAGTTCCAAGATCACGAATATATAATTTTTAAGTCGCTGGGGCAAGTAGTTTAGCCGCAAATCGAATTTTAAGGGACAGAAAAAGTGTAAAGTTTGATGGGTCTAGGACGCATAGTTTAGCCGGAAAACGCGTTTAAAGATAAAAATGTCCAATTTTTTAAAATTAGTTTTTCGTGTCATTCGTTACATGGATTAAAAGTTGGCACTTCCAAGATCACGAATATATAATTTTTAAGTCGCTGGGGCAAGTAGTTTAGCCGCAAATCGAATTTTAAGGGACAGAAAAAGTGTAAAGTTTGATGGGTCTAGGACGCATAGTTTAGCCGGAAAACGCGTTTAAAGATAAAAATGTCCAATTTTTTAAAATTAGTTTTTCGTGTCATTCGTTACATGGATTAAAAGTTGGCACTTCCAAGATCACGAATATATAATTTTTAAGTCGCTGGGGCAAGTAGTTTAGCCGCAAATCGAATTTTAAGGGACAGAAAAAGTGTAAAGTTTGATGGGTCTAGGACGCATAGTTTAGCCGGAAAACGCGTTTAAAGATAAAAACGTCCAATTTTTTTAAAATTAGTTTTTCGTGTCATTCGTTACATGGATTAAAAGGTGGCAGTTCCAAGATCACGAATATATAATTTTTAAGTCGCTGGGGCAAGTAGTTTAGCCGCAAATCGAATTTTAAGGGACAGAAAAAGTGTAAAGTTTGATGGGTCTAGGACGCATAGTTTAGCCGGAAAACGCGTTTAAAGATAAAAATGTCCAATTTTTTAAAATTAGTTTTTCGTGTCATTCGTTACATGGATTAAAAGTTGGCACTTCCAAGATCACGAATATATAATTTTTAAGTCGCTGGGGCAAGTAGTTTAGCCGCAAATCGAATTTTAAGGGACAGAAAAAGTGTAAAGTTTGATGGGTCTAGGACGCATAGTTTAGCCGGAAAACGCGTTTAAAGATAAAAATGTCCAAATTTTTTAAAATTAGATTTTCGTGTAATTCGTTACATGGATTAAAAGTTGGCACTTCCAAGAACACGAATATATAATTTTTAAGTCGCTGGGGCAAGTAGTTTAGCCGCAAATCGAATTTTAAGGGACAGAAAAAGTGTAAAGTTTGATGGGTCTAGGACGCATAGTTTAGCCGGAAAACGCGTTTAAAGATAAAAATGTCCAAATTTTTTAAAATTAGATTTTCGTGTAATTCGTTACATGGATTAAAAGGTGGCACTTCCAAGATCACGAATATATAATTTTTAAGTCGCTGGGGCAAGTAGTTTAGCCGCAAATCGAATTTTAAGGGACAGAAAAAGTGTAAAGTTTGATGGGTCTAGGACGCATAGTTTAGCCGGAAAACGCGTTTAAAGATAAAAATGTCCAAATTTTTTAAAATTAGATTTTCGTGTAATTCGTTACATGGATTAAAAGGTGGCACTTCCAAGATCACGAATATATAATTTTTAAGTCGCTGGGGCAAGTAGTTTAGCCGCAAATCGAATTTTAAGGGACAGATAAAATGTAAAGTTTGATGGGTCTAGGACGCATAGTTTAGCCGGAAAACGCGTTTAAAGATAAAAATGTCCAATTTTTTTAAAATTAGTTTTTCGTGTCATTCGTTACATGGATTAAAAGGTGGCAGTTCCAAGATCACGAATATATAATTTTTAAGTCGCTGGGGCAAGTAGTTTAGCCGCAAATCGAATTTTAAGGGACAGAAAAAGTGTAAAGTTTGATGGGTCTAGGACGCATAGTTTAGCCGGAAAACGCGTTTAAAGATAAAAATGTCCAATTTTTTTAAAATTAGTTTTTCGTGTCATTCGTTACATGGATTAAAAGGTGGCACTTCCAAGATCACGAATATATAATTTTTAAGTCGCTGGGGCAAGTAGTTTAGCCGCAAATCGAATTTTAAGGGACATATAAAATGTAAAGTTTGATGGGTCTAGGACGCATAGTTTAGCCGGAAAACGCGTTTAAAGATAAAAACGTCCAATTTTTTTAAAATTAGTTTTTCGTGTCATTCGTTACATGGATTAAAAGGTGGCAGTTCCAAGATCACGAATATATAATTTTTAAGTCGCTGGGGCAAGTAGTTTAGCCGCAAATCGAATTTTAAGGGACAGAAAAAGTGTAAAGTTTGATGGGTCTAGGACGCATAGTTTAGCCGGAAAACGCGTTTAAAGATAAAAATGTCCAATTTTTTAAAATTAGTTTTTCGTGTCATTCGTTACATGGATTAAAAGTTGGCACTTCCAAGATCACGAATATATAATTTTTAAGTCGCTGGGGCAAGTAGTTTAGCCGCAAATCGAATTTTAAGGGACAGAAAAAGTGTAAAGTTTGATGGGTCTAGGACGCATAGTTTAGCCGGAAAACGCGTTTAAAGATAAAAATGTCCAAATTTTTTAAAATTAGATTTTCGTGTAATTCGTTACATGGATTAAAAGTTGGCACTTCCAAGAACACGAATATATAATTTTTAAGTCGCTGGGGCAAGTAGTTTAGCCGCAAATCGAATTTTAAGGGACAGAAAAAGTGTAAAGTTTGATGGGTCTAGGACGCATAGTTTAGCCGGAAAACGCGTTTAAAGATAAAAATGTCCAAATTTTTTAAAATTAGATTTTCGTGTAATTCGTTACATGGATTAAAAGGTGGCACTTCCAAGATCACGAATATATAATTTTTAAGTCGCTGGGGCAAGTAGTTTAGCCGCAAATCGAATTTTAAGGGACAGAAAAAGTGTAAAGTTTGATGGGTCTAGGACGCATAGTTTAGCCGGAAAACGCGTTTAAAGATAAAAATGTCCAATTTTTTAAAATTAGTTTTTCGTGTCATTCGTTACATGGATTAAAAGTTGGCACTTCCAAGATCACGAATATATAATTTTTAAGTCCCTGGGGCAAGTAGTTTAGCCGCAAATCGAATTTTAAGGGACAGAAAAAGTGTAAAGTTTGATGGGTCTAGGACGCATAGTTTAGCCGGAAAACGCGTTTAAAGATAAAAATGTCCAAATTTTTTAAAATTAGATTTTCGTGTAATTCGTTACATGGATTAAAAGGTGGCACTTCCAAGATCACGAATATATAATTTTTAAGTCGCTGGGGCAAGTAGTTTAGCCGCAAATCGAATTTTAAGGGACAGAAAAAGTGTAAAGTTTGATGGGTCTAGGACGCATAGTTTAGCCGGAAAACGCGTTTAAAGATAAAAATGTCCAAATTTTTTAAAATTAGATTTTCGTGTAATTCGTTACATGGATTAAAAGTTGGCACTTCCAAGAACACGAATATATAATTTTTAAGTCGCTGGGGCAAGTAGTTTAGCCGCAAATCGAATTTTAAGGGACAGAAAAAGTGTAAAGTTTGATGGGTCTAGGACGCATAGTTTAGCCGGAAAACGCGTTTAAAGATAAAAATGTCCAAATTTTTTAAAATTAGATTTTCGTGTAATTCGTTACATGGATTAAAAGGTGGCACTTCCAAGATCACGAATATATAATTTTTAAGTCGCTGGGGCAAGTAGTTTAGCCGCAAATCGAATTTTAAGGGACAGAAAAAGTGTAAAGTTTGATGGGTCTAGGACGCATAGTTTAGCCGGAAAACGCGTTTAAAGATAAAAATGTCCAAATTTTTTAAAATTAGATTTTCGTGTAATTCGTTACATGGATTAAAAGGTGGCACTTCCAAGATCACGAATATATAATTTTTAAGTCGCTGGGGCAAGTAGTTTAGCCGCAAATCGAATTTTAAGGGACAGATAAAATGTAAAGTTTGATGGGTCTAGGACGCATAGTTTAGCCGGAAAACGCGTTTAAAGATAAAAATGTCCAATTTTTTTAAAATTAGTTTTTCGTGTCATTCGTTACATGGATTAAAAGGTGGCAGTTCCAAGATCACGAATATATAATTTTTAAGTCGCTGGGGCAAGTAGTTTAGCCGCAAATCGAATTTTAAGGGACAGAAAAAGTGTAAAGTTTGATGGGTCTAGGACGCATAGTTTAGCCGGAAAACGCGTTTAAAGATAAAAATGTCCAATTTTTTTAAAATTAGTTTTTCGTGTCATTCGTTACATGGATTAAAAGGTGGCACTTCCAAGATCACGAATATATAATTTTTAAGTCGCTGGGGCAAGTAGTTTAGCCGCAAATCGAATTTTAAGGGACAGATAAAATGTAAAGTTTGATGGGTCTAGGACGCATAGTTTAGCCGGAAAACGCGTTTAAAGATAAAAACGTCCAATTTTTTTAAAATTAGTTTTTCGTGTCATTCGTTACATGGATTAAAAGGTGGCAGTTCCAAGATCACGAATATATAATTTTTAAGTCGCTGGGGCAAGTAGTTTAGCCGCAAATCGAATTTTAAGGGACAGAAAAAGTGTAAAGTTTGATGGGTCTAGGACGCATAGTTTAGCCGGAAAACGCGTTTAAAGATAAAAATGTCCAATTTTTTAAAATTAGTTTTTCGTGTCATTCGTTACATGGATTAAAAGT
Source organism: Philhelius pedissequus (assembly GCA_910595825.1). Classification (NCBI taxonomy): domain Eukaryota; kingdom Metazoa; phylum Arthropoda; class Insecta; order Diptera; family Syrphidae; genus Philhelius; species Philhelius pedissequus. The sequence continues at coordinate 46,407,930 of OU343163.1, forward strand.
TGGCACTTCCAAGATCACGAATATATAATTTTTAAGTCGCTGGGGCAAGTAGTTTAGCCGCAAATCGAATTTTAAGGGACAGAAAAAGTGTAAAGTTTGATGGGTCTAGGACGCATAGTTTAGCCGGAAAACGCGTTTAAAGATAAAAATGTCCAAATTTTTTAAAATTAGATTTTCGTGTAATTCGTTACATGGATTAAAAGTTGGCACTTCCAAGAACACGAATATATAATTTTTAAGTCGCTGGGGCAAGTAGTTTAGCCGCAAATCGAATTTTAAGGGACAGAAAAAGTGTAAAGTTTGATGGGTCTAGGACGCATAGTTTAGCCGGAAAACGCGTTTAAAGATAAAAATGTCCAAATTTTTTAAAATTAGATTTTCGTGTAATTCGTTACATGGATTAAAAGGTGGCACTTCCAAGATCACGAATATATAATTTTTAAGTCGCTGGGGCAAGTAGTTTAGCCGCAAATCGAATTTTAAGGGACAGAAAAAGTGTAAAGTTTGATGGGTCTAGGACGCATAGTTTAGCCGGAAAACGCGTTTAAAGATAAAAATGTCCAATTTTTTAAAATTAGTTTTTCGTGTCATTCGTTACATGGATTAAAAGTTGGCACTTCCAAGATCACGAATATATAATTTTTAAGTCCCTGGGGCAAGTAGTTTAGCCGCAAATCGAATTTTAAGGGACAGAAAAAGTGTAAAGTTTGATGGGTCTAGGACGCATAGTTTAGCCGGAAAACGCGTTTAAAGATAAAAATGTCCAATTTTTTTAAAATTAGATTTTCGTGTAATTCGTTACATGGATTAAAAGGTGGCACTTCCAAGATCACGAATATATAATTTTTAAGTCGCTGGGGCAAGTAGTTTAGCCGCAAATCGAATTTTAAGGGACAGAAAAAGTGTAAAGTTTGATGGGTCTAGGACGCATAGTTTAGCCGGAAAACGCGTTTAAAGATAAAAACGTCCAATTTTTTTAAAATTAGTTTTTCGTGTCATTCGTTACATTTATTAAAAGGTGGCAGTTCCAAGATCACGAATATATAATTTTTAAGTCGCTGGGGCAAGTAGTTTAGCCGCAAATCGAATTTTAAGGGACAGAAAAAGTGTAAAGTTTGATGGGTCTAGGACGCATAGTTTAGCCGGAAAACGCGTTTAAAGATAAAAATGTCCAAATTTTTTAAAATTAGATTTTCGTGTAATTCGTTACATGGATTAAAAGGTGGCACTTCCAAGATCACGAATATATAATTTTTAAGTCGCTGCTGGGGCAAGTAGTTTAGCCGCAAATCGAATTTTAAGGGACAGAAAAAGTGTAAAGTTTGATGGGTCTAGGACGCATAGTTTAGCCGGAAAACGCGTTTAAAGATAAAAACGTCCAATTTTTTTAAAATTAGTTTTTCGTGTCATTCGTTACATGGATTAAAAGGTGGCAGTTCCAAGATCACGAATATATAATTTTTAAGTCGCTGGGGCAAGTAGTTTAGCCGCAAATCGAATTTTAAGGGACAGAAAAAGTGTAAAGTTTGATGGGTCTAGGACGCATAGTTTAGCCGGAAAACGCGTTTAAAGATAAAAATGTCCAATTTTTTTAAAATTAGTTTTTCGTGTCATTCGTTACATGGATTAAAAGTTGGCACTTCCAAGATCACGAATATATAATTTTTAAGTCGCTGGGGCAAGTAGTTTAGCCGCAAATCGAATTTTAAGGGACAGAAAAAGTGTAAAGTTTGATGGGTCTAGGACGCATAGTTTAGCCGGAAAACGCGTTTAAAGATACAAATGTCCAAATTTTTTAAAATTAGATTTTCGTGTAATTCGTTACATGGATTAAAAGGTGGCACTTCCAAGATCACGAATATATAATTTTTAAGTCGCTGGGGCAAGTAGTTTAGCCGCAAATCGAATTTTAAGGGACAGAAAAAGTGTAAAGTTTGATGGGTCTAGGACGCATAGTTTAGCCGGAAAACGCGTTTAAAGATAAAAACGTCCAATTTTTTTAAAATTAGTTTTTCGTGTCATTCGTTACATGGATTAAAAGGTGGCAGTTCCAAGATCACGAATATATAATTTTTAAGTCGCTGGGGCAAGTAGTTTAGCCGCAAATCGAATTTTAAGGGACAGAAAAAGTGTAAAGTTTGATGGGTCTAGGACGCATAGTTTAGCCGGAAAACGCGTTTAAAGATAAAAACGTCCAATTTTTTTAAAATTAGTTTTTCGTGTCATTCGTTACATGGATTAAAAGGTGGCAGTTCCAAGATCACGAATATATAATTTTTAAGTCGCTGGGGCAAGTAGTTTAGCCGCAAATCGAATTTTAAGGGACAGAAAAAGTGTAAAGTTTGATGGGTCTAGGACGCATAGTTTAGCCGGAAAACGCGTTTAAAGATAAAAATGTCCAAATTTTTTAAAATTAGATTTTCGTGTAATTCGTTACATGGATTAAAAGGTGGCACTTCCAAGATCACGAATATATAATTTTTAAGTCGCTGGGGCAAGTAGTTTAGCCGCAAATCAAATTTTAAGGGACAGAAAAAGTGTAAAGTTTGATGGGTCTAGGACGCATAGTTTAGCCGGAAAACGCGTTTAAAGATAAAAATGTCCAAATTTTTTAAAATTAGATTTTCGTGTAATTCGTTACATGGATTAAAAGGTGGCACTTCCAAGATCACGAATATATAATTTTTAAGTCGCTGGGGCAAGTAGTTTAGCCGCAAATCGAATTTTAAGGGACAGAAAAAGTGTAAAGTTTGATGGGTCTAGGACGCATAGTTTAGCCGGAAAACGCGTTTAAAGATACAAATGTCCAAATTTTTTAAAATTAGATTTTCGTGTAATTCGTTACATGGATTAAAAGGTGGCACTTCAAAGAACACGAATATATAATTTTTAAGTCGCTGGGGCAAGTAGTTTAGCCGCAAATCGAATTTTAAGGGACAGAAAAAGTGTAAAGTTTGATGGGTCTAGGACGGATAGTTTAGCCGGAAAACGCGTTTAAAGATAAAAACATGTCCAAATTTTTTAAAATTAGATTTTCGTGTAATTCGTTACATGGATTAAAAGGTGGCACTTCCAAGATCACGAATATATAATTTTTAAGTCGCTGGGGCAAGTAGTTTAGCCGCAAATCGAATTTTAAGGGACAGAAAAAGTGTAAAGTTTGATGGGTCTAGGACGCATAGTTTAGCCGGAAAACGCGTTTAAAGATAAAAACGTCCAATTTTTTTAAAATTAGTTTTTCGTGTCATTCGTTACATGGATTAAAAGGTGGCAGTTCCAAGATCACGAATATATAATTTTTAAGTCGCTGGGGCAAGTAGTTTAGCCGCAAATCAAATTTTAAGGGACAGAAAAAGTGTAAAGTTTGATGGGTCTAGGACGCATAGTTTAGCCGGAAAACGCGTTTAAAGATAAAAACGTCCAATTTTTTTAAAATTAGTTTTTCGTGTCATTCGTTACATGGATTAAAAGGTGGCAGTTCCAAGATCACGAATATATAATTTTTAAGTCGCTGGGGCAAGTAGTTTAGCCGCAAACCGAATTTTAAGGGACAGAAAAAGTGTAAAGTTTGATGGGTCTAGGACGCATAGTTTAGCCGGAAAACGCGTTTAAAGATAAAAATGTCCAATTTTTTTAAAATTAGTTTTTCGTGTCATTCGTTACATGGATTAAAAGGTGGCACTTCCAAGATCACGAATATATAATTTTTAAGTCGCTGGGGCAAGTAGTTTAGCCGCAAATCGAATTTTAAGGGACAGATAAAATGTAAAGTTTGATGGGTCTAGGACGCATAGTTTAGCCGGAAAACGCGTTTAAAGATAAAAACGTCCAATTTTTTTAAAATTAGTTTTTCGTGTCATTCGTTACATGGATTAAAAGGTGGCAGTTCCAAGATCACGAATATATAATTTTTAAGTCGCTGGGGCAAGTAGTTTAGCCGCAAATCGAATTTTAAGGGACAGAAAAAGTGTAAAGTTTGATGGGTCTAGGACGCATAGTTTAGCCGGAAAACGCGTTTAAAGATAAAAATGTCCAATTTTTTAAAATTAGTTTTTCGTGTCATTCGTTACATGGATTAAAAGTTGGCACTTCCAAGATCACGAATATATAATTTTTAAGTCGCTGGGGCAAGTAGTTTAGCCGCAAATCGAATTTTAAGGGACAGAAAAAGTGTAAAGTTTGATGGGTCTAGGACGCATAGTTTAGCCGGAAAACGCGTTTAAAGATAAAAATGTCCAAATTTTTTAAAATTAGATTTTCGTGTAATTCGTTACATGGATTAAAAGTTGGGACTTCCAAGAACACGAATATATAATTTTTAAGTCGCTGGGGCAAGTAGTTTAGCCGCAAATCGAATTTTAAGGGACAGAAAAAGTGTAAAGTTTGATGGGTCTAGGACGCATAGTTTAGCCGGAAAACGCGTTTAAATATAAAAATGTCCAAATTTTTTAAAATTAGATTTTCGTGTAATTCGTTACATGGATTAAAAGGTGGCACTTCCAAGATCACGAATATATAATTTTTAAGTCGCTGGGGCAAGTAGTTTAGCCGCAAATCGAATTTTAAGGGACAGAAAAAGTGTAAAGTTTGATGGGTCTAGGACGCATAGTTTAGCCGGAAAACGCGTTTAAAGATAAAAATGTCCAATTTTTTAAAATTAGTTTTTCGTGTCATTCGTTACATGGATTAAAAGTTGGCACTTCCAAGATCACGAATATATAATTTTTAAGTCCCTGGGGCAAGTAGTTTAGCCGCAAATCGAATTTTAAGGGACAGAAAAAGTGTAAAGTTTGATGGGTCTAGGACGCATAGTTTAGCCGGAAAACGCGTTTAAAGATAAAAATGTCCAAATTTTTTAAAATTAGATTTTCGTGTAATTCGTTACATGGATTAAAAGGTGGCACTTCCAAGATCACGAATATATAATTTTTAAGTCGCTGGGGCAAGTAGTTTAGCCGCAAATCGAATTTTAAGGGACAGAAAAAGTGTAAAGTTTGATGGGTCTAGGACGCATAGTTTAGCCGGAAAACGCGTTTAAAGATAAAAACGTCCAATTTTTTTAAAATTAGTTTTTCGTGTCATTCGTTACATGGATTAAAAGGTGGCAGTTCCAAGATCCCGAATATATAATTTTTAAGTCGCTGGGGCAAGTAGTTTAGCCGCAAATCGAATTTTAAGGGACAGAAAAAGTGTAAAGTTTGATGGGTCTAGGACGCATAGTTTAGCCGGAAAACGCGTTTAAAGATAAAAATGTCCAATTTTTTAAAATTAGTTTTTCGTGTCATTTGTTACATGGATTAAAAGTTGGCACTTCCAAGATCACGAATATATAATTTTTAAGTCGCTGGGGCAAGTAGTTTAGCCGCAAATCGAATTTTAAGGGACAGAAAAAGTGTAAAGTTTGATGGGTCTAGGACGCATAGTTTAGCCGGAAAACGCGTTTAAAGATAAAAATGTCCAATTTTTTAAAATTAGTTTTTCGTGTCATTCGTTACATGGATTAAAAGTTGGCACTTCCAAGATCACGAATATATAATTTTTAAGTCCCTGGGGCAAGTAGTTTAGCCGCAAATCGAATTTTAAGGGACAGAAAAAGTGTAAAGTTTGATGGGTCTAGGACGCATAGTTTAGCCGGAAAACGCGTTTAAAGATAAAAATGTCCAAATTTTTTAAAATTAGATTTTCGTGTAATTCGTTACATGGATTAAAATGTGGCACTTCCAAGATCACGAATATATAATTTTTAAGTCGCTGGGGCAAGTAGTTTAGCCGCAAATCGAATTTTAAGGGACAGAAAAAGTGTAAAGTTTGATGGGTCTAGGACGCATAGTTTAGCCGGAAAACGCGTTTAAAGATAAAAATGTCCAATTTTTTAAAATTAGTTTTTCGTGTCATTCGTTACATGGATTAAAAGTTGGCACTTCCAAGATCACGAATATATAATTTTTAAGTCCCTGGGGCAAGTAGTTTAGCCGCAAATCGAATTTTAAGGGACAGAAAAAGTGTAAAGTTTGATGGGTCTAGGACGCATAGTTTAGCCGGAAAACGCGTTTAAAGATAAAAATGTCCAAATTTTTTAAAATTAGATTTTCGTGTAATTCGTTACATGGATTAAAAGGTGGCACTTCCAAGATCACGAATATATAATTTTTAAGTCGCTGGGGCAAGTAGTTTAGCCGCAAATCGAATTTTAAGGGACAGAAAAAGTGTAAAGTTTGATGGGTCTAGGACGCATAGTTTAGCCGGAAAACGCGTTTAAAGATAAAAATGTCCAAATTTTTTAAAATTAGATTTCCGTGTAATTCGTTACATGGATTAAAAGGTGGCACTTCCAAGATCACGAATATATAATTTTTAAGTCGCTGCTGGGGCAAGTAGTTTAGCCGCAAATCGAATTTTAAGGGACATAAAAAGTGTAAAGTTTGATGGGTCTAGGACGCATAGTTTAGCCGGAAAACGCGTTTAAAGATAAAAACGTCCAATTTTTTTAAAATTAGTTTTTCGTGTCATTCGTTACATGGATTAAAAGGTGGCAGTTCCAAGATCACGAATATATAATTTTTAAGTCGCTGGGGCAAGTAGTTTAGCCGCAAATCGAATTTTAAGGGACAGAAAAAGTGTAAAGTTTGATGGGTCTAGGACGCATAGTTTAGCCGGAAAACGCGTTTAAAGATAAAAATGTCCAATTTTTTTAAAATTAGTTTTTCGTGTCATTCGTTACATGGATTAAAAGTTGGCACTTCCAAGATCACGAATATATAATTTTTAAGTCGCTGGGGCAAGTAGTTTAGCCGCAAATCGAATTTTAAGGGACAGAAAAAGTGTAAAGTTTGATGGGTCTAGGACGCATAGTTTAGCCGGAAAACGCGTTTAAAGATACAAATGTCCAAATTTTTTAAAATTAGATTTTCGTGTAATTCGTTACATGGATTAAAAGGTGGCACTTCCAAGATCACGAATATATAATTTTTAAGTCGCTGGGGCAAGTAGTTTAGCCGCAAATCGAATTTTAAGGGACAGAAAAAGTGTAAAGTTTGATGGGTCTAGGACGCATAGTTTAGCCGGAAAACGCGTTTAAAGATAAAAATGTCCAAATTTTTTAAAATTAGATTTTCGTGTAATTCGTTACATGGATTAAAAGGTGGCACTTCCAAGATCACGAATATATAATTTTTAAGTCGCTGGGGCAAGTAGTTTAGCCGCAAATCGAATTTTAAGGGACAGAAAAAGTGTAAAGTTTGATGGGTCTAGGACGCATAGTTTAGCCGGAAAACGCGTTTAAAGATACAAATGTCCAAATTTGTTAAAATTAGATTTTCGTGTAATTCGTTACATGGATTAACAGGTGGCACTTCCAAGATCACGAATATATAATTTTTAAGTCGCTGCTGGGGCAAGTAGTTTAGCCGCAAATCGAATTTTAAGGGACAGAAAAAGTGTAAAGTTTGATGGGTCTAGGACGCATAGTTTAGCCGGAAAACGCGTTTAAAGATAAAAACGTCCAATTTTTTTAAAATTAGTTTTTCGTGTCATTCGTTACATGGATTAAAAGGTGGCAGTTCCAAGATCACGAATATATAATTTTTAAGTCGCTGGGGCAAGTAGTTTAGCCGCAAATCGAATTTTAAGGGACAGAAAAAGTGTAAAGTTTGATGGGTCTAGGACGCATAGTTTAGCCGGAAAACGCGTTTAAAGATAAAAATGTCCAAATTTTTTAAAATTAGATTTTCGTGTAATTCGTTACATGGATTAAAAGGTGGCACTTCCAAGATCACGAATATATAATTTTTAAGTCGCTGGGGCAAGTAGTTTAGCCGCAAATCGAATTTTAAGGGACAGAAAAAGTGTAAAGTTTGATGGGTCTAGGACGCATAGTTTAGCCGGAAAACGCGTTTAAAGATAAAAATGTCCAAATTTTTTAAAATTAGATTTTCGTGTAATTCGTTACATGGATTAAAAGGTGGCACTTCCAAGATCACGAATATATAATTTTTAAGTCGCTGGGGCAAGTAGTTTAGCCGCAAATCGAATTTTAAGGGACAGAAAAAGTGTAAAGTTTGATGGGTCTAGGACGCATAGTTTAGCCGGAAAACGCGTTTAAAGATAAAAATGTCCAAATTTTTGAAAATTAGATTTTCGTGTAATTCGTTACATGGATTAAAAGGTGGCACTTCCAAGATCACGAATATATAATTTTTAAGTCGCTGCTGGGGCAAGTAGTTTAGCCGCAAATCGAATTTTAAGGGACAGAAAAAGTTTAAAGTTTGATGGGTCTAGGACGCATAGTTTAGCCGGAAAACGCGTTTAAAGATAAAAACGTCCAATTTTTTTTAAATTAGTTTTTCGTGTCATTCGTTACATGGATTAAAAGGTGGCAGTTCCAAGATCACGAATATATAATTTTTAAGTCGCTGGGGCAAGTAGTTTAGCCGCAAATCGAATTTTAAGGGACAGAAAAAGTGTAAAGTTTGATGGGTCTAGGACGCATAGTTTAGCCGGAAAACGCGTTTAAAGATAAAAATGTCCAATTTTTTTAAAATTAGTTTTTCGTGTCATTCGTTACATGGATTAAAAGTTGGCACTTCCAAGATCACGAATATATAATTTTTAAGTCGCTGGGGCAAGTAGTTTAGCCGCAAATCGAATTTTAAGGGACAGAAAAAGTGTAAAGTTTGATGGGTCTAGGACGCATAGTTTAGCCGGAAAACGCGTTTAAAGATACAAATGTCCAAATTTTTTAAAATTAGATTTTCGTGTAATTCGTTACATGGATTAAAAGGTGGCACTTCCAAGATCACGAATATATAATTTTTAAGTCGCTGGGGCAAGTAGTTTAGCCGCAAATCGAATTTTAAGGGACAGAAAAAGTGTAAAGTTTGATGGGTCTAGGACGCATAGTTTAGCCGGAAAACGCGTTTAAAGATAAAAACGTCCAATTTTTTTAAAATTAGTTTTTCGTGTCATTCGTTACATGGATTAAAAGGTGGCAGTTCCAAGATCACGAATATATAATTTTTAAGTCGCTGGGGCAAGTAGTTTAGCCGCAAATCGAATTTTAAGGGACAGAAAAAGTGTAAAGTTTGATGGGTCTAGGACGCATAGTTTAGCCGGAAAACGCGTTTAAAGATAAAAACGTCCAATTTTTTTAAAATTAGTTTTTCGTGTCATTCGTTACATGGATTAAAAGGTGGCAGTTCCAAGATCACGAATATATAATTTTTAAGTCGCTGGGGCAAGTAGTTTAGCCGCAAATCGAATTTTAAGGGACAGAAAAAGTGTAAAGTTTGATGGGTCTAGGACGCATAGTTTAGCCGGAAAACGCGTTTAAAGATAAAAATGTCCAAATTTTTTAAAATTAGATTTTCGTGTAATTCGTTACATGGATTAAAAGGTGGCACTTCCAAGATCACGAATATATAATTTTTAAGTCGCTGGGGCAAGTAGTTTAGCCGCAAATCGAATTTTAAGGGACAGAAAAAGTGTAAAGTTTGATGGGTCTAGGACGCATAGTTTAGCCGGAAAACGCGTTTAAAGATAAAAATGTCCAAATTTTTTAAAATTAGATTTTCGTGTAATTCGTTACATGGATTATAAGGTGGCACTTCCAAGATCACGAATATATAATTTTTAAGTCGCTGGGGCAAGTAGTTTAGCCGCAAATCGAATTTTAAGGGACAGAAAAAGTGTAAAGTTTGATGGGTCTAGGACGCATAGTTTAGCCGGAAAACGCGTTTAAAGATACAAATGTCCAAATTTTTTAAAATTAGATTTTCGTGTAATTCGTTACATGGATTAAAAGGTGGCACTTCCAAGATCACGAATATATAATTTTTAAGTCGCTGGGGCAAGTAGTTTAGCCGCAAATCGAATTTTAAGGGACAGAAAAAGTGTAAAGTTTGATGGGTCTAGGACGCATAGTTTAGCCGGAAAACGCGTTTAAAGATAAAAACGTCCAATTTTTTTAAAATTAGTTTTTCGTGTCATTCGTTACATGGATTAAAAGGTGGCAGTTCCAAGATCACGAATATATAATTTTTAAGTCGCTGGGGCAAGTAGTTTAGCCGCAAATCGAATTTTAAGGGACAGAAAAAGTGTAAAGTTTGATGGGTCTAGGACGCATAGTTTAGCCGGAAAACGCGTTTAAAGATAAAAACGTCCAATTTTTTTAAAATTAGTTTTTCGTGTCATTCGTTACATGGATTAAAAGGTGGCAGTTCCAAGATCACGAATATATAATTTTTAAGTCGCTGGGGCAAGTAGTTTAGCCGCAAACCGAATTTTAAGGGACAGAAAAAGTGTAAAGTTTGATGGGTCTAGGACGCATAGTTTAGCCGGAAAACGCGTTTAAAGATAAAAATGTCCAATTTTTTTAAAATTAGTTTTTCGTGTCATTCGTTACATGGATTAAAAGGTGGCAGTTCCAAGATCACGAATATATAATTTTTAAGTCGCTGGGACAAGTAGTTTAGCCGCAAATCGAATTTTAAGGGACAGAAAAAGTGTAAAGTTTGATGGGTCTAGGACGCATAGTTTAGCCGGAAAACGCGTTTAAAGATAAAAATGTCCAATTTTTTTAAAATTAGTTTTTCGTGTCATTCGTTACATGGATTAAAAGGTGGCAGTTCCAAGATCACGAATATATAATTTTTAAGTCGCTGGGGCAAGTAGTTTAGCCGCAAATCGAATTTTAAGGGACAGATAAAATGTAAAGTTTGATGGGTCTAGGACGCATAGTTTAGCCGGAAAACGCGTTTAAAGATACAAATGTCCAATTTTTTTAAAATTAGTTTTTCGTGTCATTCGTTACATGGATTAAAAGGTGGCAGTTCCAAGATCACGAATATATAATTTTTAAGTCGCTGGGGCAAGTAGTTTAGCCGCAAATCGAATTTTAAGGGACAGAAAAAGTGTAAAGTTTGATGGGTCTAGGACGCATAGTTTAGCCGGAAAACGCGTTTAAAGATAAAAATGTCCAATTTTTTAAAAATTAGTTTTTCGTGTCATTCGTTACATGGATTAAAAGGTGGCAGTTCCAAGATCACGAATATATAATTTTTAAGTCGCTGGGGCAAGTAGTTTAGCCGCAAATCGAATTTTAAGGGACAGATAAAATGTAAAGTTTGATGGGTCTAGGACGCATAGTTTAGCCGGAAAACGCGTTTAAAGATAAAAATGTCCAATTTTTTTAAAATTAGTTTTTCGTGTCATTCGTTACATGGATTAAAAGGTGGCAGTTCCAAGATCACGAATATATAATTTTTAAGTCGCTGGGGCAAGTAGTTTAGCCGCAAATCGAATTTTAAGGGACAGAAAAAGTGTAAAGTTTGATGGGTCTAGGACGCATAGTTTAGCCGGAAAACGCGTTTAAAGATAAAAATGTCCAATTTTTTTAAAATTAGTTTTTCGTGTCATTCGTTACATGGATTAAAAGGTGGCAGTTCCAAGATCACGAATATATAATTTTTAAGTCGCTGGGGCAAGTAGTTTAGCCGCAAATCGAATTTTAAGGGACAGAAAAAGTGTAAAGTTTGATGGGTCTAGGACGCATAGTTTAGCCGGAAAACGCGTTTAAAGATAAAAATGTCCAAATTTTTTAAAATTAGATATTCGTGTAATTCGTTACATGGATTAAAAGGTGGCACTTCCAAGATCACGAATATATAATTTTTAAGTCGCTGGGGCAAGTAGTTTAGCCGCAAATCGAATTTTAAGGGACAGAAAAAGTGTAAAGTTTGATGGGTCTAGGACGCATAGTTTAGCCGGAAAACGCGTTTAAAGATAAAAATGTCCAATTTTTTTTAAAATTAGTTTTTCGTGTCATTCGTTACATGGATTAAAAGGTGGCAGTTCCAAGATCACGAATATATAATTTTTAAGTCGCTGGGGCAAGTAGTTTAGCCGCAAATCGAATTTTAAGGGACAGAAAAAGTGTAAAGTTTGATGGGTCTAGGACGCATAGTTTAGCCGGAAAACGCGTTTAAAGATAAAAATGTTCAATTTTTTTAAAATTAGTTTTTCGTGTCATTCGTTACATGGATTATAAGGTGGCAGTTCCAAGATCACGAATATATAATTTTTAAGTCGCTGGGGCAAGTAGTTTAGCCGCAAATCGAATTTTAAGGGATAGAAAAAGTGTAAAGTTTGATGGGTCTAGGACGCATAGTTTAGCCGGAAAACGCGTTTAAAGATAAAAATGTCCAAGTTTTTTAAAATTAGTTTTTCGTGTCATTCGTTACATGGATTAAAAGGTGGCACTTCCAAGATCACGAATATATAATTTTTAAGTCGCTGGGGCAAGTAGTTTAGCCGCAAATCGAATTTTAAGGGACAGAAAAAGTGTAAAGTTTGATGGGTCTAGGACGCATAGCTTAGCCGGAAAACGCGTTTAAAGATAAAAATGTCCAATTTTTTTAAAATTAGTTTTTCGTGTCATTCGTTACATGGATTAAAAGGTGGCAGTTCCAAGATCACGAATATATAATTTTTAAGTCGCTGGGGCAAGTAGTTTAGCCGCAAATCGAATTTTAAGGGACAGAAAAAGTGTAAAGTTTGATGGGTCTAGGACGCATAGTTTAGCCGGAAAACGCGTTTAAAGATAAGAATGTCCAATTTTTTTAAAATTAGTTTTTCGTGTCATTCGTTACATGGATTAAAAGGTGGCAGTTCCAAGATCACGAATATATAATTTTTAAGTCGCTGGGGCAAGTAGTTTAGCCGCAAATCGAATTTTAAGGGACAGAAAAAGTGTAAAGTTTGATGGGTCTAGGACGCATAGTTTAGCCGGAAAACGCGTTTAAAGATAAAAATGTCCAATTTTTTTAAAATTAGTTTTTCGTGTCATTCGTTACATGGATTAAAAGGTGGCAGTTCCAAGATCACGAATATATAATTTTTAAGTCGCTGGGGCAAGTAGTTTAGCCGCAAATCGAATTTTAAGGGACAGAAAAAGTGTAAAGTTTGATGGGTCTAGGACGCATAGTTTAGCCGGAAAACGCGTTTAAAGATAAAAATGTCCAATTTTTTTAAAATTAGTTTTTCGTGTCATTCGTTACATGGATTAAAAGGTGGCAGTTCCAAGATCACGAATATATAATTTTTAAGTCGCTGGGGCAAGTAGTTTAGCCGCAAATCGAATTTTAAGGGACAGAAAAAGTGTAAAGTTTGATGGGTCTAGGACGCATAGCTTAGCCGGAAAACGCGTTTAAAGATAAAAATGTCCAATTTTTTTAAAATAAGTTTTTCGTGTCATGCGTTACATGGATTAAAAGGTGGCAGTTCCAAGATCACGAATATATAATTTTTAAGTCGCTGGGGCAAGTAGTTTAGCCGCAAATCGAATTTTAAGGGACAGAAAAAGTGTAAAGTTTGATGGGTCTAGGACGCATAGTTTAGCCGGAAAACGCGTTTAAAGATAAAAATGTCCAATTTTTTTAAAATTAGTTTTTCGTGTCATTCGTTACATGGATTAAAAGGTGGCAGTTCCAAGATCACGAATATCTAATTTTTAAGTCGCTGGGGCAACTAGTTTAGCCGCAAATCGAATTTTAAGGGACAGAAAAAGTGTAAAGTTTGATGGGTCTAGGACGCATAGTTTAGCCGGAAAACGCGTTTAAAGATAAAAATGTCCAATTTTTTTAAAATTAGTTTTTCGTGTCATTCGTTACATGGATTAAAAGGTGGCAGTTCCAAGATCACGAATATATAATTTTTAAGTCGCTGGGGCAAGTAGTTTAGCCGCAAATCGAATTTTAAGGGACAGAAAAAGTGTAAAGTTTGATGGGTCTAGGACGCATAGTTTAGCCGGAAAACGCGTTTAAAGATAAAAATGTCCAATTTTTTTAAAATTAGTTTTTCGTGTCATTCGTTACATGGATTAAAAGGTGGCAGTTCCAAGATCACGAATATATAATTTTTAAGTCGCTGGGGCAAGTAGTTTAGCCGCAAATCGAATTTTAAGGGACAGAAAAATTGTAAAGTTTGATGGGTCTAGGACGCATAGTTTAGCCGGAAAACGCGTTTAAAGATAAAAATGTCCAATTTTTTTAAAATTAGTTTTTCGTGTCATTCGTTACATGGATTAAAAGGTGGCAGTTCCAAGATCACGAATATATAATTTTTAAGTCGCTGGGGCAAGTAGTTTAGCCGCAAATCGAATTTTAAGGGACAGAAAAAGTGTAAAGTTTGATGGGTCTAGGACGCATAGTTTAGCCGGAAAACGCGTTTAAAGATAAAAATGTCCAATTTTTTTAAAATTAGTTTTTCGTGTCATTCGTTACGTGGATTAAAAGGTGGCAGTTCCAAGATCACGAATATATAATTTTTAAGTCGCTGGGGCAAGTAGTTTAGCCGCAAATCGAATTTTAAGGGACAGAAAAAGTGTAAAGTTTGATGGGTCTAGGACGCATAGTTTAGCCGGAAAACGCGTTTAAAGATAAAAATGTCCAATTTTTTTTAAATTAGTTTTTCGTGTCATTCGTTACATGGATTAAAAGGTGGCAGTTCCAAGATCACGAATATATAATTTTTAAGTCGCTGGGGCAAGTAGTTTAGCCGCAAATCGAATTTTAAGGGACAGAAAAAGTGTAAAGTTTGATGGGTCTAGGACGCATAGCTTAGCCGGAAAACGCGTTTAAAGATAAAAATGTCCAATTTTTTTAAAATTAGTTTTTCGTGTCATTCGTTACATGGATTAAAAGGTGGCAGTTCCAAGATCACGAATATATAATTTTTAAGTCGCTGGGGCAAGTAGTTTAGCCGCAAATCGAATTTTAAGGGACAGAAAAAGTGTAAAGTTTGATGGGTCTAGGACGCATAGTTTAGCCGGAAAACGCGTTTAAAGATAAGAATGTCCAATTTTTTTAAAATTAGTTTTTCGTGTCATTCGTTACATGGATTAAAAGGTGGCAGTTCCAAGATCACGAATATATAATTTTTAAGTCGCTGGGGCAAGTAGTTTAGCCGCAAATCGAATTTTAAGGGACAGAAAAAGTGTAAAGTTTGATGGGTCTAGGACGCATAGTTTAGCCGGAAAACGCGTTTAAAGATAAAAATGTCCAATTTTTTTAAAATTAGTTTTTCGTGTCATTCGTTACATGGATTAAAAGGTGGCAGTTCCAAGATCACGAATATATAATTTTTAAGTCGCTGGGGCAAGTAGTTTAGCCGCAAATCGAATTTTAAGGGACAGAAAAAGTGTAAAGTTTGATGGGTCTAGGACGCATAGTTTAGCCGGAAAACGCGTTTAAAGATAAAAATGTCCAATTTTTTTAAAATTAGTTTTTCGTGTCATTCGTTACATGGATTAAAAGGTGGCAGTTCCAAGATCACGAATATATAATTTTTAAGTCGCTGGGGCAAGTAGTTTAGCCGCAAATCGAATTTTAAGGGACAGAAAAAGTGTAAAGTTTGATGGGTCTAGGACGCATAGCTTAGCCGGAAAACGCGTTTAAAGATAAAAATGTCCAATTTTTTTAAAATAAGTTTTTCGTGTCATGCGTTACATGGATTAAAAGGTGGCAGTTCCAAGATCACGAATATATAATTTTTAAGTCGCTGGGGCAAGTAGTTTAGCCGCAAATCGAATTTTAAGGGACAGAAAAAGTGTAAAGTTTGATGGGTCTAGGACGCATAGTTTAGCCGGAAAACGCGTTTAAAGATAAAAATGTCCAATTTTTTTAAAATTAGTTTTTCGTGTCATTCGTTACATGGATTAAAAGGTGGCAGTTCCAAGATCACGAATATCTAATTTTTAAGTCGCTGGGGCAACTAGTTTAGCCGCAAATCGAATTTTAAGGGACAGAAAAAGTGTAAAGTTTGATGGGTCTAGGACGCATAGTTTAGCCGGAAAACGCGTTTAAAGATAAAAATGTCCAATTTTTTTAAAATTAGTTTTTCGTGTCATTCGTTACATGGATTAAAAGGTGGCAGTTCCAAGATCACGAATATATAATTTTTAAGTCGCTGGGGCAAGTAGTTTAGCCGCAAATCGAATTTTAAGGGACAGAAAAAGTGTAAAGTTTGATGGGTCTAGGACGCATAGTTTAGCCGGAAAACGCGTTTAAAGATAAAAATGTCCAATTTTTTTAAAATTAGTTTTTCGTGTCATTCGTTACATGGATTAAAAGGTGGCAGTTCCAAGATCACGAATATATAATTTTTAAGTCGCTGGGGCAAGTAGTTTAGCCGCAAATCGAATTTTAAGGGACAGAAAAATTGTAAAGTTTGATGGGTCTAGGACGCATAGTTTAGCCGGAAAACGCGTTTAAAGATAAAAATGTCCAATTTTTTTAAAATTAGTTTTTCGTGTCATTCGTTACATGGATTAAAAGGTGGCAGTTCCAAGATCACGAATATATAATTTTTAAGTCGCTGGGGCAAGTAGTTTAGCCGCAAATCGAATTTTAAGGGACAGAAAAAGTGTAAAGTTTGATGGGTCTAGGACGCATAGTTTAGCCGGAAAACGCGTTTAAAGATAAAAATGTCCAATTTTTTTAAAATTAGTTTTTCGTGTCATTCGTTACGTGGATTAAAAGGTGGCAGTTCCAAGATCACGAATATATAATTTTTAAGTCGCTGGGGCAAGTAGTTTAGCCGCAAATCGAATTTTAAGGGACAGAAAAAGTGTAAAGTTTGATGGGTCTAGGACGCATAGTTTAGCCGGAAAACGCGTTTAAAGATAAAAATGTCCAATTTTTTTTAAATTAGTTTTTCGTGTCATTCGTTACATGGATTAAAAGGTGGCAGTTCCAAGATCACGAATATATAATTTTTAAGTCGCTGGGGCAAGTAGTTTAGCCGCAAATCGAATTTTAAGGGACAGAAAAAGTGTAAAGTTTGATGGGTCTAGGACGCATAGTTTAGCCGGAAAACGCGTTTAAAGATAAAAACGTCCAATTTTTTTAAAATTAGTTTTACGTGTCATTCGTTACATGGATTAAAAGGTGGCAGTTCCAAGATCACGAATATATAATTTTTAAGTCGCTGGGGAAAGTAGTTTAGCCGCAAATCGAATTTTAAGGGACAGAAAAAGTGTAAAGTTTGATGGGTCTAGGACGCATAGTTTAGCCGGAAAACGCGTTTAAAGATAAAAATGTCCAATTTTTTTTAAATTAGTTTTTCGTGTCATTCGTTACATGGATTAAAAGGTGGCAGTTCCAAGATCACGAATATATAATTTTTAAGTCGCTGGGGCAAGTAGTTTAGCCGCAAATCGAATTTTAAGGGACAGAAAAAGTGTAAAGTTTGATGGGTCTAGGACGCATAGTTTAGCCGGAAAACGCGTTTAAAGATAAAAATGTCCAATTTTTTTAAAATTAGTTTTTCGTGTCATTCGTTACATGGATTAAAAGGTGGCAGTTCCAAGATCACGAATATATAATTTTTAAGTCGCTGGGGCAAGTAGTTTAGCCGCAAATCGAATTTTAAGGGACAGAAAAAGTGTAAAGTTTGATGGGCCTAGGACGCATAGTTTAGCCGGAAAACGCGTTTAAAGATAAAAATGTCCAATTTTTTTAAAATTAGTTTTTCGTGTCATTCGTTACATGGATTAAAAGGTGGCAGTTCCAAGATCACGAATATATAATTTTTAAGTCGCTGGGGCAAGTAGTTTAGCCGCAAATCGAATTTTAAGGGACAGAAAAAGTGTAAAGTTTGATGGGTCTAGGACGCATAGTTTAGCCGGAAAACGCGTTTAAAGATAAAAATGTCCAATTTTTTTAAAATTAGTTTTTCGTGGCATTCGTTACATGGATTAAAAGGTGGCAGTTCCAAGATCACGAATATATAATTTTTAAGTCGCTGGGGCAAGTAGTTTAGCCGCAAATCGAATTTTAAGGGACAGAAAAAGTGTAAAGTTTGATGGGTCTAGGACGCATAGTTTAGCCGGAAAAGGCGTTTAAAGATAAAAATGTCCAATTTTTTAAAAATTAGTTTAAGGTGGCAGTTCCAAGATCACGAATATATAATTTTTAAGTCGCTGGGGCAAGTAGTTTAGCCGCAAATCGAATTTTAAGGGACAGAAAAAGTGTAAAGTTTGATGGGTCTAGGACGCATAGTTTAGCCGGAAAACGCGTTTAAAGATAAAAATGTCCAATTTTTTTAAAATAAGTTTTTCGTGTCATGCGTTACATGGATTAAAAGGTGGCAGTTCCAAGATCACGAATATATAATTTTTAAGTCGCTGGGGCAAGTAGTTTAGCCGCAAATCGAATTTTAAGGGACAGAAAAAGTGTAAAGTTTGATGGGTCTAGGACGCATAGTTTAGCCGGAAAACGCGTTTAAAGATAAAAATGTCCAATTTTTTTAAAATTAGTTTTTCGTGTCATTCGTTACATGGATTAAAAGGTGGCAGTTCCAAGATCACGAATATCTAATTTTTAAGTCGCTGGGGCAACTAGTTTAGCCGCAAATCGAATTTTAAGGGACAGAAAAAGTGTAAAGTTTGATGGGTCTAGGACGCATAGTTTAGCCGGAAAACGCGTTTAAAGATAAAAATGTCCAATTTTTTTAAAATTAGTTTTTCGTGTCATTCGTTACATGGATTAAAAGGTGGCAGTTCCAAGATCACGAATATATAATTTTTAAGTCGCTGGGGCAAGTAGTTTAGCCGCAAATCGAATTTTAAGGGACAGAAAAAGTGTAAAGTTTGATGGGTCTAGGACGCATAGTTTAGCCGGAAAACGCGTTTAAAGATAAAAATGTCCAATTTTTTTAAAATTAGTTTTTCGTGTCATTCGTTACATGGATTAAAAGGTGGCAGTTCCAAGATCACGAATATATAATTTTTAAGTCGCTGGGGCAAGTAGTTTAGCCGCAAATCGAATTTTAAGGGACAGAAAAATTGTAAAGTTTGATGGGTCTAGGACGCATAGTTTAGCCGGAAAACGCGTTTAAAGATAAAAATGTCCAATTTTTTTAAAATTAGTTTTTCGTGTCATTCGTTACATGGATTAAAAGGTGGCAGTTCCAAGATCACGAATATATAATTTTTAAGTCGCTGGGGCAAGTAGTTTAGCCGCAAATCGAATTTTAAGGGACAGAAAAAGTGTAAAGTTTGATGGGTCTAGGACGCATAGTTTAGCCGGAAAACGCGTTTAAAGATAAAAATGTCCAATTTTTTTAAAATTAGTTTTTCGTGTCATTCGTTAAGTGGATTAAAAGGTGGCAGTTCCAAGATCACGAATATATAATTTTTAAGTCGCTGGGGCAAGTAGTTTAGCCGCAAATCGAATTTTAAGGGACAGAAAAAGTGTAAAGTTTGATGGGTCTAGGACGCATAGTTTAGCCGGAAAACGCGTTTAAAGATAAAAATGTCCAATTTTTTTTAAATTAGTTTTTCGTGTCATTCGTTACATGGATTAAAAGGTGGCAGTTCCAAGATCACGAATATATAATTTTTAAGTCGCTGGGGCAAGTAGTTTAGCCGCAAATCGAATTTTAAGGGACAGAAAAAGTGTAAAGTTTGATGGGTCTAGGACGCATAGTTTAGCCGGAAAACGCGTTTAAAGATAAAAACGTCCAATTTTTTTAAAATTAGTTTTACGTGTCATTCGTTACATGGATTAAAAGGTGGCAGTTCCAAGATCACGAATATATAATTTTTAAGTCGCTGGGGAAAGTAGTTTAGCCGCAAATCGAATTTTAAGGGACAGAAAAAGTGTAAAGTTTGATGGGTCTAGGACGCATAGTTTAGCCGGAAAACGCGTTTAAAGATAAAAATGTCCAATTTTTTTAAAATTAGTTTTTCGTGTCATTCGTTACATGGATTAAAAGGTGGCAGTTTCAAGATCACGAATATATAATTTTTAAGTCGCTGGGGCAAGTAGTTTAGCCGCAAATCGAATTTTAAGGGACAGAAAAAGTGTAAAGTTTGATGGGTCTAGGACGCATAGTTTAGCCGGAAAACGCGTTTAAAGATAAAAATGTCCAATTTTTTTAAAATTAGTTTTTCGTGTCATTCGTTACATGGATTAAAAGGTGGCAGTTCCAAGATCACGAATATATAATTTTTAAGTCGCTGGGGCAAGTAGTTTAGCCGCAAATCGAATTTTAAGGGACAGAAAAAGTGTAAAGTTTAATGGGTCTAGGACGCATAGTTTAGCCGGAAAACGCGTTTAAAGATAAAAATGTCCAATTTTTTTAAAATTACTTTTTCGTGTCATTCGTTACATGGATTAAAAGGTGGCAGTTCCAAGATCACGAATATATAATTTTTAAGTCGCTGGGGCAAGTAGTTTAGCCGCAAATCGAATTTTAAGGGACAGAAAAAGTGTAAAGTTTGATGGGTCTAGGACGCATAGTTTAGCCGGAAAACGCGTTTAAAGATAAAAATGTCCAATTTTTTTAAAATTAGTTTTTCGTGGCATTCGTTATATGGATTAAAAGGTGGCAGTTCCAAGATCACGAATATATAATTTTTAAGTCGCTGGGGCAAGTAGTTTAGCCGCAAATCGAATTTTAAGGGACAGAAAAAGTGTAAAGTTTGATGGGTCTAGGACGCATAGTTTAGCCGGAAAAGGCGTTTAAAGATAAAAATGTCCAATTTTTTAAAAATTAGTTTAAGGTGGCAGTTCCAAGATCACGAATATATAATTTTTAAGTCGCTGGGGCAAGTAGTTTAGCCGCAAATCGAATTTTAAGGGACAGAAAAAGTGTAAAGTTTGATGGGTCTAGGACGCATAGTTTAGCCGGAAAACGCGTTTAAAGATAAAAATGTCCAATTTTTTTAAAATTAGTTTTTCGTGTCATTCGTTACATGGATTAAATGGTGGCAGTTCCAAGATCACGAATATATAATTTTTAAGTCGCTGGGGCAAGTAGTTTAGCCGCAAATCGAATTTTAAGGGACAGAAAAAGTGTAAAGTTTGATGGGTCTAGGACGCATAGTTTAGCCGGAAAACGCGTTTAAAGATAAAAATGTCCAATTTTTTTAAAATTAGTTTTTCGTGTCATTCGTTACATGGATTAAAAGGTGGCAGTTCCAAGATCACGAATATATAATTTTTAAGTCGCTGGGGCAAGTAGTTTAGCCGCAAATCGAATTTTAAGGGACAGAAAAAGTGTAAAGTTTGATGGGTCTAGGACGCATAGTTTAGCCGGAAAAGGCGTTTAAAGATAAAAATGTCCAATTTTTTTAAAATTAGTTTAAGGTGGCAGTTCCAAGATCACGAATATATAATTTTTAAGTCGCTGGGGCAAGTAGTTTAGCCGCAAATCGAATTTTAAGGGACAGAAAAAGTGTAAAGTTTGATGGGTCTAGGACGCATAGTTTAGCCGGAAAACGCGTTTAAAGATAAAAATGTCCAATTTTTTTAAAATTAGTTTTTCGTGTCATTCGTAACATGGATTAAAAGGTGGCAGTTCCAAGATCACGAATATATAATTTTTAAGTCGCTGGGGCAAGTAGTTTAGCCGCAAATCGAATTTTAAGGGACAGAAAAAGTGTAAAGTTTGATGGGTCTAGGACGCATAGTTTAGCCGGAAAACGCGTTTAAAGATAAAAATGTCCAATTTTTTTAAAATTAGTTTTTCGTGTCATTCGTTACATGGATTAAAAGGTGGCAGTTCCAAGATCACGAATATATAATTTTTAAGTCGCTGGGGCAAGTAGTTTAGCCGCAAATCGAATTTTAAGGGACAGAAAAAGTGTAAAGTTTGATGGGTCTAGGACGCATAGTTTAGCCGGAAAACGCGTTTAAAGATAAAAATGTCCAATTTTTTTAAAATTAGTTTTTCGTGTCATTCGTTACATGGATTAAAAGGTGGCAGTTCCAAGATCACGAATATTTAATTTTTAAGTCGCTGGGGCAAGTAGTTTAGCCGCAAATCGAATTTTAAGGGACAGAAAAAGTGTAAAGTTTGATGGGTCTAGGACGCATAGTTTAGCCGGAAAACACGTTTAAAGATAAAAATGTCCAATTTTTTTAAAATTAGTTTTTCGTGTCATTCGTTACATGGATTAAAAGGTGGCAGTTCCAAGATCACGAATATATAATTTTTAAGTCGCTGGGGCAAGTAGTTTAGCCGCAAATCGAATTTTAAGGGACAGAAAAAGTGTAAAGTTTGATGGGTCTAGGACGCATAGTTTAGCCGGAAAACGCGTTTAAAGATAAAAATGTCCAATTTTTTTAAAATTAGTTTTTCGTGTCATTCGTTACATGGATTAAAAGGTGGCAGTTCCAAGATCACGAATATATAATTTTTAAGTCGCTGGGGCAAGTAGTTTAGCCGCAAATCGAATTTTAAGGGACAGAAATAGTGTAAAGTTTGATGGGTCTAGGACGCATAGTTTAGCCGGAAAACGCGTTTAAAGATAAAAATGTCCAATTTTTTTAAAATTAGTTTTTCGTGTCATTCGTTACATGGATTAAAAGGTGGCAGTTCCAAGATCACGAATATATAATTTTTAAGTCGCTGGGGCAAGTAGTTTAGCCGCAAATCGAATTTTAAGGGACAGAAAAAGTGTAAAGTTTGATGGGTCTAGGACGCATAGTTTAGCCGGAAAACGCGTTTAAAGATAAAAATGTCCAATTTTTTTTTAAATTAGTTTTTCGTGTCATTCGTTACATGGATTAAAAGGTGGCAGTTCCAAGATCACGAATATATAATTTTTAAGTCGCTGGGGCAAGTAGTTTAGCCGCAAATCGAATTTTAAGGGACAGAAAAAGTGTAAAGTTTGATGGGTCTAGGACGCATAGTTTAGCCGGAAAACGCGTTTAAAGATAAAAATGTCCAATTTTTTTAAAATTAGTTTTTCGTGTCATTCGTTACATGGATTAAAAGGTGGCAGTTCCAAGATCACGAATATATAATTTTTAAGTCGCTGGGGCAAGTAGTTTAGCCGCAAATCGAATTTTAAGGGACAGAAAAAGTGTAAAGTTTGATGGGTCTAGGACGCATAGTTTAGCCGGAAAACGCGTTTAAAGATAAAAATGTCCAATTTTTTTAAAATTAGTTTTTCGTGTCATTCGTTACATGGATTAAAAGGTGGCAGTTCCAAGATCACGAATATATAATTTTTAAGTCGCTGGGGCAAGTAGTTTAGCCGCAAATCGAATTTTAAGGGACAGAAAAAGTGTAAAGTTTGATGGGTCTAGGACGCATAGTTTAGCCGGAAAACGCGTTTAAAGATAAAAATGTCCAATTTTTTTAAAATTAGTTTTTCGTGTCATTCGTTACATGGATTAAAAGGTGGCAGTTCCAAGATCACGAATATATAATTTTTAAGTCGCTGGGGCAAGTAGTTTAGCCGCAAATCGAATTTTAAGGGACAGAAAAAGTGTAAAGTTTGATGGGTCTAGGACGCATAGTTTAGCCGGAAAACGCGTTTAAAGATAAAAATGTCCAATTTTTTTAAAATTAGTTTTTCGTGTCATTCGTTACATGGATTAAAAGGTGGCAGTTCCAAGATCACGAATATATAATTTTTAAGTCGCTGGGGCAAGTAGTTTAGCCGCAAATCGAATTTTAAGGGACAGAAAAAGTGTAAAGTTTGATGGGTCTAGGACGCATAGTTTAGCCGGAAAACGCGTTTAAAGATAAAAATGTCCAATTTTTTTAAAATTAGTTTTTCGTGGCATTCGTTACATGGATTAAAAGGTGGCAGTTCCAAGATCACGAATATATAATTTTTAAGTCGCTGGGGCAAGTAGTTTAGCCGCAAATCGAATTTTAAGGGACAGAAAAAGTGTAAAGTTTGATGGGTCTAGGACGCATAGTTTAGCCGGAAAACGCGTTTAAAGATAAAAATGTCCAATTTTTTAAAAATTAGTTTAAGGTGGCAGTTCCAAGATCACGAATATATAATTTTTAAGTCGCTGGGGCAAGTAGTTTAGCCGCAAATCGAATTTTAAGGGACAGAAAAAGTGTAAAGTTTGATGGGTCTAGGACGCATAGTTTAGCCGGAAAACGCGTTTAAAGATAAAAATGTCCAATTTTTTTAAAATTAGTTTTTCGTGTCATTCGTTACATGGATTAAAAGGTGGCAGTTCCA
Organism: Philhelius pedissequus; assembly: GCA_910595825.1. Taxonomy (NCBI): domain Eukaryota; kingdom Metazoa; phylum Arthropoda; class Insecta; order Diptera; family Syrphidae; genus Philhelius; species Philhelius pedissequus. The sequence continues at coordinate 46,431,919 of OU343163.1, forward strand.
AGATCACGAATATATAATTTTTAAGTCGCTGGGGCAAGTAGTTTAGCCGCAAATCGAATTTTAAGGGACAGAAAAAGTGTAAAGTTTGATGGGTCTAGGACGCATAGTTTAGCCGGAAAACGCGTTTAAAGATAAAAATGTCCAATTTTTTTAAAATTAGTTTTTCGTGTCATTCGTTACATGGATTAAAAGGTGGCAGTTCCAAGATCACGAATATATAATTTTTAAGTCGCTGGGGCAAGTAGTTTAGCCGCACATCGAATTTTAAGGGACAGAAAAAGTGTAAAGTTTGATGGGTCTAGGACGCATAGTTTAGCCGGAAAAGGCGTTTAAAGATAAAAATGTCCAATTTTTTTAAAATTAGTTTAAGGTGGCAGTTCCAAGATCACGAATATATAATTTTTAAGTCGCTGGGGCAAGTAGTTTAGCCGCAAATCGAATTTTAAGGGACAGAAAAAGTGTAAAGTTTGATGGGTCTAGGACGCATAGTTTAGCCGGAAAACGCGTTTAAAGATAAAAATGTCCAATTTTTTTAAAATTAGTTTTTCGTGTCATTCGTAACATGGATTAAAAGGTGGCAGTTCCAAGATCACGAATATATAATTTTTAAGTCGCTGGGGCAAGTAGTTTAGCCGCAAATCGAATTTTAAGGGACAGAAAAAGTGTAAAGTTTGATGGGTCTAGGACGCATAGTTTAGCCGGAAAACGCGTTTAAAGATAAAAATGTCCAATTTTTTTAAAATTAGTTTTTCGTGTCATTCGTTACATGGATTAAAAGGTGGCAGTTCCAAGATCACGAATATATAATTTTTAAGTCGCTGGGGCAAGTAGTTTAGCCGCAAATCGAATTTTAAGGGACAGAAAAAGTGTAAAGTTTGATGGGTCTAGGACGCATAGTTTAGCCGGAAAACGCGTTTAAAGATAAAAATGTCCAATTTTTTTAAAATTAGTTTTTCGTGTCATTCGTTACATGGATTAAAAGGTGGCAGTTCCAAGATCACGAATATTTAATTTTTAAGTCGCTGGGGCAAGTAGTTTAGCCGCAAATCGAATTTTAAGGGACAGAAAAAGTGTAAAGTTTGATGGGTCTAGGACGCATAGTTTAGCCGGAAAACACGTTTAAAGATAAAAATGTCCAATTTTTTTAAAATTAGTTTTTCGTGTCATTCGTTACATGGATTAAAAGGTGGCAGTTCCAAGATCACGAATATATAATTTTTAAGTCGCTGGGGCAAGTAGTTTAGCCGCAAATCGAATTTTAAGGGACAGAAAAAGTGTAAAGTTTGATGGGTCTAGGACGCATAGTTTAGCCGGAAAACGCGTTTAAAGATAAAAATGTCCAATTTTTTTAAAATTAGTTTTTCGTGTCATTCGTTACATGGATTAAAAGGTGGCAGTTCCAAGATCACGAATATATAATTTTTAAGTCGCTGGGGCAAGTAGTTTAGCCGCAAATCGAATTTTAAGGGACAGAAATAGTGTAAAGTTTGATGGGTCTAGGACGCATAGTTTAGCCGGAAAACGCGTTTAAAGATAAAAATGTCCAATTTTTTTAAAATTAGTTTTTCGTGTCATTCGTTACATGGATTAAAAGGTGGCAGTTCCAAGATCACGAATATATAATTTTTAAGTCGCTGGGGCAAGTAGTTTAGCCGCAAATCGAATTTTAAGGGACAGAAAAAGTGTAAAGTTTGATGGGTCTAGGACGCATAGTTTAGCCGGAAAACGCGTTTAAAGATAAAAATGTCCAATTTTTTTTAAATTAGTTTTTCGTGTCATTCGTTACATGGATTAAAAGGTGGCAGTTCCAAGATCACGAATATATAATTTTTAAGTCGCTGGGGCAAGTAGTTTAGCCGCAAATCGAATTTTAAGGGACAGAAAAAGTGTAAAGTTTGATGGGTCTAGGACGCATAGTTTAGCCGGAAAACGCGTTTAAAGATAAAAATGTCCAATTTTTTTAAAATTAGTTTTTCGTGTCATTCGTTACATGGATTAAAAGGTGGCAGTTCCAAGATCACGAATATATAATTTTTAAGTCGCTGGGGCAAGTAGTTTAGCCGCAAATCGAATTTTAAGGGACAGAAAAAGTGTAAAGTTTGATGGGTCTAGGACGCATAGTTTAGCCGGAAAAGGCGTTTAAAGATAAAAATGTCCAATTTTTTAAAAATTAGTTTAAGGTGGCAGTTCCAAGATCACGAATATATAATTTTTAAGTCGCTGGGGCAAGTAGTTTAGCCGCAAATCGAATTTTAAGGGACAGAAAAAGTGTAAAGTTTGATGGGTCTAGGGCGCATAGTTTAGCCGGAAAACGCGTTTAAAGATAAAAATGTCCAATTTTTTTAAAATTAGTTTTTCGTGTCATTCGTTACATGGATTAAAAGGTGGCAGTTCCAAGATCACGAATATATAATTTTTAAGTCGCTGGGGCAAGTAGTTTAGCCGCAAATCGAATTTTAAGGGACAGAAAAAGTGTAAAGTTTGATGGGTCTAGGACGCATAGTTTAACCGGAAAACGCGTTTAAAGATAAAAATGTCCAATTTTTTTAAAATTAGTTTTTCGTGTCATTCGTTACATGGATTAAAAGGTGGCAGTTCCAAGATCACGAATATATAATTTTTAAGTCGCTGGGGCAAGTAGTTTAGCCGCAAATCGAATTTTAAGGGACAGAAAAAGTGTAAGGTTTGATGGGTCTAGGACGCATAGTTTAGCCGGAAAACGCGTTTAAAGATAAAAATGTCCAATTTTTTTAAAATTAGTTTTTCGTGTCATTCGTTACATGGATTAAAAGGTGGCAGTTCCAAGATCACGAATATATAATTTTTAAGTCGCTGGGGCAAGTAGTTTAGCCGCAAATCGAATTTTAAGGGACAGAAAAAGTGTAAAGTTTGATGGGTCTAGGACGCATAGTTTAGCCGGAAAACGCGTTTAAAGATAAAATTGTCCAATTTTTTTAAAATTAGTTTTTCGTGTCATTCGTTACATGGATTAAAAGGTGGCAGTTCCAAGATCACGAATATATAATTTTTAAGTCGCTGGGGCAAGTAGTTTAGCCGCAAATCGAATTTTAAGGGACAGAAAAAGTGTAAAGTTTGATGGGTCTAGGACGCATAGTTTAGCCGGAAAACGCGTTTAAAGATAAAAATGTCCAATATTTTTAAAATTAGTTTTTCGTGTCATTCGTTACATGGATTAAAAGGTGGCAGTTCCAAGATCACGAATATATAATTTTTAAGTCGCTGGGGCAAGTAGTTTAGCCGCAGATCGAATTTTAAGGGACAGAAAAAGTGTAAAGTTTGATGGGTCTAGGACGCATAGTTTAGCCGGAAAACGCGTTTAAAGATAAAAATGTCCAATTTTTTTAAAATTAGTTTTTCGTGTCATTCGTTACATGGATTAAAAGGTGGCAGTTCCAAGATCACGAATATATAATTTTTAAGTCGCTGGGGCAAGTAGTTTAGCCGCAAATCGAATTTTAAGGGACAGAAAAAGTGTAAAGTTTGATGGGTCTAGGACGCATAGTTTAGCCGGAAAACGCGTTTAAAGATAAAAATGTCCAATTTTTTTAAAATTAGTTTTTCGTGTCATTCGTTACATGGATTGAAAGGTGGCAGTTCCAAGATCACGAATATATAATTTTTAAGTCACTGGGGCAAGTAGTTTAGCCGCAAATCGAATTTTAAGGGACAGAAAAAGTGTAAAGTTTGATGGGTCTAGGACGCATAGTTTAGCCGGAAAACGCGTTTAAAGATAAAAATGTCCAATTTTTTTAAAATTAGTTTTTCGTGTCATTCGTTACATGGATTAAAAGGTGGCAGTTCCAAGATCACGAATATATAATTTTTAAGTCGCTGGGGCAAGTAGTTTAGCCGCAAATCGAATTTTAAGGGACAGAAAAAGTGTAAAGTTTGATGGGTCTAGGACGCATAGTTTAGCCGGAAAACGCGTTTAAAGATAAAAATGTCCAATTTTTTTAAAATTAGTTTTTCGTGTCATTCGTTACATGGATTAAAAGGTGGCAGTTCCAAGATCACGAATATATAATTTTTAAGTCGCTGGGGCAAGTAGTTTAGCCGCAAATCGAATTTTAAGGGACAGAAAAAGTGTAAAGTTTGATGGGTCTAGGACGCATAGTTTAGCCGGAAAACGCGTTTAAAGATAAAAATGTCCAATTTTTTTAAAATTAGTTTTTCGTGTCATTCGTTACATGGATTAAAAGGTGGCAGTTCCAAGATCACGAATATATAATTTTTAAGTCGCTGGGGCAAGTAGTTTAGCCGCAAATCGAATTTTAAGGGACAGAAAAAGTATAAAGTTTGATGGGTCTAGGACGCATAGTTTAGCCGGAAAACGCGTTTAAAGATAAAAATGTCCAATTTTTTTAAAATTAGTTTTTCGTGTCATTCGTTACATGGATTAAAAGGTGGCAGTTCCAAGATCACGAATATATAATTTTTAAGTCGCTGGGGCAAGTAGTTTAGCCGCAAATCGAATTTTAAGGGACAGAAAAAGTGTAAAGTTTGATGGGTCTAGGACGCATAGTTTAGCCGGAAAACGCGTTTAAAGAAAAAAATGTCCAATTTTTTTAAAATTAGTTTTTCGTGTCATTCGTTACATGGATTAAAAGGTGGCAGTTCCAAGATCACGAATATATAATTTTTAAGTCGCTGGGGCAAGTAGTTTAGCCGCAAATCGAATTTTAAGGGACAGAAAAAGTGTAAAGTTTGATGGGTCTAGGACGCATAGTTTAGCCAGAAAACGCGTTTAAAGATAAAAATGTCCAATTTTTTTAAAATTAGTTTTTCGTGTCATTCGTTACATGGATTAAAAGGTGGCAGTTCCAAGATCACGAATATATAATTTTTAAGTCGCTGGGGCAAGTAGTTTAGCCGCAAATCGAATTTTAAGGGACAGAAAAAGTGTAAAGTTTGATGGGTCTAGGACGCATAGTTTAGCCGGAAAACGCGTTTAAAGATAAAAATGTCCAATTTTTTTAAAATTAGTTTTTCGTGTCATTCGTTACATGGATTAAAAGGTGGCAGTTCCAAGATCACGAATATATAATTTTTAAGTCGCTGGGGCAAGTAGTTTAGCCGCAAATCGAATTTTAAGGGACAGAAAAAGTGTAAAGTTTGATGGGTCTAGGACGCATAGTTTAGCCGGAAAACGCGTTTAAAGATAAAAATGTCCAATTTTTTTAAAATTAGTTTTTCGTGTCATTCGTTACATGGATTAAAAGGTGGCAGTTCCAAGATCACGAATATATAATTTTTAAGTCGCTGGGGCAAGTAGTTTAGCCGCAAATCGAATTTTAAGGGACAGAAAAAGTGTAAAGTTTGATGGGTCTAGGACGCATAGTTTAGCCGGAAAACGCGTTTAAAGATAAAAATGTCCAATTTTTTTAAAATTAGTTTTTCGTGTCATTCGTTACATGGATTAAAAGGTGGCAGTTCCAAGATCACGAATATATAATTTTTAAGTCGCTGGGGCAAGTAGTTTAGCCGCAAATCGAATTTTAAGGGACAGAAAAAGTGTAAAGTTTGATGGGTCTAGGACGCATAGTTTAGCCGGAAAACGCGTTTAAAGATAAAAATGTCCAATTTTTTTAAAATTAGTTTTTCGTGTCATTCGTTACATGGATTAAAAGGTGGCAGTTCCAAGATCAAGTAGTTTAGCCGCAAATCGAATTTTAAGGGACAGAAAAAGTGTAAAGTTTGATGGGTCTAGGACGCATAGTTTAGCCGGAAAACGCGTTTAAAGATAAAAATGTCCAATTTTTTTAAAATTAGTTTTTCGTGTCATTCGTTACATGGATTAAAAGGTGGCAGTTCCAAGATCACGAATATATAATTTTTAAGTCGCTGGGGCAAGTAGTTTAGCCGCAAATCGAATTTTAAGTGACAGAAAAAGTGTAAAGTTTGATGGGTCTAGGACGCATAGTTTAGCCGGAAAACTCGTTTAAAGATAAAAATGTCCAATTTTTTTAAAATTAGTTTTTCGTGTCATTCGTTACATGGATTAAAAGGTGGCAGTTCCAAGATCACGAATATATAATTTTTAAGTCGCTGGGGCAAGTAGTTTAGCCGCAAATCGAATTTTAAGGGACAGAAAAAGTGTAAAGTTTGATGGGTCTAGGACGCATAGTTTAGCCGGAAAACGCGTTTAAAGATAAAAATGTCCAATTTTTTTAAAATTAGTTTTTCGTGTCATTCGTTACATGGATTAAAAGGTGGCAGTTCCAAGATCACGAATATATAATTTTTAAGTCGCTGGGGCAAGTAGTTTAGCCGCAAATCGAATTTTAAGGGACAGAAAAAGTGTAAAGTTTGATGGGTCTAGGACGCATAGTTTAGCCGGAAAACGCGTTTAAAGATAAAAATGTCCAATTTTTTTAAAATTAGTTTTTCGTGTCATTCGTTACATGGATTAAAAGGTGGCAGTTCCAAGATCACGAATATATAATTTTTAAGTCGCTGGGGCAAGTAGTTTAGCCGCAAATCGAATTTTAAGGGACAGAAAAAGTGTAAAGTTTGATGGGTCTAGGACGCATAGTTTAGCCGGAAAACGCGTTTAAAGATAAAAATGTCCAATTTTTTTAAAATTAGTTTTTCGTGTCATTCGTTACATGGATTAAAAGGTGGCAGTTCCAAGATCACGAATATATAATTTTTAAGTCGCTGGGGCAAGTAGTTTAGCCGCAAATCGAATTTTAAGGGACAGAAAAAGTGTAAAGTTTGATGGGTCTAGGACGCATAGTTTAGCCGGAAAACGCGTTTAAAGATAAAAATGTCCAATTTTTTTAAAATTAGTTTTTCGTGTCATTCGTTACATGGATTAAAAGGTGGCAGTTCCAAGATCACGAATATATAATTTTTAAGTCGCTGGGGCAAGTAGTTTAGCCGCAAATCGAATTTTAAGGGACAGAAAAAGTGTAAAGTTTGATGGGTCTAGGACGCATAGTTTAGCCGGAAAACGCGTTTAAAGATAAAAATGTCCAATTTTTTTAAAATTAGTTTTTCGTGTCATTCGTTACATGGATTAAAAGGTGGCAGTTCCAAGATCACGAATATATAATTTTTAAGTCGCTGGGGCAAGTAGTTTAGCCGCAAATCGAATTTTAAGTGACAGAAAAAGTGTAAAGTTTGATGGGTCTAGGACGCATAGTTTAGCCGGAAAACGCGTTTAAAGATAAAAATGTCCAATTTTTTTAAAATTAGTTTTTCGTGTCATTCGTTACATGGATTAAAAGGTGGCAGTTCCAAGATCACGAATATATAATTTTTAAGTCGCTGGGGCAAGTAGTTTAGCCGCAAATCGAATTTTAAGGGACAGAAAAAGTGTAAAGTTTGATGGGTCTAGGACGCATAGTTTAGCCGGAAAACGCGTTTAAAGATAAAAATGTCCAATTTTTTTAAAATTAGTTTTTTGTGTCATTCGTTACATGGATTAAAAGGTGGCAGTTCCAAGATCACGAATATATAATTTTTAAGTCGCTGGGGCAAGTAGTTTAGCCGCAAATCGAATTTTAAGGGACAGAAAAAGTGTAAAGTTTGATGGGTCTAGGACGCATAGTTTAGCCGGAAAACGCGTTTAAAGATAAAAATGTCCAATTTTTTTAAAATTAGTTTTTCGTGTCATTCGTTACATGGATTAAAAGGTGGCAGTTCCAAGATCACGAATATATAATTTTTAAGTCGCTGGGGCAAGTAGTTTAGCCGCAAATCGAATTTTAAGGGACAGAAAAAGTGTAAAGTTTGATGGGTCTAGGACGCATAGTTTAGCCGGAAAACGCGTTTAAAGATAAAAATGTCCAATTTTTTTAAAATTAGTTTTTCGTGTCATTCGTTACATGGATTAAAAGGTGGCAGTTCCAAGATCACGAATATATAATTTTTAAGTCGCTGGGGCAAGTAGTTTAGCAGCAAATCGAATTTTAAGGGACAGAAAAAGTGTAAAGTTTGATGGGTCTAGGACGCATAGTTTAGCCGGAAAACGCGTTTAAAGATAAAAATGTCCAATTTTTTTAAAATTAGTTTTTCGTGTCATTCGTTACATGGATTAAAAGGTGGCAGTTCCAAGATCACGAATATATAATTTTTAAGTCGCTGGGGCAAGTAGTTTAGCCGCAAATCGAATTTTAAGGGACAGAAAAAGTGTAAAGTTTGATGGGTCTAGGACGCATAGTTTAGCCGGAAAACGCGTTTAAAGATAAAAATGTCCAATTTTTTTAAAATTAGTTTTTCGTGTCATTCGTTACATGGATTAAAAGGTGGCAGTTCCAAGATCACGAATATATAATTTTTAAGTCGCTGGGGCAAGTAGTTTAGCCGCAAATCGAGTTTTAAGGGACAGAAAAAGTGTAAAGTTTGATGGGTCTAGGACGCATAGTTTAGCCGGAAAACGCGTTTAAAGATAAAAATGTCCAATTTTTTTTAAATTAGTTTTTCGTGTCATTCGTTACATGGATTTAAAGGTGGCAGTTCCAAGATCACGAATATATAATTTTTAAGTCGCTGGGGCAAGTAGTTTAGCCGCAAATCGAATTTTAAGGGACAGAAAAAGTGTAAAGTTTGATGGGTCTAGGACGCATAGTTTAGCCGGAAAACGCGTTTAAAGATAAAAATGTCCAATTTTTTTAAAATTAGTTTTTCGTGTCATTCGTTACATGGATTAAAAGGTGGCAGTTCCAAGATCACGAATATATAATTTTTAAGTCGCTGGGGCAAGTAGTTTAGCCGCAAATCGAATTTTAAGGGACAGAAAAAGTGTAAAGTTTGATGGGTCTAGGACGCATAGTTTAGCCGGAAAACGCGTTTAAAGATAAAAATGTCCAATTTTTTTAAAATTAGTTTTTCGTGTCATTCGTTACATGGATTAAAAGGTGGCAGTTCCAAGATCACGAATATATAGTTTTTAAGTCGCTGGGGCAAGTAGTTTAGCCGCAAATCGAATTTTAAGGGACATAAAAAGTGTAAAGTTTGATGGGTCTAGGACGCATAGTTTAGCCGGAAAACGCGTTTAAAGATAAAAATGTCCAATTTTTTTAAAATTAGTTTTTCGTGTCATTCGTTACATGGATTAAAAGGTGGCAGTTCCAAGATCACGAATATATAATTTTTAAGTCGCTGGGGCAAGTAGTTTAGCCGCAAATCGAATTTTAAGGGACAGAAAAAGTGTAAAGTTTGATGGGTCTAGGACGCATAGTTTAGCCGGAAAACGCGTTTAAAGATAAAAATGTCCAATTTTTTTAAAATTAGTTTTTCGTGTCATTCGTTACATGGATTAAAAGGTGTCAGTTCCAAGATCACGAATATATAATTTTTAAGTCGCTGGGGCAAGTAGTTTAGCCGCAAATCGAATTTTAAGGGACAGAAAAAGTGTAAAGTTTGATGGGTCTAGGACGCATAGTTTAGCCGGAAAACGCGTTTAAAGAGAAAAATGTCCAATTTTTTTAAAATTAGTTTTTCGTGTCATTCGTTACATGGATTAAAAGGTGGCAGTTCCAAGATCACGAATATATAATTTTTAAGTCGCTGGGGCAAGTAGTTTAGCCGCAAATCGAATTTTAAGGGACAGAAAAAGTGTAAAGTTTGATGGGTCTAGGACGCATAGTTTAGCCGGAAAACGCGTTTAAAGATAAAAATGTCCAATTTTTTTAAAATTAGTTTTTCGTGTCATTCGTTACATGGATTAAAAGGTGGCAGTTCCAAGATCACGAATATATAGTTTTTAAGTCGCTGGGGCAAGTAGTTTAGCCGCAAATCGAATTTTAAGGGACAGAAAAAGTGTAAAGTTTGATGGGTCTAGGACGCATAGTTTAGCCGGAAAACGCGTTTAAAGATAAAAATGTCCAATTTTTTTAAAATTAGTTTTTCGTGTCATTCGTTACATGGATTAAAAGGTGGCAGTTCCAAGATCACGAATATATAATTTTTAAGTCGCTGGGGCAAGTAGTTTAGCCGCAAATCGAATTTTAAGGGACAGAAAAAGTGTAAAGTTTGATGGGTCTAGGACGCATAGTTTAGCCGGAAAACGCGTTTAAAGATAAAAATGTCCAATTTTTTTAAAATTAGTTTTTCGTGTCATTCGTTACATGGATTAAAAGGTGTCAGTTCCAAGATCACGAATATATAATTTTTAAGTCGCTGGGGCAAGTAGTTTAGCCGCAAATCGAATTTTAAGGGACAGAAAAAGTGTAAAGTTTGATGGGTCTAGGACGCATAGTTTAGCCGGAAAACGCGTTTAAAGAGAAAAATGTCCAATTTTTTTAAAATTAGTTTTTCGTGTCATTCGTTACATGGATTAAAAGGTGGCAGTTCCAAGATCACGAATATATAATTTTTAAGTCGCTGGGGCAAGTAGTTTAGCCGCAAATCGAATTTTAAGGGACAGAAAAAGTGTAAAGTTTGATGGGTCTAGGACGCATTGTTTAGCCGGAAAACGCGTTTAAAGATAAAAATGTCCAATTTTTTTAAAATTAGTTTTTCGTGTCATTCGTTACATGGATTAAAAGGTGGCAGTTCCAAGATCACGAATATATAATTTTTAAGTCGCTGGGGCAAGTAGTTTAGCCGCAAATCGAATTTTAAGGGACAGAAAAAGTGTAAAGTTTGATGGGTCTAGGACGCATAGTTTAGCCGGAAAACGCGTTTAAAGATAAAAATGTCCAATTTTTTTAAAATTAGTTTTTCGTGGCATTCGTTACATGGATTAAAAGGTGGCAGTTCCAAGATCACGAATATATAATTTTTAAGTCGCTGGGGCAAGTAGTTTAGCCGCAAATCGAATTTTAAGGGACAGAAAAAGTGTAAAGTTTGATGGGTCTAGGACGCATAGTTTAGCCGGAAAACGCGTTTAAAGATAAAAATGTCCAATTTTTTTAAAATTAGTTTTTCGTGTCATTCGTTACATGGATTAAAAGGTGGCAGTTCCAAGATCACAAATATATAATTTTTAAGTCGTTGGGGCAAGTAGTTTAGCCGCAAATCGAATTTTAAGGGACAGAAAAAGTGTAATGTTTGATGGGTCTAGGACGCATAGTTTAGCCGGAAAACGCGTTTAAAGATAAAAATGTCCAATTTTTTTAAAATTAGTTTTTCGTGTCATTCGTTACATGGATTAAAAGGTGGCAGTTCCAAGATCACGAATATATAATTTTTAAGTCGCTGGGGCAAGTAGTTTAGCCGCAAATCGAATTTTAAGGGACAGAAAAAGTGTAAAGTTTGATGGGTCTAGGACGCATAGTTTAGCCGGAAAACGCGTTTAAAGATAAAAACGTCCAATTTTTTTAAAATTAGTTTTTCGTGTCATTCGTTACATGGATTAAAAGGTGGCAGTTCCAAGATCACGAATATATAATTTTTAAGTCGCTGGGGCAAGTAGTTTAGCCGCAAATCGAATTTTAAGGGACAGAAAAAGTGTAAAGTTTGATGGGTCTAGGACGCATAGTTTAGCCGGAAAACGCGTTTAAAGATAAAAATGTCCAATTTTTTTAAAATTAGTTTTTCGTGTCATTCGTTACATGGATTAAAAGGTGGCAGTTCCAAGATCACGAATATATAATTTTTAAGTCGCTGGGGCAAGTAGTTTAGCCGCAAATCGAATTTTAAGGGACAGAAAAAGTGTAAAATTGGATGGGTCTAGGACGCATAGTTTAGCCGGAAAACGCGTTTAAAGATAAAAATGTCCAATTTTTTTAAAATTAGTTTTTCGTGTCATTCGTTACATGGATTAAAAGGTGGCAGTTCTAAGATCACGAATATATAATTTTTAAGTCGCTGGGGCAAGTAGTTTAGCCGCAAATCGAATTTTAAGGGACAGAAAAAGTGTAAAGTTTGATGGGTCTAGGACGCATAGTTTAGCCGGAAAACGCGTTTAAAGATAAAAATGTCCAATTTTTTTAAAATTAGTTGTTCGTGTCATTCGTTACATGGATTAAAAGGTGGCAGTTCCAAGATCACGAATATATAATTTTTAAGTCGCTGGGGCAAGTAGTTTAGCCGCAAATCGAATTTTAAGGGACAGAAAAAGTGTAAAATTGGATGGGTCTAGGACGCATAGTTTAGCCGAAAAACGCGTTTAAAGATAAAAATGTCCAATTTTTTTAAAATTAGTTTTTCGTGTCATTCGTTACATGGAGTAAAAGGTGGCAGTTCCAAGATCACGAATATATAATTTTTAAGTCGCTGGGGCAAGTAGTTTAGCCGCAAATCGAATTTTAAGGGACAGAAAAAGTGTAAAGTTTGATGGGTCTAGGACGCATAGTTTAGCCGGAAAACGCGTTTAAAGATAAAAATGTCCAATTTTTTTAAAATTAGTTTTTCGTGTCATTCGTTACATGGATTAAAAGGTGGCAGTTCCAAGATCACGAATATATAATTTTTAAGTCGCTGGGGCAAGTAGTTTAGCCGCAAATCGAATTTTAAGGGACAGAAAAAGTGTAAAGTTTGATGGGTCTAGGACGCATAGTTTAGCCGGAAAACGCGTTTAAAGATAAAAATGTCCAATTTTTTTAAAATTAGTTGTTCGTGTCATTCGTTACATGGATTAAAAGGTGGCAGTTCCAAGATCACGAATATATAATTTTTAAGTCGCTGGGGCAAGTAGTTTAGCCGCAAATCGAATTTTAAGGGACAGAAAAAGTGTAAAGTTTGATGGGTCTAGGACGCATAGTTTAGCCGGAAAACGCGTTTAAAGATAAAAATGTCCAATTTTTTTAAAATTAGTTTTTCGTGTCATTCGTTACATGGATTAAAAGGTGGCAGTTCCAAGATCACGAATATATAATTTTTAAGTCGCTGGGGCAAGTAGTTTAGCCGCAAATCGAATTTTAAGGGACAGAAAAAGTGTAAAGTTTGATGGGTCTAGGACGCATAGTTTAGGCGGAAAAGGCGTTTAAAGATAAAAATGTCCAATTTTTTTAAAATTAGTTTTTCGTGTCATTCGTTACATGGATTAAAAGGTGGCAGTTCCAAGACCACGAATATATAATTTTTAAGTCGCTGGGGCAAGTAGTTTAGCCGCAAATCGAATTTTAAGGGACAGAAAAAGTGTAAAGTTTGATGGGTCTAGGACGCATAGTTTAGCCGGAAAATGCGTTTAAAAATAAAAATGTCCAATTTTTTTAAAATTAGTTTTTCGTGTCATTCGTTACATGGATTAAAAGGTGGCAGTTCCAAGATCACGAATATATAATTTTTAAGTCGCTGGGGCAAGTAATTTAGCCGCAAATCGAATTTTAAGGGACAGAAAAAGTGTAAAGTTTGATGGGTCTAGGACGCATAGTTTAGCCGGAAAACGCGTTTAAAGATAAAAATGTCCAATTTTTTTAAAATTAGTTTTTCGTGTCATTCGTTACATGGATTAAAAGGTGGCAGTTCCAAGATCACGAATATATAATTTTTAAGTCGCTGGGGCAAGTAGTTTAGCCGCAAATCGAATTTTAAGGGACAGAAAAAGTGTAAAGTTTGATGGGTCTAGGACGCATAGTTTAGCCGGAAAACGCGTTTAAAGATAAAAACGTCCAATTTTTTTAAAATTAGTTTTTCGTGTCATTCGTTACATGGATTAAAAGGTGGCAGTTCCAAGATCACGAATATATAATTTTTAAGTCGCTGGGGCAAGTAGTTTAGCCGCAAATCGAATTTTAAGGGACAGAAAAAGTGTAAAGTTTGATGGGTCTAGGACGCATAGTTTAGCCGGAAAACGCGTTTAAAGATAAAAATGTCCAATTTTTTTAAAATTAGTTTTTCGTGTCATTCGTTACATGGATTAAAAGGTGGCAGTTCCAAGATCACGAATATATAATTTTTAAGTCGCTGGGGCAAGTAGTTTAGCCGCAAATCGAATTTTAAGGGACAGAAAAAGTGTAAAATTGGATGGGTCTAGGACGCATAGTTTAGCCGGAAAACGCGTTTAAAGATAAAAATGTCCAATTTTTTTAAAATTAGTTTTTCGTGTCATTCGTTACATGGATTAAAAGGTGGCAGTTCTAAGATCACGAATATATAATTTTTAAGTCGCTGGGGCAAGTAGTTTAGCCGCAAATCGAATTTTAAGGGACAGAAAAAGTGTAAAGTTTAATGGGTCTAGGACGCATAGTTTAGCCGGAAAACGCGTTTAAAGATAAAAATGTCCAATTTTTTTAAAATTAGTTTTTCGTGTCATTCGTTACATGGAGTAAAAGGTGGCAGTTCCAAGATCACGAATATATAATTTTTAAGTCGCTGGGGCAAGTAGTTTAGCCGCAAATCGAATTTTAAGGGACAGAAAAAGTGTAAAGTTTGATGGGTCTAGGACGCATAGTTTAGCCGGAAAACGCGTTTAAAGATAAAAATGTCCAATTTTTTTAAAATTAGTTTTTCGTGTCATTCGTTACATGGATTAAAAGGTGGCAGTTCCAAGATCACGAATATATAATTTTTAAGTCGCTGGGGCAAGTAGTTTAGCCGCAAATCGAATTTTAAGGGACAGAAAAAGTGTAAAGTTTGATGGGTCTAGGACGCATAGTTTAGCCGGAAAACGCGTTTAAAGATAAAAATGTCCAATTTTTTTAAAATTAGTTGTTCGTGTCATTCGTTACATGGATTAAAAGGTGACAGTTCCAAGATCACGAATATATAATTTTTAAGTCGCTGGGGCAAGTAGTTTAGCCGCAAATCGAATTTTAAGGGACAGAAAAAGTGTAAAGTTTGATGGGTCTAGGACGCATAGTTTAGCCGGAAAACGCGTTTAAAGATAAAAATGTCAAATTTTTTTAAAATTAGTTTTTCGTGTCATTCGTTACATGGATTAAAAGGTGGCAGTTCCAAGATCACGAATATATAATTTTTAAGTCGCTGGGGCAAGTAGTTTAGCCGCAAATCGAATTTTAAGGGACAGAAAAAGTGTAAAGTTTGATGGGTCTAGGACGCATAGTTTAGCCGGAAAAGGCGTTTAAAGATAAAAATGTCCAATTTTTTTAAAATTAGTTTTTCGTGTAATTCGTTACATGGATTAAAAGGTGGCAAGCCCAAGACCACGAATATATAATTTTTAAGTCGCTGGGGCAAGTAGTTTAGCCGCAAATCGAATTTTAAGGGACAGAAAAAGTGTAAAGTTTGATGGGTCTAGGACGCATAGTTTAGCCGGAAAATGCGTTTAAAAATAAAAATGTCCAATTTTTTTAAAATTAGTTTTTCGTGTCATTCGTTACATGGATTAAAAGGTGGCAGTTCCAAGATCACGAATATATAATTTTTAAGTCGCTGGGGCAAGTAATTTAGCCGCAAATCGAATTTTAAGGGACAGAAAAAGTGTAAAGTTTGATGGGTCTAGGACGCATAGTTTAGCCGGAAATCGCGTTTAAAGATAAAAATGTCCAATTTTTTTAAAATTAGTTTTTCGTGTCATTCGTTACATGGATTAAAAGGTGGCAGTTCCAAGATCACGAATATATAATTTTGAAGTCGCTGGGGCAAGTAGTTTAGCCGCAAATCGAATTTTAAGGGACAGAAAAAGTGTAAAGTTTGATGGGTCTAGGACGCATAGTTTAGCCGGAAAACGCGTTTAAAGATAAACATGTCCAATTTTTTTAAAATTAGTTTTTCGTGTCATTCGTTACATGGATTAAAAGGTGGCAGTTCCAAGATCACGAATATATAATTTTTAAGTCGCTGGGGCAAGTAGTTTAGACGCAAATCGAATTTTAAGGGACAGAAAAAGTGTAAAGTTTGATGGGTCTAGGACGCATAGTTTAGCCGGAAAACGCGTTTAAAGATAAAAATGTCCAATTTTTTTAAAATTAGTTTTTCGTGTCATTCGTTACATGGATTAAAAGGTGGCAGTTCCAAGATCACGAATATATAATTTTTAAGTCGCTGGGGCAAGTAGTTTAGCCGCAAATCGAATTTTAAGGGACAGAAAAAGTGTAAAGTTTGATGGGTCTAGGACGCATAGTTTAGCCGGAAAACGCGTTTAAAGATAAAAATGTCCAATTTTTTTAAAATCAGTTTTTCGTGTCATTCGTTACATGGATTAAAATGTGGCAGTTCCAAGATCACGAATATATAATTTTTAAGTCGCTGGGGCAAGTAGTTTAGCCGCAAATCGAATTTTAAGGGACAGAAAAAGTGTAAAGTTTGATGGGTCTAGGACGCATAGTTTAGCCGGAAAACGCGTTTAAAGATAAAAATGTCCAATTTTTTTAAAATTAGTTTTTCGTGTCATTCGTTACATGGATTAAAAGGTGGCAGTTCCAAGATCACGAATATATAATTTTTAAGTCGCTGGGGCAAGTAGTTTAGCCGCAAATCGAATTTTAAGGGACAGAAAAAGTGTAAAGTTTGATGGGTCTAGGACTCATAGTTTAGCCGGAAAACGCGTTTAAAGATAAAAATGTCCAATTTTTTTAAAATTAGTTTTTCGTGTCATTCGTTACATGGATTAAAAGGTGGCAGTTCCAAGATCACGAATATATAATTTTTAAGTCGCTGGGGCAAGTAGTTTAGCCGCAAATCGAATTTTTATGGGACAGAAAAAGTGTAAAGTTTGATGGGTCTAGGACGCATAGTTTAGCCGGAAAACGCGTTTAAAGATAAAAATGTCCAATTTTTTTAAAATTAGTTTTTCGTGTCATTCGTTACATGGATTAAAAGGTGGCAGTTCCAAGATCACGAATATATAATTTTTAAGTCGCTGGGGCAAGTAGTTTAGCCGCAAATCGAATTTTAAGGGACAGAAAAAGTGTAAAGTTTGATGGGTCTAGGACGCATAGTTTAGCCGGAAAACGCGTTTAAAGATAAAAATGTCCAATTTTTTTAAAAATTAGTTTTTCGTGTCATTCGTTACATGGATTAAAAGGTGGCAGTTCCAAGATCACGAATATATAATTTTTAAGTCGCTGGGGCAAGTAGTTTAGCCGCAAATCGAATTTTAAGGGACAGAAAAAGTGTAAAGTTTGATGGGTCTAGGACGCATAGTTTAGCCGGAAAACGCGTTTAAAGATAAAAATGTCCAATTTTTTTAAAATTAGTTTTTCGTGTCATTCGTTACATGGATTAAAAGGTGGCAGTTCCAAGATCACGAATATATAATTTTTAAGTCGCTGGGGCAAGTAGTTTAGCCGCAAATCGAATTTTAAGGGACAGAAAAAGTGTAAAGTTTGATGGGTCTAGGACGCATAGTTTAGCCGGAAAACGCGTTTAAAGATAAAAATGTCCAATTTTTTTAAAATTAGTTTTTCGTGTCATTCGTTACATGGATTAAAAGGTGGCAGTTCCAAGATCACGAATATATAATTTTTAAGTCGCTGGGGCAAGTAGTTTAGCCGCAAATCGAATTTTAAGGGACAGAAAAAGTGTAAAGTTTGATGGGTCTAGGACGCATAGTTTAGCCGGAAAACGCGTTTAAAGATAAACATGTCCAATTTTTTTAAAATTAGTTTTTCGTGTCATTCGTTACATGGATTAAAAGGTGGCAGTTCCAAGATCACGAATATATAATTTTTAAGTCGCTGGGGCAAGTAGTTTAGCCGCAAATCGAATTTTAAGGGACAGAAAAAGTGTAAAGTTTGATGGGTCTAGGACGCATAGTTTAGCCGGAAAACGCGTTTAAAGATAAAAATGTCCAATTTTTTTAAAATTAGTTTTTCGTGTCATTCGTTACATGGATTAAAAGGTGGCAGTTCCAAGATCACGAATTTTTAAGTCGCTGGGGCAAGTAGTTTAGCCGCAAATCGAATTTTAAGGGACAGAAAAAGTGTAAAGTTTGATGGGTCTAGGACGCATAGTTTAGCCGGAAAACGCGTTTAAAAATAAAAATGTCCAATTTTTTTAAAATTAGTTTTTCGTGTCATTCGTTACATGGATTAAAAGGTGGCAGTTCCAAGATCACGAATTTTTAAGTCGCTGGGGCAAGTAGTTTAGCCGCAAATCGAATTTTAAGGGACAGAAAAAGTGTAAAGTTTGATGGGTCTAGGACGCATAGTTTAGCCGGAAAACGCGTTTAAAGATAAAAATGTCCAATTTTTTTAAAATTAGTTTTTCGTGTCATTCGTTACATGGATTAAAAGGTGGCAGTTCCAAGACCACGAATATATAATTTTTAAGTCGCTGGGGCAAGTAGTTTAGCCGCAAATCGAATGTTAAGGGACAGAAAAAGTGTAAAGTTTGATGGGTCTAGGACGCATAGTTTAGCCGGAAAATGCGTTTAAAAATAAAAATGTCCAATTTTTTTAAAATTAGTTTTTCGTGTCATTCGTTACATGGATTAAAAGGTGGCAGTTCCAAGATCACGAATATATAATTTTTAAGTCGCTGGGGCAAGTAATTTAGCCGCAAATCGAATTTTAAGGGACAGAAAAAGTGTAAAGTTTGATGGGTCTAGGACGCATAGTTTAGCCGGAAATCGCGTTTAAAGATAAAAATGTCCAATTTTTTTAAAATTAGTTTTTCGTGTCATTCGTTACATGGATTAAAAGGTGGCAGTTCCAAGATCACGAATATATAATTTTTAAGTCGCTGGGGCAAGTAGTTTAGCCGCAAATCGAATTTTAAGGGACAGAAAAAGCTTAAAGTTTGATCGGTCTAGGACGCATAGTTTAGCCGGAAAACGCGTTTAAAGATAAAAATGTCCAATTTTTTTAAAATTAGTTTTTCGTGTCATTCGTTACATGGATTAAAAGGTGGCAGTTCCAAGATCACGAATATATAATTTTTAAGTCGCTGGGGCAAGTAGTTTAGCCGCAAATCGAATTTTAAGGGACAGAAAAAGTGTAAAGTTTGATGGGTCTAGGACGCATAGTTTAGCCGGAAAACGCGTTTAAAGATAAACATGTCCAATTTTTTTAAAATTAGTTTTTCGTGTCATTCGTTACATGGATTAAAAGGTGGCAGTTCCAAGATCACGAATATATAATTTTTAAGTCGCTGGGGCAAGTAGTTTAGCCGCAAATCGAATTTTAAGGGACAGAAAAAGTGTAAAGTTTGATGGGTCTAGGACGCATAGTTTAGCCGGAAAACGCGTTTAAAGATAAAAATGTCCAATTTTTTTAAAATTAGTTTTTCGTGTCATTCGTTACATGGATTAAAAGGTGGCAGTTCCAAGATCACGAATATATAATTTTTAAGTCGCTGGGGCAAGTAGTTTAGCCGCAAATCGAATTTTAAGGGACAGAAAAAGTGTAAAGCTTGATGGGTCTAGGACGCATAGTTTAGCCGGAAAACGCGTTTAAAGATAAAAATGTCCAATTTTTTTAAAATTAGTTTTTCGTGTCATTCGTTACATGGATTAAAAGGTGGCAGTTCCAATATCACGAATATATAATTTTTAAGTCGCTGGGGCAAGTAGTTTAGCCGCAAATCGAATTTTAAGGGACAGAAAAAGTGTAAAGTTTGATGGGTCTAGGACTCATAGTTTAGCCGGAAAACGCGTTTAAAGATAAAAATGTCCAATTTTTTTAAAATTAGTTTTTCGTGTCATTCGTTACATGGATTAAAAGGTGGCAGTTCCAAGATCACGAATATATAATTTTTAAGTCGCTGGGGCAAGTAGTTTAGCCGCAAATCGAATTTTAAGGGACAGAAAAAGTGTAAAGCTTGATGGGTCTAGGACGCATAGTTTAGCCGGAAAACGCGTTTAAAGATAAAAATGTCCAATTTTTTTAAAATTAGTTTTTCGTGTCATTCGTTACATGGATTAAAAGGTGGCAATTCCAAGATCACGAATATATAATTTTTAAGTCGCTGGGGCAAGTAGTTTAGCCGCAAACCGAATTTTAAGGGACAGAAAAAGTGTAAAGTTTGATGGGTCTAGGACGCATAGTTTAGCCGGAAAACGCGTTTAAAGATAAAAATGTCCAATTTTTTTAAAATTAGTTTTTCGTGTCATTCGTTACATGGATTAAAAGGTGGCAGTTCCAAGATCACGAATATATAATTTTTAAGTCGCTGGGGCAAGTAGTTTAGCCGCAAATCGAATTTTAAGGGACAGAAAAAGTGTAAAGTTTGATGGGTCTAGGACGCATAGTTTAGCCGGAAAACGCGTTTAAAGATAAAAATGTCCAATTTTTTTAAAATTAGTTTTTCGTGTCATTCGTTACATGGATTAAAAGGTGGCAGTTCCAATATCACGAATATATAATTTTTAAGTCGCTGGGGCAAGTAGTTTAGCCGCAAATCGAATTTTAAGGGACAGAAAAAGTGTAAAGTTTGATGGGTCTAGGACTCATAGTTTAGCCGGAAAACGCGTTTAAAGATAAAAATGTCCAATTTTTTTAAAATTAGTTTTTCGTGTCATTCGTTACATGGATTAAAAGGTGGCAGTTCCAAGATCACGAATATATAATTTTTAAGTCGCTGGGGCAAGTAGTTTAGCCGCAAATCGAATTTTAAGGGACAGAAAAAGTGTAAAGCTTGATGGGTCTAGGACGCATAGTTTAGCCGGAAAACGCGTTTAAAGATAAAAATGTCCAATTTTTTTTAAATTAGTTTTTCGTGTCATTCGTTACATGGATTAAAAGGTGGCAGTTCCAAGATCACGAATATATAATTTTTAAGTCGCTGGGGCAAGTAGTTTAGCCGCAAATCGAATTTTAAGGGACAGAAAAAGTGTAAAGTTTGATGGGTCTAGGACGCATAGTTTAGCCGGAAAACGCGTTTAAAGATAAAAATGTCCAATTTTTTTAAAATTAGTTTTTCGTGTCATTCGTTACATGGATTAAAAGGTGGCAGTTCCAAGATCACGAATATATAATTTTTAAGTCGCTGGGGCAAGTAGTTTAGCCGCAAATCGAATTTTAAGGGACAGAAAAAGTGTAAAGTTTGATGGGTCTAGGACGCATAGTTTAGCCGGAAAACGCGTTTAAAGATAAAAATGTCCAATTTTTTTAAAATTAGTTTTTCGTGTCATTCGTTACATGGATTGAAAGGTGGCAGTTCCAAGATCACGAATATATAATTTTTAAGTCGCTGGGGCAAGTAGTTTAGCCGCAAATCGAATTTTAAGGGACAGAAAAAGTGTAAAGTTTGATGGGTCTAGGACGCATAGTTTAGCCGGAAAACGCGTTTAAAGATAAAAATGTCCAATTTTTTTAAAATTAGTTTTTCGTGTCATTCGTTACATGGATTAAAAGGTGGCAGTTCCAAGATCACGAATATATAATTTTTAAGTCGCTGGGGCAAGTAGTTTAGCCGCAAATCGAATTTTAAGGGACAGAAAAAGTGTAAAGTTTGATGGGTCTAGGACGCATAGTTTAGCCGGAAAACGCGTTTAAAGATAA
The DNA here is from genome assembly GCA_910595825.1 of Philhelius pedissequus. Classification (NCBI taxonomy): domain Eukaryota; kingdom Metazoa; phylum Arthropoda; class Insecta; order Diptera; family Syrphidae; genus Philhelius; species Philhelius pedissequus. Next base: position 46,453,176 of record OU343163.1, read on the forward strand.
AAATGTCCAATTTTTTTAAAATTAGTTTTTCGTGTCATTCGTTACATGGATTAAAAGGTGGCAGTTCCAAGATCACGAATATATAATTTTTAAGTCGCTGGGGCAAGTAGTTTAGCCGCAAATCGAATTTTAAGGGACAGAAAAAGTGTAAAGTTTGATGGGTCTAGGACGCATAGTTTAGCCGGAAAACGCGTTTAAAGATAAAAATGTCCAATTTTTTTAAAATTAGTTTTTCGTGTCATTCGTTACATGGATTAAAAGGTGGCAGTTCCAAGATCACGAATATATAATTTTTAAGTCGCTGGGGCAAGTAGTTTAGCCGCAAATCGAATTTTAAGGGACAGAAAAAGTGTAAAGTTTGATGGGTCTAGGACGCATAGTTTAGCCGGAAAACGCGTTTAAAGATAAAAATGTCCAATTTTTTTAAAATTAGTTTTTCGTGTCATTCGTTACATGGATTAAAAGGTGGCAGTTCCAAGATCACGAATATATAATTTTTAAGTCGCTGGGGCAAGTAGTTTAGCCGCAAATCGAATTTTAAGGGACAGAAAAAGTGTAAAGTTTGATGGGTCTAGGACGCATAGTTTAGCCGGAAAACGCGTTTAAAGATAAAAATGTCCAATTTTTTTAAAATTAGTTTTTCGTGTCATTCGTTACATGGATTAAAAGGTGGCAGTTCCAAGATCACGAATATATAATTTTTAAGTCGCTGGGGCAAGTAGTTTAGCCGCAAATCGAATTTTAAGGGACAGAAAAAGTGTAAAGTTTGATGGGTCTAGGACGCATAGTTTAGCCGGAAAACGCGTTTAAAGATAAAAATGTCCAATTTTTTTAAAATTAGTTTTTCGTGTCATTCGTTACATGGATTAAAAGGTGGCAGTTCCAAGATCACGAATATATAATTTTTAAGTCGCTGGGGCAAGTAGTTTAGCCGCAAATCGAATTTTAAGGGACAGAAAAAGTGTAAAGTTTGATGGGTCTAGGATGCATAGTTTAGCCGGAAAACGCGTTTAAAGATAAAAATGTCCAATTTTTTTAAAATTAGTTTTTCGTGTCATTCGTTACATGGATTAAAAGGTGGCAGTTCCAAGATCACGAATATATAATTTTTAAGTCGCTGGGGCAAGTAGTTTAGCCGCAAATCGAATTTTAAGGGACAGAAAAAGTGTAAAGTTTGATGGGTCTAGGACGCATAGTTTAGCCGGAAAACGCGTTTAAAGATAAAAATGTCCAATTTTTTTAAAATTAGTTTTTCGTGTCATTCGTTACATGGATTAAAAGGTGGCAGTTCCAAGATCACGAATATATAATTTTTAAGTCGCTGGGGCAAGTAGTTTAGCCGCAAATCGAATTTTAAGGGACAGAAAAAGTGTAAAGTTTGATGGGTCTAGGACGCATAGTTTAGCCGGAAAACGCGTTTAAAGATAAAAATGTCCAATTTTTTTAAAATTAGTTTTTCGTGTCATTCGTTACATGGATTAAAAGGTGGCAGTTCCAAGATCACGAATATATAATTTTTAAGTCGCTGGGGCAAGTAGTTTAGCCGCAAATCGAATTTTAAGTGACAGAAAAAGTGTAAAGTTTGATGGGTCTAGGACGCATAGTTTAGCCGGAAAACTCGTTTAAAGATAAAAATGTCCAATTTTTTTAAAATTAGTTTTTCGTGTCATTCGTTACATGGATTAAAAGGTGGTAGTTCCAAGATCACGAATATATAATTTTTAAGTCGCTGGGGCAAGTAGTTTAGCCGCAAATCGAATTTTAAGGGACAGAAAAAGTGTAAAGTTTGATGGGTCTAGGACGCATAGTTTAGCCGGAAAACGCGTTTAAAGATAAAAATGTCCAATTTTTTTAAAATTAGTTTTTCGTGTCATTCGTTACATGGATTAAAAGGTGGCAGTTCCAAGATCACGAATATATAATTTTTAAGTCGCTGGGGCAAGTAGTTTAGCCGCAAATCGAATTTTAAGGGACAGAAAAAGTGTAAAGTTTGATGGGTCTAGGACGCATAGTTTAGCCGGAAAACGCGTTTAAAGATAAAAATGTCCAATTTTTTTAAAATTAGTTTTTCGTGTCATTCGTTACATGGATTAAAAGGTGGCAGTTCCAAGATCACAAATATATAATTTTTAAGTCGTTGGGGCAAGTAGTTTAGCCGCAAATCGAATTTTAAGGGACAGAAAAAGTGTAATGTTTGATGGGTCTAGGACGCATAGTTTAGCCGGAAAACGCGTTTAAAGATAAAAATGTCCAATTTTTTTAAAATTAGTTTTTCGTGTCATTCGTTACATGGATTAAAAGGTGGCAGTTCCAAGATCACGAATATATAATTTTTAAGTCGCTGGGGCAAGTAGTTTAGCCGCAAATCGAATTTTAAGGGACAGAAAAAGTGTAAAGTTTGATGGGTCTAGGACGCATAGTTTAGCCGGAAAACGCGTTTAAAGATAAAAACGTCCAATTTTTTTAAAATTAGTTTTTCGTGTCATTCGTTACATGGATTAAAAGGTGGCAGTTCCAAGATCACGAATATATAATTTTTAAGTCGCTGGGGCAAGTAGTTTAGCCGCAAATCGAATTTTAAGGGACAGAAAAAGTGTAAAGTTTGATGGGTCTAGGACGCATAGTTTAGCCGGAAAACGCGTTTAAAGATAAAAATGTCCAATTTTTTTAAAATTAGTTTTTCGTGTCATTCGTTACATGGATTAAAAGGTGGCAGTTCCAAGATCACGAATATATAATTTTTAAGTCGCTGGGGCAAGTAGTTTAGCCGCAAATCGAATTTTAAGGGACAGAAAAAGTGTAAAATTGGATGGGTCTAGGACGCATAGTTTAGCCGGAAAACGCGTTTAAAGATAAAAATGTCCAATTTTTTTAAAATTAGTTTTTCGTGTCATTCGTTACATGGATTAAAAGGTGGCAGTTCTAAGATCACGAATATATAATTTTTAAGTCGCTGGGGCAAGTAGTTTAGCCGCAAATCGAATTTTAAGGGACAGAAAAAGTGTAAAGTTGAATGGGTCTAGGACGCATAGTTTAGCCGGAAAACGCGTTTAAAGATAAAAATGTCCAATTTTTTTAAAATTAGTTTTTCGTGTCATTCGTTACATGGAGTAAAAGGTGGCAGTTCCAAGATCACGAATATATAATTTTTAAGTCGCTGGGGCAAGTAGTTTAGCCGCAAATCGAATTTTAAGGGACAGAAAAAGTGTAAAGTTTGATGGGTCTAGGACGCATAGTTTAGCCGGAAAACGCGTTTAAAGATAAAAATGTCCAATTTTTTTAAAATTAGTTTTTCGTGTCATTCGTTACATGGATTAAAAGGTGGCAGTTCCAAGATCACGAATATATAATTTTTAAGTCGCTGGGGCAAGTAGTTTAGCCGCAAATCGAATTTTAAGGGACAGAAAAAGTGTAAAGTTTGATGGGTCTAGGACGCATAGTTTAGCCGGAAAACGCGTTTAAAGATAAAAATGTCCAATTTTTTTAAAATTAGTTGTTCGTGTCATTCGTTACATGGATTAAAAGGTGGCAGTTCCAAGATCACGAATATATAATTTTTAAGTCGCTGGGGCAAGTAGTTTAGCCGCAAATCGAATTTTAAGGGACAGAAAAAGTGTAAAATTGGATGGGTCTAGGACGCATAGTTTAGCCGGAAAACGCGTTTAAAGATAAAAATGTCCAATTTTTTTAAAATTAGTTTTTCGTGTCATTCGTTACATGGATTAAAAGGTGGCAGTTCTAAGATCACGAATATATAATTTCTAAGTCGCTGGGGCAAGTAGTTTAGCCGCAAATCGAATTTTAAGGGACAGAAAAAGTGTAAAGTTTAATGGGTCTAGGACTCATAGTTTAGCCGGAAAACGCGTTTAAAGATAAAAATGTCCAATTTTTTTAAAATTAGTTTTTCGTGTCATTCGTTACATGGAGTAAAAGGTGGCAGTTCCAAGATCACGAATATATAATTTTTAAGTCGCTGGGGCAAGTAGTTTAGCCGCAAATCGAATTTTAAGGGACAGAAAAAGTGTAAAGTTTGATGGGTCTAGGACGCATAGTTTAGCCGGAAAACGCGTTTAAAGATAAAAATGTCCAATTTTTTTAAAATTAGTTTTTCGTGTCATTCGTTACATGGATTAAAAGGTGGCAGTTCCAAGATCACGAATATATAATTTTTAAGTCGCTGGGGCAAGTAGTTTAGCCGCAAATCGAATTTTAAGGGACAGAAAAAGTGTAAAGTTTGATGGGTCTAGGACGCATAGTTTAGCCGGAAAACGCGTTTAAAGATATAAATGTCCAATTTTTTTAAAATTAGTTGTTCGTGTCATTCGTTACATGGATTAAAAGGTGGCAGTTCCAAGATCACGAATATATAATTTTTAAGTCGCTGGGGCAAGTAGTTTAGCCGCAAATCGAATTTTAAGGGACAGAAAAAGTGTAAAGTTTGATGGGTCTAGGACGCATAGTTTAGCCGGAAAACGCGTTTAAAGATAAAAATGTCCAATTTTTTTAAAATTAGTTTTTCGTGTCATTCGTTACATGGATTAAAAGGTGGCAGTTCCAAGATCACGAATATATAATTTTTAAGTCGCTGGGGCAAGTAGTTTAGCCGCAAATCGAATTTTAAGGGACAGAAAAAGTGTAAAGTTTGATGGGTCTAGGACGCACAGTTTAGCCGGAAAAGGCGTTTAAAGATAAAAATGTCCAATTTTTTTAAAATTAGTTTTTCGTGTCATTCGTTACATGGATTAAAAGGTGGCAGTTCCAAGACCACGAATATATAATTTTTAAGTCGCTGGGGCAAGTAGTTTAGCCGCAAATCGAATTTTAAGGGACAGAAAAAGTGTAAAGTTTGATGGGTCTAGGACGCATAGTTTAGCCGGAAAATGCGTTTAAAAATAAAAATGTCCAATTTTTTTAAAATTAGTTTTTCGTGTCATTCGTTACATGGATTAAAAGGTGGCAGTTCCAAGATCACGAATATATAATTTTTAAGTCGCTGGGGCAAGTAATTTAGCCGCAAATCGAATTTTAAGGGACAGAAAAAGTGTAAAGTTTGATGGGTCTAGGACGCATAGTTTAGCCGGAAAACGCGTTTAAAGATAAAAATGTCCAATTTTTTTAAAATTAGTTTTTCGTGTCATTCGTTACATGGATTAAAAGGTGGCAGTTCCAAGATCACGAATATATAATTTTTAAGTCGCTGGGGCAAGTAGTTTAGCCGCAAATCGAATTTTAAGGGACAGAAAAAGTGTAAAGTTTGATGGGTCTAGGACGCATAGTTTAGCCGGAAAACGCGTTTAAAGATAAAAACGTCCAATTTTTTTAAAATTAGTTTTTCGTGTCATTCGTTACATGGATTAAAAGGTGGCAGTTCCAAGATCACGAATATATAATTTTTAAGTCGCTGGGGCAAGTAGTTTAGCCGCAAATCGAATTTTAAGGGACAGAAAAAGTGTAAAGTTTGATGGGTCTAGGACGCATAGTTTAGCCGGAAAACGCGTTTAAAGATAAAAATGTCCAATTTTTTTAAAATTAGTTTTTCGTGTCATTCGTTACATGGATTAAAAGGTGGCAGTTCCAAGATCACGAATATATAATTTTTAAGTCGCTGGGGCAAGTAGTTTAGCCGCAAATCGAATTTTAAGGGACAGAAAAAGTGTAAAATTGGATGGGTCTAGGACGCATAGTTTAGCCGGAAAATGCGTTTAAAGATAAAAATGTCCAATTTTTTTAAAATTAGTTTTTCGTGTCATTCGTTACATGGATTAAAAGGTGGCAGTTCTAAGATCACGAATATATAATTTTTAAGTCGCTGGGGCAAGTAGTTTAGCCGCAAATCGAATTTTAAGGGACAGAAAAAGTGTAAAGTTTAATGGGTCTAGGACGCATAGTTTAGCCGGAAAACGCGTTTAAAGATAAAAATGTCCAATTTTTTTAAAATTAGTTTTTCGTGTCATTCGTTACATGGAGTAAAAGGTGGCAGTTCCAAGATCACGAATATATAATTTTTAAGTCGCTGGGGCAAGTAGTTTAGCCGCAAATCGAATTTTAAGGGACAGAAAAAGTGTAAAGTTTGATGGGTCTAGGACGCATAGTTTAGCCGGAAAACGCGTTTAAAGATAAAAATGTCCAATTTTTTTAAAATTAGTTTTTCGTGTCATTCGTTACATGGATTAAAAGGTGGCAGTTCCAAGATCACGAATATATAATTTTTAAGTCGCTGGGGCAAGTAGTTTAGCCGCAAATCGAATTTTAAGGGACAGAAAAAGTGTAAAGTTTGATGGGTCTAGGACGCATAGTTTAGCCGGAAAACGCGTTTAAAGATAAAAATGTCCAATTTTTTTAAAATTAGTTGTTCGTGTCATTCGTTACATGGATTAAAAGGTGGCAGTTCCAAGATCACGAATATATAATTTTTAAGTCGCTGGGGCAAGTAGTTTAGCCGCAAATCGAATTTTAAGGGACAGAAAAAGTGTAAAGTTTGATGGGTCTAGGACGCATAGTTTAGCCGGAAAAGGCGTTTAAAGATAAAAATGTCCAATTTTTTTAAAATTAGTTTTTCGTGTCATTCGTTACATGGATTAAAAGGTGGCAGTTCCAAGACCACGAATATATAATTTTTAAGTCGCTGGGGCAAGTAGTTTAGCCGCAAATCGAATTTTAAGGGACAGAAAAAGTGTAAAGTTTGATGGGTCTAGGACGCATAGTTTAGCCGGAAAATGCGTTTAAAAATAAAAATGTCCAATTTTTTTAAAATTAGTTTTTCGTGTCATTCGTTACATGGATTAAAAGGTGGCAGTTCCAAGATCACGAATATATAATTTTTAAGTCGCTGGGGCAAGTAATTTAGCCGCAAATCGAATTTTAAGGGACAGAAAAAGTGTAAAGTTTGATGGGTCTAGGACGCATAGTTTAGCCGGAAATCGCTTTTAAAGATAAAAATGTCCAATTTTTTTAAAATTAGTTTTTCGTGTCATTCGTTACATGGATTAAAAGGTGGCAGTTCCAAGATCACGAATATATAATTTTTAAGTCGCTGGGGCAAGTAGTTTAGCCGCAAATCGAATTTTAAGGGACAGAAAAAGCGTAAAGTTTGATGGGTCTAGGACGCATAGTTTAGCCGGAAAACGCGTTTAAAGATAAAAATGTCCAATTTTTTTAAAATTAGTTTTTCGTGTCATTCGTTACATGGATTAAAAGGTGGCAGTTCCAAGATCACGAATATATAATTTTGAAGTCGCTGGGGCAAGTAGTTTAGCCGCAAATCGAATTTTAAGGGACAGAAAAAGTGTAAAGTTTGATGGGTCTAGGACGCATAGTTTAGCCGGAAAACGCGTTTAAAGATAAACATGTCCAATTTTTTTAAAATTAGTTTTTCGTGTCATTCGTTACATGGATTAAAAGGTGGCAGTTCCAAGATCACGAATATATAATTTTTAAGTCGCTGGGGCAAGTAGTTTAGCCGCAAATCGAATTTTAAGGGACAGAAAAAGTGTAAAGTTTGATGGGTCTAGGACGCATAGTTTAGCCGGAAAACGCGTTTAAAGATAAAAATGTCCAATTTTTTTAAAATTAGTTTTTCGTGTCATTCGTTACATGGATTAAAAGGTGGCAGTTCCAAGATCACGAATATATAATTTTTAAGTCGCTGGGGCAAGTAGTTTAGCCGCAAATCGAATTTTAAGGGACAGAAAAAGTGTAAAGTTTGATGGGTCTAGGACGCATAGTTTAGCCGGAAAACGCGTTTAAAGATAAAAATGTCCAATTTTTTTAAAATCAGTTTTTCGTGTCATTCGTTACATGGATTAAAAGGTGGCAGTTCCAAGATCACGAATATATAATTTTTAAGTCGCTGGGGCAAGTAGTTTAGCCGCAAATCGAATTTTAAGGGACAGAAAAAGTGTAAAGTTTGATGGGTCTAGGACGCATAGTTTAGCCGGAAAACGCGTTTAAAGATAAAAATGTCCAATTTTTTTAAAATTAGTTTTTCGTGTCATTCGTTACATGGATTAAAAGGTGGCAGTTCCAAGATCACGAATATATAATTTTTAAGTCGCTGGGGCAAGTAGTTTAGCCGCAAATCGAATTTTAAGGGACAGAAAAAGTGTAAAGTTTGATGGGTCTAGGACGCATAGTTTAGCCGGAAAACGCGTTTAAAGATAAAAATGTCCAATTTTTTTAAAATTAGTTTTTCGTGTCATTCGTTACATGGATTAAAAGGTGGCAGTTCCAAGATCACGAATATATAATTTTTAAGTCGCTGGGGCAAGTAGTTTAGCCGCAAATCGAATTTTAAGGGACAGAAAAAGTGTAAAGTTTGATGGGCCTAGGACGCATAGTTTAGCCGGAAAACGCGTTTAAAGATAAAAATGTCCAATTTTTTTAAAATTAGTTTTTCGTGTCATTCGTTACATGCATTAAAAGGTGGCAGTTCCAAGATCACGAATATATAATTTTTAAGTCGCTGGGGCAAGTAGTTTAGCCGCAAATCGAATTTTAAGGGACAGAAAAAGTGTAAAGTTTGATGGGTCTAGGACGCATAGTTTAGCCGGAAAACGCGTTTAAAGATAAAAACGTCCAATTTTTTTAAAATTAGTTTTACGTGTCATTCGTTACATGGATTAAAAGGTGGCAGTTCCAAGATCACGAATATATAATTTTTAAGTCGCTGGGGCAAGTAGTTTAGCCGCAAATCGAATTTTAAGGGACAGAAAAAGTGTAAAGTTTGATGGGTCTAGGACGCATAGACGCCGGACGCCGGAAAACGCGTTTAAAGATAAAAATGTCCAATTTTTTTAAAATTAGTTTTTCGTGTCATTCGTTACATGGATTAAAAGGTGGCAGTTCCAAGATCACGAATATATAATTTTTAAGTCGCTGGGGCAAGTAGTTTAGCCGCAAATCGAATTTTAAGGGACAGACAAAGTGTAAAGTTTGATGGGTCTAGGACGCATAGTTTAGCCGGAAAACGCGTTTAAAGATAAAAATGTCCAATTTTTTTAAAATTAGTTTTTCGTGTCATTCGTTACATGGATTAAAAGGTGGCAGTTCCAAGATCACGAATATATAATTTTTAAGTCGCTGGGGCAAGTAGTTTAGCCGCAAATCGAATTTTAAGGGACAGAAAAAGTGTAAAGTTTGATGGGTCTAGGACGCATAGTTTAGCCGGAAAACGCGTTTAAAGATAAAAATGTCCAATTTTTTTAAAATTAGTTTTTCGTGTCATTCGTTACATGGATTAAAAGGTGGCAGTTCCAAGATCACGAATTTTTAAGTCGCTGGGGCAAGTAGTTTAGCCGCAAATCGAATTTTAAGGGACAGAAAAAGTGTAAAGTTTGATGGGTCTAGGACGCATAGTTTAGCCGGAAAACGCGTTTAAAAATAAAAATGTCCAATTTTTTTAAAATTAGTTTTTCGTGTCATTCGTTACATGGATTAAAAGGTGGCAGTTCCAAGATCACGAATTTTTAAGTCGCTGGGGCAAGTAGTTTAGCCGCAAATCGAATTTTAAGGGACAGAAAAAGTGTAAAGTTTGATGGGTCTAGGACGCATAGTTTAGCCGGAAAACGCGTTTAAAGATAAAAATGTCCAGTTTTTTTAAAATTAGTTTTTCGTGTCATTCGTTACATGGATTAAATGGTGGCAGTTCCAAGACCACGAATATATAATTTTTAAGTCGCTGGGGCAAGTAGTTTAGCCGCAAATCGAATGTTAAGGGACAGAAAAAGTGTAAAGTTTGATGGGTCTAGGACGCATAGTTTAGCCGGAAAATGCGTTTAAAAATAAAAATGTCCAATTTTTTTAAAATTAGTTTTTCGTGTCATTCGTTACATGGATTAAAAGGTGGCAGTTCCAAGATCACGAATATATAATTTTTAAGTCGCTGGGGCAAGTAATTTAGCCGCAAATCGAATTTTAAGGGACAGAAAAAGTGTAAAGTTTGATGGGTCTAGGACGCATAGTTTAGCCGGAAATCGCGTTTAAAGATAAAAATGTCCAATTTTTTTAAAATTAGTTTTTCGTGTCATTCGTTACATGGATTAAAAGGTGGCAGTTCCAAGATCACGAATATATAATTTTTAAGTCGCTGGGGCAAGTAGTTTAGCCGCAAATCGAATTTTAAGGGACAGAAAAAGCTTAAAGTTTGATCGGTCTAGGACGCATAGTTTAGCCGGAAAACGCGTTTAAAGATAAAAATGTCCAATTTTTTTAAAATTAGTTTTTCGTGTCATTCGTTACATGGATTAAAAGGTGGCAGTTCCAAGATCACGAATATATAATTTTTAAGTCGCTGGGGCAAGTAGTTTAGCCGCAAATCGAATTTTAAGGGACAGAAAAAGTGTAAAGTTTGATGGGTCTAGGACGCATAGTTTAGCCGGAAAACGCGTTTAAAGATAAACATGTCCAATTTTTTTAAAATTAGTTTTTCGTGTCATTCGTTACATGGATTAAAAGGTGGCAGTTCCAAGATCACGAATATATAATTTTTAAGTCGCTGGGGCAAGTAGTTTAGCCGCAAATCGAATTTTAAGGGACAGAAAAAGTGTAAAGTTTGATGGGTCTAGGACGCATAGTTTAGCCGGAAAACGCGTTTAAAGATAAAAATGTCCAATTTTTTTAAAATTAGTTTTTCGTGTCATTCGTTACATGGATTAAAAGGTGGCAGTTCCAAGATCACGAATATATAATTTTTAAGTCGCTGGGGCAAGTAGTTTAGCCGCAAATCGAATTTTAAGGGACAGAAAAAAGTGTAAAGCTTGATGGGTCTAGGACGCATAGTTTAGCCGGAAAACGCGTTTAAAGATAAAAATGTCCAATTTTTTTAAAATTAGTTTTTCGTGTCATTCGTTACATGGATTAAAAGGTGGCAGTTCCAATATCACGAATATATAATTTTTAAGTCGCTGGGGCAAGTAGTTTAGCCGCAAATCGAATTTTAAGGGACAGAAAAAGTGTAAAGTTGGATGGGTCTAGGACTCATAGTTTAGCCGGAAAACGCGTTTAAAGATAAAAATGTCCAATTTTTTTAAAATTAGTTTTTCGTGTCATTCGTTACATGGATTAAAAGGTGGCAGTTCCAAGATCACGAATATATAATTTTTAAGTCGCTGGGGCAAGTAGTTTAGCCGCAAATCGAATTTTAAGGGACAGAAAAAGTGTAAAGCTTGATGGGTCTAGGACGCATAGTTTAGCCGGAAAACGCGTTTAAAGATAAAAATGTCCAATTTTTTTAAAATTAGTTTTTCGTGTCATTCGTTACATGGATTAAAAGGTGGCAATTCCAAGATCACGAATATATAATTTTTAAGTCGCTGGGGCAAGTAGTTTAGCCGCAAATCGAATTTTAAGGGACAGAAAAAGTGTAAAGTTTGATGGGTCTAGGACGCATAGTTTAGCCGGAAAACGCGTTTAAAGATAAAAATGTCCAATTTTTTTAAAATTAGTTTTTCGTGTCATTCGTTACATGGATTAAAAGGTGGCAGTTCCAAGATCACGAATATATAATTTTTAAGTCGCTGGGGCAAGTAGTTTAGCCGCAAATCGAATTTTAAGGGACAGAAAAAGTGTAAAGTTTGATGGGTCTAGGACGCATAGTTTAGCCGGAAAACGCGTTTAAAGATAAAAATGTCCAATTTTTTTAAAATTAGTTTTTCGTGTCATTCGTTACATGGATTAAAAGGTGGCAGTTCCAATATCACGAATATATAATTTTTAAGTCGCTGGGGCAAGTAGTTTAGCCGCAAATCGAATTTTAAGGGACAGAAAAAGTGTAAAGTTTGATGGGTCTAGGACTCATAGTTTAGCCGGAAAACGCGTTTAAAGATAAAAATGTCCAATTTTTTTAAAATTAGTTTTTCGTGTCATTCGTTACATGGATTAAAAGGTGGCAGTTCCAAGATCACGAATATATAATTTTTAAGTCGCTGGGGCAAGTAGTTTAGCCGCAAATCGAATTTTAAGGGACAGAAAAAGTGTAAAGCTTGATGGGTCTAGGACGCATAGTTTAGCCGGAAAACGCGTTTAAAGATAAAAATGTCCAATTTTTTTTAAATTAGTTTTTCGTGTCATTCGTTACATGGATTAAAAGGTGGCAGTTCCAAGATCACGAATATATAATTTTTAAGTCGCTGGGGCAAGTAGTTTAGCCGCAAATCGAATTTTAAGGGACAGAAAAAGTGTAAAGTTTGATGGGTCTAGGACGCATAGTTTAGCCGGAAAACGCGTTTAAAGATAAAAATGTCCAATTTTTTTAAAATTAGTTTTTCGTGTCATTCGTTACATGGATTAAAAGGTGGCAGTTCCAAGATCACGAATATATAATTTTTAAGTCGCTGGGGCAAGTAGTTTAGCCGCAAATCGAATTTTAAGGGACAGAAAAAGTGTAAAGTTTGATGGGTCTAGGACGCATAGTTTAGCCGGAAAACGCGTTTAAAGATAAAAATGTCCAATTTTTTTAAAATTAGTTTTTCGTGTCATTCGTTACATGGATTAAAAGGTGGCAGTTCCAAGATCACGAATATATAATTTTTAAGTCGCTGGGGCAAGTAGTTTAGCCGCAAATCGAATTTTAAGGGACAGAAAAAGTGTAAAGTTTGATGGGTCTAGGACACATAGTTTAGCCGGAAAACGCGTTTGAAGATAAAAATGTCCAATTTTTTTAAAATTAGTTTTTCGTGTCATTCGTTACATGGATTAAAAGGTGGCAGTTCCAAGATCACGAATATATAATTTTTAAGTCGCTGGGGCAAGTAGTTTAGCCGCAAATCGAATTTTAAGGGACAGAAAAAGTGTAAAGTTTGATGGGTCTAGGACGCATAGTTTAGCCGGAAAACGCGTTTAAAGATAAAAACGTCCAATTTTTTTAAAATTAGTTTTTCGTGTCATTCGTTACATGGATTAAAAGGTGGCAGTTCCAAGATCACGAATATATAATTTTTAAGTCGCTGGGGCAAGTAGTTTAGCCGCAAATCGAATTTTAAGGGACAGAAAAAGTGTAAAGTTTGATGGGTCTAGGACGCATAGTTTAGCCGGAAAACGCGTTTAAAGATAAAAATGTCCAATTTTTTTAAAATTAGTTTTTCGTGTCATTCGTTACATGGATTAAAAGGTGGCAGTTCCAAGATCACGAATATATAATTTTTAAGTCGCTGGGGCAAGTAGTTTAGCCGCAAATCGAATTTTAAGGGACAGAAAAAGTGTAAAGTTTGATGGGTCTAGGACGCATAGTTTAGCCGGAAAACGCGCTTAAAGATAAAAACGTCCAATTTTTTTAAAATTAGTTTTTCGTGTCATTCGTTACATGGATTAAAAGGTGGCAGTTCCAAGATCACGAATATATAATTTTTAAGTCGCTGGGGCAAGTAGTTTAGCCGCAAATCGAATTTTAAGGGACAGAAAAAGTGTAAAGTTTGATGGGTCTAGGACGCATAGTTTAGCCGGAAAACGCGTTTAAAGATAAAAATGTCCAATTTTTTTAAAATTAGTTTTTCGTGTCATTCGTTACATGGATTAAAAGGTGGCAGTTCCAAGATCACGAATATATAATTTTTAAGTCGCTGGGGCAAGTAGTTTAGCCGCAAATCGAATTTTAAGGGACAGAAAAAGTGTAAAGTTTGATGGGTCTAGGACGCATAGTTTAGCCGGAAAACGCGTTTAAAGATAAAAACGTCCAATTTTTTTAAAATTAGTTTTTCGTGTCATTCGTTACATGGATTAAAAGGTGGCAGTTCCAAGATCACGAATATATAATTTTTAAGTCGCTGGGGCAAGTAGTTTAGCCGCAAATCGAATTTTAAGGGACAGAAAAAGTGTAAAGTTTGATGGGTCTAGGACGCATAGTTTAGCCGGAAAACGCGTTTAAAGATAAAAATGTCCAATTTTTTTAAAATTAGTATTTCGTGTCATTCGTTACATGGATTAAAAGGTGGCAGTTCCAAGATCACGAATATATAATTTTTAAGTCGCTGGGGCAAGTAGTTTAGCCGCAAATCGAATTTTAAGGGACAGAAAAAGTGTAAAGTTTGATGGGTCTAGGACGCATAGTTTAGCCGGAAAACGCGTTTAAAGATAAAAATGTCCAATTTTTTTAAAATTAGTTTTTCGTGTCATTCGTTACATGGATTAAAAGGTGGCAGTTCCAAGATCACGAATATATAATTTTTAAGTCGCTGGGGCAAGTAGTTTAGCCGCAAATCGAATTTTAAGGAAAACGCGTTTAAAGATAAAAATGTCCAATTTTTTTAAAATTAGTTTTTCGTGTCATTCGTTACATGGATTAAAAGGTGGCAGTTCCAAGATCACGAATATATAATTTTTAAGTCGCTGGGGCAAGTAGTTTAGCCGCAAATCGAATTTTAAGGGACAGAAAAAGTGTAAAGTTTGATGGGTCTAGGACGCATAGTTTAGCCGGAAAACGCGTTTAAAGATAAAAATGTCCAATTTTTTTTAAAATTAGTTTTTCGTGTCATTCGTTACATGGATTAAAAGGTGGCAGTTCCAAGATCACGAATATATAATTTTTAAGTCGCTGGGGCAAGTAGTTTAGCCGCAAATCGAATTTTAAGCGACAGAAAAAGTGTAAAGTTTGATGGGTCTAGGACACATAGTTTAGCCGGAAAACGCGTTTAAAGATAAAAATGTCCAATTTTTTTAAAATTAGTTTTTCGTGTCATTCGTTACATGGATTAAAAGGTGGCAGTTCCAAGATCACGAATATATAATTTTTAAGTCGCTGGGGCAAGTAGTTTAGCCGCAAATCGAATTTTAAGGGACAGAAAAAGTGTAAAGTTTGATGGGTCTAGGACGCATAGTTTAGCCGGAAAACGCGTTTAAAGATAAAAACGTCCAATTTTTTTAAAATTAGTTTTTCGTGTCATTCGTTACATGGATTAAAAGGTGGCAGTTCCAAGATCACGAATATATAATTTTTATGTCGCTGGGGCAAGTAGTTTAGCCGCAAATCGAATTTTAAGGGACAGAAAAAGTGTAAAGTTTGATGGGTCTAGGACGCATAGTTTAGCCGGAAAACGCGTTTAAAGATAAAAATGTCCAATTTTTTTAAAATTAGTTTTTCGTGTCATTCGTTACATGGATTAAAAGGTGGCAGTTCCAAGATCACGAATATATAATTTTTAAGTCGCTGGGGCAAGTAGTTTAGCCGCAAATCGAATTTTAAGGGACAGAAAAAGTGTAAAGTTTGATGGGTCTAGGACGCATAGTTTAGCCGGAAAACGCGCTTAAAGACAAAAACGTCCAATTTTTTTAAAATTAGTTTTTCGTGTCATTCGTTACATGGATTAAAAGGTGGCAGTTCCAAGATCACGAATATATAATTTTTAAGTCGCTGGGGCAAGTAGTTTAGCCGCAAATCGAATTTTAAGGGACAGAAAAAGTGTAAAGTTTGATGGGTCTAGGACGCATAGTTTAGCCGGAAAACGCGTTTAAAGATAAAAATGTCCAATTTTTTTAAAATTAGTTTTTCGTGTCATTCGTTACATGGATTAAAAGGTGACAGTTCCAAGATCACGAATATATAATTTTTAAGTCGCTGGGGCAAGTAGTTTAGCCGCAAATCGAATTTTAAGGGACAGAAAAAGTGTAAAGTTTGATGGGTCTAGGACGCATAGTTTAGCCGGAAAACGCGTTTAAAGATAAAAATGTCCAATTTTTTTAAAATTAGTTTTTCGTGTCATTCGTTACATGGATTAAAAGGTGGCAGTTCCAAGATCACGAATATATAATTTTTAAGTCGCTGGGGCAAGTAGTTTAGCCGCAAATCGAATTTTAAGGGACAGAAAAAGTGTAAAGTTTGATGGGTCTAGGACGCATAGTTTAGCCGGAAAACGCGTTTAAAGATAAAAATGTCCAATTTGTTTAAAATTAGTTTTTCGTGTCATTCGTTACATGGATTAAAAGGTGGCAGTTCCAAGATCACGAATATATAATTTTTAAGTCGCTGGGGCAAGTAGTTTAGCCGCAACTCGAATTTTAAGGGACAGAAAAAGTGTAAAGTTTGATGGGTCTAGGACGCATAGTTTAGCCGGAAAACGCGTTTAAAGATAAAAATGTCCAATTTTTTTAAAATTAGTTTTTCGTGTCATTCGTTACATGGATTAAAAGGTGGCAGTTCCAAGATCACGAATATATAATTTTTAAGTCGCTGGGGCAAGTAGTTTAGCCGCAAATCGAATTTTAAGGGACAGAAAAAGTGTAAAGTTTGATGGGTCTAGGACGCATAGTTTAGCCGGAAAACGCGTTTAAAGATAAAAATGTCCAATTTTTTTAAAATTAGTTTTTCGTGTCATTCGTTACATGGATTAAAAGGTGGCAGTTCCAAGATCACGAATATATAATTTTTAAGTCGCTGGGGCAAGTAGTTTAGCCGCAAATCGAATTTTAAGGGACAGAAAAAGTGTAAAGTTTGATGGGTCTAGGACACATAGTTTAGCCGGAAAACGCGTTTAAAGATAAAAATGTCCAATTTTTTTAAAATTAGTTTTTCGTGTCATTCGTTACATGGATTAAAAGGTGGCAGTTCCAAGATCACGAATATATAATTTTTAAGTCGCTGGGGCAAGTAGTTTAGCCGCAAATCGAATTTTAAGGGACAGAAAAAGTGTAAAGTTTGATGGGTCTAGGACGCATAGTTTAGCCGGAAAACGCGTTTAAAGATAAAAATGTCCAATTTTTTTAAAATTAGTTTTTCGTGTCATTCGTTACATGGATTAAAAGGTGGCAGTTCCAAGATCACGAATATATAATTTTTAAGTCGCTGGGGCAAGTAGTTTAGCCGCAAATCGAATTTTAAGGGACAGAAAAAGTGTAAAGTTTGATGGGTCTAGGACGCATAGTTTAGCCGGAAAACGCGCTTAAAGATAAAAACGTCCAATTTTTTTAAAATTAGTTTTTCGTGTCATTCGTTACATGGATTAAAAGGTGGCAGTTCCAAGATCACGAATATATAATTTTTAAGTCGCTGGGGCAAGTAGTTTAGCCGCAAATCGAATTTTAAGGGACAGAAAAAGTGTAAAGTTTGATGGGTCTAGGACGCATAGTTTAGCCGGAAAACGCGTTTAAAGATAAAAATGTCCAATTTTTTTAAAATTAGTTTTTCGTGTCATTCGTTACATGGATTAAAAGGTGGCAGTTCCAAGATCACGAATATATAATTTTTAAGTCGCTGGGGCAAGTAGTTTAGCCGCAAATCGAATTTTAAGGGACAGAAAAAGTGTAAAGTTTGATGGGTCTAGGACGCATAGTTTAGCCGGAAAACGCGTTTAAAGATAAAAACGTCCAATTTTTTTAAAATTAGTTTTTCGTGTCATTCGTTACATGGATTAAAAGGTGGCAGTTCCAAGATCACGAATATATAATTTTTAAGTCGCTGGGGCAAGTAGTTTAGCCGCAAATCGAATTTTAAGGGACAGAAAAAGTGTAAAGTTTGATGGGTCTAGGACGCATAGTTTAGCCGGAAAACGCGTTTAAAGATAAAAATGTCCAATTTTTTTAAAATTAGTTTTTCGTGTCATTCGTTACATGGATTAAAAGGTGGCAGTTCCAAGATCACGAATATATAATTTTTAAGTCGCTGGGGCAAATAATTTAGCCGCAAATCGAATTTTAAGGGACAGAAAAAGTGTAAAGTTTGATGGGTCTAGGACGCATAGTTTAGCCGGAAAACGCGTTTAAAGATAAAAATGTCCAATTTTTTTAAAATTAGTTTTTCGTGTCATTCGTTACATGGATTAAAAGGTGGCAGTTCCAAGATCACGAATATATAATTTTTAAGTCGCTGGGGCAAGTAGTTTAGCCGCAAATCGAATTTTAAGGGACAGAAAAAGTGTAAAGTTTGATGGGTCTAGGACGCATAGTTTAGCCGGAAAACGCGTTTAAAGATAAAAATGTCCAATTTTTTTAAAATTAGTTTTTCGTGTCATTCGTTACATGGATTAAAAGGTGGCAGTTCCAAGATCACGAATATATAATTTTTAAGTCGCTGGGGCAAGTAGTTTAGCCGCAAATCGAATTTTAAGGGACAGAAAAAGTGTAAAGTTTGATGGGTCTAGGACGCATAGTTTAGCCGGAAAACGCGTTTAAAGATAAAAATGTCCAATTTTTTTAAAATTAGTTTTTCGTGTCATTCGTTACATGGATTAAAAGGTGGCAGTTCCAAGATCACGAATATATAATTTTTAAGTCGCTGGGGCAAGTAGTTTAGCCGCAAATCGAATTTTAAGGGACAGAAAAAGTGTAAAGTTTGATGGGTCTAGGACGCATAGTTTAGCCGGAAAACGCGTTAAAAGATAAAAATGTCCAATTTTTTTAAAATTAGTTTTTCGTGCCATTCGTTACATGGATTAAAAGGTGGCAGTTCCAAGATCACGAATATATAATTTTTAAGTCGCTGGGGCAAGTAGTTTAGCCGCAAATCGAATTTTAAGGGACAGAAAAAGTGTAAAGTTTGATGGGTCTAGGACGCATAGTTTAGCCGGAAAACGCGTTTAAAGATAAAAATGTCCAATTTTTTTAAAATTAGTTTTTCGTGTCATTCGTTACATGGATTAAAAGGTGGCAGTTCCAAGATCACGAATATATAATTTTTAAGTCGCTGGGGCAAGTAGTTTAGCCGCAAATCGAATTTTAAGGGACAGAAAAAGTGTAAAGTTTGATGGGTCTAGGACGCATAGTTTAGCCGGAAAACGCGTTTAAAGATAAAAATGTCCAATTTTTTTAAAATTAGTTTTTCGTGTCATTCGTTACATGGATTAAAAGGTGGCAGTTCCAAGATCACGAATATATAATTTTTAAGTCGCTGGGGCAAGTAGTTTAGCCGCAAATCGAATTTTAAGGGACAGAAAAAGTGTAAAGTTTGATGGGTCTAGGACGCATAGTTTAGCCGGAAAACGCGTTTAAAGATAAAAATGTCCAATTTTTTTAAAATTAGTTTTTCGTGTCATTCGTTACATGGATTAAAAGGTGGCAGTTCCAAGATCACGAATATATAATTTTTAAGTCGCTGGGGCAAGTAGTTTAGCCGCAAATCGAATTTTAAGGGACAGAAAAAGTGTAAAGTTTGATGGGTCTAGGACGCATAGTTTAGCCGGAAAACGCGTTTAAAGATAAAAATGTCCAATTTTTTTAAAATTAGTTTTTCGTGTCATTCGTTACATGGATTAAAAGGTGGCAGTTCCAAGATCACGAATATATAATTTTTAAGTCGCTGGGGCAAGTAGTTTAGCCGCAAATCGAATTTTAAGGGACAGAAAAAGTGTAAGGTTTGATGGGTCTAGGACACATAGTTTAGCCGGAAAACGCGTTTAAAGATAAGAATGTCCAATTTTTTTAAAATTAGTTTTTCGTGTCATTCGTTACATGGATTAAAAGGTGGCAGTTCCAAGATCACGAATATATAATTTTTAAGTCGCTGGGGCAAGTAGTTTAGCCGCAAATCGAATTTTAAGGGACAGAAAAAGTGTAAAGTTTGATGGGTCTAGGACGCATAGTTTAGCCGGAAAACGCGTTTAAAGATAAAAATGTCCAATTTTTTTAAAATTAGTTTTTCGTGCCATTCGTTACATGGATTAAAAGGTGGCAGTTCCAAGATCACGAATATATAATTTTTAAGTCGCTGGGGCAAGTAGTTTAGCCGCAAATCGAATTTTAAGGGACAGAAAAAGTGTAAAGTTTGATGGGTCTAGGACGCATAGTTTAGCCGGAAAACGCGTTTAAAGATAAAAATGTCCAATTTTTTTAAAATTAGTTTTTCGTGTCATTCGTTACATGGATTAAAAGGTGGCAGTTCCAAGATCACGAATATATAATTTTTAAGTCGCTGGGGCAAGTAGTTTAGCCGCAAATCGAATTTTAAGGGACAGAAAAAGTGTAAAGTTTGATGGGTCTAGGACGCATAGTTTAGCCGGAAAACGCGTTTAAAGATAAAAATGTCCAATTTTTTTAAAATTAGTTTTTCGTGTCATTCGTTACATGGATTAAAAGGTGGCAGTTCCAAGATCACGAATATATATCGAATTTTAAGGGACAGAAAAAGTGTAAAGTTTGATGGGTCTAGGACGCATAGTTTAGCCGGAAAACGCGTTTAAAGATAAAAATGTCCAATTTTTTTAAAATTAGTTTTTCGTGTCATTCGTTACATGGATTAAAAGGTGGCAGTTCCAAGATCACGAATATATAATTTTTAAGTCGCTGGGGCAAGTAGTTTAGCCGCAAATCGAATTTTAAGGGACAGAAAAAGTGTAAGGTTTGATGGGTCTAGGACACATAGTTTAGCCGGAAAACGCGTTTAAAGATAAGAATGTCCAATTTTTTTAAAATTAGTTTTTCGTGTCATTCGTTACATGGATTAAAAGGTGGCAGTTCCAAGATCACGAATATATAATTTTTAAGTCGCTGGGGCAAGTAGCTTAGCCGCAAATCGAATTTTAAGGGACAGAAAAAGTGTAAAGTTTGATGGGTCTAGGACGCATAGTTTAGCCGGAAAACGCGTTTAAAGATAAAAATGTCCAATTTTTTTAAAATTAGTTTTTCGTGTCATTCGTTACATGGATTAAAAGGTGGCAGTTCCAAGATCACGAATATATAATTTTTAAGTCGCTGGGGCAAGTAGTTTAGCCGCAAATCGAATTTTAAGGGACAGAAAAAGTGTAAAGTTTGATGGGTCTAGGACGCATAGTTTAGCCGGAAAACGCGCTTAAAGATAAAAACGTCCAATTTTTTTAAAATTAGTTTTTCGTGTCATTCGTTACATGGATTAAAAGGTGGCAGTTCCAAGATCACGAATATATAATTTTTAAGTCGCTGGGGCAAGTAGTTTAGCCGCAAATCGAATTTTAAGGGACAGAAAAATTGTAAAGTTTGATGGGTCTAGGACGCATAGTTTAGCCGGAAAACGCGTTTAAAGATAAAAATGTCCAATTTTTTTAAAATTAGTTTTTCGTGTCATTCGTTACATGGATTAAAAGGTGGCAGTTCCAAGATCACGAATATATAATTTTTAAGTCGCTGGGGCAAGTAGTTTAGCCGCAAATCGAATTTTAAGGGACAGAAAAAGTGTAAAGTTTGATGGGTCTAGGACGCATAGTTTAGCCGGAAAACGCGTTTAAAGATAAAAATGTCCAATTTTTTTAAAATTAGTTTTTCGTGTCATTCGTTACATGGATTAAAAGGTGGCAGTTCCAAGATCACGAATATATAATTTTTAAGTCGCTGGGGCAAGTAGTTTAGCCGCAAATCGAATTTTAAGGGACAGAAAAAGTGTAAAGTTTGATGGGTCTAGGACGCATAGTTTAGCCGGAAAACGCGTTTAAAGATAAAAACGTCCAATTTTTTTAAAATTAGTTTTTCGTGTCATTCGTTACATGGATTAAAAGGTGGCAGTTCCAAGATCACGAATATATAATTTTTAAGTCGCTGGGGCAAGTAGTTTAGCCGCAAATCGAATTTTAAGGGACAGAAAAAGTGTAAAGTTTGATGGGTCTAGGACGCATAGTTTAGCCGGAAAACGCGTTTAAAGATAAAAATGTCCAATTTTTTTAAAATTAGTTTTTCGTGTCATTCGTTACATGGATTAAAAGGTGGCAGTTCCAAGATCACGAATATATAATTTTTAAGTCGCTGGGGCAAGTAGTTTAGCCGCAAATCGAATTTTAAGGGACAGAAAAAGTGTAAAGTTTGATGGGTCTAGGACGCATAGTTTAGCCGGAAAACGCGTTTAAAGATAAAAATGTCCAATTTTTTTAAAATTAGTTTTTCGTGTCATTCGTTACATGGATTAAAAGGTGGCAGTTCCAAGATCACGAATATATAATTTTTAAGTCGCTGGGGCAAGTAGTTTAGCCGCAAATCGAATTTTAAGGGACAGAAAAAGTGTAAAGTTTGATGGGTCTAGGACGCATAGTTTAGCCGGAAAACGCGTTTAAAGATAAAAATGTCCAATTTTTTTAAAATTAGTTTTTCGTGTCATTCGTTACATGGATTAAAAGGTGGCAGTTCCAAGATCACGAATATATAATTTTTAAGTCGCTGGGGCAAGTAGTTTAGCCGCAAATCGAATTTTAAGGGACAGAAAAAGTGTAAAGTTTGATGGGTCTAGGACGCATAGTTTAGCCGGAAAACGCGTTTAAAGATAAAAATGTCCAATTTTTTTAAAATTAGTTTTTCGTGTCATTCGTTACATGGATTAAAAGGTGGCAGTTCCAAGATCACGAATATATAATTTTTAAGTCGCTGGGGCAAGTAGTTTAGCCGCAAATCGAATTTTAAGGGACAGAAAAAGTGTAAAGTTTGATGGGTCTAGGACGCATAGTTTAGCCGGAAAACGCGTTTAAAGATAAAAATGTCCAATTTTTTTAAAATTAGTTTTTCGTGTCATTCGTTACATGGATTAAAAGGTGGCAGTTCCAAGATCACGAATATATAATTTTTAAGTCGCTGGGGCAAGTAGTTTAGCCGCAAATCGAATTTTAAGGGACAGAAAAAGTGTAAAGTTTGATGGGTCTAGGACGCATAGTTTAGCCGGAAAACGCGTTTAAAGATAAAAATGCCCAATTTTTTTAAAATTAGTTTTTCGTGTCATTCGTTACATGGATTAAAAGGTGGCAGTTCCAAGATCACGAATATATAATTTTTAAGTCGCTGGGGCAAGTAGTTTAGCCGCAAATCGAATTTTAAGGGACAGAAAAAGTGTAAAGTTTGATGGGTCTAGGACGCATAGTTTAGCCGGAAAACGCGTTTAAAGATAAAAATGTCCAATTTTTTTAAAATTAGTTTTTCGTGTCATTCGTTACATGGATTAAAAGGTGGCAGTTCCAAGATCACGAATATATAATTTTTAAGTCGCTGGGGCAAGTAGTTTAGCCGCAAATCGAATTTTAAGGGACAGAAAAAGTGTAAAGTTTGATGGGTCTAGGACGCATAGTTTAGCCGGAAAACGCGTTTAAAGATAAAAACGTCCAATTTTTTTAAAATTAGTTTTTCGTGTCATTCGTTACATGGATTAAAAGGTGGCAGTTCCAAGATCACGAATATATAATTTTTAAGTCGCTGGGGCAAGTAGTTTAGCCGCAAATCGAATTTTAAGGGACAGAAAAAGTGTAAAGTTTGATGGGTCTAGGACGCATAGTTTAGCCGGAAAACGCGTTTAAAGATAAAAATGTCCAATTTTTTTAAAATTAGTTTTTCGTGTCATTCGTTACATGGATTAAAAGGTGGCAGTTCCAAGATCACGAATATATAATTTTTAAGTCGCTGGGGCAAGTAGTTTAGCCGCAAATCGAATTTTAAGGGACAGAAAAAGTGTAAAGTTTGATGGGTCTAGGACGCATAGTTTAGCCGGAAAACGCGTTTAAAGATAAAAATGTCCAATTTTTTTAAAATTAGTTTTTCGTGTCATTCGTTACATGGATTAAAAGGTGGCAGTTCCAAGATCACGAATATATAATTTTTAAGTCGCTGGGGCAAGTAGTTTAGCCGCAAATCGAATTTTAAGGGACAGAAAAAGTGTAAAGTTTGATGGGTCTAGGACGCATAGTTTAGCCGGAAAACGCGTTTAAAGATAAAAATGTCCAATTTTTTTAAAATTAGTTTTTCGTGTCATTCGTTACATGGATTAAAAGGTGGCAGTTCCAAGATCACGAATATATAATTTTTAAGTCGCTGGGGCAAGTAGTTTAGCCGCAAATCGAATTTTAAGGGACAGAAAAAGTGTAAAGTTTGATGGGTCTAGGACGCATAGTTTAGCCGGAAAACGCGTTTAAAGATAAAAATGTCCAATTTTTTTAAAATTAGTTTTTCGTGTCATTCGTTACATGGATTAAAAGGTGGCAGTTCCAAGATCACGAATATATAATTTTTAAGTCGCTGGGGCAAGTAGTTTAGCCGCAAATCGAATTTTAAGGGACAGAAAAAGTGTAAAGTTTGATGGGTCTAGGACGCATAGTTTAGCCGGAAAACGCGTTTAAAGATAAAAATGTCCAATTTTTTTAAAATTAGTTTTTCGTGTCATTCGTTACATGGATTAAAAGGTGGCAGTTCCAAGATCACGAATATATAATTTTTAAGTCGCTGGGGCAAGTAGTTTAGCCGCAAATCGAATTTTAAGGGACAGAAAAAGTGTAAAGTTTGATGGGTCTAGGACGCATAGTTTAGCCGGAAAACGCGTTTAAAGATAAAAATGCCCAATTTTTTTAAAATTAGTTTTTCGTGTCATTCGTTACATGGATTAAAAGGTGGCAGTTCCAAGATCACGAATATATAATTTTTAAGTCGCTGGGGCAAGTAGTTTAGCCGCAAATCGAATTTTAAGGGACAGAAAAAGTGTAAAGTTTGATGGGTCTAGGACGCATAGTTTAGCCGGAAAACGCGTTTAAAGATAAAAATGTCCAATTTTTTTAAAATTAGTTTTTCGTGTCATTCGTTACATGGATTAAAAGGTGGCAGTTCCAAGATCACGAATATATAATTTTTAAGTCGCTGGGGCAAGTAGTTTAGCCGCAAATCGAATTTTAAGGGACAGAAAAAGTGTAAAGTTTGATGGGTCTAGGACGCATAGTTTAGCCGGAAAACGCGTTTAAAGATAAAAATGTCCAATTTTTTTAAAATTAGTTTTTCGTGTCATTCGTTACATGGATTAAAAGGTGGCAGTTCCAAGATCACGAATATATAATTTTTAAGTCGCTGGGGCAAGTAGTTTAGCCGCAAATCGAATTTTAAGGGACAGAAAAAGTGTAAAGTTTGATGGGTCTAGGACGCATAGTTTAGCCGGAAAACGCGTTTAAAGATAAAAATGTCCAATTTTTTTAAAATTAGTTTTTCGTGTCATTCGTTACATGGATTAAAAGGTGGCAGTTCCAAGATCACGAATATATAATTTTTAAGTCGCTGGGGCAAGTAGTTTAGCCGCAAATCGAATTTTAAGGGACAGAAAAAGTGTAAAGTTTGATGGGTCTAGGACGCATAGTTTAGCCGGAAAACGCGTTTAAAGATAAAAATGTCCAATTTTTTTAAAATTAGTTATTCGTGTCATTCGTTACATGGATTAAAAGGTGGCAGTTCCAAGATCACGAATATATAATTTTTAAGTCGCTGGGGCAAGTAGTTTAGCCGCAAATCGAATTTTAAGGGACAGAAAAAGTGTAAAGTTTGATGGGTCTAGGACGCATAGTTTAGCCGGAAAACGCGTTTAAAGATAAAAATGTCCAATTTTTTTAAAATTAGTTTTTCGTGTCATTCGTTACATGGATTAAAAGGTGGCAGTTCCAAGATCACGAATATATAATTTTTAAGTCGCTGGGGCAAGTAGTTTAGCCGCAAATCGAATTTTAAGGGACAGAAAAAGTGTAAAGTTTGATGGGTCTAGGACGCATAGTTTAGCCGGAAAACGCGTTTAAAGATAAAAATGTCCAATTTTTTTAAAATTAGTTTTTCGTGTCATTCGTTACATCGATTAAAAGGTGGCAGTTCCAAGATCACGAATATATAATTTTTAAGTCGCTGGGGCAAGTAGTTTAGCCGCAAATCGAATTTTAAGGGACAGAAAAAGTGTAAAGTTTGATGGGTCTAGGACGCATAGTTTAGCCGGAAAACGCGTTTAAAGATAAAAATGTCCAATTTTTTTAAAATTAGTTTTTCGTGTCATTCGTTACATGGATTAAAAGGTGGCAGTTCCAAGATCACGAATATATAATTTTTAAGTCGCTGGGGCAAGTAGTTTAGCCGCAAATCGAATTTTAAGGGACAGAAAAAGTGTAAAGTTTGATGGGTCTAGGACGTATAGTTTAGCCGGAAAACGCGTTTAAAGATAAAAATGTCCAATTTTTTTAAAATTAGTTTTTCGTGTCATTCGTTACATGGATTAAAAGGTGGCAGTTCCAAGATCACGAATATATAATTTTTAAGTCGCTGGGGCAAGTAGTTTAGCCGCAAATCGAATTTTAAGGGACAGAAAAAGTGTAAAGTTTGATGGGTCTAGGACGCATAGTTTAGCCGGAAAACGCGTTTAAAGATAAAAATGTCCAATTTTTTTAAAATTAGTTTTTCGTGTCATTCGTTACATGGATTAAAAGGTGGCAGTTCCAAGATCACGAATATATAATTTTTAAGTCGCTGGGGCAAGTAGTTTAGCCGCAAATCGAATTTTAAGGGACAGAAAAAGTGTAAAGTTTGATGGGTCTAGGACGCATAGTTTAGCCGGAAAACGCGTTTAAAGATAAAAATGTCCAATTTTTTTAAAATTAGTTTTTCGTGTCATTCGTTACATGGATTAAAAGGTGGCAGTTCCAAGATCACGAATATATAATTTTTAAGTCGCTGGGGCAAGTAGTTTAGCCGCAAATCGAATTTTAAGGGACAGAAAAAGTGTAAAGTTTGATGGGTCTAGGACGCATAGTTTAGCCGGAAAACGCGTTTAAAGATAAAAATGTCCAATTTTTTTAAAATTAGTTTTTCGTGTCATTCGTTACATGGATTAAAAGGTGGCAGTTCCAAGATCACGAATATATAATTTTTAAGTCGCTGGGGCAAGTAGTTTAGCCGCAAATCGAATTTTAAGGGACAGAAAAAGTGTAAAGTTTGATGGGTCTAGGACGCATAGTTTAGCCGGAAAACGCGTTTAAAGATAAAAATGTCCAATTTTTTTAAAATTAGTTTTTCGTGTCATTCGTTAAATGGATTAAAAGGTGGCAGTTCCAAGATCACGAATATATAATTTTTAAGTCGCTGGGGCAAGTAGTTTAGCCGCAAATCGAATTTTAAGGGACAGAAAAAGTGTAAAGTTTGATGGGTCTAGGACGCATAGTTTAGCCGGAAAACGCGTTTAAAGATAAAAACGTCAAATTTTTTTAAAATTAGTTTTTCGTGTCATTCGTTACATGGATTAAAAGGTGGCAGTTCCAAGATCACGAATATATAATTTTTAAGTCGCTGGGGCAAGTAGTTTAGCAGCAAATCGAATTTTAAGGGACAGATAAAATGTAAAGTTTGATGGGTCTAGGACGCATAGTTTAGCCGGAAAACGCGTTTAAAGATAAAAACGTCCAATTTTTTTAAAATTAGTTTTTCGTGTCATTCGTTACATGGATTAAAAGGTGGCAGTTCCAAGATCACGAATATATAATTTTTAAGTCGCTGGGGCAAGTAGTTTAGCCGCAAATCGAATTTTAAGGGACAGAAAAAGTGTAAAGTTTGATGGGTCTAGGACGCATAGTTTAGCCGGAAAACGCGTTTAAAGATAAAAATGTCCAATTTTTTTAAAATTAGTTTTTCGTGTCATTCGTTACATGGATTAAAAGGTGGCAGTTCCAAGATCACGAATATATAATTTTTAAGTCGCTGGGGCAAGTAGTTTAGCCGCAAATCGAATTTTAAGGGACAGAAAAAGTGTAAAGTTTGATGGGTCTAGGACGCATAGTTTAGCCGGAAAACGCGTTTAAAGATAAAAATGTCCAATTTTTTTAAAATTAGTTTTTCGTGTCATTCGTTACATGGATTAAAAGGTGGCAGTTCCAAGATCACGAATATATAATTTTTAAGTCGCTGGGGCAAGTAGTTTAGCCGCAAATCGAATTTTAAGGGACAGAAAAAGTGTAAAGTTTGATGGGTCTAGGACGCATAGTTTAGCCGGAAAACGCGTTTAAAGATAAAAATGTCCAATTTTTTTAAAATTAGTTTTTCGTGTCATTCGTTACATGGATTAAAAGGTGGCAGTTCCAAGATCACGAATATATAATTTTTAAGTCGCTGGGGCAAGTAGTTTAGCCGCAAATCGAATTTTAAGGGACAGAAAAAGTGTAAAGTTTGATGGGTCTAGGACGCATAGTTTAGCCCGAAAACGCGTTTAAAGATAAAAATGTCCAATTTTTTTAAAATTAGTTTTTCGTGTCATTCGTTACATGGATTAAAAGGTGGCAGTTCCAAGATCACGAATATATAATTTTTAAGTCGCTGGGGCAAGTAGTTTAGCCGCAAATCGAATTTTAAGGGACAGAAAAAGTGTAAAGTTTGATGGGTCTAGGACGCATAGTTTAGCCGGAAAACGCGTTTAAAGATAAAAATGTCCAATTTTTTTAAAATTAGTTTTTCGTGTCATTCGTTACATGGATTAAAAGGTGGCAGTTCCAAGATCACGAATATATAATTTTTAAGTCGCTGGGGCAAGTAGTTTAGCCGCAAATCGAATTTTAAGGGACAGAAAAAGTGTAAAGTTTGATGGGTCTAGGACGCATAGTTTAGCCGGAAAACGCGTTTAAAGATAAAAATGTCCATTTTTTTTTAAATTAGTTTTTCGTGTCATTCGTTACATGGATTAAAAGGTGGCAGTTCCAAGATCACGAATATATAATTTTTAAGTCGCTGGGGCAAGTAGTTTAGCCGCAAATCGAATTTTAAGGGACAGAAAAAGTGTAAAGTTTGATGGGTCTAGGACGCATAGTTTAGCCGGAAAACGCGTTTAAAGATAAAAATGTCCAATTTTTTTTAAATTAGTTTTTCGTGTCATTCGTTACATGGATTAAAAGGTGGCAGTTCCAAGATCACGAATATATAATTTTTAAGTCGCTGGGGCAAGAAGTTTAGCCGCAAATCGAATTTTAAGGGACAGAAAAAGTGTAAAGTTTGATGGGTCTAGGACGCATAGTTTAGCCGGAAAACGCGTTTAAAGATAAAAATGTCCATTTTTTTTAAAATTAGTTTTTCGTGTCATTCGGTACATGGATTAAAAGGTGGCAGTTCCAAGATCACGAATATATAATTTTTAAGTCGCTGGGGCAAGTAGTTTAGCCGCAAATCGAATTTTAAGGGACAGAAAAAGTGTAAAGTTTGATGGGTCTAGGACGCATAGTTTAGCCGGAAAACGCGTTTAAAGATAAAAATGTGCAATTTTTTTAAAATTAGTTTTTCGTGTCATTCGTTACATGGATTAAAAGGTGGCAGTTCCAAGATCACGAATATATAATTTTTAAGTCGCTGGGGCGAGTAGTTTAGCCGCAAATCGAATTTTAAGGGACAGAAAAAGTGTAAAGTTTGATGGGTCTAGGACGCATAGTTTAGCCGGAAAACGCGTTTAAAGATAAAAATGTCCAATTTTTTTAAAATTAGTTTTTCGTGTCATTCGTTACATGGATTAAAAGGTGGCAGTTCCAAGATCACGAATATATAATTTTTAAGTCGCTGGGGCAAGTAGTTTAGCCGCAAATCGAATTTTAAGGGACAGAAAAAGTGTAAAGTTTGATGGGTCTAGGACGCATAGTTTAGCCGGAAAACGCGTTTAAAGATAAAAATGTCCAATTTTTTTAAAATTAGTTTTTCGTGTCATTCGTTACATGGATTAAAAGGTGGCAGTTCCAAGATCACGAATATATAATTTTTAAGTCGCTGGGGCAAGTAGTTTAGCCGCAAATCGAATTTTAAGGGACAGAAAAAGTGTAAAGTTTGATGGGGCTAGGACGCATTGTTTAGCCGGAAAACGCGTTTAAAGATAAAAACGTCCAATTTTTTTAAAATTAGTTTTTCGTGTCATTCGTTACATGGATTAAAAGGTGGCAGTTCCAAGATCACGAATATATAATTTTTAAGTCGCTGGGGCAAGTATTTTAGCCGCAAATCGAATTTTAAGGGACAGAAAAAGTGTAAAGTTTGATGGGTCTATGACGCATAGTTTAGCCGGAAAACGCGTTTAAAGATAAAAATGTCCAATTTTTTTAAAATTAGTTTTTTGTGTCATTCGTTACATGGATTAAAAGGTGGCAGTTCCAAGATCACGAATATATAATTTTTAAGTCGCTGGGGCAAGTAGTTTAGCCGCAAATCGAATTTTAAGGGACAGAAAAAGTGTAAAGTTTGATAGGTCTAGGACGCATAGCTTAGCCGGAAAACGCGTTTAAAGATAAAAATGTCCAATTTTTTTAAAATTAGTTTTTCGTGTCATTCGTTAAATGGATTAAAAGGTGGCAGTTCCAAGATCACGAATATATAATTTTTAAGTCGCTGGGGCAAGTAGTTTAGCCGCAAATCGAATTTTAAGGGACAGAAAAAGTGTAAAGTTTGATGGGTCTAGGACGCATAGTTTAGCCGGAAAACGCGTTTAAAGATAAAAACGTCAAATTTTTTTAAAATTAGTTTTTCGTGTCATTCGTTACATGGATTAAAAGGTGGCAGTTCCAAGATCACGAATATATAATTTTTAAGTCGCTGGGGCAAGTAGTTTAGCAGCAAATCGAATTTTAAGGGACAGATAAAATGTAAATTTTGATGGGTCTAGGACGCATAGTTTAGCCGGAAAACGCGTTTAAAGATAAAAACGTCCAATTTTTTTAAAATTAGTTTTTCGTGTCATTCGTTACATGGATTAAAAGGTGGCAGTTCCAAGATCACGTATATATAATTTTTAAGTCGCTGGGGCAAGTAGTTTAGCCGCAAATCGAATTTTAAGGGACAGAAAAAGTGTAAAGTTTGATGGGTCTAGGACGCATAGTTTAGCCGGAAAACGCGTTTAAAGATAAAAATGTCCAATTTTTTTAAAATTAGTTTTTCGTGTCATTCGTTACATGGATTAAAAGGTGGCAGTTCCAAGATCACGAATATATAATTTTTAAGTCGCTGGGGCAAGTAGTTTAGCCGCAAATCGAATTTTAAGGGACAGAAAAAGTGTAAAGTTTGATGGGTCTAGGACGCATAGTTTAGCCGGAAAACGCGTTTAAAGATAAAAATGTCCAATTTTTTTAAAATTAGTTTTTCGTGTCATTCGTTACATGGATTAAAAGGTGGCAGTTCCAAGATCACGAATATATAATTTTTAAGTCGCTGGGGCAAGTAGTTTAGCCGCAAATCGAATTTTAAGGGACAGAAAAAGTGTAAAGTTTGATGGGTCTAGGACGCATAGTTTAGCCGGAAAACGCGTTTAAAGATAAAAATGTCCAATTTTTTTAAAATTAGTTTTTCGTGTCATTCGTTACATGGATTAAAAGGTGGCAGTTCCAAGATCACGAATATATAATTTTTAAGTCGCTGGGGCAAGTAGTTTAGCCGCAAATCGAATTTTAAGGGACAGAAAAAGTGTAAAGTTTGATGGGTCTAGGACGCATAGTTTAGCCGGAAAACGCGTTTAAAGATAAAAATGTCCAATTTTTTTAAAATTAGTTTTTCGTGTCATTCGTTACATGGATTAAAAGGTGGCAGTTCCAAGATCACGAATATATAATTTTTAAGTCGCTGGGGCAAGTAGTTTAGCCGCAAATCGAATTTTAAGGGACAGAAAAAGTGTAAAGTTGGATGGGTCTAGGACGCATAGTTTAGCCGGAAAACGCGTTTAAAGATAAAAATGTCCAATTTTTTTAAAATTAGTTTTTCGTGTCATTCGTTACATGGATTAAAAGGTGGCAGTTCCAAGATCACGAATATATAATTTTTAAGTCGCTGGGGCAAGTAGTTTAGCCGCAAATCGAATTTTAAGGGACAGAAAAAGTGTAAAGTTTGATAGGTCTAGGACGCAATTAGTTTTTCGTGTCATTCGTTACATGGATTAAAAGGTGGCAGTTCCAAGATCACGAATATATAATTTTTAAGTCGCTGGGGCAAGTAGTTTAGCCGCAAATCGAATTTTAAGGGACAGAAAAAGTGTAAAGTTTGATGGGTCTAGGACGCATAGTTTAGCCGGAAAACGCGTTTAAAGATAAAAATGTCCAATTTTTTTAAAATTAGTTTTTCGTGTCATTCGTTACATGGATTAAAAGGTGGCAGTTCCAAGATCACGAATATATAATTTTTAAGTCGCTGGGGCAAGTAGTTTAGCCGCAAATCGAATTTTAAGGGACAGAAAAAGTGTAAAGTTTGATGGGTCTAGGACGCATAGTTTAGCCGGAAAACGCGTTTAAAGATAAAAATGTGCAATTTTTTTAAAATTAGTTTTTCGTGTCATTCGTTACATGGATTAAAAGGTGGCAGTTCCAAGATCACGAATATATAATTTTTAAGTCGCTGGGGCGAGTAGTTTAGCCGCAAATCGAATTTTAAGGGACAGAAAAAGTGTAAAGTTTGATGGGTCTAGGACGCATAGTTTAGCCGGAAAACGCGTTTAAAGATAAAAATGTCCAATTTTTTTAAAATTAGTTTTTCGTGTCATTCGTTACATGGATTAAAAGGTGGCAGTTCCAAGATCACGAATATATAATTTTTAAGTCGCTGGGCCAAGTAGTTTAGCCGCAAATCGAATTTTAAGGGACAGAAAAAGTGTAAAGTTTGATGGGTGTAGGACGCATAGTTTAGCCGGAAAACGCGTTTAAAGATAAAAATGTCCAATTTTTTTAAAATTAGTTTTTCGTGTCATTCGTTACATGGATTAAAAGGTGGCAGTTCCAAGATCACGAATATATAATTTTTAAGTCGCTGGGGCAAGTAGTTTAGCCGCAAATCGAATTTTAAGGGACAGAAAAAGTGTAAAGTTTGATGGGGCTAGGACGCATTGTTTAGCCGGAAAACGCGTTTAAAGATAAAAACGTCCAATTTTTTTAAAATTAGTTTTTCGTGTCATTCGTTACATGGATTAAAAGGTGGCAGTTCCAAGATCACGAATATATAATTTTTAAGTCGCTGGGGCAAGTATTTTAGCCGCAAATCGAATTTTAAGGGACAGAAAAAGTGTAAAGTTTGATGGGTCTATGACGCATAGTTTAGCCGGAAAACGCGCTTAAAGATAAAAATGTCCAATTTTTTTAAAATTAGTTTTTTGTGTCATTCGTTACATGGATTAAAAGGTGGCAGTTCCAAGATCACGAATATATAATTTTTAAGTCGCTGGGGCAAGTAGTTTAGCCGCAAATCGAATTTTAAGGGACAGAAAAAGTGTAAAGTTTGATAGGTCTAGGACGCATAGCTTAGCCGGAAAACGCGTTTAAAGATAAAAATGTCCAATTTTTTTAAAATTAGTTTTTCGTGTCATTCGTTAAATGGATTAAAAGGTGGCAGTTCCAAGATCACGAATATATAATTTTTAAGTCGCTGGGGCAAGTAGTTTAGCCGCAAATCGAATTTTAAGGGACAGAAAAAGTGTAAAGTTTGATGGGTCTAGGACGCATAGTTTAGCCGGAAAACGCGTTTAAAGATAAAAACGTCAAATTTTTTTAAAATTAGTTTTTCGTGTCATTCGTTACATGGATTAAAAGGTGGCAGTTCCAAGATCACGAATATATAATTTTTAAGTCGCTGGGGCAAGTAGTTTAGCAGCAAATCGAATTTTAAGGGACAGATAAAATGTAAATTTTGATGGGTCTAGGACGCATAGTTTAGCCGGAAAACGCGTTTAAAGATAAAAACGTCCAATTTTTTTAAAATTAGTTTTTCGTGTCATTCGTTACATGGATTAAAAGGTGGCAGTTCCAAGATCACGAATATATAATTTTTAAGTCGCTGGGGCAAGTAGTTTAGCCGCAAATCGAATTTTAAGGGACAGAAAAAGTGTAAAGTTTGATGGGTCTAGGACGCATAGTTTAGCCGGAAAACGCGTTTAAAGATAAAAATGTCCAATTTTTTTAAAATTAGTTTTTCGTGTCATTCGTTACATGGATTAAAAGGTGGCAGTTCCAAGATCACGAATATATAATTTTTAAGTCGCTGGGGCAAGTAGTTTAGCCGCAAATCGAATTTTAAGGGACAGAAAAAGTGTAAAGTTTGATGGGTCTAGGACGCATAGTTTAGCCGGAAAACGCGTTTAAAGATAAAAATGTCCAATTTTTTTAAAATTAGTTTTTCGTGTCATTCGTTACATGGATTAAAAGGTGGCAGTTCCAAGATCACGAATATATAATTTTTAAGTCGCTGGGGCAAGTAGTTTAGCCGCAAATCGAATTTTAAGGGACAGAAAAAGTGTAAAGTTTGATGGGTCTAGGACGCATAGTTTAGCCGGAAAACGCGTTTAAAGATAAAAATGTCCAATTTTTTTAAAATTAGTTTTTCGTGTCATTCGTTACATGGATTAAAAGGTGGCAGTTCCAAGATCACGAATATATAATTTTTAAGTCGCTGGGGCAAGTAGTTTAGCCGCAAATCGAATTTTAAGGGACAGAAAAAGTGTAAAGTTTGATGGGTCTAGGACGCATAGTTTAGCCGGAAAACGCGTTTAAAGATAAAAATGTCCAATTTTTTTAAAATTAGTTTTTCGTGTCATTCGTTACATGGATTAAAAGGTGGCAGTTCCAAGATCACGAATATATAATTTTTAAGTCGCTGGGGCAAGTAGTTTAGCCGCAAATCGAATTTTAAGGGACACAAAAAGTGTAAAGTTGGATGGGTCTAGGACGCATAGTTTAGCCGGAAAACGCGTTTAAAGATAAAAATGTCCAATTTTTTTAAAATTAGTTTTTCGTGTCATTCGTTACATGGATTAAAAGGTGGCAGTTCCAAGATCACGAATATATAATTTTTAAGTCGCTGGGGCAAGTAGTTTAGCCGCAAATCGAATTTTAAGGGACAGAAAAAGTGTAAAGTTTGATGGGTCTAGGACGCATAGTTTAGCCGGAAAACGCGTTTAAAGATAAAAATGTCCAATTTTTTTAAAATTAGTTTTTCGTGTCATTCGTTACATGGATTAAAAGGTGGCAGTTCCAAGATCACGAATATATAATTTTTAAGTCGCTGGGCCAAGTAGTTTAGCCGCAAATCGAATTTTAAGGGACAGAAAAAGTGTAAAGTTTGATGGGTGTAGGACGCATAGTTTAGCCGGAAAACGCGTTTAAAGATAAAAATGTCCAATTTTTTTAAAATTAGTTTTTCGTGTCATTCGTTACATGGATTAAAAGGTGGCAGTTCCAAGATCACGAATATATAATTTTTAAGTCGCTGGGGCAAGTAGTTTAGCCGCAAATCGAATTTTAAGGGACAGAAAAAGTGTAAAGTTTGATGGGTCTAGGACGCATAGTTTAGCCGGAAAACGCGTTTAAAGATAAAAATGTCCAATTTTTTTAAAA
Source organism: Philhelius pedissequus (assembly GCA_910595825.1). Classification (NCBI taxonomy): domain Eukaryota; kingdom Metazoa; phylum Arthropoda; class Insecta; order Diptera; family Syrphidae; genus Philhelius; species Philhelius pedissequus. The sequence continues at coordinate 46,488,140 of OU343163.1, forward strand.
TTAGTTTTTCGTGTCATTCGTTACATGGATTAAAAGGTGGCAGTTCCAAGATCACGAATATATAATTTTTAAGTCGCTGGGGCAAGTAGTTTAGCCGCAAATCGAATTTTAAGGGGCAGAAAAAGTGTAAAGTTTGATGGGTCTAGGACGCATAGTTTAGCCGGAAAACGCGTTTAAAGATAAAAATGTCCAATTTTTTTAAAATTAGTTTTTCGTGTCATTCGTTACATGGATTAAAAGGTGGCAGTTGCAAGATCACGAATATATAATTTTTAAGTCGTTGGGGCAAGTAGTTTAGCCGCAAATCGAATTTTAAGGGACAGAAAAAATGTAAAGTTTGATGGGTCTAGGACGCATAGTTTAGCCGGAAAACGCGTTTAAAGATAAAAATGTCCAATTTTTTTAAAATTAGTTTTTCGTGTCATTCGTTACATGGATTAAAAGGTGGCAGTTCCAAGATCACGAATATATAATTTTTAAGTCGCTGGGGCAAGTAGTTTAGCCGCAAATCGAATTTTAAGGGACAGAAAAAGTGTAAAGTTTGATGGGTCTAGGACGCATAGTTTAGTTTAGCCGCAAATCGAATTTTAAGGGACAGAAAAAGTGTAAAGTTTGATGGGGCTAGGACGCATAGTTTAGCCGGAAAACGCGTTTAAAGATAAAAACGTCCAATTTTTTTAAAATTAGTTTTTCGTGTCATTCGTTACATGGATTAAAAGGTGGCAGTTCCAAGATCACGAATATATAATTTTTAAGTCGCTGGGGCAAGTATTTTAGCCGCAAATCGAATTTTAAGGGACAGAAAAAGTGTAAAGTTTGATGGGTCTATGACGCATAGTTTAGCCGGAAAACGCGTTTAAAGATAAAAATGTCCAATTTTTTTAAAATTAGTTTTTTGTGTCATTCGTTACATGGATTAAAAGGTGGCAGTTCCAAGATCACGAATATATAATTTTTAAGTCGCTGGGGCAAGTAGTTTAGCCGCAAATCGAATTTTAAGGGACAGAAAAAGTGTAAAGTTTGATAGGTCTAGGACGCATAGCTTAGCCGGAAAACGCGTTTAAAGATAAAAATGTCCAATTTTTTTAAAATTAGTTTTTCGTGTCATTCGTTAAATGGATTAAAAGGTGGCAGTTCCAAGATCACGAATATATAATTTTTAAGTCGCTGGGGCAAGTAGTTTAGCCGCAAATCGAATTTTAAGGGACAGAAAAAGTGTAAAGTTTGATGGGTCTAGGACGCATAGTTTAGCCGGAAAACGCGTTTAAAGATAAAAACGTCAAATTTTTTTAAAATTAGTTTTTCGTGTCATTCGTTACATGGATTAAAAGGTGGCAGTTCCAAGATCACGAATATATAATTTTTAAGTCGCTGGGGCAAGTAGTTTAGCAGCAAATCGAATTTTAAGGGACAGATAAAATGTAAAGTTTGATGGGTCTAGGACGCATAGTTTAGCCGGAAAACGCGTTTAAAGATAAAAACGTCCAATTTTTTTAAAATTAGTTTTTCGTGTCATTCGTTACATGGATTAAAAGGTGGCAGTTCCAAGATCACGAATATATAATTTTTAAGTCGCTGGGGCAAGTAGTTTAGCCGCAAATCGAATTTTAAGGGACAGAAAAAGTGTAAAGTTTGATGGGTCTAGGACGCATAGTTTAGCCGGAAAACGCGTTTAAAGATAAAAATGTCCAATTTTTTTAAAATTAGTTTTTCGTGTCATTCGTTACATGGATTAAAATGTAGCAGTTCCAAGATCACGAATATATAATTTTTAAGTCGCTGGGGCAAGTAGTTTAGCCGCAAATCGAATTTTAAGGGACAGAAAAAGTGTAAAGTTTGATGGGTCTAGGACGCATAGTTTAGCCGGAAAACGCGTTTAAAGATAAAAATGTCCAATTTTTTTAAAATTAGTTTTTCGTGTCATTCGTTACATGGATTAAAAGGTGGCAGTTCCAAGATCACGAATATATAATTTTTAAGTCGCTGGGGCAAGTAGTTTAGCCGCAAATCGAATTTTAAGGGACAGAAAAAGTGTAAAGTTTGATGGGTCTAGGACGCATAGTTTAGCCGGAAAACGCGTTTAAAGATAAAAATGTCCAATTTTTTTAAAATTAGTTTTTCGTGTCATTCGTTACATGGATTAAAAGGTGGCAGTTCCAAGATCACGAATATATAATTTTTAAGTCGCTGGGGCAAGTAGTTTAGCCGCAAATCGAATTTTAAGGGACAGAAAAAGTGTAAAGTTTGATGGGTCTAGGACGCATAGTTTAGCCGGAAAACGCGTTTAAAGATAAAAATGTCCAATTTTTTTAAAATTAGTTTTTCGTGTCATTCGTTACATGGATTAAAAGGTGGCAGTTCCAAGATCACGAATATATAATTTTTAAGTCGCTGGGGCAAGTAGTTTAGCCGCAAATCGAATTTTAAGGGACAGAAAAAGTGTAAAGTTGGATGGGTCTAGGACGCATAGTTTAGCCGGAAAACGCGTTTAAAGATAAAAATGTCCAATTTTTTTAAAATTAGTTTTTCGTGTCATTCGTTACATGGATTAAAAGGTGGCAGTTCCAAGATCACGAATATATAATTTTTAAGTCGCTGGGGCAAGTAGTTTAGCCGCAAATCGAATTTTAAGGGACAGAAAAAGTTTAAAGTTTGATGGGTCTAGGACGCATAGTTTAGCCGGAAAACGCGTTTAAAGATAAAAATGTCCAATTTTTTTAAAATTAGTTTTTCGTGTCATTCGTTACATGGATTAAAAGGTGGCAGTTCCAAGATCACGAATATATAATCTTTAAGTCGCTGGGCCAAGTAGTTTAGCCGCAAATCGAATTTTAAGGGACAGAAAAAGTGTAAAGTTTGATGGGTGTAGGACGCATAGTTTAGCCGGAAAACGCGTTTAAAGATAAAAATGTCCAATTTTTTTAAAATTAGTTTTTCGTGTCATTCGTTACATGGATTAAAAGGTGGCAGTTCCAAGATCACGAATATATAATTTTTAAGTCGCTGGGGCAAGTAGTTTAGCCGCAAATCGAATTTTAAGGGACAGAAAAAGTGTAAAGTTTGATGGGTCTAGGACGCATAGTTTAGCCGGAAAACGCGTTTAAAGATAAAAATGTCCAATTTTTTTAAAATTAGTTTTTCGTGTCATTCGTTACATGGATTAAAAGGTGGCAGTTCCAAGATCACGAATATATAATTTTTAAGTCGCTGGGGCAAGTAGTTTAGCCGCAAATCGAATTTTAAGGGACAGAAAAAGTGTAAAGTTTGATGGGTCTAGGACGCATAGTTTAGCCGGAAAACGCGTTTAAAGATAAAAATGTCCAATTTTTTTAAAATTAGTTTTTCGTGTCATTCGTTACATGGATTAAAAGGTGGCAGTTCCAAGATCACGAATATATAATTTTTAAGTCGCTGGGGCAAGTAGTTTAGCCGCAAATCGAATTTTAAGGGACAGAAAAAATGTAAAGTTTGATGGGTCTAGGACGCATAGTTTAGCCGGAAAACGCGTTTAAAGATAAAAATGTCCAATTTTTTTAAAATTAGTTTTTCGTGTCATTCGTTACATGGATTAAAAGGTGGCAGTTCCAAGATCACGAATATATAATTTTTAAGTCGCTGGGGCAAGTAGTTTAGCCGCAAATCGAATTTTAAGGGACAGAAAAAGTGTAAAGTTTGATGGGTCTAGGACGCATAGTTTAGTTTAGCCGCAAATCGAATTTTAAGGGACAGAAAAAGTGTAAAGTTTGATGGGGCTAGGACGCATAGTTTAGCCGGAAAACGCGTTTAAAGATAAAAACGTCCAATTTTTTTAAAATTAGTTTTTCGTGTCATTCGTTACATGGATTAAAAGGTGGCAGTTCCAAGATCACGAATATATAATTTTTAAGTCGCTGGGGCAAGTATTTTAGCCGCAAATCGAATTTTAAGGGACAGAAAAAGTGTAAAGTTTGATGGGTCTATGACGCATAGTTTAGCCGGAAAACGCGTTTAAAGATAAAAATGTCCAATTTTTTTAAAATTAGTTTTTTGTGTCATTCGTTACATGGATTAAAAGGTGGCAGTTCCAAGATCACGAATATATAATTTTTAAGTCGCTGGGGCAAGTAGTTTAGCCGCAAATCGAATTTTAAGGGACAGAAAAAGTGTAAAGTTTGATGGGTCTAGGACGCATAGTTTAGCCGGAAAACGCGTTTAAAGATAAAAATGTCCAATTTTTTTAAAATTAGTTTTTCGTGTCATTCGTTACATGGATTAAAAGGTGGCAGTTCCAAGATCACGAATATATAATTTTTAAGTCGCTGGGGCAAGTAGTTTAGCCGCAAATCGAATTTTAAGGGACAGAAAAAGTGTAAAGTTTGATGGGTCTAGGACGCATAGTTTAGCCGGAAAACGCGTTTAAAGATAAAAATGTCCAATTTTTTTAAAATTAGTTTTTCGTGTCATTCGTTACATGGATTAAAAGGTGGCAGTTCCAAGATCACGAATATATAATTTTTAAGTCGCTGGGGCAAGTAGTTTAGCCGCAAATAGACTTTTAAGGGACAGAAAAAGTGTAAAGTTTGATGGGTCTAGGACGCATAGCTTAGCCGGAAAACGCGTTTAAAGATAAAAATGTCCAATTTTTTTAAAATTAGTTTTTCGTGTCATTCGTTACATTAGATTAAAAGGTGGCAGTTCCAAGATCACGAATATATAATTTTTAAGTCGCTGGGCCAAGTAGTTTAGCCGCAAATCGAATTTTAAGGGACAGAAAAAGTGTAAAGTTTGATGGGTCTAGGACGCATAGTTTAGCCGGAAAACGCGTTTAAAGATAAAAATGTCCAATTTTTTTAAAATAAGTTTTTCGTGTCATTCGTTACATGGATTAAAAGGTGGCAGTTCCAAGATCACGAATATATAATTTTTAAGTCGCTGGGGCAAGTAGTTTAGCCGCAAATCGAATTTTAAGGGACAGAAAAAGTGTAAAGTTTGATGGGTCTAGGACGCATAGTTTAGCCGGAAAACGCGTTTAAAGATAAAAATGTCCAATTTTTTTAAAATTAGTTTTTCGTGTCATTCGTTACATGGATTAAAAGGTGGCAGTTCCAAGATAACGAATATATAATTTTTAAGTCGCTGGGGCAAGTAGTTTAGCCGCAAATCGAATTTTAAGGGACAGAAAAAGTGTAAAGTTTGATGGGTCTAGGACGCATAGTTTAGCCGGAAAACGCGTTTAAAGATAAAAATGTCCAATTTTTTTAAAATTAGTTTTTCGTGTCATTCGTTACATGGATTAAAAGGTGGCAGTTCCAAGATCACGAATATATAATTTTTAAGTCGCTGGGGCAAGTAGTTTAGCCGCAAATCGAATTTTAAGGGACAGAAAAAGTGTAAAGTTTGATAGGTCTAGGACGCATAGTTTAGCCGGAAAACGCGTTTAAAGATAAAAATGTCCAATTTTTTTAAAATTAGTTTTTCGTGTCATTCGTTACATGGATTAAAAGGTGGCAGTTCCAAGATCACGAATATATAATTTTTAAGTCGCTGGGGCAAGTAGTTTAGCCGCAAATCGAATTTTAAGGGACAGAAAAAGTGTAAAGTTTGATGGGTCTAGGACGCATAGTTTAGCCGGAAAACGCGTTTAAAGATAAAAATGTCCAATTTTTTTAAAATTAGTTTTTCGTGTCATTCGTTACATGGATTAAAAGGTGGCAGTTCCAAGATCACGAATATATAATTTTTAAGTCGCTGGGGCAAGTAGTTTAGCCGCAAATCGAATTTTAAGGGACAGAAAAAGTGTAAAGTTTGATGGGTCTAGGACGCATAGTTTAGCCGGAAAACGCGTTTAAAGATAAAAATGTCCATTTTTTTTAAAATTAGTTTTTCGTGTCATTCGTTACATGGATTAAAAGGTGGCAGTTCCAAGATCACGAATATATAATTTTTAAGTCGCTGGGGCAAGTAGTTTAGCCGCAAATCGAATTTTAAGGGACAGAAAAAGTGTAAAGTTTGATGGGTCTAGGACGCATAGTTTAGCCGGAAAACGCGTTTAAAGATAAAAATGTCCAATTTTTTTAAAATTAGTTTTTCGTGTCATTCGTTACATGGATTAAAAGGTGGCAGTTCCAAGATCACGAATATATAATTTTTAAGTCGCTGGGGCAAGTAGTTTAGCCGCAAATCGAATTTTAAGGGACAGAAAAAGTGTAAAGTTTGATGGGTCTAGGACGCATAGTTTAGCCGGAAAACGCGTTTAAAGATAAAAATGTCCAATTTTTTTAAAATTAGTTTTTCGTGTCATTCGTTACATGGATTAAAAGGTGGCAGTTCCAAGATCACGAATATATAATTTTTAAGTCGCTGGGGCAAGTAGTTTAGCCGCAAATCGAATTTTAAGGGACAGAAAAAGTGTAAAGTTTGATGGGTCTAGGACGCATAGTTTAGCCGGAAAACGCGTTTAAAGATAAAAATGTCCAATTTTTTTAAAATTAGTTTTTCGTGTCATTCGTTACATGGATTGAAAGGTGGCAGTTCCAAGATCACGAATATATAATTTTTAAGTCGCTGGGGCAAGTAGTTTAGCCGCAAATCGAATTTTAAGGGACAGAAAAAGTGTAAAGTTTGATGGGTCTAGGACGCATAGTTTAGCCGGAAAACGCGTTTAAAGATAAAAATGTCCAATTTTTTTAAAATTAGTTTTTCGTGTCATTCGTTACATGGATTAAAAGGTGGCAGTTCCAAGATCACGAATATATAATTTTTAAGTCGCTGGGGCAAGTAGTTTAGCCGCAAATCGAATTTTAAGGGACAGAAAAAGTGTAAAGTTTGATGGGTCTAGGACGCATAGTTTAGCCGGAAAACGCGTTTAAAGATAAAAATGTCCAATTTTTTTAAAATTAGTTTTTCGTGTCATTCGTTACATGGATTAAAATGTGGCAGTTCCAAGATCAAGGATATATAATTTTTAAGTCGCTGGGGCAAGTAGTTTAGCCGCAAATCGAATTTTAAGGGACAGAAAAAGTGTAAAGTTTGATGGGTCTAGGACGCATAGTTTAGCCGGAAAACGCGTTTAAAGATAAAAATGTCCAATTTTTTTAAAATTAGTTTTTCGTGTCATTCGTTACATGGATTAAAAGGTGGCAGTTCCAAGATCACGAATATATAATTTTTAAGTCGCTGGGGCAAGTAGTTTAGCCGCAAATCGAATTTTAAGGGACAGAAAAAGTGTAAAGTTTGATGGGTCTAGGACGCATAGTTTAGCCGGAAAACGCGTTTAAAGATAAAAATGTCCAATTTTTTTAAAATTAGTTTTTCGTGTCATTCGTTACATGGATTAAAAGGTGGCAGTTCCAAGATCACGAATATATAATTTTTAAGTCGCTGGGGCAAGTAGTTTAGCCGAAAATCGAATTTTAAGGGACAGAAAAAGTGTAAAGTTTGATGGGTCTAGGACGCATAGTTTAGCCGGAAAACGCGTTTAAAGATAAAAATGTCCAATTTTTTTAAAATTAGTTTTTCGTGTCATTCGTTACATGGATTAAAAGGTGACAGTTCCAAGATCACGAATATATAATTTTTAAGTCGCTGGGGCAAGTAGTTTAGCCGCAAATCGAATTTTAAGGGACAGAAAAAGTGTAAAGTTTGATGGGTCTAGGACGCATAGTTTAGCCGGAAAACGCGTTTAAAGATAAAAATGTCCAATTTTTTTAAAATTAGTCTTTCGTGTCATTCGTTACATGGATTAAAAGGTGGCAGTTCCAAGATCACGAATATATAATTTTTAAGTCGCTGGGGCAAGTAGTTTAGCCGCAAATCGAATTTTAAGGGACAGAAAAAGTGTAAAGTTTGATGGGTCTAGGACGCATAGTTTAGCCGGAAAACGCGTTTAAAGATAAAAATGTCCAATTTTTTTAAAATTATTTTTTCGTGTCATTCGTTACATGGATTAAAAGGTGGCAGTTCCAAGATCACGAATATATAATTTTTAAGTCGCTGGGGCAAGTAGTTTAGCCGCAAATCGAATTTTAAGGGACAGAAAAAGTGTAAAGTTTGATGGGTCTAGGACGCATAGTTTAGCCGGAAAACGCGTTTAAAGATAAAAATGTCCAATTTTTTTTAAAATTAGTTTTTCGTGTCATTCGTTACATGGATTAAAAGGTGGCAGTTCCAAGATCACGAATATATAATTTTTAAGTCGCTGGGGCAAGTAGTTTAGCCGCAAATCGAATTTTAAGGGACAGAAAAAGTGTAAAGTTTGATGGGTCTAGGACGCATAGTTTAGCCGGAAAACGCGTTTAAAGATAAAAATGTCCAATTTTTTTAAAATTAGTTTTTCGTGTCATTCGTTACATGGATTAAAAGGTGGCAGTTCCAAGATCACGAATATATAATTTCTAAGTCGCTGGGGCAAGTAGTTTAGCCGCAAATCGAATTTTAAGGGACAGAAAAAGTGTAAAGTTTGATGGGTCTAGGACGCATAGTTTAGCCGGAAAACGCGTTTAAAGATAAAAATGTCCAATTTTTTTAAAATTAGTTTTTCGTGTCATTCGTTACATGGATTAAAAGGTGGCAGTTCCAAGATCACGAATATATAATTTTTAAGTCGCTGGGGCAAGTAGTTTAGCCGCAAATCGAATTTTAAGGGACAGAAAAAGTGTAAAGTTTGATGGGTCTAGGACGCATAGTTTAGCCGGAAAACGCGTTTAAAGATAAAAATGTCCAATTTTTTTAAAATTAGTTTTTCGTGTCATTCGTTACATGGATTAAAAGGTGGCAGTTCCAAGATCACGAATATATAATTTTTAAGTCGCTGGGGCAAGTAGTTTAGCCGCAAATCGAATTTTAAGGGACAGAAAAAGTGTAAAGTTTGATGGGTCTAGGACGCATAGTTTAGCCGGAAAACGCGTTTAAAGATAAAAATGTCCAATTTTTTTAAAATTAGTTTTTCGTGTCATTCGTTACATGGATTAAAAGGTGGCAGTTCCAAGATCACGAATATATAATTTTTAAGTCGCTGGGGCAAGTAGTTTAGCCGCAAATCGAATTTTAAGGGACAGAAAAAGTGTAAAGTTTGATGGGCCTAGGACGCATAGTTTAGCCGGAAAACGCGTTTAAAGATAAAAATGTCCAATTTTTTTAAAATTAGTTTTTCGTGTCATTTGTTACATGGATTAAAAGGTGGCAGTTCCAAGATCACGAATATATAATTTTTAAGTCGGTGGGGCAAGTAGTTTAGCCGCAAATCGAATTTTAAGGGACAGAAAAAGTGTAAAGTTTGATGGGTCTAGGACGCATAGTTTAGCCGGAAAACGCGTTTAAAGATAAAAATGTCCAATTTTTTTAAAATTAGTTTTTCGTGTCATTCGTTACATGGATTAAAAGGTGGCAGTTCCAAGATCACGAATATATAATTTTTAAGTCGCTGGGGCAAGTAGTTTAGCCGCAAATCGAATTTTAAGGGACAGAAAAAGTGTAAAGTTTGATGGGTCTAGGACGCATAGTTTAGCCGGAAAACGCGTTTAAAGATAAAAATGTCCAATTTTTTTAAAATTAGTTTTTCGTGTCATTCGTTACATGGATTAAAAGGTGGCAGTTCCAAGATCACGAATATATAATTTTTAAGTCGCTGGGGCAAGTAGTTTAGCCGCAAATCGAATTTTAAGGGACAGAAAAAGTGTAAAGTTTGATGGGTCTAGGACGCATAGTTTAGCCGGAAAACGCGTTTAAAGATAAAAATGTCCAATTTTTTTAAAATTAGTTTTTCGTGTCATTCGTTACATGGATTAAAAGGTGGCAGTTCCAAGATCACGAATATATAATTTTTAAGTCGCTGGGGCAAGTAGTTTAGCCGCAAATCGAATTTTAAGGGACAGAAAAAGTGTAAAGTTTGATGGGTCTAGGACGCATAGTTTAGCCGGAAAACGCGTTTAAAGATAAAAATGTCCAATTTTTTTAAAATTAGTTTTTCGTGTCATTCGTTACATGGATTAAAAGGTGGCAGTTCCAAGATCACGAATATATAATTTTTAAGTCGCTGGGACAAGTAGTTTAGCCGCAAATCGAATTTTAAGGGACAGAAAAAGTGTAAAGTTTGATGGGTCTAGGACGCATAGTTTAGCCGGAAAACGCGTTTAAAGATAAAAATGTCCAATTTTTTTAAAATTAGTTTTTCGTGTCATTCGTTACATGGATTAAAAGGTGGCAGTTCCAAGATCACGAATATATAATTTTTAAGTCGCTGGGGCAAGTAGTTTAGCCGCAAATCGAATTTTAAGGGACAGAAAAAGTGTAAAGTTTGATGGGTCTAGGACGCATAGTTTAGCCGTAAAACGCGTTTAAAGATAAAAATGTCCAATTTTTTTTAAAATTAGTTTTTCGTGTCATTCGTTACATGGATTAAAAGGTGGCAGTTCCAAGATCACGAATATATAATTTTTAAGTCGCTGGGGCAAGTAGTTTAGCCGCAAATCGAATTTTAAGGGACAGAAAAGTGTAAAGTTTGATGGGCCTAGGACGCATAGTTTAGCCGGAAAACGCGTTTAAAGATAAAAATGTCCAATTTTTTTAAAATTAGTTTTTCGTGTCATTTGTTACATGGATTAAAAGGTGGCAGTTCCAAGATCACGAATATATAATTTTTAAGTCGCTGGGGCAAGTAGTTTAGCCGCAAATCGAATTTTAAGGGACAGAAAAAGTGTAAAGTTTGATGGGTCTAGGACGCATAGTTTAGCCGGAAAACGCGTTTAAAGATAAAAATGTCCAATTTTTTTAAAATTAGTTTTTCGTGTCATTCGTTACATGGATTAAAAGGTGGCAGTTCCAAGATCACGAATATATAATTTTTAAGTCGCTGGGGCAAGTAGTTTAGCCGCAAATCGAATTTTAAGGGACAGAAAAAGTGTAAAGTTTGATGGGTCTAGGACGCATAGTTTAGCCGGAAAACGCATTTAAAGATAAAAATGTCCAATTTTTTTAAAATTAGTTTTTCGTGTCATTCGTTACATGGATTAAAAGGTGGCAGTTCCAAGATCACGAATATATAATTTTTAAGTCGCTGGGGCAAGTAGTTTAGCCGCAAATCGAATTTTAAGGGACAGAAAAAGTGTAAAGTTTGATGGGTCTAGGACGCATAGTTTAGCCGGAAAACGCGTTTAAAGATAAAAATGTCCAATTTTTTTAAAATTAGTTTTTCGTGTCATTCGTTACATGGATTAAAAGGTGGCAGTTCCAAGATCACGAATATATAATTTTTAAGTCGCTGGGGCAAGTAGTTTAGCCGCAAATCGAATTTTAAGGGACAGAAAAAGTGTAAAGTTTGATGGGTCTAGGACGCATAGTTTAGCCGGAAAACGCGTTTAAAGATAAAAATGTCCAATTTTTTTTAAAATTAGTTTTTCGTGTCATTCGTTACATGGATTAAAAGGTGGCAGTTCCAAGATCACGAATATATAATTTTTAAGTCGCTGGGGCAAGTAGTTTAGCCGCAAATCGAATTTTAAGGGACAGAAAAAGTGTAAAGTTTGATGGGTCTAGGACGCATAGTTTAGCCGGAAAACGCGTTTAAAGATAAAAATGTCCAATTTTTTTAAAAGTAGTTTTTCGTGTCATTCGTTACATGGATTAAAAGGTGGCAGTTCCAAGATCACGAATATATAATTTTTAAGTCGCTGGGGCAAGTAGTTTAGCCGCAAATCGAATTTTAAGGGACAGAAAAAGTGTAAAGTTTGATGGGTCTAGGACGCATAGTTTAGCCGGAAAACGCGTTTAAAGATAAAAATGTCCAATTTTTTTAAAATTAGTTTTTCGTGTCATTCGTTACATGGATTAAAAGGTGGCAGTTCCAAGATCACGAATATATAATTTTTAAGTCGCTGGGGCAAGTAGTTTAGCCGCAAATCGAATTTTAAGGGACAGAAAAAGTGTAAAGTTTGATGGGTCTAGGACGCATAGTTTAGCCGGAAAACGCGTTTAAAGATAAAAATGTCCAATTTTTTTAAAATTAGTTTTTCGTGTCATTCGTTACATGGATTAAAAGGTGGCAGTTCCAAGATCACGAATATATAATTTTTAAGTCGCTGGGGCAAGTAGTTTAGCCGCAAATCGAATTTTAAGGGACAGAAAAAGTGTAAAGTTTGATGGGTCTAGGACGCATAGTTTAGCCGGAAAACGCGTTTAAAGATAAAAATGTCCAATTTTTTTAAAATTAGTTTTTCGTGTCATTCGTTACATGGATTAAAAGGTGGCAGTTCCAAGATCACGAATATATAATTTTTAAGTCGCTGGGGCAAGTAGTTTAGCCGCAAATCGAATTTTAAGGGACAGAAAAAGTGTAAAGTTTGATGGGTCTAGGACGCATAGTTTAGCCGGAAAACGCGTTTAAAGATAAAAATGTCCATTTTTTTTAAAATTAGTTTTTCGTGTCATTCGTTACATGGATTAAAAGGTGGCAGTTCCAAGATCACGAATATATAATTTTTAAGTCGCTGGGGCAAGTAGTTTAGCCGCAAATCGAATTTTAAGGGACAGAAAAAGTGTAAAGTTTGATGGGTCTAGGACGCATAGTTTAGCCGGAAAACGCGTTTAAAGATAAAAATGTCCAATTTTTTTTTAAAATTAGTTTTTCGTGTCATTCGTTACATGGATTAAAAGGTGGCAGTTCCAAGATCACGAATATATAATTTTTAAGTCGCTGGGGCAAGTAGTTTAGCCGCAAATCGAATTTTAAGGGACAGAAAAAGTGTAAAGTTTGATGGGTCTAGGACGCATAGTTTAGCCGGAAAACGCGTTTAAAGATAAAAATGTCCAATTTTTTTAAAATTAGTTTTTCGTGTCATTCGTTACATGGATTAAAAGGTGGGAGTTCCAAGATCACGAATATATAATTTTTAAGTCGCTGGGGCAAGTAGTTTAGCAAATCGAATTTTAAGGGACAGAAAAAGTGTAAAGTTTGATGGGTCTAGGACGCATAGTTTAGCCGGAAAACGCGTTTAAAGATAAAAATGTCCAATTTTTTTTAAAATTAGTTTTTCGTGTCATTCGTTACATGGATTAAAAGGTGGCAGTTCCAAGATCACGAATATATAATTTTTAAGTCGCTGGGGCAAGTAGTTTAGCCGCAAATCGAATTTTAAGGGACAGAAAAAGTGTAAAGTTTGATGGGTCTAGGACGCATAGTTTAGCCGGAAAACGCGTTTAAAGATAAAAATGTCCAATTTTTTTAAAATTAGTTTTTCGTGTCATTCGTTACATGGATTAAAAGGTGGCAGTTCCAAGATCACGAATATATAATTTTTAAGTCGCTGGGGCAAGTAGTTTAGCCGCAAATCGAATTTTAAGGGACAGAAAAAGTGTAAAGTTTGATGGGTCTAGGACGCATAGTTTAGCCGGAAAACGCGTTTAAAGATAAAAATGTCCAATTTTTTTAAAATTAGTTTTTCGTGTCATTCGTTACATGGATTAAAAGGTGGCAGTTCCAAGATCACGAATATATAATTTTTAAGTCGCTGGGGCAAGTAGTTTAGCCGCAAATCGAATTTTAAGGGACAGATAAAATGTAAAGTTTGATGGGTCTAGGACGCATAGTTTAGCCGGAAAACGCGTTTAAAGATAAAAATGTCCAATTTTTTTAAAATTAGTTTTTCGTGTCATTCGTTACATGGATTAAAAGGTGGCAGTTCCAAAATCACGAATATATAATTTTTAAGTCGCTGGGGCAAGTAGTTTAGCCGCAAATCGAATTTTAAGGGACAGAAAAAGTGTAAAGTTTGATGGGTCTAGGACGCATAGTTTAGCCGGAAAACGCGTTTAAAGATAAAAATGTCCAATTTTTTTAAAATTAGTTTTTCGTGTCATTCGTTACATGGATTAAAAGGTGGCAGTTCCAAGATCACGAATATATAATTTTTAAGTCGCTGGGGCAAGTAGTTTAGCCGCAAATCGAATTTTAAGGGACAGAAAAAGTGTAAAGTTTGATGGGTCTAGGACGCATAGTTTAGCCGGAAAACGCGTTTAAAGATAAAAATGTCCAATTTTTTTTAAAATTAGTTTTTCGTGTCATTCGTTACATGGATTAAAAGGTGGCAGTTCCAATATCACGAATATATAATTTTTAAGTCGCTGGGGCAAGTAGTTTAGCCGCAAATCGAATTTTAAGGGACAGAAAAAGTGTAAAGTTTGATGGGTCTAGGACGCATAGTTTAGCCGGAAAACGCGTTTAAAGATAAAAATGTCCAATTTTTTTAAAATTAGTTTTTCGTGTAATTCGTTACATGGATTAAAAGGTGGCAGTTCCAAGATCACGAATATATAATTTTTAAGTCGCTGGGGCAAGTAGTTTAGCCGCAAATCGAATTTTAAGGGACAGAAAAAGTGTAAAGTTTGATGGGTCTAGGACGCATAGTTTAGCCGGAAAACGCGTTTAAAGATAAAAATGTCCAATTTTTTTAAAATTAGTTTTTCGTGTCATTCGTTACATGGATTAAAAGGTGGCAGTTCCAAGATCACGAATATATAATTTTTAAGTCGCTGGGGCAAGTAGTTTAGCCGCAAATCGAATTTTAAGGGACAGAAAAAGTGTAAAGTTTGATGGGTCTAGGACGCATAGTTTAGCCGGAAAACGCGTTTAAAGATAAAAATGTCCATTTTTTTTAAAATTAGTTTTTCGTGTCATTCGTTACATGGATTAAAAGGTGGCAGTTCCAAGATCACGAATATATAATTTTTAAGTCGCTGGGGCAAGTAGTTTAGCCGCAAATCGAATTTTAAGGGACAGAAAAAGTGTAAAGTTTGATGGGTCTAGGACGCATAGTTTAGCCGGAAAACGCGTTTAAAGATAAAAATGTCCAATTTTTTTTTTAAATTAGTTTTTCGTGTCATTCGTTACATGGATTAAAAGGTGGCAGTTCCAAGATCACGAATATATAATTTTTAAGTCGCTGGGGCAAGTAGTTTAGCCGCAAATCGAATTTTAAGGGACAGAAAAAGTGTAAAGTTTGATGGGTCTAGGACGCATAGTTTAGCCGGAAAACGCGTTTAAAGATAAAAATGTCCAATTTTTTTAAAATTAGTTTTTCGTGTCATTCGTTACATGGATTAAAAGGTGGCAGTTCCAAGATCACGAATATATAATTTTTAAGTCGCTGGGGCAAGTAGTTTAGCAAATCGAATTTTAAGGGACAGAAAAAGTGTAAAGTTTGATGGGTCTAGGACGCATAGTTTAGCCGGAAAACGCGTTTAAAGATAAAAATGTCCAATTTTTTTTAAAATTAGTTTTTCGTGTCATTCGTTACATGGATTAAAAGGTGGCAGTTCCAAGATCACGAATATATAATTTTTAAGTCGCTGGGGCAAGTAGTTTAGCCGCAAATCGAATTTTAAGGGACAGAAAAAGTGTAAAGTTTGATGGGTCTAGGACGCATAGTTTAGCCGGAAAACGCGTTTAAAGATAAAAATGTCCAATTTTTTTAAAATTAGTTTTTCGTGTCATTCGTTACATGGATTAAAAGGTGGCAGTTCCAAGATCACGAATATATAATTTTTAAGTCGCTGGGGCAAGTAGTTTAGCCGCAAATCGAATTTTAAGGGACAGAAAAAGTGTAAAGTTTGATGGGTCTAGGACGCATAGTTTAGCCGGAAAACGCGTTTAAAGATAAAAATGTCCAATTTTTTTAAAATTAGTTTTTCGTGTCATTCGTTACATGAATTAAAAGGTGGCAGTTCCAAGATCACGAATATATAATATTTAAGTCGCTGGGGCAAGTAGTTTAGCCGCAAATCGAATTTTAAGGGACAGAAAAAGTGTAAGGTTTGATGGGTCTAGGACGCATAGTTTAGCCGGAAAACGCGTTTAAAGATAAAAATGTCCATTTTTTTTAAAATTAGTTTTTCGTGTCATTCGTTACATGGATTAAAAGGTGGCAGTTCCAAGATCACGAATATATAATTTTTAAGTCGCTGGGGCAAGTAGTTTAGCCGCAAATCGAATTTTAAGGGACAGAAAAAGTGTAAAGTTTGATGGGTCTAGGACGCATAGTTTAGCCGGAAAACGCGTTTAAAGATAAAAATGTCCAATTTTTTTTAAAATTAGTTTTTCGTGTCATTCGTTACATGGATTAAAAGGTGGCAGTTCCAAGATCACGAATATATAATTTTTAAGTCGCTGGGGCAAGTAGTTTAGCCGCAAATCGAATTTTAAGGGACAGAAAAAGTGTAAAGTTTGATGGGTCTAGGACGCATAGTTTAGCCGGAAAACGCGTTTAAAGATAAAAATGTCCAATTTTTTTAAAATTAGTTGTTCGTGTCATTCGTTACATGGATTAAAAGGTGGCAGTTCCAAGATCACGAATATATAATTTTTAAGTCGCTGGGGCAAGTAGTTTAGCCGCAAATCGAATTTTAAGGGACAGAAAAAGTGTAAAGTTTGATGGGTCTAGGACGCATAGTTTAGCCGGAAAACGCGTTTAAGGATAAAAATGTCTAATTTTTTTAAAATTAGTTTTTCGTGTCATTCGTTACATGGATTAAAAGGTGGCAGTTCCAAGATCACGAATATATAATTTTTAAGTCGCTGGGGCAAGTAGTTTAGCCGCAAATCGAATTTTAAGGGACAGAAAAGTGTAAAGTTTGATGGGTCTAGGACGCATAGTTTAGCCGGAAAACGCGTTTAAAGATAAAAATGTCCAATTTTTTTAAAATTAGTTTTTCGTGTCATTCGTTACATGGATTAATAGGTGGCAGTTCCAAGATCACGAATATATAATTTTTAAGTCGCTGGGGCAAGTAGTTTAGCCGCAAATCGAATTTTAAGGGACAGATAAAATGTAAAGTTTGATGGGTCTAGGACGCATAGTTTAGCCGGAAAACGCGTTTAAAGATAAAAATGTCCAATTTTTTTAAAATTAGTTTTTCGTGTCATTCGTTACATGGATTAAAAGGTGGCAGTTCCAAGATCACGAATATATAATTTTTAAGTCGCTGGGGCAAGTAGTTTAGCCGCAAATCGAATTTTAAGGGACAGAAAAAGTGTAAAGTTTGATGGGTCTAGGACGCATAGTTTAGCCGGAAAACGCGTTTAAAGATAAAAATGTCCAATTTTTTTAAAATTAGTTTTTCGTGTCATTCGTTACATGGATTAAAAGGTGGCAGTTCCAAGATCACGAATATATAATTTTTAAGTCGCTGGGGCAAGTAGTTTAGCCGCAAATCGAATTTTAAGGGACAGAAAAAGTGTAAAGTTTGATGGGTCTAGGACGCATAGTTTAGCCGGAAAACGCGTTTAAAGATAAAAATGTCCAATTTTTTTAAAATTAGTTTTGCGTGTCATTCGTTACATGGATTAAAAGGTGGCAGTTCCAAGATCACGAATATATAATTTTTAAGTCGCTGGGGCAAGTAGTTTAGCCGCAAATCGAATTTTAAGGGACAGAAAAAGTGTAAAGTTTGATGGGTAAGTCGCTGGGGCAAGTAGTTTAGCCGCAAATCGAATTTTAAGGGACAGAAAAAGTGTAAAGTTTGATGGGTCTAGGACGCATATTTTAGTCGGAAAACGCGTTTAAAGATAAAAATGTCCAATTTTTTTAAAATTAGTTTTTCGTGTCATTCGTTACATGGATTAAAAGGTGGCAGTTCCAAGATCACGAATATATAATTTTTAAGTCGCTGGGGCAAGTAGTTTAGCCGCAAATCGAATTTTAAGGGACAGAAAAAGTGTAAGGTTTGATGGGTCTAGGACGCATAGTTTAGCCGGAAAACGCGTTTAAAGATAAAAATGTCCAATTTTTTTAAAATTAGTTTTTTGTGTCATTCGTTACATGGATTAAAAGGTGGCAGTTCCAAGATCACGAATATATAATTTTTAAGTCGCTGGGGCAAGTAGTTTAGCCGCAAATCGAATTTTAAGGGACAGAAAAAGTGAAAAGTTTGATGGGTCTAGGACGCATAGTTTAGCCGGAAAACGCGTTTAAAGATAAAAATGTCCAATTTTTTTAAAATTAGTTTTTCGTGTCATTCGTTACATGGATTAAAAGGCAGTTCCAAGATCACGAATATATAATTTTTAAGTCGCTGGGGCAAGTAGTTTAGCCGCAAATCGAATTTTAAGGGACAGAAAAAGTGTAAAGTTTGATGGGTCTAGGACGCATAGTTTAGCCGGAAAACGCGTTTATAGATAAAAATGTCCAATTTTTTTAAAATTAGTTTTTCGTGTCATTCGTTACATGGATTAAAAGGTGGCAGTTCCAAGATCACGAATATATAATTTTTAAGTCGCTGGGGCAAGTAGTTTAGCCGCAAATCGAATTTTAAGGGACAGAAAAAGTGTAAAGTTTGATGGGTCTAGGACGCATAGTTTAACCGGAAAACGCGTTTAAAGATAAAAATGTCCAATTTTTTTAAAATTAGTTTTTCGTGTCATTCGTTACATGGATTAAAAGGTGGCAGTTCGCAAATCGAATTTTAAGGGACAGAAAAAGTGTAAAGTTTGATGGGTCTAGGACGCATAGTTTAGCCGGAAAACGCGTTTAAAGATAAAAATGTCCAATTTTTTTAAAAGTAGTTTTTCGTGTCATTCGTTACATGGATTAAAAGGTGGCAGTTCCAAGATCACGAATATATAATTTTTAAGTCGCTGGGGCAAGTAGTTTAGCCGCAAATCGAATTTTAAGGGACAGAAAAAGTGTAAAGTTTGATGGGTCTAGGACGCATAGTTTAGCCGGAAAACGCGTTTAAAGATAAAAATGTCCAATTTTTTTAAAATTAGTTTTTCGTGTCATTCGTTACATGGATTAAAAGGTGGCAGTTCCAAGATCACGAATATATAATTTTTAAGTCGCTGGGGCAAGTAGTTTAGCCGCAAATCGAATTTTAAGGGACAGAAAAAGTGTAAAGTTTGATGGGTCTAGGACGCATAGTTTAGCCGGAAAACGCGTTTAAAGATAAAAATGTCCAATTTTTTTAAAATTAGTTTTTCGTGTCATTCGTTACATGGATTAAAAGGTGGCAGTTCCAAGATCACGAATATATAATTTTTAAGTCGCTGGGGCAAGTAGTTTAGCCGCAAATCGAATTTTAAGGGACAGAAAAAGTGTAAAGTTTGATGGGTCTAGGACGCATAGTTTAGCCGGAAAACGCGTTTAAAGATAAAAATGTCCAATTTTTTTAAAATTAGCTTTTCGTGTCATTCGTTACATGGATTAAAAGGTGGCAGTTCCAAGATCACGAATATATAATTTTTAAGTCGCTGGGGCAAGTAGTTTAGCCGCAAATCGAATTTTAAGGGACAGAAAAAGTGTAAAGTTTGATGGGTCTAGGACGCATAGTTTAGCCGGAAAACGCGTTTAAAGATAAAAATGTCCTATTTTTTTAAAATTAGTTTTTCGTGTCATTCGTTACATGGATTAAAAGGTGGCAGTTCGCAAATCGAATTTTAAGGGACAGAAAAAGTGTAAAGTTTGATGGGTCTAGGACGCATAGTTTAGCCGGAAAACGCGTTTAAAGATAAAAATGTCCAATTTTTTTAAAATTAGTTTTTCGTGTCATTCGTTACATGGATTAAAAGGTGGCAGTTCCAAGATCACGAATATATAATTTTTAAGTCGCTGGGGCAAGTAGTTTAGCCGCAAATCGAATTTTAAGGGACAGAAAAAGTGTAAAGTTTGATGGGTCTAGGACGCATAGTTTAGCCGGAAAACGCGTTTAAAGATAAAAATGTCCAATTTTTTTAAAATTAGTTTTTCGTGTCATTCGTTACATGGATTAAAAGGTGGCAGTTCCAAGATCACGAATATATAATTTATAAGTCGCTGGGGCAAGTAGTTTAGCCGCAAATCGAATTTTAAGGGACAGAAAATGTGTAAAGTTTGATGGGTCTAGGACGCATAGTTTAGCCGGAAAACGCGTTTAAAGATAAAAATGTCCAATTTTTTTAAAATTAGTTTTTCGTGTCATTCGTTACATGGATTAAAAGGTGGCAGTTCCAAGATCACGAATATATAATTTTTAAGTCGCTGGGGCAAGTAGTTTAGCCGCAAATCGAATTTTAAGGGACAGAAAAAGTGTAAAGTTTGATGGGTCTAGGACGCATAGTTTAGCCGGAAAACGCGTTTAAAGATAAAAATGTCCAATTTTTTTAAAATTAGTTTTTCGTGTCATTCGTTACATGGATTAAAAGGTGGCAGTTCCAAGATCACGAATATATAATTTTTAAGTCGCTGGGGCAAGTAGTTTAGCCGCAAATCGAATTTTAAGGGACAGAAAAAGTGTAAAGTTTGATGGGTCTAGGACGCATAGTTTAGCCGGAAAACGCGTTTAAAGATAAAAATGTCCAATTTTTTTAAAATTAGTTTTTCGTGTCATTCGTTACATGGATTAAAAGGTGGCAGTTCCAAGATCACGAATATATAATTTTTAAGTCGCTAGGGCAAGTAGTTTAGCCGCAAATCGAATTTTAAGGGACAGAAAAAGTGTAGAGTTTGATGGGTCTAGGACGCATAGTTTAGCCGGAAAACGCGTTTAAAGATAAAAATGTCCAATTTTTTTAAAATTAGTTTTTCGTGTCATTCGTTACATGGATTAAAAGGTGGCAGTTCCAAGATCACGAATATATAATTTTTAAGTCGCTGGGGCAAGTAGTTTAGCCGCAAATCGAATTTTAAGGGACAGAAAAAGTGTAAAGTTTGATGGGTCTAGGACGCATAGTTTAGCCGGAAAACGCGTTTAAAGATAAAAATGTCCAATTTTTTTAAAATTAGTTTTTCGTGTCATTCGTTACATGGATTAAAAGGTGGCAGTTCCAAGATCACGAATATATAATTTTTAAGTCGCTGGGGCAAGTAGTTTAGCCGCAAATCGAATTTTAAGGGACAGAAAAAGTGTAAAGTTTGATGGGTCTAGGACGCATAGTTTAGCCGGAAAACGCGTTTAAAGATAAAAATGTCCAATTTTTTTAAAATTAGTTTTTCGTGTCATTCGTTACATGGATTAAAAGGTGGCAGTTCCAAGATCACGAATATATAATTTTTAAGTCGCTGGGGCAAGTAGTTTAGCCGCAAATCGAATTTTAAGGGACAGAAAAAGTGTAAAGTTTGATGGGTCTAGGACGCATAGTTTAGCCGGAAAACGCGTTTAAAGATAAAAATGTCCAATTTTTTTAAAATTAGTTTTTCGTGTCATTCGTTACATGGATTAAAAGGTGGCAGTTCCAAGATCACGAATATATAATTTTTAAGTCGCTGGGGCAAGTAGTTTAGCCGCAAATCGAATTTTAAGGGACAGAAAAAGTGTAAAGTTTGATGGGTCTAGGACGCATAGTTTAGCAGGAAAACGCGTTTAAAGATAAAAATGTCCAATTTTTTTAAAATTAGTTTTTCGTGTCATTCGTTACATGGATTAAAAGGTGGCAGTTCCAAGATCACGAATATATAATTTTTAAGTCGCTGGGGCAAGTAGTTTAGCCGCAAATCGAATTTTAAGGGACAGATAAAATGTAAAGTTTGATGGGTCTAGGACGCATAGTTTAGCCGGAAAACGCGTTTAAAGATAAAAATGTCCAATTTTTTTTAAAATTAGTTTTTCGTGTCATTCGTTACATGGATTAAAAGGTGGCAGTTCCAAGATCACGAATATATAATTTTTAAGTCGCTGGGGCAAGTAGTTTAGCCGCAAATCGAATTTTAAGGGACAGAAAAAGTGTAAAGTTTGATGGGTCTAGGACGCATAGTTTAGCCGAAAAACGCGTTTAAAGATAAAAATGTCAAATTTTTTTAAAATTAGTTTTTCGTGTCATTCGTTACATGGATTAAAAGGTGGCAGTTCCAAGATCACGAATATATAATTTTTAAGTCGCTGGGGCAAGTAGTTTAGCCGCAAATCGAATTTTAAGGGACAGAAAAAGTGTAAAGTTTGATGGGTCTAGGACGCATAGTTTAGCCGGAAAACGCGTTTAAAGATAAAAATGTCCAATTTTTTTAAAATTAGTTTTTCGTGTCATTCGTTACATGGATTAAAAGGTGGCAGTTCCAAGATCACGAATATATAATTTTTAAGTCGCTGGGGCAAGTAGTTTAGCCGCAAATCGAATTTTAAGGGACAGATAAAATGTAAAGTTTGATGGGTCTAGGACGCATAGTTTAGCCGGAAAACGCGTTTAAAGATAAAAATGTCCAATTTTTTTAAAATTAGTTTTTCGTGTCATTCGTTACATGGATTAAAAGGTGGCAGTTCCAAGATCACGAATATATAATTTTTAAGTCGCTGGGGCAAGTAGTTTAGCCGCAAATCGAATTTTAAGGGACAGAAAAAGTGTAAAGTTTGATGGGTCTAGGACGCATAGTTTAGCAGGAAAACGCGTTTAAAGATAAAAATGTCCAATTTTTTTAAAATTAGTTTTTCGTGTCATTCGTTACATGGATTAAAAGGTGGCAGTTCCAAGATCACGAATATATAATTTTTAAGTCGCTGGGGCAAGTAGTTTAGCCGCAAATCGAATTTTAAGGGACAGATAAAATGTAAAGTTTGATGGGTCTAGGACGCATAGTTTAGCCGGAAAACGCGTTTAAAGATAAAAATGTCCAATTTTTTTTTAAATTAGTTTTTCGTGTCATTCGTTACATGGATTAAAAGGTGGCAGTTCCAAGATCAGGAATATATAATTTTTAAGTCGCTGGGGCAAGTAGTTTAGCCGCAAATCGAATTTTAAGGGACAGAAAAAGTGTAAAGTTTGATGGGTCTAGGACGCATAGTTTAGCCGAAAAACGCGTTTAAAGATAAAAATGTCCAATTTTTTTAAAATTAGTTTTTCGTGTCATTCGTTACATGGATTAAAAGGTGGCAGTTCCAAGATCACGAATATATAATTTTTAAGTCGCTGGGGCAAGTAGTTTAGCCGCAAATCGAATTTTAAGGGACATAAAAAGTGTAAAGTTTGATGGGTCTAGGACGCATAGTTTAGCCGGAAAACGCGTTTAAAGATAAAAATGTCCAATTTTTTTAAGATTAGTTTTTCGTGTCATTCGTTACATGGATTAAAAGGTGGCAGTTCCAAGATCACGAATATATAATTTTTAAGTCGCTGGGGCAAGTAGTTTAGCCGCAAATCGAATTTTAAGGGACAGAAAAAGTGTAAAGTTTGATGGGTCTAGGACGCATAGTTTAGCCGGAAAACGCGTTTAAAGATAAAAATGTCAAATTTTTTTAAAATTAGTTTTTCGTGTCATTCGTTACATGGATTAAAAGGTGGCAGTTCCAAGATCACGAATATATAATTTTTAAGTCGCTGGGGCAAGTAGTTTAGCCGCAAATCGAATTTTAAGGGACAGAAAAAGTGTAAAGTTTGATGGGTCTAGGACGCATAGTTTAGCCGGAAAACGCGTTTAAAGATAAAAATGTCCAATTTTTTTAAGATTAGTTTTTCGTGTCATTCGTTACATGGATTAAAAGGTGGCAGTTCCAAGATCACGAATATATAATTTTTAAGTCGCTGGGGCAAGTAGTTTAGCCGCAAATCGAATTTTAAGGGACAGATAAAATGTAAAGTTTGATGGGTCTAGGACGCATAGTTTAGCCGGAAAACGCGTTTAAAGATAAAAATGTCCAATTTTTTTAAAATTAGTTTTTCGTGTCATTCGTTACATGGATTAAAAGGTGGCAGTTCCAAGATCACGAATATATAATTTTTAAGTCGCTGGGGCAAGTAGTTTAGCCGCAAATCGAATTTTAAGGGACAGAAAAAGTGTAAAGTTTGATGGGTCTAGGACGCATAGTTTAGCAGGAAAACGCGTTTAAAGATAAAAATGTCCAATTTTTTTAAAATTAGTTTTTCGTGTCATTCGTTACATGGATTAAAAGGTGGCAGTTCCAAGATCACGAATATATAATTTTTAAGTCGCTGGGGCAAGTAGTTTAGCCGCAAATCGAATTTTAAGGGACAGATAAAATGTAAAGTTTGATGGGTCTAGGACGCATAGTTTAGCCGGAAAACGCGTTTAAAGATAAAAATGTCCAATTTTTTTTTAAATTAGTTTTTCGTGTCATTCGTTACATGGATTAAAAGGTGGCAGTTCCAAGATCAGGAATATATAATTTTTAAGTCGCTGGGGCAAGTAGTTTAGCCGCAAATCGAATTTTAAGGGACAGAAAAAGTGTAAAGTTTGATGGGTCTAGGACGCATAGTTTAGCCGGAAAACGCGTTTAAAGATAAAAATGTCCAATTTTTTTAAGATTAGTTTTTCGTGTCATTCGTTACATGGATTAAAAGGTGGCAGTTCCAAGATCACGAATATATAATTTTTAAGTCGCTGGGGCAAGTAGTTTAGCCGCAAATCGAATTTTAAGGGACAGATAAAATGTAAAGTTTGATGGGTTTAGGACGCATAGTTTAGCTGGAAAACGCGTTTAAAGATAAAAATGTCCAATTTTTTTAAAATTAGTTTTTCGTGTCATTCGTTACATGGATTAAAAGGTGGCAGTTCCAAGATCACGAATATATAATTTTTAAGTCGCTGGGGCAAGTAGTTTAGCCGCAAATCGAATTTTAAGGGACAGAAAAAGTGTAAAGTTTGATGGGTCTAGGACGCATAGTTTAGCCGGAAAACGCGTTTAAAGATAAAAATGTCCAATTTTTTTAAAATTAGTTTTTCGTGTCATTCGTTACATGGATTAAAAGGTGGCAATTCCAAGATCACGAATATATAATTTTTAAGTCGCTGGGGCAAGTAGTTTAGCCGCAAATCGAATTTTAAGGGACAGAAAAAATGTAAAGTTTGATGGGTCTAGGACGCATAGTTTAGCCGGAAAACGCGTTTAAAGACAAAAATTTCCAATTTTTTTAAAATTAGTTTTTCGTGTCATTCGTTACATGGATTAAAAGGTGGCAGTTCCAAGATCACGAATATATAATTTTTAAGTCGCTGGGGCAAGTAGTTTAGCCGCAAATCGAATTTTAAGGGACAGAAAAAGTGTAAAGTTTGATGGGTCTAGGACGCATAGTTTAGCCGGAAAAGATAAAAATGTCCAATTTTTTTAAAATTAGTTTTTCGTGTCATTCGTTACATGGATTAAAAGGTGGCAGTTCCAAGATCACGAATATATAATTTTTAAGTCGCTGGGGCAAGTAGTTTAGCCGCAAATCGAATTTTAAGGGACAGAAAAAGTGTAAAGTTTGATGGGTCTAGGACGCATAGTTTAGCCGGAAAACGCGTTTAAAGATAAAAATGTCCAATTTTTTTAAAATTAGTTTTTCGTGTCATTCGTTACATGGATTAAAAGGTGGCAGTTCCAAGATCACGAATATATAATTTTTAAGTCGCTGGGGCAAGTAGTTTAGCCGCAAATCGAATTTTAAGGGACAGAAAAAGTGTAAAGTTTGATGGGTCTAGGACGCATAGTTTAGCCGGAAAACGCGTTTAAAGATAAAAATGTCCAATTTTTTTAAAATTAGTTTTTCGTGTCATTCGTTACATGGATTAAAAGGTGGCAGTTCCAAGATCACGAATATATAATTTTTAAGTCGCTGGGGCAAGTAGTTTAGCCGCAAATCGAATTTTAAGGGACAGAAAAAGTGTAAAGTTTGATGGGTCTAGGAAGCATAGTTTAGCCGGAAAACGCGTTTAAAGATAAAAATGTCCAATTTTTTTAAAATTAGTTTTTCGTGTCATTCGTTACATGGATTAAAAGGTGGCAGTTCCAAGATCACGAATATATAATTTTTAAGTCGCTGGGGCAAGTAGTTTAGCCGCAAATCGAATTTTAAGGGACAGAAAAAGTGTAAAGTTTGATGGGTCTAGGATGCATAGTTTAGCCGGAAAACGCGTTTAAAGATAAAAATGTCCAATTTTTTTAAAATTAGTTTTTCGTGTCATTCGTTACATGGATTAAAAGGTGGCAGTTCCAAGATCACGAATATATAATTTTTAAGTCGCTGGGGCAAGTAGTTTAGCCGCAAATCGAATTTTAAGGGACAGAAAAAGTGTAAAGTTTGATGGGTCTAGGACGCATAGTTTAGCCGGAAAACGCGTTTAAAGATAAAAATGTCCAATTTTTTTAAAATTAGTTTTTCGTGTCATTCGTTACATGGATTAAAAGGTGGCAGTCCCAAGATCACGAATATATAATTTTTAAGTCGCTGGGGCAAGTAGTTTAGCCGCAAATCGAATTTTAAGGGACAGAAAAAGTGTAAAGTTTGATGGGTCTAGGACGCATAGTTTAGCCGGAAAACGCGTTTAAAGATAAAAATGTCCAATTTTTTTAAAATTAGTTTTTCGTGTCATTCGTTACATGGATTAAAAGGTGGCAGTTCCAAGATCACGAATATATAATTTTTAAGTCGCTGGGGCAAGTAGTTTAGCCGCAAATCGAATTTTAAGGGACAGAAAAAGTGTAAAGTTTGATGGGTCTAGGACGCATAGTTTAGCCGGAAAACGCGTTTAAAGATAAAAATGTCCAATTTTTTTTTTAAATTAGTTTTTCGTGTCATTCGTTACATGGATTAAAAGGTGGCAGTTCCAAGATCACGAATATATAATTTTTAAGTCGCTGGGGCAAGTAGTTTAGCCGCAAATCGAATTTTAAGGGACAGAAAAAGTGTAAAGTTTGATGGGTCTAGGACGCATAGTTTAGCCGGAAAACGCGTTTAAAGATAAAAATGTCCAATTTTTTTAAAATTAGTTTTTCGTGTCATTCGTTACATGGATTAAAAGGTGGCAGTTCCAAGATCACGAATATATAATTTTTAAGTCGCTGGGGCAAGTAGTTTAGCCGCAAATCGAATTTTAAGGGACAGAAAAAGTGTAAAGTTTGATGGGTCTAGGACGCATAGTTTAGCCGGAAAACGCGTTTAAAGATAAAAATGTCCAATTTTTTTTTTTAAATTAGTTTTTCGTGTCATTCGTTACATGGATTAAAAGGTGGCAGTTCCAAGATCACGAATATATAATTTTTAAGTCGCTGGGGCAAGTAGTTTAGCCGCAAATCGAATTTTAAGGGACAGAAAAAGTGTAAAGTTTGATGGGTCTAGGACGCATAGTTTAGCCGGAAAACGCGTTTAAAGATAAAAATGTCCAATTTTTTTAAAATTAGTTTTTCGTGTCATTCGTTACATGGATTAAAAGGTGGCAGTTCCAAGATCACGAATATATAATTTTTAAGTCGCTGGGGCAAGTAGTTTAGCCGCAAATCGAATTTTAAGGGACAAAAAAAGTGTAAAGTTTGATGGGTCTAGGACGCATAGTTTAGCCGGAAAACGCGTTTAAAGATAAAAATGTCCAATTTTTTTAAAATTAGTTTTTCGTGTCATTCGTTACATGGATTAAAAGGTGTCAGTTCCAAGATCACGAATATATAATTTTTAAGTCGCTGGGGCAAGTAGTTTAGCCGCAAATCGAATTTTAAGGGACAGAAAAAGTGTAAAGTTTGATGGGTCTAGGACGCATAGTTTAGCCGGAAAACGCGTTTAAGGATAAAAATGTCCAATTTCTTTAAAATTAGTTTTTCGTGTCATTCGTTACATGGATTAAAAGGTGGCAGTTCCAAGATCACGAATATATAATTTTTAAGTCGCTGGGGCAAGTAGTTTAGCCGCAAATCGAATTTTAAGGGACAGAAAAAGTGTAAAGTTTGATGGGTCTAGGATGCATAGTTTAGCCGGAAAACGCGTTTAAAGATAAAAATGTCCAATTTTTTTAAAATTAGTTTTTCGTGTCATTCGTTACATGGATTAAAAGGTGGCAGTTCCAAGATCACGAATATATAATTTTTAAGTCGCTGGGGCAAGTAGTTTAGCCGCAAATCGAATTTTAAGGGACAGAAAAAGTGTAAAGTTTGATGGGTCTAGGACGCATAGTTTAGCCGGAAAACGCGTTTAAAGATAAAAATGTCCAATTTTTTTAAAATTAGTTTTTCGTGTCATTCGTTACATGGATTAAAAGGTGGCAGTTCCAAGATCACGAATATATAATTTTTAAGTCGCTGGGGCAAGTAGTTTAGCCGCAAATCGAATTTTAAGGGACAGAAAAAGTGTAAAGTTTGATGGGTCTAGGACGCATAGTTTAGCAGGAAAACGCGTTTAAAGATAAAAATGTCCAATTTTTTTAAAATTAGTTTTTCGTGTCATTCGTTACATGGATTAAAAGGTGGCAGTTCCAAGATCACGAATATATAATTTTTAAGTCGCTGGGGCAAGTAGTTTAGCCGCAAATCGAATTTTAAGGGACAGATAAAATGTAAAGTTTGATGGGTCTAGGACGCATAGTTTAGCCGGAAAACGCGTTTAAAGATAAAAATGTCCAATTTTTTTTAAAATTAGTTTTTCGTGTCATTCGTTACATGGATTAAAAGGTGGCAGTTCCAAGATCACGAATATATAATTTTTAAGTCGCTGGGGCAAGTAGTTTAGCCGCAAATCGAATTTTAAGGGACAGAAAAAGTGTAAAGTTTGATGGGTCTAGGACGCATAGTTTAGCCGAAAAACGCGTTTAAAGATAAAAATGTCCAATTTTTTTAAAATTAGTTTTTCGTGTCATTCGTTACATGGATTAAAAGGTGGCAGTTCCAAGATCACGAATATATAATTTTTAAGTCGCTGGGGCAAGTAGTTTAGCCGCAAATCGAATTTTAAGGGACAGAAAAAGTGTAAAGTTTGATGGGTCTAGGACGCATAGTTTAGCCGGAAAACGCGTTTAAAGATAAAAATGTCCAATTTTTTTAAGATTAGTTTTTCGTGTCATTCGTTACATGGATTAAAAGGTGGCAGTTCCAAGATCACGAATATATAATTTTTAAGTCGCTGGGGCAAGTAGTTTAGCCGCAAATCGAATTTTAAGGGACAGATAAAATGTAAAGTTTGATGGGTCTAGGACGCATAGTTTAGCCGGAAAACGCGTTTAAAGATAAAAATGTCCAATTTTTTTAAAATTAGTTTTTCGTGTCATTCGTTACATGGATTAAAAGGTGGCAGTTCCAAGATCACGAATATATAATTTTTAAGTCGCTGGGGCAAGTAGTTTAGCCGCAAATCGAATTTTAAGGGACAGAAAAAGTGTAAAGTTTGATGGGTCTAGGACGCATAGTTTAGCAGGAAAACGCGTTTAAAGATAAAAATGTCCAATTTTTTTAAAATTAGTTTTTCGTGTCATTCGTTACATGGATTAAAAGGTGGCAGTTCCAAGATCACGAATATATAATTTTTAAGTCGCTGGGGCAAGTAGTTTAGCCGCAAATCGAATTTTAAGGGACAGATAAAATGTAAAGTTTGATGGGTCTAGGACGCATAGTTTAGCCGGAAAACGCGTTTAAAGATAAAAATGTCCAATTTTTTTTAAAATTAGTTTTTCGTGTCATTCGTTACATGGATTAAAAGGTGGCAGTTCCAAGATCACGAATATATAATTTTTAAGTCGCTGGGGCAAGTAGTTTAGCCGCAAATCGAATTTTAAGGGACAGAAAAAGTGTAAAGTTTGATGGGTCTAGGACGCATAGTTTAGCCGAAAAACGCGTTTAAAGATAAAAATGTCCAATTTTTTTAAAATTAGTTTTTCGTGTCATTCGTTACATGGATTAAAAGGTGGCAGTTCCAAGATCACGAATATATAATTTTTAAGTCGCTGGGGCAAGTAGTTTAGCCGCAAATCGAATTTTAAGGGACAGAAAAAGTGTAAAGTTTGATGGGTCTAGGACGCATAGTTTAGCCGGAAAACGCGTTTAAAGATAAAAATGTCCAATTTTTTTAAGATTAGTTTTTCGTGTCATTCGTTACATGGATTAAAAGGTGGCAGTTCCAAGATCACGAATATATAATTTTTAAGTCGCTGGGGCAAGTAGTTTAGCCGCAAATCGAATTTTAAGGGACAGATAAAATGTAAAGTTTGATGGGTTTAGGACGCATAGTTTATCCGGAAAACGCGTTTAAAGATAAAAATGTCCAATTTTTTTAAAATTAGTTTTTCGTGTCATTCGTTACATGGATTAAAAGGTGGCAGTTCCAAGATCACGAATATATAATTTTTAAGTCGCTGGGGCAAGTAGTTTAGCCGCAAATCGAATTTTAAGGGACAGAAAAAGTGTAAAGTTTGATGGGTCTAGGACGCATAGTTTAGCCGGAAAACGCGTTTAAAGATAAAAATGTCCAATTTTTTTAAAATTAGTTTTTCGTGTCATTCGTTACATGGATTAAAAGGTGGCAGTTCCAAGATCACGAATATATAATTTTTAAGTCGCTGGGGCAAGTAGTTTAGCCGCAAATCGAATTTTAAGGGACAGAAAAAGTGTAAAGTTTGATGGGTCTAGGACGCATAGTTTAGCCGGAAAACGCGTTTAAAGACAAAAATTTCCAATTTTTTTAAAATTAGTTTTTCGTGTCATTCGTTACATGGATTAAAAGGTGGCAGTTCCAAGATCACGAATATATAATTTTTAAGTAGCTGGGGCAAGTAGTTTAGCCGCAAATCGAATTTTAAGGGACAGAAAAAGTGTAAAGTTTGATGGGTCTAGGACGCATAGTTTAGCCGGAAAAGATAAAAATGTCCAATTTTTTTAAAATTAGTTTTTCGTGTCATTCGTTACATGGATTAAAAGGTGGCAGTTCCAAGATCACGAATATATAATTTTTAAGTCGCTGGGGCAAGTAGTTTAGCCGCAAATCGAATTTTAAGGGACAGAAAAAGTGTAAAGTTTGATGGGTCTAGGACGCATAGTTTAGCCGGAAAACGCGTTTAAAGATAAAAATGTCCAATTTTTTTAAAATTAGTTTTTCGTGTCATTCGTTACATGGATTAAAAGGTGGCAGTTCCAAGATCACGAATATATAATTTTTAAGTCGCTGGGGCAAGTAGTTTAGCCGCAAATCGAATTTTAAGGGACAGAAAAAGTGTAAAGTTTGATGGGTCTAGGACGCATAGTTTAGCCGGAAAACGCGTTTAAAGATAAAAATGTCCAATTTTTTTAAAATTAGTTTTTCGTGTCATTCGTTACATGGATTAAAAGGTGGCAGTTCCAAGATCACGAATATATAATTTTTAAGTCGCTGGGGCAAGTAGTTTAGCCGCAAATCGAATTTTAAGGGACAGAAAAAGTGTAAAGTTTGATGGGTCTAGGAAGCATAGTTTAGCCGGAAAACGCGTTTAAAGATAAAAATGTCCAATTTTTTTAAAATTAGTTTTTCGTGTCATTCGTTACATGGATTAAAAGGTGGCAGTTCCAAGATCACGAATATATAATTATTAAGTCGCTGGGGCAAGTAGTTTAGCCGCAAATCGAATTTTAAGGGACAGAAAAAGTGTAAAGTTTGATGGGTCTAGGACGCATAGTTTAGCCGGAAAACGCGTTTAAAGATAAAAATGTCCAATTTTTTTAAAATTAGTTTTTCGTGTCATTCGTTACATGGATTAAAAGGTGGCAGTTCCAAGATCACGAATATATAATTTTTAAGTCGCTGGGGCAAGTAGTTTAGCCGCAAATCGAATTTTAAGGGACAGAAAAAGTGTAAAGTTTGATGGGTCTAGGACGCATAGTTTAGCCGGAAAACGCGTTTAAAGATAAAAATGTCCAATTTTTTTAAAATTAGTTTTTCGTGTCATTCGTTACATGGATTAAAAGGTGGCAGTTCCAAGATCACGAATATATAATTTTTAAGTCGCTGGGGCAAGTAGTTTAGCCGCAAATCGAATTTTAAGGGACAGAAAAGTGTAAAGTTTGATGGGTCTAGGACGCATAGTTTAGCCGGAAAACGCGTTTAAAGATAAAAATGTCCAATTTTTTTAAAATTAGTTTTTCGTGTCATTCGTTACATGGATTAAAAGGTGGCAGTTCCAAGATCACGAATATATAATTTTTAAGTCGCTGGGGCAAGTAGTTTAGCCGCAAATCGAATTTTAAGGGACAGAAAAAGTGTAAAGTTTGATGGGTCTAGGACGCATAGTTTAGCCGGAAAACGCGTTTAAAGATAAAAATGTCCAATTTTTTTAAAATTAGTTTTTCGTGTCATTCGTTACATGGATTAAAAGGTGGCAGTCCCAAGATCACGAATATATAATTTTTAAGTCGCTGGGGCAAGTAGTTTAGCCGCAAATCGAATTTTAAGGGACAGAAAAAGTGTAAAGTTTGATGGGTCTAGGACGCATAGTTTAGCCGGAAAACGCGTTTAAAGATAAAAATGTCCAATTTTTTTAAAATTAGTTTTTCGTGTCATTCGTTACATGGATTAAAAGGTGGCAGTTCCAAGATCACGAATATATAATTTTTAAGTCGCTGGGGCAAGTAGTTTAGCCGCAAATCGAATTTTAAGGGACAGAAAAAGTGTAAAGTTTGATGGGTCTAGGACGCATAGTTTAGCCGGAAAACGCGTTTAAAGATAAAAATGTCCAATTTTTTTTTTAAATTAGTTTTTCGTGTCATTCGTTACATGGATTAAAAGGTGGCAGTTCCAAGATCACGAATATATAATTTTTAAGTCGCTGGGGCAAGTAGTTTAGCCGCAAATCGAATTTTAAGGGACAGAAAAAGTGTAAAGTTTGATGGGTCTAGGACGCATAGTTTAGCCGGAAAACGCGTTTAAAGATAAAAATGTCCAATTTTTTTAAAATTAGTTTTTCGTGTCATTCGTTACATGGATTAAAAGGTGGCAGTTCCAAGATCACGAATATATAATTTTTAAGTCGCTGGGGCAAGTAGTTTAGCCGCAAATCGAATTTTAAGGGACAGAAAAAGTGTAAAGTTTGATGGGTCTAGGACGCATAGTTTAGCCGGAAAACGCGTTTAAAGATAAAAATGTCCAATTTTTTTTTTAAATTAGTTTTTCGTGTCATTCGTTACATGGATTAAAAGGTGGCAGTTCCAAGATCACGAATATATAATTTTTAAGTCGCTGGGGCAAGTAGTTTAGCCGCAAATCGAATTTTAAGGGACAGAAAAAGTGTAAAGTTTGATGGGTCTAGGACGCATAGTTTAGCCGGAAAACGCGTTTAAAGATAAAAATGTCCAATTTTTTTAAAATTAGTTTTTCGTGTCATTCGTTACATGGATTAAAAGGTGGCAGTTCCAAGATCACGAATATATAATTTTTAAGTCGCTGGGGCAAGTAGTTTAGCCGCAAATCGAATTTTAAGGGACAAAAAAAGTGTAAAGTTTGATGGGTCTAGGACGCATAGTTTAGCCGGAAAACGCGTTTAAAGATAAAAATGTCCAATTTTTTTAAAATTAGTTTTTCGTGTCATTCGTTACATGGATTAAAAGGTGGCAGTTCCAAGATCACGAATATATAATTTTTAAGTCGCTGGGGCAAGTAGTTTAGCCGCAAATCGAATTTTAAGGGACAGAAAAAGTGTAAAGTTTGATGGGTCTAGGACGCATAGTTTAGCCGGAAAACGCGTTTAAGGATAAAAATGTCCAATTTCTTTAAAATTAGTTTTTCGTGTCATTCGTTACATGGATTAAAAGGTGGCAGTTCCAAGATCACGAATATATAATTTTTAAGTCGCTGGGGCAAGTAGTTTAGCCGCAAATCGAATTTTAAGGGACAGAAAAAGTGTAAAGTTTGATGGGTCTAGGATGCATAGTTTAGCCGGAAAACGCGTTTAAAGATAAAAATGTCCAATTTTTTTAAAATTAGTTTTTCGTGTCATTCGTTACATGGATTAAAAGGTGGCAGTTCCAAGATCACGAATATATAATTTTTAAGTCGCTGGGGCAAGTAGTTTAGCCGCAAATCGAATTTTAAGGGACAGAAAAAGTGTAAAGTTTGATGGGTCTAGGACGCATAGTTTAGCCGGAAAACGCGTTTAAAGATAAAAATGTCCAATTTCTTTAAAATTAATTTTTCGTGTCATTCGTTACATGGATGAAAAGGTGGCAGTTCCAAGATCACGAATATATAATTTTTAAGTCGCTGGGGCAAGTAGTTTAGCCGCAAATCGAATTTTAAGGGACAGAAAAAGTGTAAAGTTTGATGGGTCTAGGATGCATAGTTTAGCCGGAAAACGCGTTTAAAGATAAAAATGTCCAATTTTTTTAAAATTAGTTTTTCGTGTCATTCGTTACATGGATTAAAAGGTGGCAGTTCCAAGATCACGAATATATAATTTTTAAGTCGCTGGGGCAAGTAGTTTAGCCGCAAATCGAATTTTAAGGGACAGAAAAAGTGTAAAGTTTGATGGGTCTAGGACGCATAGTTTAGCCGGAAAACGCGTTTAAAGATAAAAATGTCCAATTTTTTTAAAATTAGTTTTTCGTGTCATTCGTTACATGGATTAAAAGGTGGCAGTTCCAAGATCACGAATATATAATTTTTAAGTCGCTGGGGCAAGTAGTTTAGCCGCAAATCGAATTTTAAGGGACAGAAAAAGTGTAAAGTTTGATGGGTCTAGGACGCATAGTTTAGCCGGAAAACGCGTTTAAAGATAAAAATGTCCAATGTTTTTAAAATTACTTTTTCGTGTCATTCGTTACATGGATTAAAAGGTGGCAGTTCCAAGATCACGAATATATAATTTTTAAGTCGCTGGGGCAAGTAGTTTAGCCGCAAATCGAATTTTAAGGGACAGAAAAAGTGTAAAGTTTGATGGGTCTAGGACGCATAGTTTAGCCGGAAAACGCGTTTAAAGATAAAAATGTCCAATTTTTTTAAAATTAGTTTTTCGTGTCATTCGTTACATGGATTAAAAGGTGGCAGTTCCAAGATCACGAATATATAATTTTTAAGTCGCTGGGGCAAGTAGTTTGGCCGCAAATCGAATTTTAAGGGACAGAAAAAGTGTAAAGTTTGATGGGTCTAGGACGCATAGTTTAGCCGGAAAACGCGTTTAAAGATAAAAATGTCCAATTTTTTTAAAATTAGTTTTTCGTGTCATTCGTTACATCGATTAAAAGGTGGCAGTTCCAAGATCACGAATATATAATTTTTAAGTCGCTGGGGCAAGTAGTTTAGCCGCAAATCGAATTTTAAGGGACAGAAAAAGTATAAAGTTTGATGGGTCTAGGACGCATAGTTTAGCCGGAAAACGCGTTTAAAGATAAAAATGTCCAATTTTTTTAAAATTAGTTTTTCGTGTCATTCGTTACATGGATTAAAAGGTGGCAGTTCCAAGATCACGAATATATAATTTTTAAGTCGCTGGGGCAAGTAGTTTAGCCGCAAATCGAATTTTAGGGGACAGAAAAAGTGTAAAGTTTGATGGGTCTAGGACGCATAGTTTAGCCGGAAAACGCGTTTAAAGATAAAAATGTCCAATTTTTTTAAAATTAGTTTTTCGTGTCATTCGTTACATGGATTAAAAGGTGGCAGTTCCAAGATCACGAATATATAATTTTTAAGTCGCTGGGGCAAGTAGTTTGGCCGCAAATCGAATTTTAAGGGACAGAAAAAGTGTAAAGTTTGATGGGTCTAGGACGCATAGTTTAGCCGGAAAACGCGTTTAAAGATAAAAATGTCCAATTTTTTTAAAATTAGTTTTTCGTGTCATTCGTTACATCGATTAAAAGGTGGCAGTTCCAAGATCACGAATATATAATTTTTAAGTCGCTGGGGCAAGTAGTTTAGCCGCAAATCGAATTTTAAGGGACAGAAAAAGTATAAAGTTTGATGGGTCTAGGACGCATAGTTTAGCCGGAAAACGCGTTTAAAGATAAAAATGTCCAATTTTTTTAAAATTAGTTTTTCGTGTCATTCGTTACATGGATTAAAAGGTGGCAGTTCCAAGATCACGAATATATAATTTTTAAGTCGCTGGGGCAAGTAGTTTAGCCGCAAATCGAATTTTAAGGGACAGAAAAAGTGTAAAGTTTGATGGGTCTAGGACGCATAGTTTAGCCGGAAAACGCGTTTAAAGATAAAAATGTCCAATTTTTTTAAAATTAGTTTTTCGTGTCATTCGTTACATGGATTAAAAGGTGGCAGTTCCAAGATCACGAATATATAATTTTTAAGTCGCTGGGGCAAGTAGTTTAGCCGCAAATCGAATTTTAAGGGACAGAAAAAGTGTAAAGTTTGATGGGTCTAGGACGCATAGTTTAGCCGGAAAACGCGTTTAAAGATAAAAATGTCCAATTTTTTTAAAATTAGTTTTTCGTGTCATTCGTTACATGGATTAAAAGGTGGCAGTTCCAAGATCACGAATATATAATTTTTAAGTCGCTGGGGCAAGTAGTTTAGCCGCAAATCGAATTTTAAGGGACAGAAAAAGTGTAAAGTTTGATGGGTCTAGGACGCATAGTTTAGCCGGAAAACGCGTTTAAAGATAAAAATGTCAAATTTTTTTAAAATTAGTTTTTCGTGTCATTCGTTACATGGATTAAAAGGTGGCAGTTCCAAGATCACGAATATATAATTTTTAAGTCGCTGGGGCAAGTAGTTTAGCCGCAAATCGAATTTTAAGGGACAGAAAAAGTGTAAAGTTTGATGGGTCTAGGACGCATAGTTTAGCCGGAAAACGCGTTTAAAGATAAAAATGTCCAATTTTTTTAAAATTAGTTTTTCGTGTCATTCGTTACATGGATTAAAAGGTGGCAGTTCCAAGATCACGAATATATAATTTTTAAGTCGCTGGGGCAAGTAGTTTAGCCGCAAATCGAATTTTAAGGGACAGAAAAAGTGTAAAGTTTGATGGGTCTAGGACGCATAGTTTAGCCGGAAAACGCGTTTAAAGATAAAAATGTCCAATTTTTTTAAAATTAGTTTTTCGTGTCATTCGTTACATGGATTAAAAGGTGGCAGTTCCAAGATCACGAATATATAATTTTTAAGTCGCTGGGGCAAGTAGTTTAGCCGCAAATCGAATTTTAAGGGACAGAAAAAGTGTAAAGTTTGATGGGTCTAGGACGCATAGTTTAGCCGGAAAACGCGTTTAAAGATAAAAATGTCCAATTTTTTTAAAATTAGTTTTTCGTGTCATTCGTTACATGGATTAAAAGGTGGCAGTTCCAGGATCACGAATATATAATTTTTAAGTCGCTGGGGCAAGTAGTTTAGCCGCAAATCGAATTTTAAGGGACAGAAAAAGTGTAAAGTTTGATGGGTCTAGGACGCTTAGTTTAGCCGGAAAACGCGTTTAAAGATAAAAACGTCCAATTTTTTTAAAATTAGTTTTTCGTGTCATTCGTTACATGGATTAAAAGGTGGCAGTTCCAAGATCACGAATATATAATTTTTAAGTCGCTGGGGCAAGTTGTTTAGCCGCAAATCGAATTTTAAGGGACAGAAAAAGTGTAAAGTTTGATGGGTCTAGGACGCATAGTTTAGCCGGAAAACGCGTTTAAAGATAAAATTGTCCAATTTTTTTAAAATTAGTTTTTCGTGTCATTCGTTACATGGATTAAAAGGTGGCAGTTCCAAGATCACGAATATATAATTTTTAAGTCGCTGGGGCAAGTAGTTTAGCCGCAAATCGAATTTTAAGGGACAGAAAAAGTGTAAAGTTTGATGGGTCTAGGACGCATAGTTTAGCCGGAAAACGCGTTTAAAGATAAAAATGTCCAATTTTTTTAAAATTAGTTTTTCGTGTCATTCGTTACATGGATTAAAAGGTGGCAGTTCCAAGATCACGAATATATAATTTTTAAGTCGCTGGGGCAAGTAGTTTAGCCGCAAATCGAATTTTAAGGGACAGAAAAAGTGTAAAGTTTGATGGGTCTAGGACGCATAGTTTAGCCGGAAAACGCGTTTAAAGATAAAAATGTCCAATTTCTTTAAAATTAGTTTTTCGTGTCATTCGTTACATGGATTAAAAGGTGGCAGTTCCAAGATCACGAATATATAATTTTTAAGTCGCTGGGGCAAGTAGTTTAGCCGCAAATCGAATTTTAAGGGACAGAAAAAGTGTAAAGTTTGATGGGTCTAGGATGCATAGTTTAGCCGGAAAACGCGTTTAAAGATAAAAATGTCCAATTTTTTTAAAATTAGATTTTCGTGTCATTCGTTACATGGATTAAAAGGTGGCAGTTCCAAGATCACGAATATATAATTTTTAAGTCGCTGGGGCAAGTAGTTTAGCCGCAAATCGAATTTTAAGGGACAGAAAAAGTGTAAAGTTTGATGGGTCTAGGACGCATAGTTTAGCCGGAAAACGCGTTTAAAGATAAAAATGTCCAATTTTTTTAAAATTAGTTTTTCGTGTCATTCGTTACATGGATTAAAAGGTGGCAGTTCCAAGATCACGAATATATAATTTTTAAGTCGCTGGGGCAAGTAGTTTAGCCGCAAATCGAATTTTAAGGGACAGAAAAAGTGTAAAGTTTGATGGGTCTAGGACGCATAGTTTAGCCGGAAAACGCGTTTAAAGATAAAAATGTCCAATGTTTTTAAAATTACTTTTTCGTGTCATTCGTTACATGGATTAAAAGGTGGCAGTTCCAAGATCACGAATATATAATTTTTAAGTCGCTGGGGCAAGTAGTTTAGCCGCAAATCGAATTTTAAGGGACAGAAAAAGTGTAAAGTTTGATGGGTCTAGGACGCATAGTTTAGCCGGAAAACGCGTTTAAAGATAAAAATGTCCAATTTTTTTAAAATTAGTTTTTCGTGTCATTCGTTACATGGATTAAAAGGTGGCAGTTCCAAGATCACGAATATATAATTTTTAAGTCGCTGGGGCAAGTAGTTTAGCCGCAAATCGAATTTTAAGGGACAGAAAAAGTGTAAAGTTTGATGGGTCTAGGACGCATAGTTTAGCCGGAAAACGCGTTTAAAGATAAAAATGTCCAATTTTTTTAAAATTAGTTTTTCGTGTCATTCGTTACATGGATTAAAAGGTGGCAGTTCCAAGATCACGAATATATAATTTTTAAGTCGCTGGGGCAAGTAGTTTAGCCGCAAATCGAATTTTAAGGGACAGAAAAAGTGTAAAGTTTGATGGGTCTAGGAAGCATAGTTTAGCCGGAAAACGCGTTTAAAGATAAAAATGTCCAATTTTTTTAAAATTAGTTTTTCGTGTCATTCGTTACATGGATTAAAAGGTGGCAGTTCCAAGATCACGAATATATAATTTTTAAGTCGCTGGGGCAAGTAGTTTAGCCGCAAATCGAATTTTAAGGGACAGAAAAAGTGTAAAGTTTGATGGGTCTAGGACGCATAGTTTAGCCGGAAAACGCGTTTAAAGATAAAAATGTCCAATTTTTTTAAAATTAGTTTTTCGTGTCATTCGTTACATGGATTAAAAGGCGGCAGTTCCAAGATCACGAATATATAATTTTTAAGTCGCTGGGGCAAGTAGTTTAGCCGCAAATCGAATTTTAAGGGACAGAAAAAGTGTAAAGTTTGATGGGTCTAGGACGCATAGTTTAGCCGGAAAACGCGTTTAAAGATAAAAATGTCCAATTTTTTTAAAATTAGTTTTTCGTGTCATTCGTAACATGGATTAAAAGGTGGCAGTTCCAAGATCACGAATATATAATTTTTAAGTCGCTGGGGCAAGTAGTTTAGCCGCAAATCGAATTTTAAGGGACAGAAAAAGTGTAAAGTTTGATGGGTCTAGGACGCATAGTTTAGCCGGAAAACGCGTTTAAAGATAAAAATGTCCAATTTTTTTAAAATTAGTTTTTCGTGTCATTCGTTACATGGATTAAAAGGTGGCAGTTCCAAGATCACGAATATATAATTTTTAAGTCGCTGGGGCAAGTAGTTTAGCCGCAAATCGAATTTTAAGGGACAGAAAAAGTGTAAAGTTTGATGGGTCTAGGACGCATAGTTTAGCCGGAAAACGCGTTTAAAGATAAAAATGTCCAATTTTTTTAAAATTAGTTTTTCGTGTCATTCGTTACATGGATTAAAAGGTGGCAGTTCCAAGATCACGAATATATAATTTTTAAGTCGCTGGGGCAAGTAGTTTAGCCGCAAATCGAATTTTAAGGGACAGAAAAAGTGTAAAGTTTGATGGGTCTAGGACGCATAGTTTAGCCGGAAAACGCGTTTAAAGATAAAAATGTCCAATTTTTTTAAAATTAGTTTTTCGTGTCATTCGTAACAAGGATTAAAAGGTGGCAGTTCCAAGATCACGAATATATAATTTTTAAGTCGCTGGGGCAAGTAGTTTAGCCGCAAATCGAATTTTAAGGGACAGAAAAAGTGTAAAGTTTGATGGGTCTAGGACGCATAGTTTAGCCGGAAAACGCGTTTAAAGATAAAAATGTCCAATTTTTTTAAAATTAGTTTTTCGTGTCATTCGTTACATGGATTAAAAGGTGGCAGTTCCAAGATCACGAATATATAATTTTTAAGTCGCTGGGGCAAGTAGTTTAGCCGCAAATCGAATTTTAAGGGACAGAAAAAGTGTAAAGTTTGATGGGTCTAGGACGCATAGTTTAGCCGGAAAACGCGTTTAAAGATAAAAATGTCCAATTTTTTTAAAATTAGTTTTTCGTGTCATTCGTTACATGGATTAAAAGGTGGCAGTTCCAAGATCACGAATATATAATTTTTAAGTCGCTGGGGCAAGTAGTTTAGCCGCAAATCGAATTTTAAGGGACAGAAAAAGTGTAAAGTTTGATGGGTCTAGGACGCATAGTTTAGCCGGAAAACGCGTTTAAAGATAAAAATGTCCAATTTTTTTAAAATTAGTTTTTCGTGTCATTCGTTACATGGATTAAAAGGTGGCAGTTCCAAGATCACGAATATATAATTTTTAAGTCGCTGGGGCAAGTAGTTTAGCCGCAAATCGAATTTTAAGGGACAGAAAAAGTGTAAAGTTTGATGGGTCTAGGACGCATAGTTTAGCCGGAAAACGCGTTTAAAGATAAAAACGTCCAATTTTTTTAAAATTAGTTTTTCGTGTCATTCGTTACATGGATTAAAAGGTGGCAGTTCCAAGATCACGAATATATAATTTTTAAGTCGCTGGGGCAAGTTGTTTAGCCGCAAATCGAATTTTAAGGGACAGAAAAAGTGTAAAGTTTGATGGGTCTAGGACGCATAGTTTAGCCGGAAAACGCGTTTAAAGATAAAAATGTCCAATTTTTTTAAAATTAGTTTTTCGTGTCATTCGTTACATGGATTAAAAGGTGGCAGTTCCAAGATCACGAATATATAATTTTTAAGTCGCTGGGGCAAGTAGTTTAGCCGCAAATCGAATTTTAAGGGACAGAAAAAGTGTAAAGTTTGATGGGTCTAGGACGCATAGTTTAGCTGGAAAACGCGTTTAAAGATAAAAATGTCCAATTTTTTTAAAATTAGTTTTTCGTGTCATTCGTTACATGGATTAAAAGGTGGCAGTTCCAAGATCACGAATATATAATTTTTAAGTCGCTGGGGCAAGTAGTTTAGCCGCAAATCGAATTTTAAGGGACAGAAAAAGTGTAAAGTTTGATGGGTCTAGGACGCATAGTTTAGCCGGAAAACGCGTTTAAAGATAAAAATGTCCAATTTTTTTAAAATTAGTTTTTCGTGTCATTCGTTACATGGATGAAAAGGTGGCAGTTCCAAGATCACGAATATATAATTTTTAAGTCGCTGGGGCAAGTAGTTTAGCCGCAAATCGAATTTTAAGGGACAGAAAAAGTGTAAAGTTTGATGGGTCTAGGACGCATAGTTTAGCCGGAAAACGCGTTTAAAGATAAAAATGTCCAATTTTTTTAAAATTAGTTTTTCGTGTCATTCGTTACATGGATTAAAACGTTTAAAGATAAAAATGTCCAATTTCTTTAAAATTAGTTTTTCGCGTCATTCGTTACATGGATTAAAAGGTGGCAGTTCCAAGATCACGAATATATAATTTTTAAGTCGCTGGGACAAGTAGTTTAGCCGCAAATCGAATTTTAAGGGACAGAAAAAGTGTAAAGTTTGATGGGTCTAGGATGCATAGTTTAGCCGGAAAACGCGTTTAAAGATAAAAATGTCCAATTTTTTTAAAATTAGTTTTTCGTGTCATTCGTTACATGGATTAAAAGGTGGCAGTTCCAAGATCACGAATATATAATTTTTAAGTCGCTGGGGCAAGTAGTTTAGCCGCAAATCGAATTTTAAGGGACAGAAAAAGTGTAAAGTTTGATGGGCCTAGGACGCATAGTTTAGCCGGAAAACGCGTTTAAAGATAAAAATGTCCAATGTTTTTAAAATTACTTTTTCGTGTCATTCGTTACATGGATTAAAAGGTGGCAGTTCCAAGATCACGAATATATAATTTTTAAGTCGCTGGGGCAAGTAGTTTAGCCGCAAATCGAATTTTAAGGGACAGAAAAAGTGTAAAGTTTGATGGGTCTAGGACGCATAGTTTAGCCGGAAAACGCGTTTAAAGATAAAAATGTCCAATTTCTTTAAAATTAGTTTTTCGTGTCATTCGTTACATGGATGAAAAGGTGGCAGTTCCAAGATCACGAATATATAATTTTTAAGTCGCTGGGGCAAGTAGTTTAGCCGCAAATCGAATTTTAAGGGACAGAAAAAGTGTAAAGTTTGATGGGTCTAGGATGCATAGTTTAGCCGGAAAACGCGTTTAAAGATAAAAATGTCCAATTTTTTTAAAATTAGTTTTTCGTGTCATTCGTTACATGGATTAAAAGGTGGCAGTTCCAAGATCACGAATATATAATTTTTAAGTCGCTGGGGCAAGTAGTTTAGCCGCAAATCGAATTTTAAGGGACAGAAAAAGTGTAAAGTTTGATGGGTCTAGGACGCATAGTTTAGCCGGAAAACGCGTTTAAAGATAAAAATGTCCAATTTTTTTAAAATTAGTTTTTCGTGTCATTCGTTACATGGATTAAAAGGTGGCAGTTCCAAGATCACGAATATATAATTTTTAAGTCGCTGGGGCAAGTAGTTTAGCCGCAAATCGAATTTTAAGGGACAGAAAAAGTGTAAAGTTTGATGGGTCTAGGACGCATAGTTTAGCCGGAAAACGCGTTTAAAGATAAAAATGTCCAATGTTTTTAAAATTACTTTTTCGTGTCATTCGTTACATGGATTAAAAGGTGGCAGTTCCAAGATCACGAATATATAATTTTTAAGTCGCTGGGGCAAGTAGTTTAGCCGCAAATCGAATTTTAAGGGACAGAAAAAGTGTAAAGTTGATGGGTCTAGGACGCATAGTTTAGCCGGAAAACGCGTTTAAAGATAAAAATGTCCAATTTTTTTAAAATTAGTTTTTCGTGTCATTCGTTACATGGATTAAAAGGTGGCAGTTCCAAGATCACGAATATATAATTTTTAAGTCGCTGGGGCAAGTAGTTTGGCCGCAAATCGAATTTTAAGGGACAGAAAAAGTGTAAAGTTTGATGGGTCTAGGACGCATAGTTTAGCCGGAAAACGCGTTTAAAGATAAAAATGTCCAATTTTTTTAAAATTAGTTTTTCGTGTCATTCGTTACATCGATTAAAAGGTGGCAGTTCCAAGATCACGAATATATAATTTTTAAGTCGCTGGGGCAAGTAGTTTAGCCGCAAATCGAATTTTAAGGGACAGAAAAAGTATAAAGTTTGATGGGTCTAGGACGCATAGTTTAGCCGGAAAACGCGTTTAAAGATAAAAATGTCCAATTTTTTTAAAATTAGTTTTTCGTGTCATTCGTTACATGGATTAAAAGGTGGCAGTTCCAGGATCACGAATATATAATTTTTAAGTCGCTGGGGCAAGTAGTTTAGCCGCAAATCGAATTTTAAGGGACAGAAAAAGTGTAAAGTTTGATGGGTCTAGGACGCTTAGTTTAGCCGGAAAACGCGTTTAAAGATAAAAACGTCCAATTTTTTTAAAATTAGTTTTTCGTGTCATTCGTTACATGGATTAAAAGGTGGCAGTTCCAAGATCACGAATATATAATTTTTAAGTCGCTGGGGCAAGTTGTTTAGCCGCAAATCGAATTTTAAGGGACAGAAAAAGTGTAAAGTTTGATGGGTCTAGGACGCATAGTTTAGCCGGAAAACGCGTTTAAAGATAAAAATGTCCAATTTTTTTAAAATTAGTTTTTCGTGTCATTCGTTACATGGATTAAAAGGTGGCAGTTCCAAGATCACGAATATATAATTTTTAAGTCGCTGGGGCAAGTAGTTTAGCCGCAAATCGAATTTTAAGGGACAGAAAAAGTGTAAAGTTTGATGGGTCTAGGACGCATAGTTTAGCCGGAAAACGCGTTTAAAGATAAAAATGTCCAATTTTTTTAAAATTAGTTTTTCGTGTCATTCGTTACATGGATTAAAAGGTGGCAGTTCCAAGATCACGAATATATAATTTTTAAGTCGCTGGGGCAAGTAGTTTAGCCGCAAATCGAATTTTAAGGGACAGAAAAAGTGTAAAGTTTGATGGGTCTAGGACGCATAGTTTAGCCGGAAAACGCGTTTAAAGATAAAAATGTCCAATTTCTTTAAAATTAGTTTTTCGTGTCATTCGTTACATGGATTAAAAGGTGGCAGTTCCAAGATCACGAATATATAATTTTTAAGTCGCTGGGGCAAGTAGTTTAGCCGCAAATCGAATTTTAAGGGACAGAAAAAGTGTAAAGTTTGATGGGTCTAGGATGCATA
The DNA here is from genome assembly GCA_910595825.1 of Philhelius pedissequus. NCBI lineage: Eukaryota > Metazoa > Arthropoda > Insecta > Diptera > Syrphidae > Philhelius > Philhelius pedissequus. Next base: position 46,532,534 of record OU343163.1, read on the forward strand.
GTTTAGCCGGAAAACGCGTTTAAAGATAAAAATGTCCAATTTTTTTAAAATTAGATTTTCGTGTCATTCGTTACATGGATTAAAAGGTGGCAGTTCCAAGATCACGAATATATAATTTTTAAGTCGCTGGGGCAAGTAGTTTAGCCGCAAATCGAATTTTAAGGGACAGAAAAAGTGTAAAGTTTGATGGGTCTAGGACGCATAGTTTAGCCGGAAAACGCGTTTAAAGATAAAAATGTCCAATTTTTTTAAAATTAGTTTTTCGTGTCATTCGTTACATGGATTAAAAGGTGGCAGTTCCAAGATCACGAATATATAATTTTTAAGTCGCTGGGGCAAGTAGTTTAGCCGCAAATCGAATTTTAAGGGACAGAAAAAGTGTAAAGTTTGATGGGTCTAGGACGCATAGTTTAGCCGGAAAACGCGTTTAAAGATAAAAATGTCCAATGTTTTTAAAATTACTTTTTCGTGTCATTCGTTACATGGATTAAAAGGTGGCAGTTCCAAGATCACGAATATATAATTTTTAAGTCGCTGGGGCAAGTAGTTTAGCCGCAAATCGAATTTTAAGGGACAGAAAAAGTGTAAAGTTTGATGGGTCTAGGACGCATAGTTTAGCCGGAAAACGCGTTTAAAGATAAAAATGTCCAATTTTTTTAAAATTAGTTTTTCGTGTCATTCGTTACATGGATTAAAAGGTGGCAGTTCCAAGATCACGAATATATAATTTTTAAGTCGCTGGGGCAAGTAGTTTAGCCGCAAATCGAATTTTAAGGGACAGAAAAAGTGTAAAGTTTGATGGGTCTAGGACGCATAGTTTAGCCGGAAAACGCGTTTAAAGATAAAAATGTCCAATTTTTTTAAAATTAGTTTTTCGTGTCATTCGTTACATGGATTAAAAGGTGGCAGTTCCAAGATCACGAATATATAATTTTTAAGTCGCTGGGGCAAGTAGTTTAGCCGCAAATCGAATTTTAAGGGACAGAAAAAGTGTAAAGTTTGATGGGTCTAGGACGCATAGTTTAGCCGGAAAACGCGTTTAAAGATAAAAATGTCCAATTTTTTTAAAATTAGTTTTTCGTGTCATTCGTTACATGGATTAAAAGGTGGCAGTTCCAAGATCACGAATATATAATTTTTAAGTCGCTGGGGCAAGTAGTTTAGCCGCAAATCGAATTTTAAGGGACAGAAAAAGTGTAAAGTTTGATGGGTCTAGGACGCATAGTTTAGCCGGAAAACGCGTTTAAAGATAAAAATGTCCAATTTTTTTAAAATTAGTTTTTCGTGTCATTCGTTACATGGATTAAAAGGTGGCAGTTCCAAGATCACGAATATATAATTTTTAAGTCGCTGGGGCAAGTAGTTTAGCCGCAAATCGAATTTTAAGGGACAGAAAAAGTGTAAAGTTTGATGGGTCTAGGACGCATAGTTTAGCCGGAAAACGCGTTTAAAGATAAAAATGTCCAATTTTTTTAAAATTAGTTTTTCGTGTCATTCGTAACATGGATTAAAAGGTGGCAGTTCCAAGATCACGAATATATAATTTTTAAGTCGCTGGGGCAAGTAGTTTAGCCGCAAATCGAATTTTAAGGGACAGAAAAAGTGTAAAGTTTGATGGGTCTAGGACGCATAGTTTAGCCGGAAAACGCGTTTAAAGATAAAAATGTCCAATTTTTTTAAAATTAGTTTTTCGTGTCATTCGTTACATGGATTAAAAGGTGGCAGTTCCAAGATCACGAATATATAATTTTTAAGTCGCTGGGGCAAGTAGTTTAGCCGCAAATCGAATTTTAAGGGACAGAAAAAGTGTAAAGTTTGATGGGTCTAGGACGCATAGTTTAGCCGGAAAACGCGTTTAAAGATAAAAATGTCCAATTTTTTTAAAATTAGTTTTTCGTGTCATTCGTTACATGGATTAAAAGGTGGCAGTTCCAAGATCACGAATATATAATTTTTAAGTCGCTGGGGCAAGTAGTTTAGCCGCAAATCGAATTTTAAGGGACAGAAAAAGTGTAAAGTTTGATGGGTCTAGGACGCATAGTTTAGCCGGAAAACGCGTTTAAAGATAAAAATGTCCAATTTTTTTAAAATTAGTTTTTCGTGTCATTCGTAACATGGATTAAAAGGTGGCAGTTCCAAGATCACGAATATATAATTTTTAAGTCGCTGGGGCAAGTAGTTTAGCCGCAAATCGAATTTTAAGGGACAGAAAAAGTGTAAAGTTTGATGGGTCTAGGACGCATAGTTTAGCCGGAAAACGCGTTTAAAGATAAAAATGTCCAATTTTTTTAAAATTAGTTTTTCGTGTCATTCGTTACATGGATTAAAAGGTGGCAGTTCCAAGATCACGAATATATAATTTTTAAGTCGCTGGGGCAAGTAGTTTAGCCGCAAATCGAATTTTAAGGGACAGAAAAAGTGTAAAGTTTGATGGGTCTAGGACGCATAGTTTAGCCGGAAAACGCGTTTAAAGATAAAAATGTCCAATTTTTTTAAAATTAGTTTTTCGTGTCATTCGTTACATGGATTAAAAGGTGGCAGTTCCAAGATCACGAATATATAATTTTTAAGTCGCTGGGGCAAGTAGTTTAGCCGCAAATCGAATTTTAAGGGACAGAAAAAGTGTAAAGTTTGATGGGTCTAGGACGCATAGTTTAGCCGGAAAACGCGTTTAAAGATAAAAATGTCCAATTTTTTTAAAATTAGTTTTTCGTGTCATTCGTTACATGGATTAAAAGGTGGCAGTTCCAAGATCACGAATATATAATTTTTAAGTCGCTGGGGCAAGTAGTTTAGCCGCAAATCGAATTTTAAGGGACAGAAAAAGTGTAAAGTTTGATGGGTCTAGGACGCATAGTTTAGCCGGAAAACGCGTTTAAAGATAAAAACGTCCAATTTTTTTAAAATTAGTTTTTCGTGTCATTCGTTACATGGATTAAAAGGTGGCAGTTCCAAGATCACGAATATATAATTTTTAAGTCGCTGGGGCAAGTTGTTTAGCCGCAAATCGAATTTTAAGGGACAGAAAAAGTGTAAAGTTTGATGGGTCTAGGACGCATAGTTTAGCCGGAAAACGCGTTTAAAGATAAAAATGTCCAATTTTTTTAAAATTAGTTTTTCGTGTCATTCGTTACATGGATTAAAAGGTGGCAGTTCCAAGATCACGAATATATAATTTTTAAGTCGCTGGGGCAAGTAGTTTAGCCGCAAATCGAATTTTAAGGGACAGAAAAAGTGTAAAGTTTGATGGGTCTAGGACGCATAGTTTAGCTGGAAAACGCGTTTAAAGATAAAAATGTCCAATTTTTTTAAAATTAGTTTTTCGTGTCATTCGTTACATGGATTAAAAGGTGGCAGTTCCAAGATCACGAATATATAATTTTTAAGTCGCTGGGGCAAGTAGTTTAGCCGCAAATCGAATTTTAAGGGACAGAAAAAGTGTAAAGTTTGATGGGTCTAGGACGCATAGTTTAGCCGGAAAACGCGTTTAAAGATAAAAATGTCCAATTTTTTTAAAATTAGTTTTTCGTGTCATTCGTTACATGGATGAAAAGGTGGCAGTTCCAAGATCACGAATATAGAATTTTTAAGTCGCTGGGGCAAGTAGTTTAGCCGCAAATCGAATTTTAAGGGACAGAAAAAGTGTAAAGTTTGATGGGTCTAGGACGCATAGTTTAGCCGGAAAACGCGTTTAAAGATAAAAATGTCCAATTTTTTTAAAATTAGTTTTTCGTGTCATTCGTTACATGGATTAAAACGTTTAAAGATAAAAATGTCCAATTTCTTTAAAATTAGTTTTTCGCGTCATTCGTTACATGGATTAAAAGGTGGCAGTTCCAAGATCACGAATATATAATTTTTAAGTCGCTGGGACAAGTAGTTTAGCCGCAAATCGAATTTTAAGGGACAGAAAAAGTGTAAAGTTTGATGGGTCTAGGATGCATAGTTTAGCCGGAAAACGCGTTTAAAGATAAAAACGTCCAATTTTTTTAAAATTAGTTTTTCGTGTCATTCGTTACATGGATTAAAAGGTGGCAGTTCCAAGATCACGAATATATAATTTTTAAGTCGCTGGGGCAAGTTGTTTAGCCGCAAATCGAATTTTAAGGGACAGAAAAAGTGTAAAGTTTGATGGGTCTAGGACGCATAGTTTAGCCGGAAAACGCGTTTAAAGATAAAAATGTCCAATTTTTTTAAAATTAGTTTTTCGTGTCATTCGTTACATGGATTAAAAGGTGGCAGTTCCAAGATCACGAATATATAATTTTTAAGTCGCTGGGGCAAGTAGTTTAGCCGCAAATCGAATTTTAAGGGACAGAAAAAGTGTAAAGTTTGATGGGTCTAGGACGCATAGTTTAGCTGGAAAACGCGTTTAAAGATAAAAATGTCCAATTTTTTTAAAATTAGTTTTTCGTGTCATTCGTTACATGGATTAAAAGGTGGCAGTTCCAAGATCACGAATATATAATTTTTAAGTCGCTGGGGCAAGTAGTTTAGCCGCAAATCGAATTTTAAGGGACAGAAAAAGTGTAAAGTTTGATGGGTCTAGGACGCATAGTTTAGCCGGAAAACGCGTTTAAAGATAAAAATGTCCAATTTTTTTAAAATTAGTTTTTCGTGTCATTCGTTACATGGATGAAAAGGTGGCAGTTCCAAGATCACGAATATATAATTTTTAAGTCGCTGGGGCAAGTAGTTTAGCCGCAAATCGAATTTTAAGGGACAGAAAAAGTGTAAAGTTTGATGGGTCTAGGACGCATAGTTTAGCCGGAAAACGCGTTTAAAGATAAAAATGTCCAATTTTTTTAAAATTAGTTTTTCGTGTCATTCGTTACATGGATTAAAACGCGTTTAAAGATAAAAATGTCCAATTTCTTTAAAATTAGTTTTTCGCGTCATTCGTTACATGGATTAAAAGGTGGCAGTTCCAAGATCACGAATATATAATTTTTAAGTCGCTGGGACAAGTAGTTTAGCCGCAAATCGAATTTTAAGGGACAGAAAAAGTGTAAAGTTTGATGGGTCTAGGATGCATAGTTTAGCCGGAAAACGCGTTTAAAGATAAAAATGTCCAATTTTTTTAAAATTAGTTTTTCGTGTCATTCGTTACATGGATTAAAAGGTGGCAGTTCCAAGATCACGAATATATAATTTTTAAGTCGCTGGGGCAAGTAGTTTAGCCGCAAATCGAATTTTAAGGGACAGAAAAAGTGTAAAGTTTGATGGGTCTAGGACGCATAGTTTAGCCGGAAAACGCGTTTAAAGATAAAAATGTCCAATGTTTTTAAAATTACTTTTTCGTGTCATTCGTTACATGGATTAAAAGGTGGCAGTTCCAAGATCACGAATATATAATTTTTAAGTCGCTGGGGCAAGTGGTTTAGCCGCAAATCGAATTTTAAGGGACAGAAAAAGTGTAAAGTTTGATGGGTCTAGGACGCATAGTTTAGCCGGAAAACGCGTTTAAAGATAAAAATGTCCAATTTCTTTAAAATTAGTTTTTCGTGTCATTCGTTACATGGATGAAAAGGTGGCAGTTCCAAGATCACGAATATATAATTTTTAAGTCGCTGGGGCAAGTAGTTTAGCCGCAAATCGAATTTTAAGGGACAGAAAAAGTGTAAAGTTTGATGGGTCTAGGATGCATAGTTTAGCCGGAAAACGCGTTTAAAGATAAAAATGTCCAATTTTTTTAAAATTAGTTTTTCGTGTCATTCGTTACATGGATGAAAAGGTGGCAGTTCCAAGATCACGAATATATAATTTTTAAGTCGCTGGGGCAAGTAGTTTAGCCGCAAATCGAATTTTAAGGGACAGAAAAAGTGTAAAGTTTGATGGGTCTAGGACGCATAGTTTAACCGGAAAACGCGTTTAAAGATAAAAATGTCCAATTTTTTTTAAAATTAGTTTTTCGTGTCATTCGTTACATGGATTAAAAGGTGGCAGTTCCAAGATCACGAATATATAATTTTTAAGTCGCTGGGGCAAGTAGTTTAGCCGCAAATCGAATTTTAAGGGACAGAAAAAGTGTAAAGTTTGATGGGTCTAGGACGCATAGTTTAGCCGGAAAACGCGTTTAAAGATAAAAATGTCCAATTTTTTTTAAAATTAGTTTTTCGTGTCATTCGTTACATGGATTAAAAGGTGGCAGTTCCAAGATCACGAATATATAATTTTTAAGTCGCTGGGGCAAGTAGTTTAGCCGCAAATCGAATTTTAAGGGACAGAAAAAGTGTAAAGTTTGATGGGTCTAGGACGCACAGTTTAGCCGGAAAACGCGTTTAAAGATAAAAATGTCCAATTTTTTAAAAATTAGTTTTTCGTGTCATTCGTTACATGGATTAAAAGGTGGCAGTTCCAAGATCACGAATATATAATTTTTAAGTCGCTGGGGCAAGTAGTTTGGACGCAAATCGAATTTTAAGGGACAGAAAAAGTGTAAAGTTTGATGGGTCTAGGACGCATAGTTTAGCCGGAAAACGCGTTTAAAGATAAAAATGTCCAATTTTTTTAAAATTAGTTTTTCGTGTCATTCGTTACATGGATTAAAAGGTGGCAGTTCCAAGATCACGAATATATAATTTTTAAGTCGCTGGGGCAAGTAGTTTAGCCGCAAATCGAATTTTAAGGGACAGAAAAAGTGTAAAGTTTGATGGGTCTAGGACGCATAGTTTAGCCGGAAAACGCGTTTAAAGATAAAAATGTCCAATTTTTTTAAAATTAGTTTTTCGTGTCATTCGTTACATGGATTAAAAGGTGGCAGTTCCAAGATCACGAATATATAATTTTTAAGTCGCTGGGGCAAGTAGTTTAGCCGCAAATCGAATTTTAAGGGACAGAAAAAGTGTAAAGTTTGATGGGTCTAGGACGCATAGTTTAGCCGGAAAACGCGTTTAAAGATAAAAATGTCCAATTTTTTTAAAATTAGTTTTTCGTGTCATTCGTTACATGGATTAAAAGGTGGCAGTTCCAAGATCACGAATATATAATTTTTAAGTCGCTGGGGCAAGTAGTTTAGCCGCAAATCGAATTTTAAGGGACAGAAAAAGTGTAAAGTTTGATGGGTCTAGGACGCATAGTTTAGCCGGAAAACGCGTTTAAAGATAAAAACGTCCAATTTTTTAAAAATTAGTTTTTCGTGTCATTCGTTACATGGATTAAAAGGTGGCAGTTCCAAGAT